>CM045766.1:61072441-62272441 GCA_025200525.1 Camellia lanceoleosa
CTGGTTGCCTTGATAGTAGAAATCTACATCAGGTTTTGTTTTTCTACTAGCTAATGCAGCAATTTCATGGAAAAGTGTGAAGCAGTCCACTATTGCTTCATCTACTATGGAGGCTAAGTTTGTGCAATGCTTTGAGGCTACAAATCATGCTTTATGGTTGCGAAATTTTATCTCAAGACTTGGTGTTGTTGACTCAATTGCCAGGCCACTGAAGATATATTGTGACAATACCGCAACAGTTTTCTTCTCTAAGAATGGAAAGTACTCCAATGGTTCCAAACACATCGAAGTAAAGTACTTAGTTGTTAGGGAAAGAGTCCAGAAACAACAAATGTTAATTGAAAACTTAAGCATATCTCTTATGATTGCTGATCCATTCACAAAGGGATTGCCACCAAAGACATACAAAAAGGATGTTATCAGGATGGGTCTTTTAAGCAACCCTTGATATATATGGTTAATCGTGAGTACTTATTTTTATTTGACACTATTTGCGCAATAATAATTTTGTTTCTATTTTTCCTGTTTCTAAAAGTGTGTGTACACATTAATTTGAATGTTGATAAACAGAAAATGTCTTAACAAGACAAATTACAAGGGCCTTTCAGGCAAATAATTACATATTTCCATAATGGACTGGGTTGGTGAAGGTTATTGATGGTGTAGTGCATAGAAGGAAATATGACATAAAACTGCTATGACTCATATGGTGATCTGAAGTAATCACAGTATTGTAGTTTCTAATATATCTGAACTTATTGGATATTGTAGACGTCCCTGAACGTCCCGGGTGAAAATCCCGTTTTGTTCATTTGGGCTATTACAGTTCGGACTGAAATGTCACGGTTCTGAATCTAATTTCGCAAAGTGCAATGTAAGACTGATAAATCACCAAAGAGTCCAAATCTGGCAAATCGTTTTGAAAAACTGATTTTTAGAAAGAAGTGCTAAACATGGACCGCTTTGCCAGATACAGAGTTGCCACCTAAATATTTTATTTTGGGGAAATTTAGGAAACCCTAACTCGTGCCTAAGGCCACGTGTCCGTCATCACCTAAGATGTCTTGGCTCGAGAACTTGGGTACGATTGGAGAAGGTCATTTCATGAGCACTCCCCCTCGCCCGATCAAAGATCGGCCACTACTAATCATGATATCTTGCTTTGAAAACATCCGGTTTATTAGCCTAGAATTACTATGTGATGCGCACAACACACAAGTATAGATTGGATCGGCTGAGTTGGAACAAGACATCTTATGTTTGTTTTTGAAAGTGGTTCGCTACTCGCAAGTAGGCTAAAATGCGGATTTTGCCACCCTCAAATGGGCTTAGAAAACATGGTGATTTGCCACTCTCAAGTGGGCTTAAAAACTCGTAATCAATGAATTGTTCCAATTTGGATAATCCAACCTTCACCCATAGGCATTCAGGCAGTTATATCACATAAGCACATAGCCTCATGGTAAGCATGCTATCAGGGCAGTCACTTACACGCATGCAAGGATGCTAAAGCATAAACACTTACTGAGTACTTCGAGCTAAAGAAAGAAGATAATTACAAATCATGCATGAACCCTAACTATGCTGAAATGCCTAATGCAACAAATGCAATAATGCGACTAAGATAGGCTCAGCTAATCTAAGAATGGCATGTGAAATACAGCTTGATACACGTATTCAAGTTGGAATTGAAGTACAATGCAGTTAGTATGATGCGTCGAGCCTGGTACGTGCAATACGAATGAATGTATGCAAACATTCTATCATAAGTATGCTAATTGAAACATGCCCTAAAACTAACCATCATAAGCTACTAAATAAAAGGGAGAAAGATGTGGGGTTGGAAGACATATCACACACACGCACACTTATTACAACATTGCCCTCTCTCGGAGGGTCCGAATGAATAATACGGAATAAACTAGCTAATCTAAGCTAATTAAACTAATTATTACACAACATTAATTAATTAACAAACTAACTAAGTATGTAAGGAAACTAGTATGCAAATTAAATGAAATGGACTGCCTCAGCTCTATTCCGAATAATAGGGATGCATGCATGCTCAAGTCACCTTGTCGGGAAATCCATCGCGATGCCCCGATTTGCCTCTGTTTGCAACTGGTCCTAGAACATTGTACAAAGCTCCAGAAGGCTGCTGACTAGTTTTTGCTGCTGGTTTCCGGTTTGCTGCAACAGAGAGCGAGAAAGGGGCATGGCAAAGTATTTTCAACATATGTGTGCATGACCACTCTCCCTATCATTGCACAAGCTCCAGGGAGTATAGTCCTTGATTCTCGTGCCACTAATCATGCATCTCGATGCATGATGGCCGAGGAGTCGAATTGCATGACTCGATGTAAAATGAATGCACATATAAACACAACAGGGCCTAAACTCCATCACGGGTAATCCGGAGTGTCGGCGACCGAGAATCGAGGCAAGTTTCTCTAACAGGGCCTAAGAATGGCATACTCAATGCACATGACAACTATATGGCATATGCAATGCACACATGGAGACTAACAATAAAATGATCAAGGCATACACAATGCAATGATCAATCATGCAACAACATGGACTAAATGGCATATACAATGCGAGATGGACATAAACCAAGATAGGTGAGCCTCAGCCACACCCAAATCAGTGGCCAAACATGATTAAATTAAGGCAACAACACTTATGCAAACATGCACAATGCGAGGGACCAAACCTAAGGCACAAAGTACAACTCTACTAAGGCATGGCAAGGGATGAAACATGGCATACAATCACACATTTTCCAGCCCTGAAATGACATACAAAGTGGCTCCAAATCACGCAAATAGCTCACACAATGCATGCTAGAAGGCTCAAATAATGAAACTAGTGAAGTGCATTACACTAGAGGTATGCAAAGCAATGCACAAATGACCAAACCAGTCCCAAATAGTCCCTATGTAGGCCCAAAACAGTAGGAAAATGGACTAAAATGATGGCTCGAAAGGCATGGAAATGAAACTCATGCAATGGCCCATAAATGAGGTATTTAAGCACGACTCTCAAACACATTTAAAGAGTGAAACCATGGGAATATGTCACAAGTATAGGCTTTGAAATGACATGTTCAATGACCCCAAAACATGAAAACACCACCATTCAAGCATACAAGAAGCTTCAAAACTCAAAGCTAGGCATGGGCATTACACTACAAGCATGCATAGCAAGCATCACTCAACCATGGGACCTCAAAAAAGAGCTAAGGCAGTCCAAAACATGTACAAAATCAGTTTAAGGCATGGCCAAAAAGTGCTAGAATCAAAGGCCAAAATAGCATGCAATGTAAGCTAGTAAAGTGCATTTACACTACAAGCATATGAGGCATTCAAGAGGTCACTAAACTAGAAAAATTTAGAGGTATGAAATGCCAAATAAAGCCCAAAAACTCACTGAAACATGGTTAATGCATGCAAGAATGAGAAGCTCCTTTGATATGCTATGAAAAGGGTTATTCTACACATGCAAGATAGACATCCAATATGGAAAAACAAGCTTTGGACAAAGCCTATGCAGGTCCTAACACTCATAAAAAATGGCTTGGAACATGGCTGGGAAGCATGCAAATAAGGGCTCCTTTGATATGCTATGAAGAGGGTTATTCTGCACATGCAAGATGGACATCCAATATGGCAAAACAAGCGCTGGACAGAGCCTATGCAAGTCCTAAAACTCATCAAAAATGGCCTGAAACATGGCTTGAAAACATGAAAATAAGGGCTCATTTGTTAGGCCAAATATGCTAGGAAACAAAACAAGGGAAGAGAGGGTCACCCCTCTCTCATTTTGGCACTCAAAACAGCATGCTAGCCACTGAAAATCCACTGGATTTTAGTGGCTAGAAGGCCAAACAAAGGTCAATGCAAAGGCCCTAATGCATGGCTCAAAATAAGGCAAAATGAAGCATGCAAGGGGGTAGATGACTCCCGTCAGAAAAATGATCCTAAACAAACATGTTAAGGACCTCAAAATAAGAACTTTTTCAGTTGATGACAAAGCTCAAATATACTTGAAAGTATGGCTAAATGATGAAGCAAAATAAAGCCTTAAAAGGAAGAAAGTGTGTTACCCTTGTAGCTCAGCAACTCCAGTAGCTTCTGGACCAAAAATGTAGCTCCTCAACCTCTGAAAAAGGCCCCCAAGAAGCTTAGGTTGGTGTTGAAGGGGTTAGGCTAGGAGATGGTGTGCAAAGGGCCAAAAACTTCACACTTTCTAAGCCTAAAGGGAGAGATATAGAGGGAGATAGATGTATATGCCTTAGCAAAAATCTGAACGTCTCTAAAGGAGAGGGAGGGCCTCTCTTATAGAAAAACAAGAAGGTTCAAGCTTCTTGGAGAAGCTAAACAAAGCCTAAGATCCTCCATACACGTGTATGGAGGATATAGTCTGTGCCTTCCAGCTGGCACAACTGGCAACAACTCACAGAGACAAAACTGGAGGAGATAGGCCGGCCAGTTCAGGTGGTCGGCTGGCCAGTTCCCCTGGTCGGCCGACCAGGTCAAAAGGTTCAAGTCCATGAACGATGGTCGGTCAGCCCATTTGATGGTCTCCACATTGAATGCAAGCTAGTGGTATGGTGGGAGACCAGTAAATGTGCCCCAAAGACCAAGGAGACCAGCTTCCTGACAAGAAAACTGGCCGGCGAAAAGAAAGGTGGTCTCCAAGGAGAAAAGGTGGTCTCCCACCCTTGTACCACCTTTCAAACAAAGAAAATAGGGTCCATGCCAAAAATGAACCCACACCGATGCAAAACGAGGGTTCGGGGGCCAAAACGCGCAGCTGGGTGCCCCGAAAACTGGCTATCAAGCATCGAAAGTGGCGTACGACCACAAAAGTGGTCTCCCGGGCCACAGTGTGCCTCTAGACGGAGGAAAAAAGATGTGTTCCAAAAATCGTGCCAAACAGAGAATGTTAAGCGGTCTCGAGCCGAGGCGCACGATCGACGGCTCCGAAAATTGAAAACTAGTCTCCAAACGGGAACAGTGGCCTACGACCACGAAAAGTAGTCCACAGCCACTGAGAGATGGTCTACAAGACCTCTCCCTCCCTCCGAGAAGAGAAAACAAGACTTGGTCTGTAGACTGAGTCAAATTACAAAGAGTCCTGAGGTCTGGAGGTGAGGCTCTCAGCCAAGAACTCCGAAACCTTGAAATGAGCACAACATGCGCAATCACCAAGCGCTCAATCGGTGACGTCCGAGTCTTAAGGTCGGTCAAAAATAGAGTGTCTATAGCTGCCCCTCTTTGACAAAACTCGGAAGTCATAAGTGACGGGAGTGAATGTTAAAGCCCAGAGACAACCCATTTTTGACAAGGCCGAAGACTTAGACAAACAAACAAAATACAGATAAATAGTTGAACGCGCAGGCTGCCTACATATCCCTTTGCAAGGAATCAAACCAGCGTAGTTTAGGGGCAGGATGCAAATTGATATGTAGGAAGATTTTGATAATTGGGCTTATACGCTACGCGAAGCCGGTTTGAAAATTGGACTTGTACGTTACGCGAAGCCGGTTTGAGAATTGGATTTATACGCTACGCGAAGTTGGTTTGAAAATTGGACTTATGCAATGCAATGCAATGTTGTAGCTAAAATGCAATGTATTAGCTAGGAAGTGAAGGTACCTTACAAGGGCAATTGGCAATGACTTACTTTAGCAATGTCCTACCTCATGCTAATGTGGGAATCTTCCCCTTCTTTTCGGTTGAACCACGGGTACTACTTTTCTCCCTGACTATGGTCGCAGCTTTCTCTATTCTCCAACAGGGTGACAGACTAGGTTGGTTCAGTATCCAGAATTGAGGCGCATACACATGCTATCTCAATCTATGGGGCTGCCATACAGATTTCAAGCTGAGGATATACCCCTGGGTATTCAAACTAGACGTTAGTCTCGGAAATCCCAAACCTTTGCGTTCTAGGCATGAGCCATTCGAACTCTAGTTTCCACCATCTTAGTTGGTCTCCTAGGAACTCACTGCAAACACAAGCAAGTAGCTATACCAGACCATCGGAAGTCGTTTGGGCACGACAAACACCAAAGAAATTGCACCTTTAGATGATTTAAGGTCTCCTAGACCAGAGAGTGCACAAGACAGTGCGAATAAAGATACAGGATTTAAGGTCTCCCAGACCAGAGAGTGCACAAGACAGTGTGATGCTATGCACTAACAAGTGCAAGTGAGGTGCGTAAGAAAGTGCGAGCAATGCACGCAAAATGCAATAGTGAATGCGAAGAGGAAAATACTCCAACCATGTTGGAATCATGAGAGGAGGAAAAACAAACAATCAGGCTCACATACGACACAACCTAAGTCAAATTCCAAATACGCTGAAATCGCCTGAGGAAAGGGACACTCAAACCACACTGAAATCGTGAGAGGAGGTCCAAAACAAACCGCCCAGCGCGTCTACAACGCAACCTAAGATAAAACCCGCCCAGGCCCGCACATCAGGTGTCTTGAGATAAATTCCAAACACGCTGAAATCGCGTAGGGAATGGGACACTCAAACCACGCTGAAATCGTGAGAGGAGATCCAATAACCCACCCAGCGCGTCTACAACGCAACCTGAGATAAAACCTGCCCAGGCCTGTGCATCACGCGTCCTGAGATAAATTCCAAACAAGCCGAAATTGCGTAAGGAACGGGACACTCAAACCATGCTGAAATCATGAGAGGAGGTCCAACAACCCGCCCAGCGCGTCTACAACGCAACCTAAGATAAAACCCGCCCAGACCCGCACATCACACGTCCTGAGATAAATTCCAAACACGCTGAAATTGCGTAAGGAATGGGACACTCAAACCACGCTAAAATCGTGAGAGGAGGTCCAACAATCCGCCCATCGCATCTACAATGCAACCTGAGATAAAACCCGTCCAGGCCCGCGCATCACGCGTCCTGAGATAAATTCCAAACACGCTGAAATCACGTAAAGAACGGGACACTCAAACCACGTTGAAATCGTGAGAGTAGGTTCAACAACCCGCCCAGCGCGTCTACAACGCAACCTAAGATAAAACCCGCTCAGGCCTACGCATCACACGTCCTGAGATAAATTCCAAACACGCTAAAATCGCGTAAGGAACGGGACAATCACACCACGCTAAAATCGTGAGAGGAGGTCTAATAACTCGCCCAGCGCGTCTACAACGCAACCTGAGATAAAACCCGCCCAGACCCGCGCATCATGCGTCCTGAGATAAATTTCAAACACGCTAAAATCTCATAAGGAACGGGACACTCAAACCACACTGAAATCGTGAGAAGAGGTCCGAAACAAACTATTAGGCGTGTGCTTGGCTCAACCTGAGAAAGTCCCGGAGGACAATGATCCTAAACGTCGCTTGGCGTAAAAGGATAAATGGTACAAGATAACACAAGATGCAAATAAACGCAATAAGTGCGATGATACAGTACATGTTACAAGCAATGTAGAGCATGATGTTTAGGGAATGCAATAAACAAACAAAGCGGCACTTTAGAAAGCACCTCATGGAGTGAGTGGCGGTAAACCGCTCTACTCTGACGGGGATCTCTTCTTGTATTCTTCGAATAGTTACCTTCAACTCACAGTATAAAGGTTCTGAAATGCTGACAAGGAGCAACATCTGCATGTAGAAACCACAAATGCCATTTTTCGTCCTGATCATATTCATAACTTTCCCTAGGAACTCATTGCAAACACAGCCAAGATGCCTCCGGCAGGGAATGGTACTTAGGAAGAGCACATATGATTGCCATTCTGGCTTTGAAACAATCAACACAGTATTCTGTTCACTCTAAACATACAGCTCATAACACAGTATTCTGGTCATTTTGAACACACGGCTCGTAACAGCACACTGTTCACTCTGAACACACAGCTCATAACAGAGTACTCGGTTTATTCGGTACACAACACATTCCGAACGTATGGGATGTAGTAATAGAACTTGCAAAAGTTGAAACAAGCTTAGGCGCTCCAAATTTTCCCTTTTTTCTTTTGCTTTGTAGCCCGGAACTTTCATAGCTTCAAATGGGTCCTGGTTTTTACTGTTCTCATATGACTTGGGTTGAACCCTGCGGTTTTATGAGAGAACAAATTCTATTTTGCACAAATATGGAGAACGGCACGGCACTCTGAACACAACGATTTTTTTTTTTTTTGAAATTGTAATGAGAAAAGGGTTCTCAACCGGGTATTGAGCCAACGACTGAACACAGTGCACCACGACTCAATAAAGGAAAAGAAAAGGGCAAACAACCTAAACACGTCGAGACACATTTGAAACGACTCAAAAACGAGAATCGAGACGACCAAAACAAAAGACACAACACTCAGACGTGTTACAAAGGCGAGAGATCTCTAAGTTCGCGATGAGCCAGTTTCTTCGGGTATTATTCCCCACCCTTTTCTCATTTGTTATTCTCACATCACTCGGCCCTCAAGCTCGGTTTTTCTCTCGAAGCCCTTTCCATGCTTTTCCTCTCAACACACATCTCTCTATTCTTCAATCTCTTATTTTTTTATTCCTCTCTAGGGTGGTGGACGGATAAACAGGAAGTTGCGGGCTCTTGCACCTAGCATTCTGCTAGATCCTCTTCTTCTGCTCACAACAGTGAACTTTCCCGCAGAGGGGTTGTGCTACAACTGGGTGTGTAGCAAATCTGCAGCTGACATCGGTTGACGATGCCCTGCTAGGGAGTTTGGACATGATCAGATCTATCTAGATGAGGGAGTGAATATCTTGATCCATTCCGGTTCGTGCTTCGCACTTGGCTCGATACCTCGCTGCTTAGAGGATGTGAGAGCTTTCTGCCCTTTTGCGGTTAGCTTCAGTGGTATCCTTTTTCGGCAGGTATGAGTGCCCTTCTTGGCGAGTATGTTGGCAATGGGGAAAAGACAAAAAACCTAGCTCAACTGTGCCCCTAGTTCATCATTTTGACCATTTTTTTGTTTTTGGCTTTCTACTAAAACAATTTTGACCAAAATGAGAGTTAGATTAACATGCTTGTTCGATTTTCTGATTTGAAATCATGCAAGTCAGGTTATGAGCACTGAAAAATTTCCTTTTTTGGGTCCAAGAAATGGTCCAGTTTTGGAAAAATGGAGTAATTTTCGAGAAAATTAGTCAACTTCATTAAAAATTCTCAAAACTGTTTTTACAAATGGCCACTGCCCAACAAGCGCAGAATTTACTCTTGAGATGCACAACCTCAGATCCAAAATAATGAAAAATTGCCCCTTGTCTGAACGACACTGCATGGCAACTGACAGTTGCCCCTAGTCTGAAAAGCGCCGCAGCACGTGGCAACCAGTCCTCACAGTGACAATTACAACCAAATTCTCGGATACAGAGAAGACAAAGATGACCAGAACCATCACATGGACACAGTCGAAGTTGAAGTGTTTTACGGCTGGACTTCAAAATGAAGTTGCTTATGTATCCCAAAGATGGGAATCAAGCCTTACGTAGTTCAGGGGTTAAGGTACACTCGGGTATTAACCTCTCCTTTTTCGCTCTAACTTTGCCAAGGCCGCCCTTCCAGGTTTTCAACCTTGCGAGCTATGTTCTTCTTTTCTTTTCAATTCTTTTCATTTCTTTTCTTTTTTTTCTTTTTCATCTTTTCTTTTCATTTTCTTCATTTTTCTTCTTTTTCTTTTTTTCGTTCTTTGCATTTTTTTTCTTTTTTCTTGTTCTTTTTCTTCTTTTTCTTGCTCTAACTTTTGCTTAGGTCGCCCTTCCGGGTTTTCGGCCCAGCGAGCCTCTCAAGGGTAAAAGTGTAGCTTGGTCCATGTCAAATGGTTTTGAGATCCTGAAGTCATCTGAATCCAGGAGAATGGTTGTTGTTCGCTGACGATGTAGGAGCCCATCCAATGGGGGCTGAATTGCCCCTAATGTTGTGGATAGGAACTCAGTTGTCCTTTAGCACAAACTTTCTTCTTTTCTCTTTTCTGGGATTTGGCATTCTTGCCAGTCTTCATTGATTTGCAGAATGATCCATCTTCGGCTCTTCGAGCACGTCTGATATTTTTTGCCCCTAGTTTGAGGGGCACTTTTGATCAAGCTTTGCAAGCTTCTTTTGACGACGTCTGACTTTCTTGATCTGACCTTCTTGCCCTTAGTTCGAGGGTTGCTTTGAATCTGGCCACACAGGCCTCACATTGTGGTTGATCGTTGAACATTCTGAACCCAAGTTCAAGGTTTTGAGAGCAAAGGGGTTGAATCTCGAGGCTGAGAGCGATCCTAGACTGCATAATCTTAAGAGCGATTCCACACAGGTCTTCGCAGGACTGCACAAAATATTTTTTGAAATCTTTTAAGAAAGCGACTAGTCGCTCACGCTGAAGACAAGGTAGAACCAATCTGGATCAAGCCAGAATCCTTTTCAGTACTCACGTTAACAAACATGATTTCAATCATTAAAGGCTCAGCATGTCTCTTTCTCTCTCAATTGATCAAATTTTGCAAACCCGAGGAATTCCTCCCTCTTCATTTTCATCACAGTGCTAGAAAAAAGTTTTGAAAAACTTAGGTCAAAGCAATGATTTCAAGGCACAGAAGAAGTAGGTGAAAAGCACTGTCGTTTCATTCAAATCTTCTGGCACAACTGGCATAAGGCAAAAGCAAACGCAAGATTGTGAAAATCACTGCTGTTTCATTTAGATCTTCTGGTGTAACTGGATCCAAGGCAGAAACAGACTCAAAATAGTGTAAAAGACAAACACAAAACAAGAGAGTGATATTCGAGGTAACACCTCCGGAATCACCCGACTTCTGTGCAACAGGACTGACTCGATACAACAAGACAGACTCGACTGACATAGTACAAAAAGATTGACTATATACAAGACAACAGAACTAACTGAATACCCAAGTCAGAAAGTACAAAAACTAGCATTCGCAAATGCTCAAAATAGTGCGTGTCGTACGCCACATCTGAAGTAAAACTGAATGCCGCCCGCAGGTGGTTCATCCCCTGATCACATATTCGTACTATACCCCAAGTTCACTGATCCAGTGGCGATAGACTTTGAAGAGTTTGTCACGGCAATGACCCCGTTGTTAATCAAATCTTGCACTTCGTAGCAAAGACGAAAGCAATTGTCAGTGCCATGACCGGTTTGTTGATGGAAGGCACAGTACTGGGTAGCATCATGCGTAGTCGGAAGAGGATTTGGGAGAGGCCGAGGCTCAAGAGGTCTAAGATGGCCTTGTCCAACAAGGATTTGGAGAGCTTTGGACAAAGGCATATAGAGGGCATGGAAGACCCTTCGACCTTGAGGTTGGTACTTTAAGGTTTGTGGATTTTTGCTAGACGCACCAGCAAAGGGGTTGGCAGGTGTTAGCCTGGTTTGCTGATCTCTTCCGAGTGGAGGATTAGGGCTAATAGGATCGTTTCTAGTATGACGGCCCTTCTCCCGATTTTTCCCTTGCTTCGAACTGCTCTCATTCTGAGTGACGAAAGTATCCTTCACAATCTTTGCAACAACTACGAGCACTTGCTGTTTGTTTAGCCCTTCCGCTTTCAAAGCCTCCAAAGCCCACAGAAGGTGTTCATGTGGATTAATGCCTGCCCCTACCTTGTTCTTACCTCTTGCCTCCACTTTGCCAAGAGATTGGCCTTCTTCCAATACAACCTGTCCCAAGATTAGGGAGCCTTTTGTCGTGAAATTCCTAGCATGTGGTGTGGTCGATGAGGGAGCCAATGTCCCGGAGGCCAAATTTGTTACAGTTCTCTGAAGATCTTCGATCATTCTCATCAACTTAGAAGTAGTGGGTTCACAGGTTTGAGATGATTGGGGTTTAGATGTACCCATCATGCATATGTCCATGCTTTTCGGAGTGAACACCTCAGGCTTAGGAAAATGGGCTGGGGTGATGTATATACTGGGGTCATAGGTGGATGGTAGTGTATGGACTAGATTGAGGTGTAGAGGTGACGGGTCAGTACTAACCTGAGGTCCTTGGTGGAGCTAGGGTCTCTTCGTCAATAAGATCCTGAATCTTATGACGGAGGTGGATGCAACGGTTTGTATCATGACCGCGCTGTTGATGATAGGCATGGTATTTAGCTGGGTCATATCTTGGTGGAAGAGGATTTGGAAGGGGTTGGGGTTTTAGGAGTTCTAGGTGCCCTTCTTCTTACAGTTTTTTCAAAGCTTGGCAGAGACTCATGTAAAGAGGATTGAACTTTCGAGCTTAGGGCCGATTTGAAGTGATTGGTTTCTGGCCATTGAGGGAAGTGGTGATAGAGTCTACTTCTGAGCATTTTGCAATTGTGCTACCATCAGTAGTAGCATTGGAATTGCGAACAACATTCTTCTGCACAAGCTCATCATCTTCCACAAAGATTCCTTGTCTAATGGCATCCTCAATTTGAACCCCTATTTCATGAAGGACTGGAAAGGTAAACAGAGGTAGAACCACCATCTTTTGCAGTAACTTGCCATGCAAATTCCGAACAATCATCCTGATTTGATCTTTGTCGAAAGGCCTTGTAGTCATCATTGAGGCCTTTGCTCTCCATCTCTTCACGAACTCTAAGAAACCCTCCTTTGGTTCTTAGCGGGTGACTTCGAGATCACGAGTTGTGGCCTCGATCTGTGTGTTGTAGGAGTATTGAGCAATAAAGGCCTCAGCCAGCTCTTCCTAGTTCCATTTCACAGAGTCCCCCAATTTCAAGATACAGTTACAAGGCCATCCTGCATATGGTTCTTGAAGAGAGACAACTTCTGGGCTGTGGTCAAACCCATTGGTCTTAGGATATCGGAAAACAAATGGAGGTGTACCATTGGGTCTCCGGAGCCATCGAAGCGGTTGATATGCGGCATTTTGAATCGGTCCGGCAGAGTCACAGCTGAATCGGTGTACCCATCTTCAATATCCGGAATGGACTTCACACCCTTAGACTTCTTAAACAATTTCTCAACCTTGCTCACTTTTAGTGCTGTGGGGTCTGTCTCGAACTCAAAGGGAGAATCTGGTAGATTAGTGGGCGTAGGTGCCTTGGATAGCTGGGGTAGGGTCGGGGGCGGAGCTGGCCCGATTGGAATGTCCGTATCATCCTGGACGTTAACTGTCTCCTTGAGTATAGGAACTCTTTTGGGGGGGGGGGGGGAGGAGCTTGGTGTGAAGTAGATGCTCTAGTTTGTTGTTGTAGTTTGATAATTAACTCTGCCTGTTGGGCCATAACCTCGGCCTGGCATGCAGCAAATTTTGCTTGACGGCAGCATCCTGCTGCATGGCTTGCATACTTTCATGGAGCTGACGCATCATCTCTTCCATACCTGCCATAGAGTGCTGGTTTATCTGAACAACCGGTATATCTGTCCTTGCAGTAGAAACTAAGATCTCAGCCTGACTGTTCATTGGTGGGGTGGATAAGGGACACTGATCTAGTAACTGCTAAACTGGTGATCTGTGCCTGACTGGTCCTTTTACCCTGCCACTGGCAGAGGAACACTGATTGCCCTCGAACTGAATCTTTGACCTGACAAAGTCTATCAACACAAGTCCAATGAATCTAGGGGATATCGGAGCCTTCTGAAGCTATGGTTCCAGGACTACCCTAGCAAAAAAGAAAACAGAGAGTATCTCAGCCTGATTTCACTAGAATGGACATGAGCATAGCTGAATGACTGTACTCGGCCACTGATCATTGTTCCCCAAATTACCGTCCCAAAACTGAATTTGATACCCGCAGATATAATTGATTCTCAAAATACTGATGCCCGCAGGCCTGATACCCAGACTTACAAACTGATATGTGCATTCCTGTAGAAGCATACTCTAAAAGCACATACGCAAGCAAATGAGAGCCAAAACACCCCTATGTTAGGGTAAGGTTCCCCTGTCCTATTTTGTCAGGAGCTAGGGTTTCACTACGCACACAGCGGTTTCAAAACAACCTACAATCGGGTAAGCAACCTGTCCTAGTTTGGAATAGTCACTATGGATTCCGATATGCACTAGGTCGAATGGTCAAAAAGGGTGCCGCGGTAACAACCGGGGTTTGTGTTCCCATCGTGGCAGAGCCCGTAACCTGTCAGCCTTATGGCATGCTTCTCAAAGCAAGCCTCCGGCAAACCGTTTAGGAATAGCAGACGGTAAACACTGTAACTTAGGCGCACCAATGCAAATGCAATGCAAAGAAACACTTAAGTATGAACAAAATAACATATCATGAGTTCGAGTCAAATCCTCTAAATCCCTCGCAGAGTCACCAGAAACTGTAGACGTCCCCGAACGTCCCGGCTGAAAATCCCGTTTTGTTCATTTGGGCTACTACAGTTCGGACTCAAATGTCACGGTTCGGAATCTAATCTCGCAAAGTGCAATGCAAGACTGATAAATCACCAAAGAGTCCAAATCTGGCAAATCGTTTTGAAAAACTGATTTTTAGAAAGAAGTGCTAAACATGGACCACTTTGCCAAATACACAGTCGTCACCTAAATATTTTATTTTGGAGGAATTTAGGAAACCCTGACTCGTGCCGAGGCCACGTGTCCGTTATCACCAAAGTTGTCTCGGCACGGAAACTTGGGTATGATTGGGGAAGGTCATTTCATGAGCACCCCCGCTCGCCCGATCAAAGATCGACCACTACTAATCATGATATCTTTCTTTGAAAACATTATGTGCTCTTATTCCGGTTTATTAGCCTAGAATTACTATGTGATGCGCACAACACACAAGTATAGACTGGATCGGTTGAGTTGGAACAAGACATCTTATGTTTGTTTTTGAAAGCGGTTTTCTACTCGCAAGTAGGCTAAAATGCGGATTTTGCCACCCTCAAGTGGGCTTAGAAAATATGGTGATTTGCCACTCTCAAGTGGGCTTAAAAACTCGCAATCAATGAATTGTTCCAATTCAGATAATCCAACCTTCACCCATAGGCATTCAGGTAGTTATATCACATAAGCACATAGCCTCATGGTAAGCATGCTATCAGAGCAGTCACTCACACGCATGCAAGGATGCTAAAGCATAAACACTTACTGAGTACTCCGAGCCAAAGAAAGAAGCTAATTACAAATCATGCATGAACCCTAACTATGCTGAAATGCCTAATGCAACACATGCAATAATGCGACTAAGATAGGCTCGGCTAATCTAAGAATGGCATGTGAAATGCAGCTTGATACACGTATTCAAGTTGAAATTGAAGTACAATGCAGTTTGTATGATGCGCCGAGCCCGGTGCGTGCAATACGAATGAATGTATGCAAACATGCTATCATAAGTATGCTAATTGAAACATGTCCTAAAACTAACCATCATTAGCTGCTAAATAAAAGGGAGAAAGACGTGGGGTTGGAAGACATACATCACACACAAGTACACTTATTACAATATTGCCCTCTCTCGGAGGGTCCAAATGAATAGTACAGAATAAACTAGCTAATCTAAGCTAATTAAACTAATTATTACACAACATTAATTAATTAACGAACTAACTAAGTAAGTAAGGAACTAGCATGCAAATTAAATGAAATGGACTGCCTCAGCTCTGTTCCGAATGATAGGGATGCATGCATGCTCAAGTCGCCTTGTCGGGAAATCCATCGCGATGCCCCAATTTGCCTCTATTTACAACTGGTCCCACAACACTATACAAAGCTCCAGAAGGCTGCTGACCAGTTTTTGCTGTTGGTTTCCAGTTTGCTGCAACAAAGAGCGAAAAAGGGGCATGGCAAAGTATTTTCAACATATGTGTGCATGACCACTCTCCCCATCATTGCACAAGCTCCAGGGAGTGTAGTCCTTGATTCTCGTGCCACTAATCATGTATCTCGATGCATGATGGCCGAGGAGTCGAATGACTCGATGTAAAATGAATGCACATATAAACACAACAGGGCCTAAACTCCATCACGGGTAATCCGGAGTGTCGGCGACCGAGAATCGAGGCACGTTTCGTCACTGGGAGTACGAAACATCCCTCGTTTCCCATGTTTGGTCTAAACCCTATTCCAAACACAATGCAATATACATGGCATACACAATACGACTAGCATGCAACCCTAAACACAATGCAACCTAATCATGCTAGCATGCGAGGGATGATATGCAAACATGCAACTAGCATACACAATGCTATGAACTAAGAATGGCATACTCAATGCACATGAAAACTATATGGCATATGCAATGCACACATGGAGACTAACAATGAAATGATCAAGGCATACACAGTGCAATGATCAATCATGCAACAACATGAACTAAATGGCATATACAATAAGAGATGGACTTAAACCAAGATAGGTGAGCCTCAGCCACACCCAAATCAGTGGCCAAACATGATGAAATTAAGGCAACAACACTTATGCAAACATGCACAATGCGAGAGACCAAACCTAAGGCACAAAGTGCAACTCTACTAAGGCATGGCAAGGGATGAAACATGGCATACAATCACACATTTTCCAGCTCTGAAATGACATACAAAGTGGCTCCAAATCATGCAAATAGCTCACACAATGCATGCTACAAGGCTCAAATATCGAAACTAGTGAAGTGCATTACACTAGAGGTATGCAAAGCAATGCACAAATGACCAAACTAGTCCCAAAAAGTCCCTAAGCAAGCCCAAAACAGTAGGAAAATGGACTAAAATGATGGCTCGAAAGGCATGGAAATGAAGCTTATGCAATGGCCCATAAATGAGGTATTTAAGCACAACTCAAAAACACATTTAAAAAGTGGAAAACATGGGAATATGACACAAGTATAGGCTCTGAAATGACATGCTCAATAACCCCAAAACATGAAAACACCACCATTCAAGCATGCAAGAAGCTTCAAAACTCAAAGCTAGGCATGGGCATTACACTACAAGCATGCATAGCAAGCATCACTCAACCATGGGACCTCAAAAAAGAGCTAAGGCAGTCCAAAACATGCACAAAATCAGTTTAAGGCATGGCCAAAAAGTGCTAGAATCAAAGGCCAAAATAGCATGCAATGTAAGCTAGTAAAGTGCATTTACACTACAAGCATATGAGGCATTCAAGAGGTCACTAAACCAGCAAAATTTAGAGGTATGAAATGCCAAATAAAGCCCAAAAACTCACTGAAACATGGTTAATGCATGCAAGAATGAGAAGCTCCTTTGATATGCTATGAAAAGGGTTATTCTACACATGCAAGATAGACATCCAATATGGAAAAACAAGCTTTGGACAAAGCCTATGCAGGTCCTAACACTCATCAAAAATGGCCTGGAACATGGCTGGGAAGCATGCAAATAAGGGCTCCTTTGATATGCTATGAAGAGGGTTATTCTGCACATGCAAGATGGACATCCAATATGGAAAAACAAGCTCTGGACAGAGCCTATGAAGGTTCTAAAACTCATCAAAAATGGCTTGGAAGCATGAAAATAAGGGCTCGTTTGTTAGGCCAAATATGCTAGGAAATAAAACAAGGGGAGAGAGGGTCACCCCTCTCTCATTTTGGCACTCAAAACAGCATGCTAGCCACTAAAAATCTGCTGGATTTCAGTGGCTAGAAGGCCAAACAATGGTCAACGCAAAGGCCCTAATGCATGGCTCAAAATAAGGCAAAATGAAGCATGCAAGAGGGTAGATGACCCTCAATAGAAAAATGATCTTAAACAAACATGTTGAGTACCTCAAAATAAGACTTTTTTTAGTTGATGAAAAAGCTCAAATATACTTGCAAGTATGGCTAAAAGATGAAGCAAAATAAAGCCTTAAAAGGGCAAAAGTGTGTTACCCATGTAGCTCAGCAACTCCAACAACTTCTGGACCAAAAAAATAGCTCCTCAACCTCTGAAAAAGGCCTCCAAGAAGCTTAGGTTGGTGTTGGAGGGGTTAGGCTAGGAGATGGTGTGCAAAGGGCCAAAAACTTCACACTTTCTAAGCCTAAAGGGAGAGATATAGAGGGAGATAGATGTATATGCCTTAGCAAAAATCTGAACCTCTCTAAAGGAGAGGGAGGGCCTCTCTTACAGAAAAACAAGAAGGTTCAAGCTTCTTGGAGAAGCTAAACAAGGCCTAAGATCCTCCATACACGTGTATGGAGGATATAGTCTGTGCCTTCCAGTTGGCACAGCTGGCAACAACTCACAGAGACAAAACTAGGGGAGATAGGCCGACCAATTCAGGTGGTCGGCCGACCACTTCCCCTGGTTGGCCGACCAGGTCAAAAGGTTCAAGTCTATGAACGGTGGTCGGTCAGCCCAGTTGATGGTCTCCACATTGAATGCAAGCTAGTGGTATGGTGGGAGACTAATAAATGTGGCCCAAAGATCAAGAAGACCAGCTTCCTGACAAGAAAATTGGCCAGCGAAGAGAAAGGTGGTCTCCCACCCTTGTACCACCTTTCAAACAAAGAAAATAGGGTCCATGCCAAAAATGAACCCACACCGATGCAAAACAAGGGTTTGGAGGCCAAAACGCGTAGCCGGGTGCCCCGAAAACTGGCTATCAAGCATCGAAAGTGGCGTGTGACCACAAAGGTGGTCTCTCGGGCCACAGTGTCCCTCTAGATAGAGGAAACAAGGTATGTTCCAAAAATCGTGTCAAACGGAGAATGTTAAGTGGTCACGAGCCAAGGCGCACGGTCGATGACTTCGAAAATCGGAAACTAGTCTCTAAATGGGAACAGTGGCCTACGACCACAAAAAGTAGTCCATGGCCACTGAGAGATGGTCTACAAGACCTCCCTCCCTCCGAGAAGAGAAAACAAGACTTGGTCCGCAGACCGAGTCAAAATACAAAGAGTCCTGAGGTCCGGAGGTGAGGCTCTTAGCCAAGAACTCCGAAACCTCGAAACGAGCACAACATGCACAATCACTGAGCGCTCAATCGGTGATGTTTGAGTCTTAAGATTGGTCAAAAATGGGGTGTCTACAGCTATATTTAAAATTCGTGATCACGTGTCAAAGTTTTTAGTGTGAAATCCAATGAGTCAAAAATTTTATAAATTGCATATTTTTTTGGAAAAACTCATAATTACCTCATAATTGGCTTAATGGGCCAAGTGAGAGAATGTTGGATTTATTTTCTAGTATGGCCCAACAGCCTACATAAATCTACATGTTTTAAATTTATTTGGACTCCACAATTAGATAAAGCCAATATTTCAGATAAAGTTCAGTAATTAGAATTTTGTTATAATTACTCTTCTAAGATAAGAAGGAAACCCTGATGGATAGGAATTCTTCTAATAGAGTTTATCTAGCCCTCTTCTCTTCTCTATGTAAGGATGGGTGACTCCCATTTTATATCATAAGTATTTTTTCCATCACTCTAAGTTTCATAGTCATCCTAATTAAGAGAGATAGAGAGAAGAAGGTATGCCAAGAATTAAAGGTTCTACTATGGGGGTATTTTCTCAACTTCTCTAATTCAATGGCTGACAAAGGTATGTTTGTTATATTCTTGAGTTGTATTGAATTCAAAATCCAATAAAGTTTAATTCCACATTAGTATTATGGTTACATGTATTATTAAATCTTACAGCATTATCCCAGTTATGTCCTCTCTCTCTCTCTCTCTCTCTCTCTCTCTCCTAATTTTAGCCTCTAGGTTTTTATTCTTCCACTGACATACCTTCCCACAAACCCAGCCCCAAATTGACCCAGACCATATTCGACCCACCTACCAGCATTGAAGAGTTGTTACTTAGAACTACTTAACGGGTTTGAGTAGCTGCAATCTGTTATTTCTTGTACAGGCCACAGTATGTAAACCTCTTTGTTTTATTGTTTACATGAAGCAATGGAATTTTAAACAATATCCTAACACAGCATAAACCCTATTGGGGAGAAAGAGCTAATTGTGTCTTTGATTGGTGTAGGGAATGATCAATTGGTTGGGTACAAAAGTTGGTGAGAACAAGAAGGAAAAAAGAGGATGTTTCAAAAAAATTAGAGGCGTTGTAGGATGATAAGTATGGGAGTAAGATTGTCAAGGATTACCTTGGTTCTTCCCCGTGAAGTGTGGGCATCCTTTGAAAGATTCGTCTATTCTTCTGTTTTTGCTCGGTAATCACTGTTTGAGCACTAGGTCTAAACTCTAATGATAGAATACTAGTCCAAATTTGATGAATTTATAAGGACATAAGTGAATGATTAGGTTTTGGTATGTAAATTTCTTGGCTTTTAAGAAGTGAATTTATTCCATGCTATTTGATTACTGATTTCTTTAAGAAGATTGTATTGATATGTTTCTTATTTTTTTGGATTTAATAACAAATTGGTGAGAGTTATGTGGTATTTATGCATGCAAGAATGGAGATTGAGCCTTATTTTGCACCACAATGCTCTTGGGAAGTGAGTTTTAGTGTTGTTATGTTTAAATAGTATAGACTCTTATCTTATGTGAACGTGGTTTTTTGTTGTGTTTATTTTTATTTTTGATATGATGTGTGCTAATAAGTTTGCAAATGAATCAGCAGTTGGTTCAGTTTTTGGATAAGAAATGTTTTGCCTTCTGTTGGTCAAGAAATTTATACGAGTATCCTCAACATAGGCTGAGAGTCTCTTCTGTTCTAGGACTCTTGTCCCTTATCTGGATACCTCAAGATTCCAGCATTACCGAAGAACATCTCGGCAATGCCGTGGTCACCTAGACAGCATGACTCATTCATGTGGCACCTTAGCCGACATCTCAGGGCTACCTTGGCCACGTGGTGCCATTTGCAAAATACTTCCCCACAGTAATGATTAATATTATTTTTACAGATGAATTGTGAATATGGCTCTTTTTTTTTCTTTTTTTGTTTTTTGTTTTTTGGTCTATAGATTACTACTATAGATTTCCAATGCTTGATACAAATTACTTTTGAAGTGTTATAGATTACCTTTTTGGTGTGGTACATATTATCTTTTTGGCGTGGTACAAATTATCTTTTTCGCGTGGTATAAATTACACTCTTTGGCATGATGTTGTGGATATTAGTTTTTTGGGTACATAGGACATGATTTTCTTATAGTCCTCTGTTTCGTATGGAATTAAATTTTTGAGGTCGGATTGGTTTCTATGGAATTTTTCTTATATTTGGAATATTTGATGAAAAATATGAATTGTTTGGATGGTTGAAAATGAAATGTGTGCACATTATGGAATGGTTGATAATATAATCAGTATATGTATTATTTTGTTTACATACAGGGTAAAGATTGCACTAATAATGGAATAAATACAGGTGATTGAGAAATTAGTAAAAAATAGTAAATAAATTTTTTGGCTACAAAACATTTATTAGCAAAAAAAGAAGTGAAGTTCGTGGCGACTAAATATTTGGTAGTCAAAAAAGAAAGCAAAGTTTTTTAGGGATTAAATATTTAGTAGAAAAAAAAAAGAAAGATTTTTGCCGACCAAATAGTTAGTAGCCAAATACATCATAAAGAGGGAAGAAACTGTTGCTGACTAAATATTTTAGTTACAAAAACACATGGCATTCTAAAATGTTTAGCTGTAAAATAAAATTAGATGAAAATATTAATTTTGTTGGCAACTAAAATATTTAGTCGTAAAAAACAACGGCGACTAAAAATTTGGTAGCTAAATGTGATAGAAATCGACAACTAAAACAGTTAGTCACTAAGTGTAGTATGTATTGGCGACTAAAATGTATTAGCAACTAAATACTTTAGTCACTAAAAGTGGCCTTTATTTTTGTTTGAAAACTTTTGGTGACTACACATTTCGTTACCAAAAGGTGTCAATTTGCTACTAAGTTCGGTTTAGTAGCCAAAGGGAAGAGCATTAGCGACCAAAATGAATTTAGTTGTCGATACTTTTGCTCACAAGCCTTTTGCAACTAACTGGGGCGACTAAAAATTTTAGTCGCCATTGACAATAGGTGACATCGATTACTAAAAACGAGGCTTTGGCAACTAACTTTTTAGTTGCCGAAAGTGTATCTGTTGTAGTGATTTCAGGGTCAATAAAAAATGAGATGTTTACAACACGAAATAAAAAATATTTAAAATGATGAACAAATATATACACAGTGAAATTTTATTGTGTTAATGTATAGGTTAAACAACAATATTTCGTCTTCGTCGCCGTCGCCGTTGTTGTCGCCGTCATCGTCATCATCATCATTAATGTCAACATCACTTATGAAAATATTAACAAAAAAATATTATTGTGGCTCGCCTTTTTTGCGCCCCCTCTCGAAAGCTTGAAAAGAAGCCCTACAGTTCGGACCCCTGTGGTTCTGAATCTAATCTCACAAGTGCAATGTGAAATTGATAAATACCAAAGAGTCCAAATCTGGCAAATCATTTTAGAAAATTGATTTTGAATCAAAAGTGCCAAAATTGGACTGCTTTGCCAGATGCAGAGTCACCACCTAAATATTTTATTTTTTTGGAAAAAATTTAGGAAACCCATGGCTCATGCCACAGGCCACGTATCCGTCATCACCAAAGTTGCTTCGCCTTGGGAACTTAGGTACGATAGGGAAAGGTCATGAATTGAGCACCCCCTCTCGCCCGATCAAAGATTGACCTCTACTAATCATGATATGATTTTTTATAAACATTATGTGCTCTTGTTCTGGTTATTAATCTAGCTTTACTATGTAATGCGCACAATCAAGTATAGACTAGCTTGCTCAATTTGGAACAATTCAACTCATGTTTGTTTGTGAAAATGGTTTGAATTTTGCCACCTCAAGTGGGCTTAAAGTTTGCGGATTTGCCACCAAACATAGTGGGCTTAAAACATGATTTGTCACTCAACAAAGTGGGCTTAAAACTTACATTTGTTGAACCGTTCCAATTCAAACAACAAGCCTTCATCCACAAGTATTCAAGCAATTAATCAAGTAAGCACATAGCCTCATGGCAAGCATGCGAAACATGGCAACATGGCAATCACACTCATGCAACTATGTTAAAGCGTAAAAACTCACCGAGTACTCCAAGCCAAAATAGAAACTAGTTAGAAATATGTATGATCCGAACTATGTAAGATGCCTAATACAACATATGTGATAATGTAATTAATAGATCCGGCTACTAATATGGTATACGGATCGATTTGATAACATGCGATAAAACACGTTTTCAAATAAGTATTAAACTAATAATGCAATTTGAATGATGCGCCGAGCCTCAGTGCATGCAATACAAATGAATGGATGCAAGCATGTGATATGCTAATCGAAACATGTCCCTAATCTAACCATAAAATCCGATTAAATAAAAGAGAGAAAGACATAGGGTTGGAAGACATACACACACGCACGCACACTTATTACAACATTACGCCCTCACGAAGGAGGGTTTGAATGAATAAAAGCTAACCTACTAGCTACGCTAAATAAGCTAACTAATTATTGCAAACCGAAACTAATTAACTATTCTAGTTAACTAATTATTACAAACCGAAATTGAATAACTAGTTAAACTAACTAATTATTTACAACTTCTAATTAGCTACAACTAATTAATTACAACACATATTTAAACTAGATATTTAAGCATTAAATAAGCTTGAAATGCAAGGGAGGCTCATGCACGTGCTTGGTTTCCACTCGAAAAGCTGCTATTTTGCTGCTGCAAGCCTCTGTTTGCACATTTGAACACTGAAAATTATGCCCACTTCCAGAACACCTCTGTTTCACTTTACCAACACACTGCTCAACTTTCATGGATGGTCGACAGGGAGCCGGTCGGCTATTGGTGGTGGCTGTCGGCCACTGATAACATGGACTTCTTTGCTGCAATAAAGAGCAAACAAAGCAAAACAGTATATTTCTCAAGGATTATTTACACACTTTGCCTCTCCTTTTCATGGGGAAATCAAAGAAGGGACAAGATTTTGTTCATAAACCATCAATCAAGCAATTTCATTGCCTGATGGCTTGTGAAACCAATTGTGCAAGTTCAATAAATGCAAAATGAGACTCTAACTTCCTCCCTTTCATGAACGATCAAGGGAAGGTGGTTGACCTTTGGAGGCTTGAATCTTTTGATCACTAGCAAGTATGAAATGGTTCAAGTTCCATGTGGTCAATTAATGTCCAATTGAACACACCAAATTCTTATCTTGCCCACTTTTAGTCCCATGTTTTAGTTACTTCCTTTTAAATTACCTTTCTAGCCTTTAATCCATTAAGCCCAAATGGTGAATTAAGTCCTCTAAATGGAAAGAAGGCTCAAACTAAAGGTTGTTTTAGGCATAAAAGAGACCTCATGCCATTGGTAATGAACCCCCAAAGGGATTAAACTATTAAGCACAAACACCTCAATTTCATGCTTTAAACAAGCAAATGGTTTGAACTCTTTCAAAACAAATCAAAAGCCAAGATAGGGGAGAGGTTGCAGAGGTGATTAAGTGCTGGAAATGAGTGATAAAAGCATAAATAAATGCTATCAACTCAAACAAGAAAGTGTCTAAAGCCTAGAACACCAAACTTGTGAGGACTATTACACTAGAGGCATACAAAATAAAGCTCAAATATTGCCAAAAGCTCAAAATAGTCCTAAATTAGTCCAAAACAGGTCCTAAAACATGCTGAAATTAAGCTAGAAATGGCTAGATTAATAGGCTAAAATAAGGAGCATGCTAGACTAGTAAGCAAGATACAAGGAGGGGAGGCTAACCGCTTCAATTTTGGACTTCAAAATGAGTTTTTTACCACTGAAAAACCTCTGAAATTCAGTGGTTAAAAGGCCCAAAAAAGGTAGTTTGAAAGTGATGAATAAAGGCACAAAAACTTTACAAACTAAAAAGCAAGAATGATGAACCACCCCTTAAGTAAAAAGGGCTCAAACCACCACTTTTAAGTCACAAAAATAGAACTTTTTATAGTTTAAAACCAGCCCCAAAATAGTAAGAAAAGATGGCGAAACAAGTACATTGAAACAAAGTAAACAAGGCAAGTGTTATACCTTTGAAGCAATGCTCAAGTTTAGGCACCAAACCAAACTAAAACCACTTGCTAGAGCTCAAAGAGGTTACCGCTTGCTAGAGCTCAAAGAGGGTCTCAACTATTCTTAGCCCAAAGAGAAGCAACTTTGATTAAGGTAGTGTATGTAAAAGTGTAGAGAGAGAGAGAAAAAAAAAATCTAGAGAGAGGGGGAGATTTTTTTTCCCAAAATTTCTAACCCTCCAAAATCGGGAAGGAACCCCCATCTAAATAGAAAAACATGCATTGAGCTTAGAAACATCCTACCATACACGTGTAGGCAGATGCAGCTCATTGTGCCAATAGTTGTCACAGCTGTCAACAAATATCTGGAAAAAGACAAGACACTGGTGGCCAATCGGCCACGCCATTGGCCGATAACCATGAAACATGGCTGACAGCCTATGGTAGTGGCCGATAGGTCACCACAAAGGTCCAAACACCAAGTTTTGGTCCAAAACAAGGCATGGAAAAGAATAAGGTTTAAAGGCTCAAAGACAGGGCATTCCGTCGAGGACTTCAAGCACTCAAAACGAACACATGCAATCACAATCATTATATGCACAAATGATGATGTCTAAGTCTTGAGGTCGGTCAAAAATGGGATGTCTATAGTTGCCCCTCTTTGATAGAACTCGGAAGTCATGAAATGACGGGAGTGAATGTCAAAGCCCAGAGACGACCCATTTTTGACAAGGCCGGAGACTTGGACAAACAAAAAAAGATAGAAAACAAATGTTTGCGCCCACAGGCTGCCTATGTATCCCTTTGCAAGGAATCAAACCAGCGTAGTTCTGAGGCAAGATGCAAATGATATACGCGATGCAAGAGCATAACTTATGATCATGCAATGAGGCTGTAATGAAACATTTAGATGCAAATACAATGTAATGAAAATGCCACATTCAAACAAACCGAAACAAGGTATAGCAACCTCAAACACAAAAGTAGGGAAGTAAACACGCCACACGTGGGAACTACAAACCAAACCACATTTCATGCAGAAATGATGTAAGAAAAATATGCAAACTTAAATATGCAATGCGCAGGAAAGGCGAAGAGCGATCGTCGGGCACACCCAAGGTCTCAACCAAAATCCTAATATGTTGCACACGGAAGGAAAAGGGTGGTGTGAACACCGGGACGCACCCGAATGTTTTAAACCAAAACAAACAATCCCAACGCGTCTCACGCACGAGGGGAAAAGGTGGTGTGAACACTGAGACGCACCCAAATGTTTTTAACCAAAGGGGTTAGTGTAAACACCGGGACACACCCGAATGCTTTTAACCAAAAGGAGTGGCGTAAACACTGGGACGCACCCAAATGTTTTTAACCAAAAGGAGTGGTGTAAACACCAAGACACACCCGAATGTTTTTAACCAGGATGCACCCGAATGTTTTTAACCAAAAAGAGTGATCCCAACGCGTCTCACACACGATGAGAGGAAGTAAAAGGATTTGAGTCGAAGGGCATAAATTATTTCACTCGGAACTCCGCTAAACAAACCATACATACAATATCGTACCTGCATAAGAAAAAAAAAATCAACAAGTACAACATATTAAGGGTGCATGTTCTATGCACAATTGCAATAATGTTAAGGCATGTTCTATGCAAATCTACTGACAGCGTGTTCTATGCAAGATAAATTGGAAGCATGTTCTATGCATGAAGGGAGACATGCATATTCTATGCAAGACCATATGTGTAAAATGTACGTTCTATGCATGCGCACAATGTATATTCTATGCAAGGATGAAAGTGCATTCTCAACACAACAAATTGAGTAGCAACTTCTGATTTACCTCTCGGAAGAGTTGCAACATGTTTTAAAAGGATACACCTCGTTCATGTTGACTAGCAATAAACATAATGCACTGAAGACACAATTTGGAGCTTTCGTAGAGGCAATCTGAACTTAACAGTAACATTCCATGCATTTTTTAAGAAATAAGGATACAAAACAACATCAAAACTCAATGGAGAAACACTAGGCACTGGACGGACGCGAGGGGAGGGTGTCAGCCACCCCTGAGCATTGTCGGCCACCAGTGGTGGCCGGTCAACCACTAATGGAAGATCGAGCCAAAATGGTCTTTTCACACATGGGTCTTTAAATATAAAGCTTGTGGCTTCATGTCCACACACCAAGACATCCGAAATTTCACCCTCTCTCTCTCTCTAGACCTTCCTTCTCTCTAGATCCTTGCTTTCTACGTGTTTTTCAACACCCCACGCACATTTTCTTCGCTAAACCCTCTTAGTTTACTCTGTTTTGAACCGATTGAAATTTGATTTCGGTGCTTTTTCTTGGAGTTTCACCACTTGAGGCTTGTTTCCCTCGAGTTCTTCTTCGGTTCGGTGCCTTTTCCAGGCTTTGACTTTTTCTTCGCTTTTCTCTCTCCTAGGGTTGACTCTTGGCATTTTCCACCTATTTTCCTCACTTTCGACCATTTTCTCATCTTCTTTCCAGATGGCGAACGACATACCTCACGACAAAGCTTCTCCAGAGATCTCACCCTAGTTGTCTCCAGAGATGGAGGCCGAGCCCGAACCAGTGCTACTACCACCCAGGATTCGACCTTTCGATCCAATGACATATCATCCTCGGACACATGTGCTACCACCCGAGAGTATCCAATATTTCAACGGGTTCGCGTGAAGTGCACCAGAAGACCTCTTGCTACGAGAGCCAAACTCCCATTTATCTTACGACGCCACCAAGGTATACACTGTATTCTCATGTTTTCTTCACTGTACATTTTATTTCTTGCTTTAACTGTGTTCCTTGCTTCAATTGTATTGTTTACACTGCATTTCTTGCCCTAATCACACTTTTGCATTGTATTTCTTACACTACCTTTTCATCTTCTTGTTCTCATACCACTGTATATCACTGTTCTGATCACAGAAGGATTCTAGCTCTATTAGGGGCTATGGCGCCACGTCTGCGAGGGACTTATACATGGAGCTTCATGCCGGTGTCCACCATATCATCGATGAAGCCAGCTTTGGCTTATTTTGCACAAGGTTATCGCACCTCATCACGAGTCGGCCCTTACTTGGAGCATTGGTAGAGAAATGGTGGGATACCACCAACTCTTTCCACTTCTCTACCACGGGGGAGATGACAATGACTCCCTACGACTTCTCCATGCTCACCGACATAGGAGTAGGGGGTCACTCAATTCCCTATGATATAGACATGGATGAATGGGAGGTCGCTTGGATCTATCTGTTAGGGACACGTCCACCTCATTTCCGATCGGGGGTGGTGCGATATAGTTGGTTTGCAGAGCAGTTTCAGGGGACTAAGCCAGAGACAGTTGAGGAGACAGAGCACTATGCCCGAGGTTTTTTTATGTTCCTCTTTAGTACCACTTTGTTCACCAATAGGGCGAACACTATTGGATTGTATCTTCTGAGCGCCTTGGTAAATTTATCTCAGGTCGGACTCTACAATTGGGGCAGTGCTGGCTTAGCCACATTGTACGACTATATGAGCTTGACATTCCGCGGGAGTGGAGATAGAGTCGGAGGCTACTGGCGAGCCTGGGAGGTACACTTTACATTTCTGTTTTGCATTTTCTGCTTTCTGTTTCTATATTTTCTACTTTGCACTTTTTGTACACTGCACACACATTGTTTGCACCCATTTACTACGCTTTCTGTACCACACACTTTGTATCCTCTGTATCTGTACTCTTTGTACATTGTACACACCTTTTGCACACATTCTACTTTCTACATCTACGCTTGTACTTTCCGTACACTATACATTGTATACTCACAATTGCCTCTTCTCTTACAGCTTTGGGTTTATGCATACTTCCAGACCTTTGCTCTAGAGCCAGAGGTAGAGATGCCCCCTGTTGTGCCATACTCTCATCGGTACGACGGTAGATGCTTGTAGAGGACCAGGGAGCCCTTTCCATTCTTTTGCCAGTACTTCGACACGGTGACCGCGACAAAGGTAACCCAAAACTCACAGTTATTTTCATTCTACTTGAGCTTTGTTTCATACTTCAATATCTGATGGCCATTAACAATTTGTGCATTCTCTATTTGCAGATCACTTAGCAGCCCCAGGCAACGATGTCGGCTGGGGTTAGGGACCAGTTCGCTGGATCTTGGAAGCCTCCCATTATCTGATTTTGTTTGAGGGCCCGATTTGTCGTGCCTGGTTTTTAGGCGAGCGATTCTTATGCTAGACCATGGGCTTGCTAGAGCTGATAGTTCCCATGGCGCCCCCGCCATCTATGAGAGCTACAGAGAGACTCACCTTCTAGGAGATGATTCAGTTCATGGAGGGCTTGGAGGCCGACTACTTTTGCGAGGAGGGGGACTATTTGACATTCATCCAGACTCAACTTATGCCTCATTTGACCGGTATTCGTGGAGATGAGTGGGCGAGGGCTCCAGCTGCGAGAGAGAGAGAGAGCTAGAGTGCCCAGAGCGACCAGGGTACATGGTAGAGGGGCTACCCAAGCGGGGCGGAGGACCGGCTGGCTAGAGCTGCCTACTGCACTCACATGTTGGTAGTATACTGGGGAGGCATACCAGATCCCGATCGAGCCTCCAACAGTGGGGCATAGATATGTCAGAGCTCATGACGCACCCCCTGTATGTACCATATTTTTCAGTTATCCCCTCTCTTATTGATATTTGTTCCTTCTGGACACTAATCATCCTTAATGCATTTGTAGGCACCCCCAGGATACACCGAGGATCTGCTGGAGCTACTAGCCTCATTTGAGGGTATGATATTGAGGAGAGAGGCACTGCTCAACTTCTACAGCATTCAGGTCATTTCTTTAGTTTTTCTTACACTCCAGCCATCAAATTTCCACTAACACACTGAAACTAATATTTCAACTGAAAACTTCCCCACACTGCACTGATACACTGCATCTGAAACACTGCACTTCCATATGGTATTTACATGTTGCACCTGACTTCTGCATATACTCATTTTACACATCATATTTACATCTCATACGCATACTGTGGCTAACATATGACAACTGTCTTTTCAGGTCCCACCCTACCGACAGCACCGGGGACAACTGCAGCACCTACACTAGTGATGCCTCCTCCAGCAGCAGGGATGAGAGAGAGACAGGCTCCAGCACACAACCGAAAGAGAGTTAGGGGCACCCAAGATGAGAGTGGTCCTTCAGAGCCCATTCTAAGCGATGACGACGCCGAGACGAGTGGCTCCGAGGAGGCAGTAAGTCCACAGTTTGAGTCCTCTGAGAGGAGACGATGGCGACTATGGTTCCGAAAGTGGGGATGTGGATGTCGAGGTAGGTTCAGAGATAGAGAGTAGAGATAGTGCCAGCTCAGGCTCTGGCTCAGATTCAGGCGGCGGCACTGACGGACCCCAGAGTCCCTTCCTCCAAGGAAGAAGACGAAAAGGGCATCACGAGCCTGAGGCGACTGGCCCTGATTTTCTTGTAGTTTTTGCTTAGCTTCTTTTTGTTAGTGGTGTTAGCACTTTGTACAGTTTCAGACAAGCTTCATTTGCTTTGAAAACTTGTACTGAACTTTTGTAAAAAGCAACCATGATCGGAATGAAAACCAATTTTCATTTGAAAAAGTGTTATAGTTTGTATCATGAGCACCGCATCGCATGAAAACAAGATTGAGTTTGATAATGAAATTTCAACATGGCGTTGGCACAACTCTCTTAATTGAGTAATGGACCAACCAGTACTAACAATCAAAGTAATACAACTCAATAATCAAAATAATAACAACTCGATAAACTAAACAACTCAATAAACAACAAAATAACTCGATAAACAAAATAACTAAATAAACGAAACAAACTCGATAAACAAAATAACTCAAATACAACTAAAAAAACTTGCTAGAACTAAAAGGACTCAAAACAAGACCTTAAAATGCATAAAGAACAGAACAAAACACATGCCTTCAGCATTCTCAGCACACAAGTGGACAACAAGACAGACAAGAAGGCTGTCGGCCATAAACAGAGATTGTCGGCCACCAATGGTGGGCCAGGCGGCTACAAAGGTGGCCTGTCGGCCATCACCAATGGCCGGTCGGCCATCAATGTGAGGAACCTCCAGATTGTTGTCTCCTGTCTTCCACTCACTGCCTTATCTTCTACAAAAGCTTCACCTTCATCATTTCTTCTCCAGAATTCATTTTGGCTGTTGTTTTTGCAATAAATGGAACCATTTCTGGCCTAAAACCTCTCAGATTGGATTGCCACTTTAGATGGCTCGGAAAAGCTAAATTTTTGAGGTTTTGGCATAAACGCACTATTCTCGCTGAGTCGTTCTCAACTATGTTTTCCATTCCTACATGCCGCAGCTAGATGTTGGAATCTAATCATATATGTCTTTAGCTTCGGGGGACAAGAACTATGCTCGACAATTGAAGAATTTCAAGTGCTAATGAAGTCCCGGCGTGATGAGGAAATCTTGCCTCGGCCTTGTTTTGGCCACATCCAAGCTTTGGGACAGACGTGTGGGCTTACTCTATAGGAGGCCCAATTCTTGGTTCACAATGGAGAGCTAGACATTCCCAGTTTAATTCATCAATTTTCTGCCATTGGCGATCGCGGTGATCTTCTTTGGCGGGGTTTTCGACAACACGCCCTTTGTTTATGTATGCTAGCACATTTCCTCCTTGCCCCTAGTTTCGGCAGGTCTAGGATCCGACTAATCGATGTGGCGTAGGGCCTAAAAGAGGGCAAGAGTTGCATTGGCTTGACATTAGCTGAGACTTTGATGGGTTTAGACCCCTTACATCGATGAGAGACCACCAAATTCGCGGGGAGTCCACTACTTCTTCAGGTAATGTTTCCTGCCCTTTCTAACATATGTTTCTCACACCTCTTAACACTCAAGCTCTGTTTTTCTTTCAAAGCCCTTTTCTCACTTTTTCTCTCAACGTACACCTCTCTATTCTTTAATATCTCTTTTTTTTCATCCCTCCCCAGATATGGCTTATGGACAAGCTAAAGGTAGTGGACTCTTGCCCATATACTCAGCCCGAGCATACTTTTTCTGCCAACAGCTAGTTGATTTTCTGAATGAAGGATGGTGGTGCCACTGGATGTGCAACAGGTCTGCTGCCAATGATGCTTGGCGTTGCCCGTGGCTTAATCTGAACGAAATGAGCTACAGCATGGCTTGACAACCTGGAATTCAACTGATTAGCTTGACACACTATGTATTCTATTTTCTGTTGCGGTTCAGACGTCAATTTGGACATGATTGGACTTGCCCAGAGGAAGGGGTAGAATACCCGATTTTGTTCCCCGTCCGAGGTTCACATTTGGCTAAGTACCTCACTGCTTGGAGGACGAGAGAACTTCTGGCTCCTGCCCTTAATTTTAGCTGCGCCCTTTCTGGCGAGTGCCTGACTTGGCTTGATGATGAGGCACAATTCGGGCCCACTTTAGCATCAGGAGCTTCCACAAGCACAAGCGGGGGACGCAGGAATTCCTGACTCAGCTATGCCCTAAGTTTATTGCTTTGATCTTACTTTTCAAGTTTTATGCATGTAATAAAAAGCAGCTTTGATTTATATCAAGAGTTGGAGAACTTTGCATTGAAGTCAATGAAATTGAAGTTATGAGCACTGAAAATTTTCCTTTCAGTCCAAAAACGGTCTAAGTTGTAAAATGATTAATTTGAACAAAAATCAATCTTTATCAAAACTTTTCAAAACCATTTTCGATAAGAATCACAACTTGACACATACAGAATCTATCCTTGAGATGTACAACCCCGAATCTGAAGACAACAAATTGCCCCTTGTCTTAATAACACTACTCAACACTATAACCAATTCTTTGAGAGACGATTACAGCCGAACACTCAAATAAAGAACGGACAAGGATAACCTGATCAAACACATGGACATGACAGTTGAGTTGGAGGTGTTAATGGTCGGACTTCAGGATGAAGTTGCCTACGTATCCCGAAGATGGAAATTAGGCCTTACGTAGTTCGATTCAGGTTCACTCAAGTATTAACTCTCTCCTTTTGCACTCTAACTTTTGCTAAGGCCGCCCTTTAGGGTTTTCAACCTTGCAAGCTCAGTTTTTCTTTATTTCCAATTTTTTATGCTCTAACTTTTACCTAGGTCGCCCTTCCGGGTTTTCGGCCTAGCAAGCCTCTTAGGGATAATATTTCTTTAACTTGTCCACGTTAATCGGTTAGGAAAATTCTAGGCCACCTAGGTCCATGAGAATAATAGCTCCACCTGACCAAATAGTTTTGATGATGTAAGGGCCAGTCCAATTGGGCCTGAACTTGCCCCTAGGGTCATGGATGGGAGCTCGGTTGTCTTTCAGTACCAAATCCCATTCTTTGAGATTCCTAGACTTAACCTTCTTGTTAAAATCCCTGGCAATCCTACGTCGATAACCCTGAACATAGTACAGTGCTTCAGCCTTCTCTCATCAAACAACATTAGTTCTTCGGACCTGCTCTGCTGCTAGTCTACCTCTGTTATGTGATATTCTACCATAACCCACAGCGATGGAACTTCTATTTCAATCGGGAAAACAGCTTCCATCCCCTAAACAAGAGAATAAAGAGTTGCTTCAGTAGAAGTCCGGATTGAAGTTCTATAACCCTATAATGCAAATGGCAATTTGTCTGGCCAATCCCTGTAAGTCTCAACCATTTTTTGCAGGATATGCTTAATGTTCTTGTTGGCGTCCTCAACAGCTCCGTTGGTTTGTGGCCGATATGTGGATGACTTATGAAAAGTCACGTTGTATTTCTCTAACAAGTCCATCACTTCTTTTTTGAAATGGGAGCCATTATCTGAAATAATCTCATTTGAGACTCCATAACGGCAAATGATGCTGTTGTGGATGAACTTAACCACATGTGCCGCCTTCAACACTACATAAGACTGAGCTTCTACCCACTTCATGAAATAATCAATTGCTACCATAATGAATTCATGCCCATTTGACCCTTTCAGCGTGACTGCGCCAATCATGTCAATTCCCCAGACTGAGAAAGGCCATGGTGAAGTCATGTTGTACAGTTTTGACGGCGGGATATTCATGCGATTGGCATGAATCTGGCATTTGTGGTATCGCCGAACAAAACCAATACAATCCTCCTCCATGGTAGACCAGTAGTAACCTTACCTGAGAATCTTCCAGGCTAATATTACTCCGTTCATGTGCACTCCGCACTCTCCTCCATGGATGAACTCCATTAGGCGCTTTGACTCCTCTACGTCAACACACAGCTTGTGCATTCCCAGATGACCTTTCTTGTATAGTTTACCTTCACAGATGATAAATTAAGTGGCCATCTGTTGTATTGCCCTCTTATATTTGGCATTTTTCCCTTAGTAGATAAATCTCATTTTCCAAGAAGTTCCAGATATCATAGAACTAAGAGTTTTGATCTTGCACTTCATCTATTGCAGCGATAGACTTGTAGGCTAGCGTATATCTTTGCTCAATAATGATCGGACACATCCAAACTCCAAACGAGATGTCTATCATAGAAGATAGAGTTGATAAGATGTCAGCGAACCTGTTATTCTCTCTAAGTAGATGTGTGAAGGTTAACTTCTCAAACCTATGAATCAAAACGTCCAAAGTCTGGTGGTAGATCTTCATCTTTTCTTCTTTAACCTTCCAGTCTCCTTTTGCTTGAGACACAACCAGGTTCGAGTCCCCAATGACGTCCAACCTTTTAAACCCCCAGTTCCAGGGCAGCTTCCAAACCAACGAAACACGCCTCATATTCTGCTTCGTTGTTGGATACTTTGAACTGAAGTCTGAAGGCTAAGGGTAGATAGGAATTGTCAGGTCCTATCAGTAACACCTCTATCCCATAATCGTACTGGTTAGATGCTCCATCAAAGTATATTGTCCAAATCTCTTCCTCGACATGTAGAATAGCTTCATCTGGGAATAGGTATTCTACCGTTTCATCCCCTTCTACTGAGTGATCTAACAGGAACTCTGCTACCGCTCTCCCCTTGACAGACTTGTGAGTAACATATTTCAGATCAAATTTGGAGAGAATGAGCAACCAACGAGCTAGCCTACCCGTAAGCACCGGTTTCTCAAAGCGATATTTGATGGGATCTAATCTCAAAACCAGAATTACTAAGTGAGCTAACAGGTAGTGCCTCAACTTCCTGGTAACCCATACCAAGGCTAGGCAAGCTTTCTCTAGCGGAGTGTAGCCGGTCTCATAATCCAGAATTTTCTTACTCAGGTAATAGATGGCTTTCTCCACCCTATCCTCGGATTCCTGAGCAAACATGCATCCTATCGTCATGTCCATTACTGATAAATACAAAATCAAGGGCTTCCCTGGCTCTAGCGGCGACAACACGGGCAGATTCTGAAGGTACTGCTTGATCTGCTCAAAAGCGAATTAACATCGGTTGTCCTATCGAAATTTCTTTCCTTTCTTCAGGAGACCAAATAATGGTTCACAAGTCAAGATTAATTTAGAAATAAACCATCTTATGAATTGCACTTTACCTAGAAAGCCTCACACCTCCTTTTCAGTCCTTAGGGGTGGCATTCTTAGGATCACCTTGATTTTGGAAGGATCTACCTCGATGCCCCTTTGTGTGATCAAGAAACCCAGCATTCTCCCTACTGTTACACTGAAAGTACATTTCTACAGATTCAACCTCAACTGGTATTCTCTGATCCGTTGAAAAAATTTCTTCAAGGCGGTGTAGTGGCCCTTTCTTTCTTTGGACTTGACAATCATGTCGTTCACGTACACCTCGATCTCTTTATGGATCATATCATGTAGAATTGTGGTTGCAGCCCATTGATAGGTAGCCCCAGCATTCTTCAGTCCAAACGGCATCACTCGATAGCAGTAGGTTCTCCATGGCATGGTAAAGGCAGTTTTCTCTCTGTCCTTGAGTGCCATAAGAATTTGGTTATACCCGGAAAATCCATCCATGGAGGAGAGCAATGCATGGCCTGCGGTGAAGTCCACCAATTCATCGATATGCGGTAGAAGAAAGTCGTCCTTCGGACTGGCTCTGTTCAGATCTCTGAAATCCATACACACATGAATTCTTCGGTCTTTCTTTGGCACTGGAAGAATGTTGGTCAACCAAGTCGGATACTCAGATACTAGCAAGAACCCTATATCTATCTTTTTGGTGCCCTCTTCCTTAATCTTCAAAGCCCAATCTGGGCGTATCCTCTGCAACTTTTGTTTGATAGATCGGGCCTCGGGGTCAAGAGGGATCCGATGCTGTACAATCTCAGGATCGATTCTAGGCATGTCTTCGTAGGACCACATGAAAACATCTTTGAAATCTTTTAATAAAGCGACTAAGCGCTTGCACTCCTCCGAAGACAACGTGGAGCTGATCTGGACCAGACGCGGATCCTTCTCAGTACCCATATTAGTTGGAATGATTTCATCGACAAGGGGTTTTACAAACCTCTCATCCTCTCGATTAATCAAATGTTTCAAAACTAGAGGAATTCCTTCCTTATCGTTTTCATCAAAATTCTAAAAAGCATGATTAATGAAATAAACAAGAGGCACAGAGAAATACTCGGAATCTACAGTGGCATTCTCATTCAAAAGGTCCAGCTCATCCAATTCCTCAATTACAACCGACTTAAAAGAAAAGAAAAAAGATGATCTAGACAAAACCTCGACATCCGGGTTATCAACCCCAGGAATACCAAACCCAGACTCAGAAGAATCAGAATCTGATTCCGTCTCCACAGACTTTGTGGAATCAGATTCTGGTTCACTACCCGACTCAGAACTGTCAGCCAGGTAGTCCTCCTCTAGCTGCCAAACGAGGGAAGGTGCATCAGATGCATCCAGGATGCTGCCAGAAGGGTTCACACCCAGTTGGTCTCGGATCATAGAAATGGTCAGGTCACCCCCCAAGCTCTCTGAGTTGATTGGAGGATCCGAAAGGAGACATGCTAGTGTTATTGGAATCACTTTTTGTGCTCTTTGCACCCTCAATGGTTAGTTCAGTCTGTTCCTCTATGTTGCTCTCTTGCAGCTGCAAGCAGAAGAAAATCTCAAAGCTAGGAACACACTGCCTCTCAGAATTGAACCATGGTTCGAGAAAACCATAGAATGGGAAGTCTTCTCCCTCCCGAACAAAATAGCCATTCAGGGTTCCCCGGATAGGTCAATGCATAGGCTCATAGCACTTCCCGCTTTCCTTTGCTTTGGCTCTTCCTGCCATCTCTTTCCCTTTTCTCACCCAGTCCTCTTTGGTGGGTGTATAGCCAAGACCAAATGCATGTGGGTTATGTGACACATCGGCCAATGCAGTAATGCCCTTCCGGCCACTACTCCCTAATCCTATTCTTGCATGTGTTGGAGTTTGTTCATGAAGCAGATCGATTGAGCACTAACATATAAGCCCTCACCCGACGCCAGGATGGTTTGTACTGCCCGGGCCTCGGCCAAGGTAAATCTAGAGGGAAAAACATTCTCTTCGCCATGCACAATTTCTAGCACAGGTGTAGTGACCTTTGGCGGAGGATGTATAGATGAATTCCCAAAGACTATGGCCACCCCTTTTCTATGGAGGTACTTTAGCATTTGGTGGAGGGTAGAATAAATAGTTTTTACTTGGTGTAGCCACGGCCTTCCAAGCAAGAGATTGAAAGTGGTCGGGATATCCAGAACATAGAACTCGATGTTCTGTTAAGCTGGGCCAACTTGTACTTTGATCTATACTGTCCCCATCACCTCTCTGCTTGTATTGTCATATGCCCGAATCACCTGGGCTGTAGGCACAAAATCAATCAGTTTCAGACCAATGGCATAAGCCGTACAACAGGGGCAGACGTTGATTGCTGACCCGGTGTCGACTAATACCACTGGTATCTACTTTTCTCGGCACACTATAGATATGTTGTGGGGAAGTGGTTTGGAAATACTCTTTTGATCCACTGGGATGCTCGAGATCCTCAGCTAGCAACCTGAAAAGGAATAAACACTCCGGTCGGGGGTGCTAGAATTAGCACTCTGACGGTTAAGTCAATGTATGCTCGCTTAGTTACTTGTATCTTAAGTTAAGCGTAATAATTCTCACATACATTTCTCTAGCTGATGTTCTTCTATTTATATCTTTTCTTTCTTGGAGCTCAGGGCTGGGTGCACCTTGAATTCGCTGTATAACTATTTACTCAGCTCCTTTTATTGCAAACCGCTCTTCACTCGATCCTTTACTCAACTGGTTATTTGGCCGAATAGGGTACTTCTCGATTTGTATGTATAAGACGGGGCCAAATGCGATGTATATATTTCGACTCTCCAGGTCTAATTATTCGACCTCTTTACGTCTCCTAATATTCGGCCCCCACAATTGCCCCCAAACACTCCACTAACAATAGTTAGCTGGTGTGTTTGGTTTCAAACTCAAAAAGTCAGAGCCGAAATTTGGCGGCTAACCTCATTCCAATGCAAATGTCAGAGCTCACGCCTTTCGGTCATCATTACAACTTCCTGTCCCTTCGTATGCTTCTTCCATTTATTGTGATTTAAAATTTTGTCATATTTTCGAACACATACACATTTTTGGATGCTTGAAGCTCTTAGAGTGCCTTCCGACTCACCTCTGCAACTTCCTTTTATCCCTCATTGTCCTCTTCGTCTCTTGTAAGTTCCCTTCCTCTCTGCTTTAAATCCTTTTTCTTGGTTTGTTTTTAGTTTAGCATACTCCTATAGGCTGACGAAAATGGCAAAGCATTTGAAAGACCTCCTCTCTGCGGATCGAGTCTCTGGCTTTCGATGCCATTTTTCTATCCCTGATGACATCCGTCTGTCACTTGTGTCAGACACCACCCTTGATATGGAGAGGGCTGATGAAAGCATAATCGTCTTCCCCCTCTTATCAATTGCAGAGGGCGGAGTTTGTTTGCCCCTTCACCCATTTCTTAGGGCTGTCCTTCGCCATTGGGGTCTAATCTCTTCCCAACCTAATGTAAACTTTTTTCGAATCGTAATGGGGATTATAGAGTTAAACCGTCGCCTTAGGATTAATCTTGGCATACCTGTTATTCGGCATTGTTATGCCTTGGCCAAGTCTTCTAGCCGACATGGGCGCTATTTCCTTAGGGCCAAGGACACCGACCATCAATTGGTGACTATGCTTTCCAGCTCTGGCAAGCGAGTCGATGATGTCATGGTCGTTGTCCGAGGTAACTAGGAATTCGGCGAAGGCGAGGACTACCTAGATCTTATTCCTAGACAGAGGGGTGAACCAAGTGGCCATATAGCTCCTTGCATTTATTTTTCTTATATTTACAAGGCTTTATTCTTGTGGTCTCATGGTTTTGCTTGTGCTGGAAACGATTTGAAGAAAGCTTTGATTTCAACCGACGATGTTGTTCTTGCAGAAATTAAAGTTGCGCTCAAATACTTCGGCCGTCCAAGCCTTTAGAAACAAGAGAGGGCGGCCCAGATTCTTCTTCGATATGAACCGACGTATACAACGTTTTCGGTGGTAGAAAACATCCCAATTCCAAGGGGCGAAGAGTTTCTTACAATTCTTGTTTTAACCAACTTCAAAAACTTACGGCAAGTTGGTTTGGACGGATCCGACTCAGAGCAGGAAGAGGTAGCTAAGGAGGTCGCTAATGAGTCAAACCAGTCTAAAGCCGAAGTAGACAAGGCTTTGAAGTTGGCCTTTGAGGAAGCCGGCCTCAATTCAGCCAACCCTCCGTCCACTTCGGGTCGAGGGGATGTTTCCTTTGACGACATCTTTACTGGTTTAAAAGACCTTCCCGGCACGTACCCTGAGGATATGGCCGGGTTGTCACTCACACAACTCGCCAAAAAGAAAAACGCCGAAAGAATGGTCGCACGGCGGAGAGCAAAGGCCATTCCATCGGAAGTGCCCTCCCTGCCTGTTATCGAAGTGGTGACGGCTTAAACCTGGAATGCCAAGTCGGAGCCAGTAGAGCAGGTGAATCAGGAGGCTGAGCAAGGGGGGGAAAACATCCTGCTGAGGTCGAGGCCGACTCTGAAGAAAACCTCGCTGACAAATGGCCGTGCTTAGAGGAGTCAGATGTGGTTGTGCCTTTTGTCATTCAACCAAAGATAAAAAAACATGTTGATCTCCTCTGACGCATCGGTTATGAAAGACCTAGCCGTGGCATTGAGCATGGCTTCGTCGGTCTCATTGACGGCTGACAAGGTAGTTTTTTGGGCTGAGCTGGATCTGTTGGCAATAGCATTAGCCACTCAATCAGCTCTTCTAGTATATAACTTGATCCTGTCTTTCGCTTTTATGCGTATATTGTTTTGGTTTTAATTTCTTATTTTGCAGACAGTCAGAAGGATAGTCGAGATAGGTCGGCGCCAGCATGACGCCATTGAATGAATTGGTTGTTTAAAGTCAGAAGTTGAGGGCGGGAGGAGCAGGGCCAAGTTTGAAGCGGCGAGGGCGATGATGGAAAGTGCAAGGGCCGAGGCCGAGATGGAAAGGGCGAGAAATTCTGACCAGCTCAGATTGGCCGCCAAGGAGAAGGCAAACGCGAGCAAAGGTGCGCTCAAGTTAGCCCAAAAGGTGATTGCCAAACTGGAGGCTGACTTGGAAGAATCGAAGAAGGCAGAGGGAATAGCCGACTCTGAGGCTTCCAAGGCTTATGAGGCTAGGCAAGGCGCCGCCCTTGGAAATTATGTGGAAGAAGTCCCCAAATTTGAGAATCGGGGATTCAAACACGGTTGGCTCAAAGCCCTTGCTGTTGCAAATGTGACATTGGCTATGCCGATTCCATACGAGCAAGTGGACGTCGAGCCGCTAGAGTCTGACCCCGAGGATTGATTAGGGCGACGCTCTAGTTGTTTTTGTTAAGGATTTTGAATGTCTTGTTGTAGCTTTTCGTTTATTAGTTTTTATGTGTAAAATGGCTACTATTTTTAAGTTTTTGCTAGGCATCTTCCATGCAAAGTTGTAGCTTTTTGTTTAGTAGTTTTCATATGTAAAATGGCTATTGTCCGTATCCAATTTACTAATGAAAATTTCCTTTGTACTTTGCTATTATTTGTGCTTAATTTTGCTATTGATGAATAGTATTGTTTTTGCTACTTGGGATAAAACATTTGTGTACACTTGCCGATTAGATAACTAGGCAATTTAGTAATTTATCCTTCAATTTATCTGAATAAGTGCAATGGCTCAGGGCCTCGTCGAATAGCCGATTAGCTTCATGAATCTACCATTGGTTCATGGGGTGGCTACGGCACACGTCGATTGGCAACGGCGCTAGATATTTGGCCGATCAGATTAATAAATCTGCTCTTGCCCCGACAAATATATGAACTCCAAAGGCTGAATATCATTAGTTCATGGAGTGGCTGCAGCACACGTCAATCGGTATCGGGCCTAGATATTTGGCTGATCAGATTAATAAATTTGCTCTTACCCCAACCAATATATGAACTCCAAAGGCCGAATATCATTAGTTCATGGGATGGCTGCGGCACACATTGATCGGCATCGGGCCTAGATATTTGGCCGATCAGATTAATAAATCTGCCCTTGCCCTAGCCAATGTATAAACTCCAAAGGCCGAATATCATTAGTTCATGGAGTGGCTGCAGCACACGTCGATCGGCATCGGGCCTAGATATTTGGCCGATCAAATTAATAAATCTGTCTTTGCCCCAACCAATATATGACCTCCAAAGGCCGAATATCATTAGTTCATGAAGTGGCTGCGGCACACGTCGATCGGCATCAGGCCTAGATATTTAGCCGATCATATTAATAAATCTACCCCTGCCCCAGCCAATGTATGAACTCCGAAGGTCGTATATCATTAGTTCAGGGAGCAGCCGCGACATATGTTGATCGGTATCGGGCTTTTGAAGTTTAGCATTAATGAAATATCCTCGGGGGCGCTGCATGCGTTAGGAATAAATGGGGTGAGTTCTTCGCGCTCGTAAATCCACTTATTGTGTTCAAACTCAATTTAAACCAGTTTGTTCTGGAAGATTAGATAAGTGCGAATGTTAAATAGACTATTCTTCAACCGCAAAGGAAAAGGGCGGACATTGGCTGAGCTTGACACTGAAATAAATCGTAGCGATGAGCCCATACGCATGGGAAGTAGGACGTCGAGGGCCCCAAGTCGTCGAAGTAGATCACCCAGAAGGGACAAACAGCAACGGGGTAGCTCACCTTGACTGTGACTGAGAAGTGAATTCGATGCGATATTGCGACCGTTGAGTTTTACGGTTTTTGTGGGGAATAAATCGATGACGGAGGTGGATTCTATTGTTTACGACCCAGGTGTAGCAGTCGAGTTCCCTTAACAGATTTTTCCACCAAAAGTCTAGCAGTCAATGATTGGTCGACTGGATTTTGAAGTGTTTCGAGAGGGCATCCATGGAGCAGTAAAAAGGCTGTATACCGCCTATGAAGTCAGTATGCATCTATGTGCCACGCGGCGGGAGATAGAGTAGAAGAACGAACGAATTTGCAACTTAGAGGCTCGTGCGAAGAAGGCCAAGCGTGAGCTGAGGAAGTCCCAAACTGTCGAGCCGCGTGCGGCAAGACAATCTAACCTGGTCGTAGAGGAAAGAGTGACCCAATGGCTGATAAACCATGTGATTGCCGATCGAGATACGGCAAGCATGTTTACAATAGAGACTGCAAGGTCCATGGGTTATGAAAAAGGCTTTTATGACGGCCGGAGAGTTAGGATAGACAAGACAAAGGAGAAACTCGCCAAGGAAGTGTGCCGATGTGAGAATCGGGGTTTTAGGCATGGAGTGGATTAAGGCTTTCCAAGAAGTAGGCGTTGAATCGGCGTTGCCATCATACCAACGTCATCATTTTCCTTTTGGCGCTTTCGAAATCCAAAAGAGCGACGACGAGGGTGACGTCGAATAAAATTGAACATATTATAAACGCTCTAACGCAGATTGGGTGCCAACTATGTATTTATTGGTTAATTTAATAAAATACTCTGTTTTAAATGTTTGCATGCTTCAACTTATGTTAATATGGTTTATGCCGGTTCAGCTCAATGAAACATTTCATTTTGAATGCTTGCATGTTTCAATTTACGTTTATACACTTTGTGCCAGTCGATCAATTTAATGAAACATTTCATTTTAAATGATTGCATGTTTTAATTTTCGTCGTGTACCGTGAGATCCACGAAGAACGCTCCGAATTTGGAGTCCTTATTCGGCCTAAACGTGCCCTGCATGGATGGGACTCCGAATTCAGAGGCTTTTTAATCTTGGCCAATCGTGAGATCCACGAAAGGTGCTCCGAATCCAGAGCCTTTATTCGGCCAAAGCGTGACTTGTACGGATGGGGCTCCGAATTCGGAGGCTTTTTTATCTTGGCCAATCGTGAGATCCACAAAAGGCGCTCCGAATCTGGAGTCTTTATTCGGCCCAAACGTGACCTACACGGATGTGGCTCCGAATTCAAAGGCTTTTTTATCTTGGCCAATCGTAAGATCCACGAAAGGTGCTCCGAATCCGGAGTCTTTATTCAGCCCAAATGTGACCTGCACGGATGGGGCTCTGAATTCGGAGGCTTTTTTATCTTGGCCAATCGTGAGATCCACGAAGGGCACTCTGAATCCAGAGTCTTTATTTGGCCTGAACGTGACCTGCACGGATGGGGCTCCAAATTTTGAGACTTTTCTGTCTTGGCCAATCATGAGATCCACGAAAGGTGCTCCGAATTCAGAGTCTTTTTTTGGTCTAAACGTGGCCTGCATAGATGGGGCTCCGAATTCGGAGGATTTTTTATCTTGGCCAATCGTGAGATCCACGAATCCGGAGTCTTTATTCGGCCCAAATGTGACCTGCACGGATAGGGCTCTGAATTTGGAGGCTTTTTTATCTTAGCCAATCGCGAGATCCGCGAAAGGCGCTCCGAATTCGGAGTATTTTTTCGGTCCAAACGTGACCTGCACGGATGGGGCTCCAAATTCGGAGGCTTTTTTTATCTTGGCCAATCTTGAGATCCACGAAAGGCGCTTCGAATCCGGAGTCTTTATTCGGCCCAAACGTGACCTGCACGGATGGGGCTCTGAATTCAGAGGCTTTTCTATGTTGGTCAATCATGAGATCCACGAAAGGCGCTCCGAATCCAGAGTCTTTGTTCGCCCCAAACGTGGCCTGCATGGATGGGGCTCCAAATTCGGAGGCCTTTTTTTCTTGGGCAATTGCGAGATCCACGAAAGGCGCTTCGAATCCGGAGTCTTTTTTATCTTGGCCAATCGTGAGATCCACGAAAGGCGCTCCAAATCCGGAGTCTTTATTCGGCCCAAATGTGACTTGCACAGATGGGGCTCCAAATTCGAAGGCTTTTTTTATCTTAGCCAATTGTGAGATCCACGAAGGGAGCTCCGAATCCGGAGTCTTTTTTCGGCCCAAACATGACTTGCACGGATGGGGCTCCGAATTCAGAGGCTTTTTTATCTTGGCCAATCGTGAGATCCATGAAGGGTGCTTCGAATCCAGAGTCTTTTTTCGGCCCAAACGTGACTTGCACGGATGGGGCTCCGAATTCAGAGGCTTTTTTATCTTGGCTAATCGTGAGATCCACGAAGGGCGCTCCGAATCCAGAGTCTTTTTTTTATCTTGGCCAATCGTGAGATTCACGAAAGGCGCTATGAATTTGGAGTTTTTATTCGGTCCAAACGTAACCTGTACTGAAGGGACTCTAAATTCGGAGACTTTTCTATCTTGGCCAATCGTGAGATCCATGAAGGACGCTCCGAATCCAGAGTCTTTATCCGGCATACTTTTGAATTGAGTTTCGCACTAAGAAAATACGAAAGTTTGCATTGCAAGAGCGAAATGTGTACATGGTGAATCACTCAAAATAAGTATCATGCCCCACAGGTCGGGTTCAATGATAGAATTTACGCAAATGCGAGAAATTCCAAGGGCATGGCAGACTCCTCCCAGACATGTCTTTGAGCTGATATGCCCCTGTTCTTGAGATCGAGTCGACCTGATAGGGGCTGTCCCAGTTAGGACCCAGTTTTCCATCAACCGGATTCCTGGCAGCTAGAAGCACTTTCTTCAGGACCAATTCACCTTGCACACAGCGGCGTAGCTGGACACGTTGATTATACGACTTAGCGAGCTGTTACTGGTACCATGCCATGGACGCAAGGACACAGTCTCTTCGTTCTTCAATCAGAGTTAAATCCAAAGCCAACATCATGTCGTTTCGGCCCATATCAAAAACTTTTGATTTCAGAGTTGGGAGGCTAATCTCTAAGGGGATAATTGCTTAATTTCTGAAGCACAAAGTGAACGGCGTTTCCCGGTGGAACGTCTCGGAGTAGTTCGATGTGCCCACAATACATTCGGCAATTCTTCGACCCATCTGCCTTTAGCTTTCTCCAGCCTCTTTTTGATGCCGTCCAAAATGGCTTTGTTGGAGGCTTCAGCTTAGCCATTACTCTGTGGATAAGCCGGGTAGAGAAATAGGGTCAGATACCATACTTGCCGTACAGCTCTCGGTAGACACCGCAATCAAACTGGGTGTCGTTATCTGAAATGAGTTCTCTTGGAATGCCGAATCGCGTTATAATATTTCTCCATACAAAACGCTTCACATCAATATCTCGAATGTGCGTTAGTGCCTCCGCTTCCACCCATTTTGTGAAATAATCTGTTGCGACAATCAAAAATCGCTGGTTGTCGGGGCGCGCGGCAATGGTCCGACGATGCCAAGTCCCTATTGGGTGAACGACCAAGGACTAGTTATAGAGCTTAACCCTTCAGTAGGCAGATGGGTTAAGGGAGAAAACTTCTAACACTGCTCGCATTTCTTCACGTAACATTCGACATCAGCTCTCATTGTCGGCCAATAATACCCCTATGTCACAGCTCGGTGGGCCAAAGAGCGCCCGCCAGAATGGGCACCACAACTACCTTCATGTATTTCATTCAGGAGTCCATCACCTTTATCTTGATGAACACACTCGAGATACGGGTCAGAGAGGGATTTTTTTGTAAAGTTTTCCTTGCGGATCCAGATAGTATCGCAAGGCTTTATTTCGTAGCTTGTGCGCTTTTTTCTTATCCGACGGGAGTTGTTCGGCAGATAGGAATGCAGCAATGGAGTCCATCCAACTCGAACCTGGCTCTATGACATTGATCTGGACTTCCTCCGAACGGCCAATGCTTGGATTAGGGATGAAACCCACTTCAATTATCCATTTAATCTCCGAGTTAATGGCAGAGGCTAGGCAAGCTAGGGCGTCTGCATGTGTGTTCTGATCACGGGTTATTTGGTTCAATTCATGATGGTCAAATTTTGCCAGCAAGGTGTTTGTCGTTTTCATGTAAACGGCCATGCGGTCGTTTTTGCCCATGTACTCCCCCTTTAGCTAATTAATCACCAGTTTAGAATCGTAGGATATAAGCAAACGTTGAACACCAAGGAGATGTACATTCCGCAAGCCGGTTATTAGGGCCTCGTATTCAGCTTCATTATTCGATGCTTCGAAGCCGAGTTTGACAGCCTGCTTGATTATTGCTTCGTTGGGAGCCATGATTACTACTCCGGCCCCGCTACCGTGTTGATTGGACGATCCGTCACAGTATAGCTACCAAATGTCCCCAACATAAATTCTCCAATTCGGCCTGGGTTGTATTTCATTAGACTTGAAGTCGGCAAGACCACCAGTGAATTCGGCCACAAAGTCGGCAAGCACTTGCCCTTTGATTGAGGTTCTAGGCAAAAACTGAATATCATACTAGCCGAGTTCAAGAGCCCACTTTGAAATGCACCGATGTACGTACTTACACGAGTAATCGAGGAGGGTGGTCGTTAGTACCCTGATGGTATGCCCTGAAAATAATGCATCAGCTTTCTTGCTGCCGTAACAAGGGCTAGGAGGAGTTTTTCCAACGGAAGGTAACGTGTATCGGCGTCAACCATTGCTTTGCTCACATAGTACACTAGCCGCTGCTCCCCAAGCTCTTCCTTTAACAGTACGGCGCTAACTGCCTAGTCGGAAACTGCCAGATATAAAATGAGTAGGTTACCTGCCGAAGGTGTTGTCAAGAGTGGAACTGATCGGAGGTAGGTCTTCAGACCGTTGAAAGCGGCTTCATAGTCGGAGGTCCATTCAAAAGCCTTGCCCTGCCGTAGGGTATGAAAGAATTATCGACAGTGGTCTGTGGAATGCCTGATGAACCTGTTAAGTGCGGCAGCCATCCCCATCAACTTTGGAACCTCCTTCACCGATCGGATGAGTTCCAAAATTGTTGTGATTTGCCTCAGGTTGGCTTCGATTCCTCAGTGATTGACAATGTAGCCAAGGAATTTGCCGGATCTGATCCCAAACCCACACTTGGAAGCGTTCAGCTTCATTTTGTACTTGCGTAAAATGCTGAATGTCTCTTCCAGGTCGGCCAGATGAGTTTGCTCTTCTTTTGACTTGACCACCATATCGTCAATGTACACCTCCATAGTACGGCCGAGTTGCTCCTTAAACATGGCAGTGACTAGTCTTTGGTAAGTTACCCCTACATTCTTCAGCCCAAAAGGTATAACCTTATAGCAATAGGTTCCTCTTGGGGTGAGGAATGTAGTTTTGTCTTGGTCATCCGGATGTATGGCGATTTGATGGTAGCCTCCGTAGGCATCGAGGAAGCTCATACGTTAATGACGTGCCGTGGCGTCTACGAGTTGATCAATTCTGGGGAGAGGAAAATAATCCTTGGGATAAGCTTTATTTAAATTCGTGAAGTCCACACAAACACGCCAAGTTCGATTCTTCTTCTTTACGACCACAGTATTCGACAGCCATGTAGGATAGGTCACTTCCCGGATTGCCCTGGCATCAAGCAACCGGTCAACTTTTTCGACAATGGTAGTAGTGTGTTATGCGGCTGACCACCGGCTTCTCTAAATAATCGGCTTACATTTGGGGTCAACATTCAAACGGTACTCAAAAACAGATGGATCCACCCCAAGCATCTCATACGGTGACCATGCAAATACATCAAGGTTGCTGAGCAAGAAGGCAATTAGTTGCTGCCTATCAGTTTTATTTAAGGAGGTGCCAACCATGAAGAACCTGTTAGGATCCCCGTCAATTTCAAGTTGGTCTAAGGCTTTCGTGGCCTTTTCACTCGAGAGCCATCCAACATCATCCAGGCTCTCACAATCCAGCACCTCAATAGAGTTCACCTCCAACTCTCTTGGTGTTTTTGCGGTGAGAAGATAACATGCTTGTGCCAATTTTTGGGAACCACAGATTTGTTCGATGCCTCGTTCAGTCGGGAAGCGGAGCAGTTGATGATAGGTGCTGGGCACGGCATGCATGGCATGTAGCTAAGTTCGTCCCGTGATAAGATTATACGGCGAAGGTAGCTTGACAACCAAGAACTCCACAGCTAGTGTTCGGGAACCCGCTCGAACTGGTAGCATTGAAGCCGAACAAGTATTCTAGATTAGCATTGAAGTCGAATAACGGATAAGGAGCCAGAGACAGGTCTGACTTAGTGAACCTGAGTTTGATGAAGGTCTTGTAATACATAACCTCCGAAGTACTCCCCTGGTCTATGAGAACGCGTTTAACGATGAATTGATTTACGCATAGTTCGATGACCAATGGATCAATGTGGGGGAGTGTTACGCCGATCAAATCAGAATCGTCGAAGATAATACTCGAAGCTTCATAGGGCCGTTTTGCTTGTGTGTTTTGCTTTTGGAGGCCAGGATGAGACTGAATTGAATGTACGGCGGGGGCTGTCGGCAGGCTGTATATCATATGGATTACGCCGAGCGGAGGAGAATCCTACCTTAGGGCAACTATTTTGGTTGAGTTGTTCTTTCAGACGTGTTGCTGGAGCCGACCGTCTTGTACCAACTCCTCAAGGTGGTCTTTCAAAGCAGAGCAACTGTCGGTATCATGACCGTGATCTTTGTGATATTCGCATTGCCTATCCCGTCTCCTAGTGTCAGGGGGTCCCACCATCTTGGGCGGCCACTTGAAGAACGGTAGATGTTGAATTTTAGTCATGACCGCGCTGATCGGCTCCGATAACTCCGTGTATTTCTTGGCCGCGCGCCTTGCATGCCTATTATCCACTTGAAGTTGTTCATTGGCTCGTTGGGACTATTGGTCATTTGATCGGTGTGAATTTCTTTTGTCTCATTTAGCTCGACCCCATGGTTCAGGGCTCTGTGATGGTATAGAACTTATTGGCTAAATAATTTTAGATGGGGCCATCTTGATTGCCTGGTTCTCGGTTTTGACCTGTAGTGCGTCATCTTCAACTTTGCAATATTCTTCGACTCTCTTCATTAACGACCAGATTGTTTTAGGGGGGCTTCTAGTCAAAGAACTTCGGAGGGCACTATCAGGATGCAACCTCATTTTAAAGGCAGTGATGGCCATGGAGTCATTGCAGGCATCATCCACAAGATTAAAGTATTCCCAATAGCGCGCCGAATACGCCTGTAATGTTTTCCCTGACTGGATTTGCATTGCCCAGAGAGAATCGGCTTGCTTTGGTTGGACCTCATTAGTGATGAACCTTGCCTTGAAGGATTTTTGGAGTTGATGGAAGCTCTTAATCGATGCCGATTATAATTTATAATACCATCTGATGGCCAATGGTCCCAAATTGCTCGGAAATATTCGGCACATGAGGGCCTCGTCGTCCGCATGCAACGTCATAGCCTGCTTGTAATGTTGGATATGATCAGTGGGATCTGATTTCCCATCATACAGGGTGAACGATGGGGCTTTAAACTTTTTGCGTAGTACTGCCTTCGCAATCCGTCGCATAAAGGGATTATGTTGGTCCTCTTCGCCTGAACCATTTCGCCTTCGCTTATGGCGTGCACGAGGACTCTCTTCAGAGGAACTGGTGGTTTCAATTCGTCCCTTCCTTTTGGGTTCCGGGGATAATGAGTCAAAATCACTGTCACTTTCTTGTCTTTGAACTCAAGATTTTCGACCATCTTCTCTCAGAGGTCATCTGGGATCTTGGCGTGTAGCTTGATTGGATTTTGCTACATCCAAGGCCAAGTCCTAACAGAGGCGCTCGTTCTCAGTGATCATGTTTTCTAGCCTCTGTTCGTTTTGCTTCACCTGTCCATGATCACTTTTATTGTCTCATTTACTAAAGTCGAGAGCAAGTTATGGGCAAGTGAGTCGAAGTTCAAGGCACATCTTGCGGCGATAGTATCCGGTCCAAGCATGTTTGTTGGAGTGAGGTCATCTCTCTGTGTGGTTTCGTTAGTGACTATCGGAGGGTCTTCCGTTACGCCCGCCATAGATGTAGTTGAGTATTCCCACAGACAGCGCCAATTGTGGGGAAGTGGTTTGGAAATACTCTTTTGATCCACTAGGACGCTCGAGATCCTCAGCTAGGAACCTGAAAAGGAATAAACACTCCGGTCAGGAGTGCCGGAATTAGCACTTCAACGGTTAAGTCAATGTATGCTCTGTTAGTTACTTGTATCTTAAGTTAAGCATAATAATTCTCACATACCTTTCTCTGGCTAATGTTCTTTTATTTATATCTTTTATTTCTTGGGGCTCAGGGCTGGGCCCACCTTCAATTCGCCGTATAACAATTTACTCGGCTCCTTTTGTTGCAAACCACTCTTCACTCAGCCCCTTACTCAACTAGTTATTTGGCCGAATAGGGTACTTCTGGATTTGTATATATAAGACGGGGCCGAATGCGATGTATATATTTCGACCCTCTAGGTCCAATTATTTGGCCTCTTTACGTCTCCCAATATTCAACCCCCACATATGTATAGAGGCTTGTTGTGTGCAGAGCCTTCTGGTGACAATTCCTTGTCTGAAAAGGTCAAAGTTGGCGCAGTGCCTCCTAGGAAGACTAATCCTACTAGTTGTTCTGGGGTGGTGTCGATAGACAACTTAGCTTTATCCAGTGCCTTTAGTACAGCCTGTCTGTGCGCTCTCGAAGTCATAAACAAACCCCAGATAGATATGTCAGCTTGAATCTTCTTCAACTATTTCAGCATAGCCTCTTCCTCTAACTGCTTTTCCTTCTGTTTCTTAACTTCTTTATCCTTCCCGAATGCCTCGGGTTGGTCCAGATGCGGTGGTTTGAAATATCGGCCACTTCTTGTCACATGGTCAACTTCTTCCACATACCAAGTGTTGTCAGGAAGGCCTTCACCCTAATCCTCATCGGTATGGGCCAAGTGTGGGTCGTCGTCATCCCACCAAATCCCTTCGGCAGCCGATAAGCACTCGTCTGGCTCCATTCGGATCATTCTATTATCACAAACATTTCCCGCAGGATGTTGAACTTTTCTAGCTTTCAAATCATTTTCACTCATTTCTTGCCCAAACCGCTCCAGCACGGCTTCTTGTTCAATATGTGCAATACTAACAATGTCCAGTTCTTGAGTCACTTGTTCTTCACTGGCGTTTTTTGACAATCTACCCTTTCTATCAGCCGTTCTGGCCATTGCAGTGGTTCCCGCTTTCTGTTCCTCCAGCTTTAATTCAGTTCCCTCATCTGTATCCAGCTCATCACTTAGCCACCCAGAATTGTCTGTCGACCCGTTCAGATCAAACCAATCAATATGCACGTCTCCTTGATATTGCTCATCAAAGAACTGCAAATTGTCCATGTCCTCCTCTAGGTTGGCTAGATCATCAAATCCCTGACTTGGTCCATCTTCTCGAACTACATTGACCTCCATCCTAACTGGCAACACTAGCTTGATTGATTGGCACAATGTAGCAGCTCGGGTTATACATCCCCTTAGATAAGTCCTCAAAGCCCTCGGGCAACGGACTGGCATTCTTTACCAAGGCTAACCTCCATTTATCTTCCACGGTCACCACCACTAGTTCGGGTCGAAGTGAAGATGTGCTCATCATGCACAAGTTTGTGCTATCCCAGATAACAACGCTGGCTTAGGTAGGTAGGAAGGGGTGATATATATATTGGGGTCATAAGGGACGGCTAGTGTGTGGATGAGGTTTATTTGCCGGGGTGGAGGGACTTGGTTATGTGGTGCGAAAGGATTTGTGATGATGTTTGGCTTTTGCGAAGGCGCTATTACCTTATTGTCAATGAGATCTTGAATCTCATGACACAGTCTGAAGCACTAATCAGTGTCATGACCATGCTACTGGTGAAAAGTGCAGTATTTGGCCGGGTTGTGTTTTGGAGAGAGAAAATCGGGTGGTGGGTGTTGTTCTAACGGCTTAAGATGTCCTTTTTTGATTAGGACCCCTAAGGCTTTAGACAAAATCATATAGAGCAGGGTGAAGACCCTTTGGTTGCGGGCTTGATGGCTCGAGGTTTGTGAAGTTGTGTTGGAGGTGTTGGCGAACGGGTTGGCAATTTTAGGTGTGGTGGTGACCATGCTCACATCCGAAGGCCGTATAGAAGTGCTACTGCTCGTGTTTGCATTGGAGCTGCGTGTAAAGGGCCTTTTGGGTTATTTCTTCCCATGGTCTATAAGACCCTGCTTCATTGCATCCTTAATTTGAACCCCTATTTCATGGAGCTCAACAAATGTAAACAAAGGCAAGACTATCATCTTCTGTAAAAGTCTCCCTTGCAAGTTGCGGACCACCATTCTGATTTGGTCCTTTTCAGACGACCGGATAGTCATCATAGAGGCCTTGGCCCTCCACCGAGTCACAAAATCTGAGAAACCCTCATTTGGCTCCTGATGGGTTGCTTCAAGATAATGAGTAGTGACCTCGATCTGGGTGTTGTGGGAGTACTGCGAGATGAAGGCCTCGGTCATTTCCTCCCAATTTCTCTTCATAGAGTCTTCAAGCTTGGCATACCAAATAGCCATTATATCCGATAGGGTTCAACCGAAAAGCGACAACTTCTGTAATCTAGTGAGACCCATTGGTCATAGGATGTCAGAGAGTAAACGTAGATGGACCATAGGATCCCCAGAGCTGTCAAACCGGTCTATGTGCGGCATCTTGAATCTGTCCGGCATAGTCACTACCGAGTCAGTGTATCCATCCTCAATATCAGGGATTGAATTCAAGCCCTGCGCCCGCTTGAAGAGCTTTTCTAGCTTGTTAACCTTCAGTGCAGTGGGGTCAACCTCGAATTCAAATGGCACATCCATTTGGTAAACTAGTGCCTTGGAGGTCTGAGATGGGATTGGATCTGCCGAAATGCCCATATTTTCTTGGACATTGACTGTGACCCAAGGTGTCGGAATTCCCACTGGGGGTGCATGGGATGTAGAGGCTACTGCCGGTTGTGGTTGCTATTGCTGAAGCCTTTCTATCACTTCTGCTTGGCGAGCTACGACCTCGGCTTGGCGGGATGTGGTCTCAGCTTGGCAGGCAGCATCTAGCTACATAGTCTCAATGGTCTGCTGGAGCTAATGAAGCATATCTTCCATACTGACTGGAGGATTTTGGGCTACCAGAACTGGTGAATACCCTCTTTCTGGAGTAGAAGTAGAAGACTAGGCCTGACTGGGCACAAGCGAAGCAAATAGTGACTGCTGGATTGGTGAATTCTGCCTGATCCTCCTCCGAGTGAAACAAATACTGGTTGTCGCCTGACAAGATCCTTGGATCTACAAATCCTTCGGACTCGAGTCTAGAGTGCTTGGGGGGTAACAGAATCGTCTGAAGCAATGGTGAAAAACTACCTTGCAAAAAGAAATAAAGCAAAATAAAAACAAAAATCAGAAACCGCATGTCACCTCTACTGAGATTCTAATCAGTACATTGATGTAATCAAAGCCATAGAACCATGCTCAATACTGAATTGTGCCTTCTCAATAACTGATACCCAGAATTGCAACTGATACATACATTCCTGTAGAGTTTTTCTCTAAAAGCACATAACAGTCAAGTGGGAGCCAAAATACCCCTATGATGGGGTAGGATTACTCTATCCTAGTTTTATTTGGCACTAGGGCTCACTACTTAAACAAAGTGTTTCACACAATCCTGAATTCAAGTAAGCAACATGTCCTAGTTTGGAACAGTCTCTAGGCTTCCGACATGCAACTAGGCTGATTGGTCAAAAAAGGTACCTCGGCAAGACTACCTAATATACCTCTCACACCTAACACCGAGAAATGAAAGAAGGATCAAACGGTACAGTGGCAGTCCAGATTCAAGGGTTGTGTTCCCATCGTGGCAAAGCCCGCAATCGGTCAGCCTTTTGGCAAGCTTTTTCAAGCAAGCCTCCGACAAACTGTTCAAGAATAACAGATGGCAAACACTATGACTTAGGCGTACCGATGCAAATGCAAATGCAAAGAAACACATAAGTGTAAATAAAAAGTCATATCATGAGTTCGAGTCAAGTTCTCTAAGTCCCCAGCATAGTCGCCAGAAACTGTGGCTCACCTTTTTTGCGCCCCCTCTCGGAAGCTGGAGAGAAGCCCTACAATTCAGACCCCCGTGGTTCTGAATCTAATCTCACCAGGACAATGTGAAACTGATAAACACTAAAGAGTCCAAATCCGGCAAATCGTTTTGAAAAATTGATTTTGAATCAAAAGTACCAAAATTGGACTGCTTTGCCAGATACAGAGTCGCTACTTAAATATTTTATTTTTTTTGGAAAATTTAGAAAACCCATGACTCGTGTTAAAGGCTATGTGTCCATCATCACCAAAGTTGCTTCAGCTCGGGAACTTAGGTACGAGAGGGGAAGGTCATGAATTGAGCATCCTCGCTCGCCTGATCAAAGATCGGCCTCTACTAATCATGATATGATTTTTTATAAACATTATGTGCTCTTGTTCCGGTTATTAATCTAGCTTTACAATGTGATGCGCACAATCAAATATAGACTAGTTTGCTTAATTTGGAACAATTCAACTCATGTTTGTTTGTGAAAATAGTTTGAATTTGCCATCTCAAGTAGGCTTAAAGTTTGTAGATTTGCCACTAAACAAAGGGGCTTAAAACTTACATTTGTTGAACCGTTGCAATTCAAACAACAAGCCTCCATCCACAGGCATTCAAGCAGTTAATCAAGTAAGCACATAGCCTCATGTCAAACAAGCGAAACATGGCAACATGGGAATCACACTCATACAAGTATGCTAAAGCGTAAAAACTCACCGAATACTCCAAGCCAAAACAGAAACTAGTTAGAAAGATATATGATCCTAACTATGTAAGATGCCTAATGCAACACATGCGATAATGCTATTAATAGACCCGCATACTAATATGACATATGGATCGATTTGATAACATGCGGTAAAACACGTATTTAAATAAGTATTAAACTAACAATGCAGTTTGAATGATGCGCTAAGCCTTGGTGCGCGCAATACAAATGAATGGATGTAAGCATGCGATATGCTAATCGAAACATGTCCCTGATCTAACCATAAAAAGCGATTAAATAAAAGGGAGAAAGACGTGGGGTTAGAAAACATACATACACGCACGCACACTTATTACAACATTACGCCCTTGTGAAGGAGGGTCCGAATGAATAAAAGCTAACCAACTAGCTACACTAATTAAGCTAACTAATTATTACAAACCAAAATTGAATAACTAGTTAAACTAACTAATTATTTACAATTCTTAATTAGCTACAACTAATTAATTACAACACGTATTTAAGCTAGATATTTAAGCGTTAAATAAGCTTGAAATGCAAGGGAGGCTCATGCACGTGCTTGGTTTCCACTCGAAAAGTCGCTATTTTGCTGCTGCGAGCCTCTGTTTGCACATTTGAACACTAAAAATTATGCCCATTTCCAGAACACCTCTGTTTCACCTTACCAACACTGCTCAACTTTCATGGATGGTCGACGGGTGGCCGGTCGACTACTGGTGGTGGCTGTCGACCACTGATAACCTGGACTTTCTTGTTGCAACAAAGAGTAAACAGAGCAAAATAGTATATTTCTCAAGGATTGTTTGTACACTTTGCCTCTCCTTTTCATGGAAAAATCAAAGGAGGGACAAGATTTGGTTCATAAACCATTGTGAAACCAATTGTGCAAGTTCAATAAATGCAAAATGAGACTCTAACCCCCTCTTTTTCATGAAGGATCAAGGAAAGGGGGTTGACCTTTGGAGGCTTGAATCATTTCATCACTAGCAAGTATGAAATGGTTCAAGTTCCATGTGTTCAATTAACGTCTGATTAAACACACCAAATTCTTATCTTGCTTACTTTTAGTCCCATGTTTTAGTTACTCCCTTTTAAATTACCTTTCCATGCTTTAATCCATTCAGTCCAAATGGTGAATTAAGTCCTCTAAATGGAAAGAAGGCTCAAACCAAAGGTTGTTTTAGGCATGAAAGAGACCTCATGTCATTGGTAATGAACCCCTCAAAGGGATTAAATCATTAAGCACAAACACCTCAATTTCATGCTTTAAACAAGCAAATGGTTTGAACTCTTTCAAAACAAATCAAAAGCCAAGAAAGGAGGGAGGTTACAGAGATGATTAAGTGCTGGAAATGAATGATAAAAGCATAAATAAATGCTATCAACTTAAACAAGAATTTGTCTAAGGCCTAGAACACCAAACTTGTGAGGACCATTACACTAGAGGCATACAAAATAAAGCTCAAATATAGCCAAAAGCTCAAAATAGTCCTAAATTAGTCCAAAACAGGTCCTAAAACATGCTGGAATTAGGCTAGAAATGTCTAGATCAATAGGCTAAAATAAGGAGCATGCTAGACTAGTAAGCAAGATATAAGGAAGGGAGGCTAACCCCTTCAATTTTGGACTTCAAAATGAGTTTTTTACCGCTGAAAAACCTCTGAAATTCAATGGTTAAAAGGCCCAAAAAAGGTAGTTTGAAAGTGATGAATAAAGGCACAAAAACTTTACAAACTAAGAAACAAGAATGGTGAACCACCCCTTAACTAAAAATGGCTCAAACCACCACTTTTAAGTCACAAAAACAGAACTTTTTACAGTTTAAAACCAGCCCAAAAATAGTAAGAAAAGATGGCAAAACAAATATATTGAAACAAAGTAAACAAGGCAAGTGTTATACCTTTGAAGCAAAGCTTAAGTTTAGGCACCAAACTAAGCTAAAACCACTTGCTAGAGCTCAAAAAGGGTCTTAACTAACCTCAGCCCAAAGAGAAGCAACCTTGATTAAGGTAGTGTATGTACAAGTGTAAAGAAAACAAGCAACTAAGTACAAAATTGCAAGAGAGAGAGAGAGAGAGAGAAATCTAGAGAGAGTGAGAGATTTTTTTTTCCAAAATTTCTAACCCTCCAAAATTGGGGGAGGAACCCCCATATATATAGAAAAGCATGCATTGAACTTAGAAACATCCTACTATACACATGTAGGCAGATCCAGCTTATTGTGCCAACAGCTGTCAACAAATAACTGGAAAAGACACTGGTGGTGGCCGACCGACCACACCACTAACCGACAACCATGGAACATGGCCGACAGCCTGTAGTGGTGGCTGACAGGTCATCACAAAGGTCCAGACACCAAGTTTTGGTCCAAAACAAGGCATGAAAAATAATAAGGTTTAAAGGCTCAAAGACATGACATTCCGCCAACGACTTCGCGCACTCAAAACGAACACGTGCAATCATAACGATCATATGCACAAGTAATAACGTCTAAATCTTGAAGTCGGTCAAAAATAAAGTATTTACAATTATTAAATTTTACTATTTGATGTTTAAAAAAATAATAACACTTCACTATTTCATGACTATAAAATTTCACTATGTAATATTTTATTATGATTTTTGAACTTGAAAATTAGTAGCAATCAATAACAATGACTTTCGTAGCAGAACTTTTCAGGCAACGTACATTTTCTTCTCAACAAAAAAATCCTTATCATTGCTTTTTCTACAACTTTGTTTGACAAGCAAATTTTCATACGAGAAATGTTTTGTGTCCCTAAAATTTGTGCTCTTAATGTTCCTAATTTTTAATTTGGATAATTTTTTTCTTTTTTTTTTCTTTTTAACTTGATATAGAAATTAAGGACATTAAGAGCACAGTTTTTAAGGATATAAAACAATGCCCTTTTCATACAAATCTAAGATGAATTTGAAACAAAGCTAAAGCGTTGCTAGAGAACTCTTCTAACTTTTCCACTGTTGCTAGACTCGTCATCGTTACTCTAGATAGGTTGACTACACCATGAGGACATGAAAAGAGTAAAAGAGAAGATAAGAGAAGATTGAGATTGTGACCACGAAAGAGAGGTATGAGAAGATGATGGGATTGTCTCAGTCATTTATTAGTGTTGAAGAACATGTGCGCTTGTTTAGAAGGGCAAAAAAAGTCTGGAAATTACTCTTATGTACAAACATGTCCTTTGACTTAAAAAAAAAAAATTTGACTTAGTGTGTGTTTGGTTGGGGGATTTGGGGAGGGATTTGGAAAGGGAAAGGGAAAAGGTGTGTGAAACTAGGTGAAATTTAGGCATGTTTTATTCACATTTCACCTACCTTTTCCATTTCCCGTTCCAAATCCCTACTCAAATCCCTCAACCAAACACAGCATTAAGCAACTAAAAAAGGTTGTTATGTCCTTTTTCTAAAGATAATTTTCTTTTTAAAGGAACTTCTCACCAAGTTTTCCAAAATTAAAACCATTGCCATATTCTTAAAAAAAATAAATTTTAAAAAATTTAAAGTTAAAATTTTCAAATGTATTCTTATTTTCAAAATTTTTGAAAAAATTAATTTCATGAACACCCTACCAACAAGATTGTTAAATCCATAACTTAAAAAGACTAATAGTTACATGTGACCATCTAATAAGAAAAGATTGCTCAATTGAAAATAAAAATATAGATATGAACATAATAGTTATGATTTTTAAGAAGAATAATATTCATACTGTACTTAAATAATCATTTATTAGGTATTCAATAAGGATCAAATATTGTTTAAAAGAAATAAAATTCAATACACATTTCATGCATACTCATATGTATACTGAATATTTTATATTATTTTTTAATATTTTAATATATATATATATTTATATACTTACAGTAGCATTTTTTTTATTTAACGCTTGATCATGCACCAAACACTCTTGATTCAAAATGCTGCGTGTTTGCGTTTGGTGGCAATGGTTTTTTTTATTTATGACATGGGGCTATTATTGTACATAAATTTTGTTAGAAAATGTTTGAAACTCTCATAAATTTTTCACAATTTAATCTATAATGGTATAATCTGACAAGCATCAGTTTTTGATTGATTAAATGTTAAATAATATGAGACCCACTATTCATACTACATCACTATGAATTCATTTATGAGTACAAAATATGAATTCCTAACATTATTGAATTTTGTTATTGAGTGCGGCTGGAGTTGATATGGGAAAATAAGTGGAGTATGTGCAGCAAAATGGGGGCGCTAGAGGTGGCTCGAGCGATTACTAAATTCAAATTTTAAAAATGCTTGAGACTTCTAAAGTTGGGGACCTCCATGATTCTAAAATGATGTGGATTAATTATGTGCTTTTGTTTTGTTTTTTGTTTTTTTTTTCTCCTTTCCTTCCTGGACCAATTACAGGTGAGTATGGGTTGGTTTGGAATATTCTAAAAAAGTACACTTTTTGACTTATTGGCTTATATGGGTTGGGTTTGGATTGGGTTTAATGTGATGTGTTAGAGAGGTAATGTGATTTAAATAAAATGATGTGACTTAAATAGGATAGTGACTTTTTGACTTTTTGTATTATTTAGGTTATGCCAAACTTGGCCGGGGAATGTATTTTTTGGGGGTCTGTAGCATTGTTGTTCAAATTTTTGGTTGGGACGTTTAGAGAATTTGGGTGCTCAACTTAATAATTGGAGTGTATTTAGAGCTAGCCATGTTAATAGGAGAGTTTCTAAATGCACTTTAAAAATTAAGTTAAGCACTCCATTACTTTGAATACACTAATTTAAAATTAGTTAATTTTTTTTTTTAATATTCTTTTAGACACTCCAGATAATACCTATTATAGCCCTAAAAACTCTAGAAATATACTAAAAACCTATTTTCTATATCCCATTAGTCTAATAGTTACAACAAAGGCAAATCATCCTATACGGCAGAGCCAACCCTTCATCGCCAAACCCTTGTCGTCGATGACACACTCGCCGTCTCTAACCCCCATTGTTTTAGGGTATTTTAGCATTCTATCAATTTGGGGCTTTTTGATTTTGATTTTTTTGAAAAGGTTGAGAAAATTAAATGTTCGGAAACACAGAACTTAACATAGAAAATTAATTCAGAAATTAAATACTGAACAATGACCATTAATTCGAAAACACATTGCCATATATAAACTTTGTCCAGAAACAAGTTTTCAAATAAATATAATTTGTTTAGTATTGAATTTTCAAACAAATTTCTTAAACCCAACAACCAAAAACAATGAATATGAATAGAAAACTTTCATTTGTCTATAAAAAAAAACTGTCTGAAAATGTCTTATTCATTATCCATTGTTGACTTCAATATGAAATAGAATGTAAGAATAATGGATTTAAGCAAAATATGATTGAGTAGGAAAATAGGGTGTACAAAAAACTGGTGGAACTGATAAACCGGTCAAAACTACCAGTTTGGTTTGATTTTTATTAGTTTTGATTATGGTTCTGGTTCTAAAAATGATGGAACTGTTCAAATCGGTCTGATTCTCTGTTCCAAGACTTTGGTTACAATTCTGAACGGAACACGACCAGACCGTGACGTATATGTTTATTATTTTTTATATATTTTTTAATGTAAAAATTAAAATATAAAAAGTTTCTTATCAGACTTGAACATCAGTCTTCATCTTCATTGTGAAATTGATAAACTCTAACCAATTTAACCAAACTAATTATTATTAGTTTGTTTATTAACATAATATATATATATCATATTTATTTTTATATAAAATTTTTAAAACCATAAAGGTGCACCGAAACAAAAACCAATTTCAATGCTTCCACAAGTTTAATGGTTCGGTTATGGCTTCAATATTTCTAGGACCATAGGAATTGATTCCTGATTTACTCTAAATCTAGACCAATTTGATCCGTGTACACCCCTAGATGAAGATCTAAAGTGAAAAAAGTAAGAAGAGAATAGAGAATGGAAGATTGAGACTTATTATCAATAGGATGTCCAAGACACTTTAATTTGCAATTTTTTCAATATCAAGTATTTTTTGTTATTTTAAATATGGACGTAATTGTAATAAAAATGTTTTATTAAATTAAAGGTCCCCAACCTAATTTTTGGGTGCAACTAGGGCGACTTAATAGTAATGGTTAACAATATGATTAACAAAGTTTGAGGTTAGCTTTTTCAGTAATTTTTTTTTTATTTTTAGTATTTTTTTTTAATTTGTACCTTTATATTCTACTTGACTAGATGTATAAAAAAAATAAGAAAATAAAATAATTTTGAAAAAGTTCACCTAAAAAAAAAAGCACCAAAAGAACTCATTTTTCAAGTTAGTTTTTTTTTTAGTGAATTTCATTTATAATCTTAAAAAAATTACTCGGACCTTTTAGATCCTTCTATATTGTTGGAGCTAAAAAGTAAAGAAATTTTAAGCCGTTTTTTTTTTTTTTAAGGTCCCTGGTATTATGATTTTATAGCATAAAGGACACTCAATATTTTCATAATGTCTAAGGTCCCTTAACATCAATCTAAAGAAAATTCGATCCAAAGAAAATTCAATTTAGAGAATTTCTCTAGACACATTATAGAGAAAATTTCAAATTTCTCTGAGTTTTTGTGAATTTCTCTAGACTAGAAGGGTATTTTCACTGACTTTTTGTGAATTTCTCTGGGTTGAAAGCTAATTTCTCTAGACTGAGAGAATTTCTCTGGGGCAATGTATCAAATCAATAGAACAACAGATTCAACTCTACCTATTTTATCATGGAGAAAATCTCAACAGAAAAATTCTTGGAAGGATTTCTCTAGATTTTTTAGAGAAAATTTGAAAATTTCTCTGACCTTCCCCTAATCTTCCCACTCTCTAGAGAAATTTTGGAAATTTCTCTGGCCTTCCCTTTCTCTAGAGATCTTTCCAAATTCTTACAGATATTTTTCACTTTGAGATCTTCACCCTCTCGAAATAAGAAAGGTAGAGAAAGACAGATAAGTGATTTGGAAGAGTGGAAGAGAGTAGTGAGACAGACACACACAAAGCATGAGATATATATCAAATTTCTCTGTGATAGATGGAAGGGACCTTAGACATCAAAAAATAATATTGTGGATCTCTTCCATTACTAAAAATGGAAGATGGACTTTAGACTAATTTTTGCAAATTTTAATATAAATTTGAAAAAAATGAAAAAAAATTAACTTTTTATTTTTTTTTATTTTTATGTTGATTCCAAATTTTTAAGTAATTATACATTATTTACAAACTCATAAAAAATGGTTAATAATTTTAAATTTATTAATAATTATAATTAGATTGATGATTAACAAAATTTATTATAACTCTTAAAAAACTTACACAATTCCCTTGTTTTCAAACCCAAATCGGACTGGCCGGTCGGATCGGTTGAATCGGGAACTGGACCTTGTTCCGGTCCGGTCAACCCCCTAAACCCAGAGTGGGTGTAAAATCGGTGAAAACCAGTGACCTAGTGGTCAAACCGGCAAAACCGATGATTCGGACCGGGTCAAGAGGGACGGACCGGTTTTTTTTTGTCTAATTTTTTCTTTTTTTATAATTATTTTCTTTCTTTCTTTCTTATATATATATATATATATTTCAAAATTTTGACTAAAAATTTTTATTTCAAGAGTTTCCTCTCATAAAGAAGAGTCTCATTGAACGCTTGAGAAAATTATGAAAGTCTATTCCTATTTATAGGAAAAGATTTTTTAAAGAGAACCTACAAAATTCTATATGGGATTCAATCAAATTATTTAAAACATATTGATTAGAGGGAGGTTTGAAAATTTCATTTCCTTCCAAAATTAAATCTAGCATTCAATCAATTTATTTGGAGGGAATGTTTAAAAAATTTAATTTCTTTGAAGTAAGTGACTTTTCTTTTATCAATTATGATTTTATTAAATATTATTAATAAATACCAGCAACAATTTTTATTTTTATTTGAATATTTATATATATTTTTATTTATTTATAATTTATAGTTATATTTTTTTATTATATAATATTAACTATGACGTCACCGTTCGACTGTTTTGATCCGACAGTTGGACTAGTGACCCGTCCATCCGGTCCCTTTTCTGGTTCGTTCACCGGTCTGGTTTTGAAAACATTGCACAATTCTATACATAATAATATGTTAGAATAGACATCAAGTTTTAATTTAGGGAATGGCTTCTGTCTAGTCCTTAATCGGACTGGACCGTGTTATTGGGCCCATGGAGGCCCACTACGGGTCCCGTTTTGATAATCTGAACCGTTAAATGTATAGAACTCGTCGAGTACTATATGCCTGTAAAAAATCACGTTAATCGGATATCGATAGCTATCTGATCAAAATAGATTTTTGTCAACCGTTAATTTATTCACCGTCTATTTTTTTTTATTTATACAAAACTGATTTATCACATAGCTATCGATATCCGATTAGCGTGATTTTTTTACAGGCATATAGTACTCGACGAGTTCTACATATTGCACGGTTCAGATTATCAAAACGGGACCTGTGGTGGGCCTCCACGGGCCCAACAGCACTGTCCAGTCTGATTAAGGATTGGACAGAAGTCATGCCCTTAATTTATTATACATTAAATAATTGAACATTTTACCCTCTAATAATGTTATATGTATTAATTAGTGTACTAATTAATGATGTGCCATAATTTAAAAGATTTTTAGTATTTGTAAGTTGTATAATGAGTGGGGTTAATAACAATGTCATAACTAGTATTGGTACACTAGTTAGTACACTAATTGATGCATGTAACACCACTATTTAGTGTACCAACTTTAGTTATGACATTATTATTGACCCCACTCATTATACAAAGAATAATGCTATATGTACTAATTAATGTACACACTAGTATACTAATGATATAATTTTAGAGATTTCAGATATTTGTAATTTATATAATAAATATGGGTCATTAATAATATCATAATATTAATTGATACATTAATATATATATTAATTAATGCATGTAACATCACCGTTATATAAATTATAAATATTAAAAATTTCTTAAATTATATTATATTATTAATTAATACACTAATTAATGTATGTAACATTATTCTCATAAAAATAGCTGGGTAAAAAAGGCAATGAGATGTAGGGTCTCGATTAGGTCAACACTGAACAACAAAAGAAATATATTAGTCAAATTTCTACTTTCCCAGTAGTCTAATTAAACAATTAATCGTGCAATAAACAACTACACTACCAACTAATAAATAGTTAAACAAAGCATCAGATTCATCAGTGTGAGGCTGTGAGTGAGTGAGTGAGCCCCCCTCGAAGCGAAACAGGCTGAACGGGTCAGACCGCACGGTTCCCACCGCCACGTGTCGGTATCGCTTAAAAGCAGAGCATCTACTGCTGCACGGAGGGTGGGGAGGCAACGGACACGCACCCGTAAAAGCAGTCAAAGCTCAACGCCCCTCAATTCGATGCATCGATTGTTAGTACAGTCAAACCCCTAAAAAAACCAGTCAAACTGCTGAGCTGGCACTTTACGAAAGGCACGCTCTCTCCGTCGGTCCCTCATCCGAACGGACTTCCAACTTCCTCTTTAAAAATTGGGTAAATTACACCTACCTTCCATGCCTTTTTGACAATCATATGGTCTTGTCATTTCAATAATTATATTAATTAATTAATTAATTTTTTTTTTTTTTTTGTAAATTATTGTCAAGATTTTCTATTAATAAAATTTATTGATGTTATACTAAAAATGATAAAATTTTCCATTAATCAATTTATCTATTCAAATAAAAAAAAAATATTCACCTCTTCTAAGTTTTGTATATATATTATCAAAAATTTATATATATTTTATCATTATTTAATAAAATTCTTAAATTTCATTCAATATTAAATAAAAAATTTAAATTGTTAAGACATTATTAAATAATCATAGGTAAATTACACTAACACTTCTTCAGATTTGATCTGATTACATCTTACTCCTTAACATTATAGACATTACATTCTCATCCATGTGGTTAACAGTCTCATTTCACAAACCCCCTACTTATAGAAAATATAATAATTCTTAGTAGAAAAATAAAGAAAATTACATTAGAAAAAATAAAGCAACGGAAAAAAATTAAAATAAAAGAAGTAAAGAAAAGTAAGAACAAAAGAATGTATGAATTCAATATCTTTTTTATACCAATGTTAATTCCGTCTAAATAATTACAATGACAAGGGGGTTAGTATAATTTCCCAAATGTTGGGAATGATATGTATTAAACCCAAATTTCAGAGAATGTAAGTGTAATATACCCTTAAATCATTTAATGAAAAGAAAAACTTAATTTTTATTGATAAAATACGCAAAAATAAATAATTTCTCTAAAATTAATGTTAGATAACATTCTAATAATTTAATATAAGGCATACACCACATAAATAACCTAAAATTTATTATTTTAAGTAATGCATTTATTATTTGAATTTTTTTAAAGTTAAAATAAATAGTTTTATTTTTTTCCCAGGTAATTTACATTACTTATTTATGCATATGTAAAAAAAAATTATTATTTTATCTTTTCTCAATCATATATATTATTCTCAAATTTTAATTTTTATCTTTAAGTCATCAAACTTTTATTCTATGCATATTTAACTTGCATTTTTAAATTAAATTTTTTTTTTAAAAATATGCATCGACTAGAAATTCAATGACTTAAAGATAAAAATTAAAATTTGTAAATAATATCTTAACAATTTAATAAATTTCTTACATATGAATAAATAAGTAGGACAAATTGCTGGGGAAAAAAAAAAATCCATTTCTTTCAACTTAAAAAAAGAAAAGAAAAAAGAAATTTAAATGATAAATGCATTAATTAAAATTGATAATTTTTTTTATCCTTTATATAGTGTGAAATATTACTTATTAGGGTTTTATATTAAACTATTAGGGTGTTATGTTAAAATATGTATGGATCTTTAATAATATATATACAAAACCTTTGGGGAGGTGAGTGAAAATATTCATTTAAATAGATTATTGGTTGATTTAATAATTTTTATCTCTCTTAATTCATAGTGATTATATGGTCATTTTGGATAGGAAAGTAATGTCGTTTGTGCTAAATTAACTGATTGAGAGAATGTTGATATTGTCAGCAAAAGTATGAGAGGTTTCTGTAATTATTGAAATCACATGGGGAAGTCCCTGTATTTGTTAGAAACCTCAGGGGAGGTAAGTGTAATTTATCCTTAAAAATATCTCAATTTAATTTTAGAAAAAATATTTTTTTTCAAGAAAAAAGATTTCGACTAAGGTGATGTATGGGTGAAATTAAATTAATAGTCTATAAGCTCCACTAATATTATGTTGGGTGGTGATAAAATGAGTCTCTCTTGTTACGACTCTTGCTTTGATAATCCCACGTGACAAATATGTTTGAGTTGTATTCATATTATTCCACTGTATTGCTGTGAGGTTCTTGAGTATTTAGAATGTGAATCATCCCTTTGGTTATTAATTTTAATTGCCTCATAATAATTGCAAAATTTCATAGACCACTCGACCAATCAAAAGTGTGCTTGAGTGATCTTTTCTAGTCTTACAGTATCTCAATCTTTGATATGAGATCCTGCAAGCTTTGCTTGCATGCTCGAGTGACCAAAGGTGCACCCGAATGAACTTTTTTAGGCTTATAGTTTCTCAGTATGAGTTTTTGAAGTACTAGATGGCTACATTAGTCACTTGAGTGAAGAAAGGTGCACTTAAGCAAAGACTCAATTTCTCAAGTTATTCAAGTGTTCAAGTTTGGTACAACTACATATCTAGAAACACTGCTTGAATGGTCAACTCAATCTCAATTTGTTATAACAGTTCCAACTCTTCAAATCTCAATTCAACTTTTTTGAAATTCTCTTTGCAAGCACCTGAATATAGACAGTGTGATATAAGAATGAGTTCTTTCAGTTTTTCTTTGATAATTGAGTGATGTATCTTATACATCTCATGTAATTGATGAACAATTCAAGGAATATTCGTTTGTGATCATTCTTCAGCGTTATTTCAATGGAATCCAAACCAAGTTTTAAGCTACAAATCTTGAAAGCAAATAGGATTGAAGATAGCATAGTGTCTCTAGATCAACCAAGTGTGGATTCATTGGGAGGTAGATTGGGTAAGATGTCCTATTGTAATCTTTATGATTTTTCTTAGTAAATTGGCCCCTGATTTTTGACAATTGCAATTGGTGAACTCCAACTGAAAATTGGTGAATTCCACGTTAAAACTAAATCAATTCCATTGAACATGAGAATTGATTTGTCATAGTGTGTTGAGAATTGTATTACTAATCATTTTGATTTGTGGATTGAGTTGAAAATAATATCGAGTTGGAAATAATAATAAATTACGTATATAGAGTTTAGATTTTGCACTCTTCTATCAGCATTCTCATAGGAGGGTAGGATTGCAAATCTAATCCTAAAGAACTGAATGTGGAAAAATTATTCACCTTATTTGGTTCTAATTTTTGAACTCAAATTTTCTAGAAATTAATTTGTTTTATATTTTTTGTGTGTTTTTTGTTTTCAGTGAATTTTTTTAATATTTTAACCACTTTTTTTTAATATATATATATATATATTTTTTTTTTTACTTTTTGGATGCATCTAACTTAAACGTACCTAAAAAGTAAAATATTTGTAAAAAAATATTTAAAAAAATAATAATAAATACACAGGAATACAAAAATATATTGAACTTTATATATATATATATCTTTGGTATTGAAAATATATTGAATTTTTTGAAGATTTTTTCCACAAATATTATATTTTAATGTATTTATGTTAGGTGTATTTTAAAATTAAAAAAAAAATCTTAAAATATTAAAAAATATAGTGAAACAAAAAAAAAATACAAAAATACAAAAAATAAAATACTCAAATTTTTGAAATTAAACAAGGTGATTGTCCCTAGTTTATAGAAAACCACAAAAATATATTTTATGTAATTTTATAGATTTAATCATACTTAGCTAATGCTACCATATTAGTGCATCAACAAACACATTTTATTTTATGTCAGCAGCTTGATACATTACATTATGGTTAGAGATGCAACTTGTTTGATTTAAGTTGTAGAGGAATCTCAATGAGAATATTATGACTAGGGATGAATGTCTGATAAATTTGTTCGAGTTAATTCCATTATTTAAGTTCAATTTCAACCTAATATCTAACATGAAATTATTTTTTATTTGAATTAAAATTTATCTGAAGAAATTTGGACTAAGTTTAAGTTGTTTAAATTCAACATAAAAATAATCATTTTTAGTTGCTTAAAACAATATGCTGCGTTTTTTTAAAATTAAAAAAAAAAATCAAAAATTACAAACATGAAACATAATAAAAAAAAATTAACTAAAATTATGCATATTAATTCTAATACATTGCATTATGATTGTTCAAATTTAATTTGAATTTATAAATTTTAGCTCAAATGTTACTCATATTGTTTGTTTTGATTTTTAAAATACGTTTTGCACAAAAAATTTAGAAGCTAGTTTCATAAATAAATTGATAACTCATTATGATTATCACAAAATATTTTTTTTTTTCAAAATGATTTTCATTATTTTAAATTCAAAAAATAAATTTTAAAAACAAAAGAAAACCAATTTGGTTCAATTCTTTGGATTCACTTTTCAAAAAAATGAATTTTTTATGTTTCGGCTTTTTTTCATTGAAATTTTTTTAACATTTTAATTAAGTTTTTTTTTTAAATTTTTTTTTAAATACACCTAACATAAATACACTTGAAAGTATAATATTTATAAATTTTTTTAAAAAAAAAATTAGAAAATAACAAAAATATAAAATTTAATATATTTTCGTACTCTTGTATATTTATTGATTTTAATTTTTTTTTTATAAATATTCTATTTTATCTAGGTAAAATTTATCTAAAATGAAAAAAAATTTATTTAAAATTTTATAAATATTCATTAAAAATAAAAATATAAAAAAAAGTTCAACATTTAAAAAATTAAAATCAAATAAGGTGAACGATATTTTAATTTGATGTACTAATTATTTTAATATTGGTAAAGTATAAAATTCTTATATTGATTGGGAGAAGAAAAAAGAAAATGAAATTACTTTTCAAAACTTCAGAATTTGGCAAGCTAAAGCTGAATTGTTGGGTTGGACCCGCCACATTGCAACCCTAGATGGTGACTAAAATTTCGGTATTAAAAAAATTCGGATATTGTTTGATTTGTTAGCACTGCATGTATTAAAAACCGGATATATCTGTGAATTTGGACAGCCCTGCACGTGTGGGGCAGAAGCAAAACGCCCTAGTTACTGGCTATAGCCCGTAGCTCCCGGTAATCTTTTCTCTTTTGAAAAAACAAAAGAGAAAAGAAAAAGAAAGAAATGGTAAAGAAAACAGTTGTTTGCTGTAGGGTTTTGAGCTCCAGCCCCAAAACTAGATCAGAAGAGGAGTCCATTGACAGAGTGGATAGCTTTTCTCCTGCTTTCCTCTCTCTTTCCACCCTCCTTCTCTGTGGCTTATTGTTCTTGATTTTTCAATTCTTTCATGTAATCATCTGAATCTCCTTTGTTATAACAATTCCCTCATTTTCCTTTGTTAATTTTAGTGTACACTGTTCATCTTTGAGTGCTGGTATTGTGATGATTCCCCCCCCCCCCCTTCTCTCTCTCTCTCTCTCTCTCTCACTTTTGATTACTACTTCCTTTTGATTTCTTTTCTAATCTGGGTTTGAATGATTTCACTCTTTTTGAGCTTCAAGAGGAAGTGAGCTTTGGTATTAGAGAAGAAGATTACATGTTCATGATGTGTTAGGTCGTGATGATGATGAAAATGAACAATTCGGATCTTTTGACCAGATAAAGAGATCAGGTAAAGCTAAAAAAAGAAAAAGGCAGTCTTGAAGAAAAGATGTCCCCTTTGATGTCTATTGTTGATTGTAATTGTCAATGAGAGAGAGAGAGAGAGAGAGAGAGAGAGAGAGATAAGAGAGTGTAAAACTCTTCCTTCTCTTTGTAGTCTTTTTTCTACCACACGCTTCAGCTTCAGGTCCTTTTCCATGGTCGTGATGTGCCTCGAAGAATACTTCTGTTTTTTGTTGCTTGGTTCAGAGTGATTTTCAAGGGTTTTCTCTGTTTTGGGTCTTTTTTTCCTCTTCTGATAAGTCTTTTCTTTTCCTAGTTTTGTCAACAAAAGGGTGTGTGAAAATGCCTATGTATCAGCCATTTAGTCGTCGGAGAGATGGGGATGTGAAGTGCGATGTCGGCGGTGGCGGGCACGTCTTGGATCTGGAAACCGCCGTGAAAGATGGAATTTTAGGCGGCGGAGGCGGGGCTATCTGCGGTGGCGGCGCCACCGGTGGGAAACTGGATCTGAAAAAGATGATTGCAGAGCTTGATTCAATAGAGGTCCCCTCTGTCTTCATTTGCCCAATTTCTTTGGAGCCAATGCAAGATCCAGTGACTCTCTGCACTGGGCAGACCTACGAGAGATCAAACATTCTCAAATGGTTCTCTTTGGGACACTTCACTTGCCCCACCACAATGCAAGAGCTCTGGGACGATTCGGTGACCCCAAACACTACCCTTCACCATCTAATCTACAGTTGGTTTTCTCAGAAGTACTTGGCGGTGAAGAAGAGATCAGAGGATGTTCAAGGAAGGGCTTTGGAGCTTCTGGAGACTCTGAAGAAGGTTAAAGGTCAAGCCAGAGTTCAAGCTCTCAAGGACCTTAGACAGGTCGCCACTGCTCATGATTCAGTGAAGAAAACAGTGGTCGACAATGGTGGAATTGCACTAATTTCTTCGTTGTTGGGTCGGTTCACTACGCACGCAGTTGGGTCCGAGGCAATTGGGATTCTTGTGAATTTGGATCTTGATTCGGATTCAAAGACGAATTTGATGCAACCTGCCAAGGTATCGTTAATGGTGGACATGTTGAATGAAGGGTCGGTTGAGACGAAGATCAATTGCACGAAATTGATCCAAATGTTGATGGCTGGGAAGGATTTCGAGTCAGAAATCGTCTCAAGTTTGAGCCTCTTGGTAGGGTTGTTGAGATTAGTTAAAGATAAGAGACACCCAAATGGAGTATTGGCAGGACTCGGATTGCTCAAGATGATCTGCTCACACGAATCGGTGAGGAATTCAGTAGTGAGCATTGGGACTATTCCTCAGGTAGTTGAGCTTTTGCCCAATTTGAATGCCGAGTGTTTAGAATTAGCCCTTCATATCCTTGAATTTTTGATAACTCTTCCAGAGGGTAGATTGGCTCTCAAGAATTGTCCCAACACCATTCCTAACATGGTCATGTTGTTAATGAAAGTTTCAGAGAAAATCACTCAATTGGCGCTTTCGATCTTGTGGGTTGTCTGCAAGCTTGACCCTGAAGAATGTGCACCGCTCGCCATCGATGCAGGCCTCGCTGCAAAGCTCCTACTGGTAATTCAGAGCGGTTGCAATCCCGCATTGAAGCAACGGTCAGCCGAGCTCTTGAAGCTGTGTAGTCTAAATTACACAGCTACTATCTTCATTTCCAAGTGTAAGCTTACAAGAACAATACAATGAAGGTAATTAAGGAGTTGTTCTTATGGAAATGATGAGCTTGTGGGTTCCTGAGATACCCTTTCTCTCTCATGTGTATAATAGAGGAGAATGTTGATTTGATCCGATTGGTTTCACAGAGGAAGCATCATAATGTGAATTTTATAGGCTAATTGTTATTATGCTTGGTAGCTATTGCCAAAGTTTTCCAATAAGCTATGCTAGTCTGTGTTCACCAACAAAGTTACCACCGATGATGATTCGCGACCTTTCAAATGGTTATTTGAATCTGCAAATGAGAGGAGAGCTGTGAAGCATGATTTTGCCATGGAGTTGGGTTGAGATCTCAACATTCAAGAACTGATGGGGTAGAGAACTTGTAGGCTTGTGTTGGCACGTGTAATTATTGTTAATTTTGTTAAGTTCTGTGTTCCATTGATCTCAAATTTTCCATCCCTATTTCCTTCTTTCTGAAGGTTGTCTGGGGACTTTTTATAGTTTCATTTTTGTTCATTGTTCAAAGGGGTGATTCACTTTTGTTCCCATCATTGATTGTAGAGTTTTGTAAGTTTGACCTTTCAATATAAAATCAACTTGTTCAATGACCCATTTTTCGATCGACTTGATGTCTGTTTCAATTTCTCGACTTTTGCTTTTGTTTGCTAGAAGCCATAGTGCTGTGTTTTCAATTTCTCATGAATTTATATTTGTGAGACAGTCATTATGAGCAGAAAGAAACATAGACCATGGTCCATGAGAGAGACACAGAGTGCGCTTTACCTTCTCTGTGTTTGTTTGAATGAGAGAGCTTTCTGTGTGTAGAAGCATTCATCAATTGCACTTCCAGTCTTCAGGTAATAATGGGTCCAAGCTATGACAGCAATCTGTCACTCACCATTGTTCTATGCTACTCAAGTCAAGCAGCAAATAAATGCAAAGGCTTCGTTTGCCAAGAGTTTTTTTTGGCTATTTCAGCTACAAAACATAAAATAAGTTATTTTAATCACAACAAACAAAATATCACATCCAACCCATAATCATTACATTCTTTTCTCACAAAAAAAGTCAAAAAGATAATAAGTCCTTTTCAAAACAAACTTTTTAGCTCATGCTAAAATAGTTAAAAAAATCAAAAAATTAAAAAGTCAACCCACTTTTCAAACGGAGGCTCTAATACACTCTTTTAAAAAAGTTGTACCATATGCATTTATAGTTTTGTTATTTTTTTTAATTACAATTAATTTTATTCTCTAGTTATAATTTTATTTTAATTATGACTAATGTATTCTTTAATTATATCTCGTATTTTGTTTAGTTATGATATATATATATATATATATTTTAATTATGACTAAGAAAATTGTTCTTAGGATGAGACATAAAAGCAATCAAAGGACTCATTGTGGGAAGAGAATTCCAAACATGAAGAAGGAGAAAGGGAGAAAGAGGAGGGGGTGGGGAGGTGGGTGTAGCTTATTTGATTTTCATTAGAATTTTCTTGGACACATCACAATTGTCATGACCTGAACTTGTCCCTAGAGGTTTGGATCATAACTAACTAATAATCATGAGATTACTTACGACCTCAGATAAAAATCAAATCATATTTAATTTTATAGGCCAAGAGCGAAGCAGATATATAAAATTTGTCTAATGAACTTATGCATAAATGGCATGAACAAAAACATTGTGTACATTAATAACTCACACCCATTCATATATAAAAAGATCTTACATGTTCAAGTTCATACTTATTTCATAACCATACAAAAACTAAAACTTATAAGGCACAAAATCAAACATGACCAACAAAAGAAAGTAAAAGACCAAAACAAAAGAAACAAAAGCCTCTAAGAAGAGGCACTCCAAAGTTAACATCTCAAAACCACAAGCTTCTCCTAGGTAGACTGTAAGATTGGGCAACCGGGTGCTCACCTAAATACATATATACAAAGAGTGAGTGAAAGCCTAGTAAATAATATTAAAGTTAAGAGGTTAATGAATAAGATTCGTATATAAATAAATCATACTTATACATATTACATGTGTAATATTATTCTCATTCATAACAGACTTAAGTAGATCATAACGAAGCGAAACGACCTCGGGTCCAGTCCATTATACTTAAAACACATCAAAGGGACAAAACGATATTGGGTCCAACATATTCATATTCAAAACGACCTAGGGTCTAGCATATTCATATGCAAAACGACCTTAGATCCAATATATATTTTTTTTAAAACGACATTTGGTCTAATATATTCTTTTTCAAAACGACATTTGGTCTAATATATTCTTTTTCAAAATGGCCTTTAGTCCATTGCGACAAATATACAAAATGACCTTAGGTCTATTAAGACAAATATACAAAACGACATTGGGTCCATTGAGACAAATATATAAAACGACCTTGGGTCCAACTCATATGCAGAACGTCCTTAGGTCCATTATATACAAAACGACCTTGAGTTCATTATACTTTAATCTTTATCAAATCAAATTCAAAAGTCATACCATTCGAAGTCTCATTCATATTTCAAAATGCATAAGTTCCGAGACTTACCATAAAAGCATTTAAGAAAATAGTATATAACAAAATATCTTTATTAAGATATTACTCACAATGATTTGGTTGCTGATACGGTCTCACAGATGACCCTACATAAGTCATAACACATACACATATCGGATCACATTGCTTATTTAAACCGTTCATTAACTTATTCAATTCTCTTAGCCTTCTTTTTAACTCTTTAATTCATTTAGAATGCCCAATTCATGCCTAAGAGTGCTCAAAAAGGAATGAGAACGGAATTGTGAACAGAATGACTTTTCAAAATATGCTGAAATAGGATACTTCGCTCAAGTGCAACATTATTGGTCGCTTGAGCAGACCACATGGTCTGCAAAAGTACTGGATGGTCCGAATTTAGGCTCGATGGTCGCTCGAGCCAATATACAAAGAAAAAGGTAGTAGCTCAAGCGGTCATTTGATTGCTTGAGCCAACTGCAAATGTCTGCAAAAATACTGGATGCATGAGATGTGCACTCGAGCGACGACTTGTTCACTCGAGCAATGCAGTCAAATTTTGGATTTTTTAGAACACAGTTTGAACTTCAAAGCACAAGTTTAATGCCAAAAACCTTTGCATGGCATGTTCTAAAACACACAAAAATCTTCAAAAATATGAATTCAAAACCCAATTCAAATCTCATGCTCAAAACTTCATGAATTCATCGTGCATGACCCAAATGACTTCAAGTTCTTTTCCAAAATTCTCAAAACATAGAATTAAGCTTCAAAACTTCATAATTCATGAATGCATGTAAAGTATGATCCTTAATTTAAACATGGATGACAAAAATTATGCTCAAAATGATGGAGTTCAATAAAATTGTGTATGCATGTATGAATTGACTTTAAATTCATCATCTTTAGCGCATTTCTTGTATTTAATCATATAATCCTATTGAATTCACATACTTGATAGCTTAATCTCACAAATTAAGGTTGAAAAACTTACCTAAGATCTTCAATTGAGCTTGTATTAGCAATTTCTTGAGTTGTTCTTTGCAATCCTTCAATCTCCTTGCCTAATCTTCAAGCCAAGCTCTTCATCTCTCTAAAATTTAAGTTCTCTATCTCTGAAGCTCTTTTTCTCAGATTTTTGAGTGCAAAATAATGAGCCTAATCTCATTTTTAACATATATATAAGGCTTAGTTAACTTAATACACTAATCAAGGGTTAAACTAATTAATTAGAGCTTAAGGCTAATCAAACAAACTTAATTAAATTGAGTTAATCTAATTAATTTTAAATTGAATCAAATTTTAATCAAACTTCCCATTAGGTTCTAAAAATTATGCCATTCACAATAAACTAACCAATTTCGGTTTTTGACACCATTAAGGCGTTTAATTTCAAATTATAACAAAAATCACAATATATATTCTTACGATTAACATATATGAATCCAAGAATCATATTAAGCACATAATTAACATTCAAATTTACACTGAGCACATAAACACATGCAAAGTTAAAGGATTAAAAGCATAATATGTGATGGGGTTGTCACAACAATCTCCTTGGAATTTCTTTGAGTGTGTTTGTGTGTTTATGTTTGGAATTTCTTTGGACATTACACATTTACTACTCTCTTGTGCATTTGATTTTCACTGCACACATTACACACTTGTATGCTGATTTCTCTGGCATATTTGATTTTCTCTAAAATTTCTTTGCCATGTTGATTTTCTTTGGTCATCACACATTTGCAATCTAATTTGCATATAAAATTTCTCTACAAATATAATTAGAGAATTTACATTCTTTGCATATGTAATCAGAGAAATTTACTTGCATGTTGATTTCTCTAGCACATTTGATTTTCTCTAAAATTGTTTTGCAAATGTTGTAAGAGAAATTTACATTATCTGCAAATGTAGTCAGAGAAATTCACTTTCATGTTGATTTCTCTAGCACTTTTAATTTTCTCTAAAATTTCCTGCTATGTTGATATTCTTTGGCCATTACACACTTGCAATCTGACTTGCATATAAAATTTCTTTGCAATTGCAGTCAAAGAAATTTACATTCTCTGCAAATGTAGTCAAAGAAATTTACTTGCATATTGATTTATCTGGCACATCTGATTTTCTTTGAAATTTCTCTACAAATGTAGTTAATAAACCCACTTTCTCTCTTTACCATTTGATGCACCATTCAAAACCTATAACCCAAGAGCAATGAACTTCTTGAATAACAATAGAACCCGAGGGCACAGAGAAATCTCAGAAGGTCCTCTAAATTCCTGTGCAGGTCCTCCAAATTTTGCTAAATCTATGAGTTTATTGTTGTCCATGATCACCCATTCCTTAGTCTTCAGCAGATAAATCAAGGACCCAGCCTCATGGTAGCGGACCAGGTAGACGGGACGAGCATAGCTGCGAAGGTGGCATAGAGGGGTTTGAGACATAGCGTTGAAGACATAGATGAGGCTAAAGTGGGAGCCAACAATGAAGTGGGAGCCAATAACAATGAAGTGGCCCTTGGAGTGGAAGGAGGTGGGGGTGGCAGTGTCAAAGAATGAGGAAATGGTAGATTTAGGTTATAGGGTTTGAGAAGAGAAAGATTAGAAAAATGGATAAGAGAGAAAAGATAAACCTGAATCTATAGAGAAAGAGTGAGGAGAGACGAATGAGGGTAAAGTTCGTATTTTTTTTGAATAAAATAAAAACAAAGGGCGCGAGAGACCTTAACTAACAGAAAAAAAAAAAAAAAAAAGGAAGTTTGTGGACCTCCCCTACTACTCAAAGTTGAAGAGAGATGTTAGACCATTTTTTTCAATTAAATATTGACATGTGTCTAATTAGTCTTAATTCAATATTACATAAATAGTCAAATTACAAGTTTTCACGTGCCAAAATGATGCAATTTTCAAGATGATAAGCTTTTGGCTAATCAAATTAAGCCACTTATCATATTGAGGGTGTCACGCCAATGAAATTATGATACACTATTAAAATAATATTTCGATATTTATCTCTACATAAATTAAAAATAATTATAAAAAAATTGATGTCTATTAAGACTCTCCTCCACACATGTCTATAAATAGGAGTGATCTCCAATAGAAATATTTACACAATTTTATATCCACAAAATCAAGTTATGGAAACAAAATTTTACATCAAATAAGAACAAGCCCCATAAGATTAAAGCTCCAAAGCCCGAAAGGTTTTTTTTCACCAAAGCCTATAAATCTCCATAAGCCATAAAGCTTGGAGATTCAACTCAAACTTCAACTCAAGCTCTTAAATCAAAATCCCATAAATTGGAATCTGCTTCACACTATTTGGAGGAGATTTCGCTGTTTGATTCAAGAATATATTGCCAAGTACTTGAATCAATTTTTAATGAGAAGAATTAGAAAATTTTCTTTGATTGTAAATTTTTTTAGAGATTCTACCCACATTATTTTAAATTAATAAATTTATATTTGTTATAATATTTTTCTTTCTTCATTTTTTCAGATAAGAAATTGTGTGTATAATTATTATCTCTTTTATATAAAAATGTATATTTTATGTTATTTATTTTTTTGTTTTTGTACCATATACATTAATTTCAATCCATTTAATTTTATTAAAAGACAGGTCACCTTAATTATATTAAAACTATAAGGCACATAATATTTTTTGAAAAAATTGCATTTCAATGGAGCAGTGATAAAAAAAAAAAAATTATATTTTTATAATGGTACAACTCTCCTGTGTACATAATACAAATTCATTCATATGTTTTGTATATCTCTTTTTATGTATCAAAATAGGGTCCGGCTTCTGGCCGACGGATCGGATCGATTTGACGATCGTTGGACCCGTGGAGGCCCACCACGGGTCCCGTTTTGAAAATCTGAACCGTTCAATGTGTAGAACTCGTCGAGTACTATATGTCTATAAAAAATCACGTTGATTGGATATCGATAGCTATGTGATCAAATCAGTTTTGTATAAAAAAAAATTGGACGGTGAAAAAATTAACGGTTGATAAAAAACTGTTTTGTTCACATAGCTATCGATATCCGATCAACGTGATTTTTTACAGGCATATAGTACTCGACGAGTTCTACACATTGAACGGTTCAGATTATCAAAACGGGACCCGTGGTGGGCCCCCACGGGCCCAACAGCACGGTCCAGTCCGATCCCGGACTGGACAGAAGCCATGGCCATCAAAATAACCCTATTTTTTTTTTTTTATAATATATATATTTTATGATTGTCTTATGTGTTTGTAATTTTTTCTATTTTCTTCAAACATGAAAGGTCGGTATAATTTAGCCTTAAAAAATTGTTTGGCAGAAATGAGTGCACACGTACCTGACTGAAAAAGAAGCAGGTGGGAAAGAAGGTATTGAAAAGAGAGGGAGAGAGAGAACTGAAACATTGCGTTGCCTTAAAAGCATAGTGGGGCACATTGCGTTGCCTTAAAAGCATAGTAGGGCACAAGGTTTTGTCTTGTAGGCATTGGCACTTTGGGATCTTTGACCGAGAGAGGCAGATCCATAAAACAGATTGTGATACCTTGCAAAACAGCTTAGTGGCTTATAGTTGAAGCCATTCAAAGCTAAAAGCTTATCAGAGCAGCTCTGCGACTTTGTCAAATTCACATTTTGGCATATTACGAGAGGCTTTGAATGTATTCTAAGTAGGGCTGTTATTTACGACCTTTTTACTTTGGTCTCTACATTTTTTTAACCTTCACTTATCAAAATGGAGCTTTTTTATTTTTTCTTTAAATTCCCATCTTAATACCAATTATATCTGTAACTCCAAATCCTGTCCCTAACCCGAACCTTAGGGTTGGTTTGGAGTAACCTGAATCAGCCAAAAAGTCAAAGAATTATTTCAAAATCCAAAAAGATATCACTATTCATCCAAAAAAAAAATAAAAATAATTAAAAAATTAATTTTCTACCAAAAAAATAAACACCGAAATCAACAATTTGCAGTTGCTGTGCTGCGGCAGTGACCAATGTTGAAATAATTGGGTGTGATTTGCACACACACCGCTGTTTGGCTTGTGGGGGCTATCACGGGTCCCGTTTTGATAATCTGAACCGTTAAATGTGTAGAACTCGTCGAGTACTATATGTCTGCAAAAAATCACATTGATCGAATATTGATAACTATATGATCAAATCAGTTATATATAACAAATGGATGGTGTTATAATTAATGACTGAAAAATAAATAAATCTGATCAGATAGCTATCGATATCCGATTAACTTGATTTTTTATAGGTACATAGTGTTCGACGAGTTATACACATTGAACGGTTCAGATTATTAAAATGGAACCGGTGATGACCCCCACGGGCCAAACAAAACCGTCCAGTGCTTTGTAGAAAAATTAGCCAATAATTTCCAATTCCAATAACACTCCTTCCGATTTGTACGTCTGGGGCCCACCTCTCACTAATCATCTCTGCCACACTTTTTTTATACAATTTTTTAATACACATTTTTCCATAAAAATTCAAAAAGTTAATCCAAACCTCCATATTTTTTTCTCAACTTTTTTAGTCCAAAAAGACAAAAAGTGCACTTTTTTAGGACACCCCAAACCAGCCCTTAATCCCATCCACACAAACTCCAGCAACTTCCGCCGCTATCTCCGGTGGCCATTGATGACAACGGCTAGCTAGGGTAACACCTTCCGCCACGACACACTGCCACTAATCTCTGTTGCCACCTCATTCTTCTCTCTCCATTGTTGCATTGTTTGATTCAATTCATTCACAAACCAATTCAAAAAAACAAAAAACAAAATGGATTTTCCAAAACTATTCAATCGAAGAAGAAACTAGCCTTTGGATCTTTGATCCCTTCTTTCTTGGGCTCACGAGCCTCCTCTCTCAATCTTGCGCCCAGATCAAAGAAGAAATCAAGCAAGTCTTCAAGAAATTCAACATCAATAGCGATGGAAAGATCTCATTGTCAAAACTCGGCTTGATCCTTGGTAGCTTCGGCCACACCGCCACGAATGAGGAGCTCTAGACGATAATCGAGGAGATTGACGCCAACGGCGATGGATGCATTGATCTTAATGAGTTCATCGAGCTCAACACCATCGATTCCGATGAGGTTTTGGAGAATCTCGCTAAGGCTTTCTCTATTTTTGATATCGATAAGAATGGATTGATCTTTGCCGAGGAATTGATGAATATGCTTCAGAGCCTCGGCAAGGAATGCTTGATCAGCGAGTGTAGGAAGATGATTAGTGATGTCGATTGTGATGGCGATGGAATGATCAGTTTTGAGAAGAAGAAGAATAAGAAGAAGAAGAAGAAGAAAAGGAAGAAGAAAAAAAAAAAAAAGATGAGGGGGACGGTGGAGAGGCGTGGGATGGTTGCTGGAGGAGGCTACCTGTCGGAGTGGAGGTAAAGGCAGAGGTGGAGGTGGAGGGGGAGGTGGAGATGGAGATGGAGGTGGAGGTAGAGGTGGAGGTGGGGTTGGGGTTGGGATTGAGGTTAGGCTTAGGGTTGGAATTGGGAGGATAGAGATGGGGTCAAAAATGAAAATTGTTGGGGCAAAATTGTAATAAAAAAAAAAAAAGAGTGAGGGGTCCAAAGAAATAAAGTATGTGAAAATAGCAACCCTCGTTCCAAAACATTGATTAAGCACCTCATTTATCAATTTTTTTTTTTTAAAAAAAAAAATTTTAAATGTCATTGTATCCTTAAATTAAATTACTAAAATAGATATTCACTTAAATCCCTAACCCTAACAGCATTCTTATCCCTCTTCTAGCCCTTTCTCTAGCCACTTGCCACCTCCCACCTCCCCATATTCGGTTGTTGTTGCCACTTCCTTCTTCGCCACTGTTGTATTCCCATCATCGTCGCCGCGAACATCTAGGGTTTTGGATCTAGGATTTTAAAGGAAGAAAAAGAAGAAGAAATGTTGGTAGAGATGTTAAGCTGGAGATCAAAACAAGGACTGATGGACAACGGTACGATTTGTAAAAAGAGTGAATTGTTCGTGATAGTGACAGTGAGGGGAGGCTGACCAAAGAAATGATGGGGATGGAGTGAGGATAACCAAAGCAAAAGAAGAATTGAGGAGGTTGGCGGCGGTGATGGTGACGGCGACGGAAGGGTTGGTTGGAGGTGGAAGAGGATGCTGGAGCTAGGGTTTGGGTTAGAGCCTAGTTGGGGCGAAGAGGGATATGATTGGGATTATTGGGTTGTTCAAAGTGAAAATAAAAAATTTAAATTTAGGCTTGGGGTGTCCTAAGAATTGGGGTGCTCAACCAAATTCTTAGGATGCATTTAGAGCTATTAAATCTATATTACAATAATATCGTCAAATAAAAAGACCATTAAGGAAAATATGAATCTATATTATACCAATTCAAAGAATTCATTTATGAAAACATAAAACACTCTTTACACACCATCACCTATAGATATATACAAACACTGTATTTCTTTACCGTCTTTCAACTCTCGTCATTTTCAACATTATAATCTAGCACACTATACTCATAATATCATTCATTATCAATTAGCTCACCTTATTTTCTTCTCCAGTATACTTATTTTCTAAACTCAAAACATTATTGCCTTTGAAGATTTAGGGTTTAAGAACATTGAAATCAATTAGTTTTGAAGATTTGCACACCATGAATGACACTCAGATTGTTAGTTTGGAACAATGTAGTAATGAAAATGTCAATTTACTACTTACAATGGCTTTTTGTTTTTTTTTTTGATTATCTGGTTCATATAATCACTAGGAAGATGGCTTTGTTCATCACATGTTCAGATAATAAGAGTTGAACGCTTATCCATTATTTGATTATTTATATTCAAATAAAACTATTTTGTTCAAATAATTAAGGTTGACCAAATATTAAATGTTTATACATAAAAAAATGAATATTTTGAGTTCATTCTGTTAAAAAGAAAAAAAGAAAAAGAAAAGGAGATTTGATCAAGTACAAAAGTTTTTTTGAAAAGTCTAACAAATACCATTGTTACTAAAATATCCTTAATGACTAATTTAATATTTCAAACTTTAAAATGATATAACTTTTGATCTAGATGTCGATTTAATAAAATTAGTATTTTAAAAATCTTCTCATCAAGATCTATCAAATAAAATTTAGGTTGACTATGAAATTCTTTTTTTAAAAAAAAAAAATTACCGTCGTAATTGATGTAAACAGTAAAGTTTTACTTTGTTTTATAGTAAAATTTTACTATTGAAGTTAGTTTCAACAGGAAAAAAAATTATAATTTTTTTAAAGAATTTCATAGCCAACATAGATCTTGTTTAATAGATATTGACAAGAGAATTCTTAAACTACTAATTTTATCAAAAACCAATATACAAATCAAAAGTTATATCATTTTGAAGTTTGAAACATAAAAGTAGTTATTAAGGGTAAAATTGTTTACAAAAAAATAAAAAATAATAAAAATAGAATCAAATTTGCTTGTCTTTGATGAAAGAGACACTTCTTCTTCAGGGGACTTACAAATTAAAAAGTTTGGACTATCCTTTTCACTTTAAAAAGGGACTAATAAGGGACTTTTGGCCAAATATTCCTAAAACAATATTAAACTTTTATTTGTTTAGATATAAATTTTTGAACATATTAAGTTTGTTCCACTCTGTACTCATGAACAAGATTGAAATTATTTTTTTTGCAGAATTTTTTACCAACTCAATGTTTTAACTAATTGTGTGGTTGACTATACAAGTTAATTTGTTACTAAAGAGGTACACTCATGTTTCAAGACAATATAAATGGATAGTTTTTTATTTTTATTTTGTTTTTAATTTTGGAAATGTACTAAACTTGTTTTCCTATTAAATGTAGGCTTTCAAAAGTAAAGAAGCATTGCTCAGTTGGGTACGAGAAGTTGAGAAATGGTTTTGTGTTGTGTTCAAGACTTTGAACTATGGTAGCAGTCATACAAGACTAAGGATATATCTTAAATATGTTCAACAGAATAAAAACAAATATATAAGAAATGTTCAACACAATAAGTATGAACGAGTAAAAGTTGTTCAACATATAAAGTATGAATTTATTAATTTTGTTCAACATCTAAAGTATGGACTTATTAATTTTGTTCAACATAAATATTTTGAACATATTCAATTTGTTTAATTTTTTTTTTTTTGGTACAATAACATTATGTTCCGAACAACCAGTTGTAGACAACCTACTTTTGACTAGCCTTAAAACTTAGGCACTCTATGAAGAGCTACCAATGATGAAAGCAAAGATCGTTTTGAGCACAAGTCAGGGATGAAAAGAGACAAACATTCCTACACCTGTATTGACCAAATAGTTTTCTAGACCTTCAAACCTGTTTTCAAAGTGATTTTTTAGGTGAGTGGTACCTTCTCATTTGTTTTGGTCATTCCTAGCATTGTGTTCATGAAAAGTGTTGAGCTATTTTTCATAAAAGAGAGCTTGAAAAGATGGGGAAACCTTTTGAGAAAAATGGCCCGACGTCTCTTGGTCGGCTAGACAATTTTGTAGAAACACGATAGACAACTTTAGTTCGAATAAGCACATTTGGACAACATCTATCTAGATAAGCACATCCAGACCCTTGCTTGCTTTGATGGACCTTTTTAAAGAAAATATGATAGACTGCTCTTGGTCAGTTGTACAACTTTTGTTCAGTGACATCCTATTGATGTCAGCCAAACAAATTTCTCATGAGGTGTCCCCTAGCATCTTAGAATATGCCATCTGGATCCTTGGGGACAAAATAGCATATTCTAAGCACCCCAAGCCTATATAAACCCTATTCTTGGAGAGATTGATGAATTTAGCTGGCTAGGTAATTAGTTGATTTGAACATTGAGCTTTATACATATTCTATATACCTATACGCTTGGACGATCTTCTTCATTTCTTAACTTGGAGATTTAGAGCTAAAGATCTTAGGCCAGCTTAGGCCATATCTCTGCTAGTTTTAGAGGTAATCGCTACTTCCATTTTAAATTTCTTGCACCTCATATCTCTTTCTCTTTTCTTCTTTTTTTCTTTTTTTTATAGGAAATTTTGTTGAGATCTTGAGATCACTGTTGGGTTGTTATTGATAGCTTAGTTGGATTCTCTTCTTCCACCTCTTTCTATAGTAATTTGAGGTCTGTATAAAGACTTTGGCCAAGTCTGACTTCCATTTTCTTGTTTTATTATGGGTTAGAAGCCCATGCACAGCTTCCTCCATAAGAATGGTTAGATTTTTCCCTCTTCTTATTCTATTTTCATGAATTTGGGTAGTTTATACCCTTATTTATGTGATGGACGATGAGAATCTCTCCATTCTCATTAAAGTTTCCATTATTTACTGTTTTGTCGATTTTTGTTGCAATAGAAGCCCATGTAGGGTTCCCTCCATGAGAATAGACCAAATCTCCCCTCTCATAACTCTTTTTCAAGAATTTGGGTAGTTTATATTCATGTGTTGGAGGGTGAGAATCTCTCTATCCTCATTGGAGCCTTCTTTATTCTATTACTTTGTTGAGTTTTGTTGCTATAGAAGCCCAAGTAGGGTTTCCTCCATGAGACTAGATCGAATATCTCCTCCTCGTACTCTTTTTTCATGAATTTGGGTAGTTTATACCCTTATTCATGTGTTAGAGGGCGAGAATCTCTCTATCCTCATTGGAGCCTTCTTTATTTCTTAGTTTTGTTGATTATTGATAATATAGAAATAGAGGCACAGTTTCCTCCATGAAAATAAGTTGGACCTACCTTCTTAAAACTCTTTTTCATGGATTTGAGTAGTCTATGATTGTTTCCATGCGTATGAAGGCTAGGACCTCCTTATCCTCGTCAGAGTACTTGTTTTAATCATGATAGTTATTATATACGTTGTGTGTGTTGGAATGAGTTTTTTTTCTCTCACTACCCCCCTCTCTTTATGTCTCTCTCTCTCTCTCTCCCCCTTTTAAGCTTATTTACTTCGCTTTGATATTGAGTTGTCATCATGACATTCACATGATTAGATTAGGTTCATGCATCCAAGCTCGAATTATTGTCTTAGCAGATATCATTATGTGGTGTGCTTCTCTTGATAATCCATATGTCATCCTTAGTGGCAATATGGCTCAAAGGATTCACTTCATGTATGTGTTTGCATTTTGTAGATTATCATATCTAGGATTATGCATTTTTCTAGCTAGTTATCTTTTATTACACTTGGCTGGTGTGCCCAATGAGTTTTCTTCTTATTTCCTTTACATATCATTTAGTCTTTCATTTAGAATTATGCATAGATTTCTAACCCCTTATGCTCGTGGCATGGTGCAAAGGAGTACTAGGTGAGCTTTTCTCCTTTCTCTTGCATCTCGTGTGGGTTGGCTTCTTATAATGTCTAACATGCTACCATAAAGCTATGTGCTTATGTGATGTATCTCTGTGATTACTATTTGTATGGAGGTCTCATTGCCTAATTTAGAATGATTTTGAGCTTTTCGCACGCTAGTTATCTCGTATTTCTATGAGATTTCTGCTTTCAAACCCTTTTCAAATCGCGAGAGATTAGAGTATTCCAAAGTAGATGATTTGGTCTATACTTGTTTGCTCTACATAGTAAAAATAACATTAATAATATGGTTATATGGTTATATTGTGTTAATAATTCTGATATCAAGAACTAGTAGATACCAATCTTTGATCAGGTGAGTGGGGATACTTAATTCATGACATTTCCCCTTCATATCTACACTCCCTGATCAAATTCTTTGGTTGTAACGGCAATGGCCTTTGGCACGAGTCAGGATTTCCTAGTTTTCTATTAAAAGATTAGATAGCGACTCCATGTCTCATATTTGATCTATATTTAGCACTTCTGTGTGATCAGTAGATTTTCATCAAATATGTCTAGACCATTCGCCCATACCTCACATTGCATCCCAGTTATTTTTGTGAGCATGAGAGTTAGAGGAATGGGTCGAGCTGTCAGGAAAGGGATCCCATACCAATGTTGAGCCAAACTCGAAATAAAAATTAATATGGAAGTTAAATCGGTAACCAAATGAAAAGCATATAAGAAAAACATATCAAGGTGAGAATCAAATGTGTTAATCACAAATTTTCGGAGATCTTCAATGCTGACAATGCACCAGCAAGATGATAGCGACAATAGAGATCATCAATGACGACAATGCACCAGCAAGCCAATAGCAACGATGAAGATCTTCAATGACGATAATGCACCAGCTGAATGAAACCATCTGTAGGCGATGGAGGTCTTCAATGTCGATAATGAAGATCTATAGTGTGTGGGTGTGGTGTGTACTTAAGTAAGTGGTATGTTGCTTTAGGGTTAGAAATGGAAAGATAAGTTGTGAACTACAATATTTTCAAACCCTAATAATTATTATGCGTGTGTACTAAGTAATGATGTGTACTAAGAGGATTATTGGTGTGTAAATAGAATCTTTGTGTTAAATCAAACACATAAATGAGAACTTAAAAATTACATATTCTCATCTCAAAATTTGTCAAAATTTTTAATTTTTTTCACAAATTAAATGTATGATTTGTCCGGCACAAAAATAAGAACTTAAAAATAATATATTATTGTATCAAAATTTTCAAATTAATTTTAGACAGAGGGATTGCCTGAAAATTAGTTGAGTTAACCTGAACTTTAAGTGCTCGAGCTTGGCTCATTTTCTATTGAGCCCAACTCCAAAATTAATCTAGTTCAAGTTCCACTTGACTTGTTAATATTGATCATATTCAAGCTTGGCTCAAAATTCTATAATGAAGAAAAAATTGAGCTCAATATTCAAGTTCAGTCAGCTTAGTAAGTGAGTTTTTGGGATTGGTTTTTTCAGTGTTTTTTTTTTTTGGCTTATTTATTGTCTTTATTTAAAAAAAAAATTATTTTTTAAAAAACCTCTTGAATTTTAGGTTTTACTCAACTAGACAAATCAAAAGAGTTAAAAAATAAAATAAAAAAATTGAAAAAAAATTCCACTAAATACAAAAAAAAAAAAAAAAAAAAAAAACAAAACAAAACAAAAAGAAAAACAAAAACAAAAACAAAAACAACTAGCCTTATTGGTTTTTAATTTTTTTTTCCTTTCCAAATTTGAAAAAAAAAAAAAAAAAAAAAAAACACTAAAGACAAAAACAATTCCAAAAAAAAAAAAAATGTAACTCTTTTAGTTAGATGCCAATTTACCCCTAAATATTAATAAAATATGTGTATATAACATATTTGACATTATTTAATATATATATATATATTTTATTATTATTTAGATAATAAACGAGTTAAACTTTACTAGTCAAACTTATTCTAGTTCAAGCTCAACTTGTTTATTAAACGAGCTTAAAATCTAGATTCAGCTCGTTTATATACGTGATGAACAAAACTAAGCCGAGCTTGAGCATAGCTTAGTTCAATTGAACCTTATGAAAAAGGGAAATTCTATGATATACTCCTCAAATAGAGTGCGTACCATATGCCCATTATGACCCTTTTGTGGTATTCAATTATGACCTATTGTGGTATTGGATATAACTTGGTTATAACTTATTGTAATGTTAGTTTTGGCTTAATCATGACCTATTGTGATTTTTATTTTGGTCATGATCAAAAAAGTTTTTGATTATACATCAAGTGGTGTTTAATTATAACTTTTGGTTATAACTTGCTTATAACTCATTGTGATATTAATTTATAATTGAAAAGGTCTTTGGTTGTGCCTTAATTGTTGTTTGCTCACATGGATCCAGGAGGCAGCACCCCTGGTGGGTCCGAGACAGTGCCTAGGCAAGGTCGAGGGGTAGCGCTCCAAAGTCAAAGTTGATTAACCACTCGAGTGGTCTTTTATGCGCTCGAGCAGTGAAGTGGTTCATCTAGTATCACTGCTTGTATTCTGAACTTCTGGGAAGCATGTTTTACAGATCGAGCAATTGGCCTATATGTGAGCACTACCTGTAGTCACATCGCTTGAGTGATAACATGAGCAATCAAGCGGTCTTTGCAATTATATTTAGTATAAAGTGCGTCGTTTGCTATTTTTAGGGTTAAACCTGTCTAGATTCTCAGAGAGGAATAAAAAACAAAGTGTTCTATATTGGCGGGTGTTTATATATTATTTTCCTTGATGATTTGAGGGTGATCTATTGATCAACGAGCTTCTTATTGACTATCATCAATGGTTGTTTTGTTCTTTCATTCATAAAAAGAGAAAGGTGTTCATTGGTGGATTTTGAGGAACTGGGGCCTGAAGCTTTGGTAGATTTCAGAGTAGCTCATCGTCATGGATTCAGCATTGGCATTGTGGATTCAACGTTGAGAAACGTAATTTTGAGATGAAGACGGTGGTAGAAGAGGCACATTGCGTTCAATTCAATTCAGGCGAGAATTCGCTAGGTAATTTCTTTCGATTTGTTGTTGATTATTTGATTGGGATTATTATTCATTATTTAAAATTGAATCATAATTACAAATCAATATCTTGAAAACTTTTAAATTTTTCAGTTATTATCCATTACCTTTTTTAGTTATGACTAAAAGTAATTTAGTTATGATACTTGTGGTATCAGCATTACAAATGTCGTCGCTTGCATATGAAACACATCCCAAAAGAAGTGTGGATTATAAAATGACCCCCAAAATATTATAATTTAATAATCTTGTTTTAGTGATATAAATGTTATTATATATGTATATATATATATTTTTTTTCATTTTCCTAATACAATGTCTAATAAAAATATCATTTGGGGACCCCAAATTATAGTATTTACCCTTTTGACAATGATAATTTGTTTAGTGAACTATTAGAAAATGGTTATGGAACATCTCCGATTGTTAATGCCAAAGTCAATTTTTGTCATGTTACATTGCCAACATACAAGGATAGATCCAGAGGCGCGATCAACCCTCTTACTATTTTAAAAACACAATTTATTATAGTAGTATTAGTTGCAATTATTTACATATCATAGAAACTCGCTCTCTTACGTTTTTCTTCTTTTAGAAAAATTTTAAGTGATTGTCACTTTATATATATGTGTGTGCTGTTTTCTGATCACATTGCCAATCAGGCACTCAGCTGGAGAACACCGGCAAAATGGATTGCGCCCGAACGACCTATCACAGAAAGATGGGACTCCGGCTGTGGTTCTTCCACCTAGGGGCACTCTGACGATCAAGTTTGTACTCAATTATCTCTTAAAGATAGCAAATAGTGCTCAACTCACTTAGTCAAAATACAGAAAAGCATACCTTAGACCCATGAGGGTGCCTTACTTTTATAGCTAGCACTAATTTGTTCCTTGTAGGGGCCTAGCTCCTCTTGGACTTTAGCCCAATGCTTATCCTGGACTCTCCAATAGATAAAGATAAACTCCTTAAGAGTTTTATCCTTATCTAGGCTGAAGTCCTCCCTCATTCTAGGACACTTATCCCTTATCTGTTCACCTCAAATTCCGGTATCTTCGCAGGTAAACTCAGTCTTGCCCAGATCACCTCGACATCAAGACCAAGACACGTGACACCTCGGCTGGCACTTCAGTGCCACCTTGACTACGTGTTGTTATCCAAAAAATACGTCTCCACAACTGCCCTTTAGGTTCTATTACCTCGGCATCCTGAGGTAATGGAACCTATATCATTCGTTCACATAGCATGTCGGCTAGGACTTGCCCTACCCTTCATTATCAAGGTTATCACACATCTGCTCCATATGACAAAAACTTCTGTGTGTTTATATCAATGCCTTAAAACCATGAACCAAGTTTTTTCAAGTTCTTTGACCGAGATCGTTCCTCAAGCCGAGGTCTCTACTTCATTAAATCAAGAACTCCAAGAGTTCCATATACGCATGAGCTGTCACGCATGGTTTCTCAACCGTTTTCGCCACGCGTCTCTTCCCTATTGAATCGTACCTGACACGCGCCATCAGGTCGTGTCGCTTCTGTGCATGCCGCCTGACAGACACGTCGTCCTGAGCACACTAATTGCAATTTTGCCGCCTTTCCGTGTTTTAATAAAAAAACATTTCTCTCTCTCCGTCTTTTCACTTTTGCACCACCGTTTTCGTTCAAGCTCTCTCTCTCTAACTTTCTCTCCCAAATCCTCCATTTCGCTTTCTCGGCTTTCAGAATCGCTTCCATCTCCTCCGTGAGGCATTCACCATTCTCGCTACTCATTTCATCATCGCTCAACATCGGCATACATCATATCGGCCACTTTCTCCGTAAGCCACCGCTTCCCCTTGTTCTAATTTTTGTTTTACTTCAAACTTCGCCATGCTCAGATAATCGTCATTTGCAAGTTTGTTCATGTTCTTGATATACTTGCTTGTGCTTTTGAATTCCATCACTTTTGAGTACTTTATTTTGGGATTTCTAGCTATTCAATCTGCTTTTGGTTCACGGCCCATATGCACTGTTTTTGACTATTAATCCGTGTTCTTGAATTTTTGCTACCTTCTTGAGTCTGAATCATGGTGTTTCTCTCTCTCTCTCTCTCTATTTTCTTGTTGCATTTTCCAAATTTCTTGCCTTCAATTCTCTGCTTCTTCATAGTCTTAGGTTTTGGGATTTGTTTTAGAACTCCTATCCTTAGGAAAAATTGAAACAAATTCCTCCTAGATCTTGAAAAACCCTTGCCTTAGTTTCTGTTTTGAGTTAAGCCGAGGTCTCTCAAACCCATACAAACGATTTTCTTCTGAATTCTCACCTTGCCTCTCTTAGCCGACATCATGGGTACGTTTAGGTGGAGGGTAGACACTCCTACTAAACTAGAGTACTTTAGGCAGGAATTTGCAATCCCCGCCAATGTCCACCTTAGGCTAGCAGGGGAGGAAGACTCCATCATGCCTGATGGGGAGTCCATGCCTTTCCCTGTGGTGGGCTTTGTAGAGTGTGGACTTAGGTTCCCTCTTGACATCCTTTTCCAAGAAGTCCTTCACTACTATAAGGTCAACCCAATGCAGCTAGCCATTAACTCTTACCAAGTCATTAACGGTATCATTGCCCTAGCTAGCCGAGAAAACGCTAGGATAACCTTAGCCGATGTCCAATAGTGTTATACAATGTGTGGCCTGAAGTCAGAAAAGGGCTACATCTATTACCTTAAGCCGAGATCCATAGAATACAAACTCATTGCTGACCTCCCAGACTCCAACAAGGGTGCTGGAGACGATTATTTCATTGTCTCGGGCAACTGGGAGTTCCTACCAGATGACGACCTTCACCACTACCCCTTAAGCCGAACAATGTTCAAAGAGGAAAATGGTAAGAGCTAAGTGTAACTTTACTTGCTTTTAAGTCTTTTTTTATTTTGATATTTTTGTATGTTCTAACGTCTGTTTGTTTTACTTTGTAGTTCTTCCTCAGCCCCCGAAGGACTTCTGCAAGACATTCTTCCCCAACAAAGATTTCAAAAGGTTGCTGGACTTGTTTGTTATTCAGCGAAGGGCTCCTCTGCTTCTGAACTGCATCCCAACCTATAAATCAACATTGCCCGACGTCTCCAAAAAGAGAAAATCTCCACCCTTAGCAACACTCCCTCAACTATCTCATCACCAAGGCTCGACCAAGCCTTAACATCCGACCCAGCAAAACAACCATCAACTTCTGCTCCACAACTGATTCCACCCTCTCAATGCCAACGCCAACGCCGATGTCGAGCTCCATCGCCAAGATGAAAGAGATGTAACTTGTAGCCAAAAGCGCCAAAGTTCTGAGGCATCGGCTTACGATCCAACCAACCCACTGACTGTACTTCCTGCGATCCACTTCGGTATTAAGGTCACCGCCGCCATTGCCGCCGATGAGATGGGTTGTTGTAAAAGGTCAGAATAGACGACGTTCTAGCTGACATCTCTAACGTTGTCACAGTCCAATCTTTGCTTTATCAGTCCCAGCCAAAACCGAAGCCAAAGAGGCTGAAAAAGGCCCAAGCAAAGGCAACGGTGACTCAGATCAATTCTGAGGACACCTTGTCGATCTCAAAAATAGTTGAGGCGGAAGAAAGTTTCTTCCGTCAAAAAAGGCCCGCTAAGGCTGAAACCTTCGAATCTACCAAGTCAAAGAAGACGAGGTTGGACTCAGCAGCCACCTGGGGTTCTCTTAAAATGGATGACCCTTGTGGCTCCTGTATCACAATTAAGGATAAGCTAGTCGAGGTGATGAGCCTTTGATATTGAGGTCGGTGTCGCCTCTCCATTATGCTGTTCTTCCCAATGACCTCAACCGAATGGTCGAGGTCAATAATATGAAAAATTTTGCTTTGATGGTGCAAAGATTCTCAGATAGGTAAATCTCTAACACTTGGTACTCTTCATTCTCTGTTTTCGTGCTTAATGACTTTACTAACTTTGTTCTTTGCATTTCTTCTAGGCAATCCAGCATGCCTACTCTTTTGCGATGCAAGCAGGAGAAATGAAGAAGGAGCTAGTCCACAAGACCAAGGAGGTTGCTGGCTTGCTCAAGTCCATAAATAAAGCTGAAGCCAAAATGAAATCATTGATAGATCAGGCCAAGGCGGCCAAAAAAGCTCAAGACGAGGTCGAGGAAAGGACGGGGGCTGCTGAGGCTGTCGCTGAGGTCCTCAAGGCTGAGAAGAAAGAGGCCGAGGCAAAAATGATCGAAGCGCAAGCCGAACTTCGAGATGCCCTGGCCATGAAAGCTGCCGGGATCAAAGCGGTGGATGAGAAGGCCTATGCCGAGGGGGCAACCGATGTCCGTGAGGACTACAAAAAACAGGTCAGAGAGGCATGTAACAAGGGTTTCACCTTTGGTTGGATAGCTTCTCTAAAGGAGTTGGCTGTCCCCGAGGACTCTCTTCTCAGAGACGTAGGCCGACTTGTGCTTCCCTTCCCACCTGCTTCAAACCAATCTGAGGCTAAGGCTGGGGAGGAGGAAGAAGAGGAAGAAGGAGAGGAAGCCGAAGACGAAGAGGCCGAGGTGGCTGATGCTAAAGATCCTGCTGAGGCCAAGTCCCCAACTCTAAATGAGCAAGTCCTAGACTTGACTCAAGATGAGGAGGACGAGGTCTCAAAAGGTGCCTCCCTCCAGAAGACAACATCCGAGGTGCCAATCACTGAAAAGAGCATTGATCAGACTCTACGAGAGATCGATGTCGAGCTCGATGCTGAGAAGGCTGCCGAGAAGATTCCCCAGTTGTCTTCTGAGGTTGAGACACAACCTGCCACTGACACCGAGTAGTCTTGCTATAATCTTTTTCTTTGTACTTAGTACTTTTCTGGACAATGTTTTTTAGTTTTCATATTTGGCCAATGTGCCACTTTTGTAATCCGAACAAGTAATCCCTTTGTAGGCCGAAGTGCCTTTTTTCTTCTTTGAATGTAAGTACAACTTCTTCTTTTAAGTATTTGTATGTTTGTCTTTTCTTTATTGTCTTGTATGATTCCATACTTAGAATAATTTGCATGTCTTCAAAGTACACCTTAATTGTGCAATTTATTCGGGGTAAAATACATTGGATATACCTGCTAACTGTTTATCTCGGCCATGGCTTAACACTTGAAAACATTTGTAAAAATATTTTCACAAGTGTTTATTTAAAACTTGCCACTTCACTTTCAACTATCAAGACTTATGTCTTTAATTATCTCAAAGCTGGGTAATCTGGTCATCTCAGCAACCAGTAATGTACTTCTTTGTAATATTACCTCGGCGTATCTTTAACTTGTAAATTTTTCTAAAATTTCAACAAGTGTTTAAGCCAACTCTAGCTTGTAAATTCCAACTCCCAATCATTATTCTCCAGCTCTCTGCCCCTTAATGTGAACTTAAGTTTCACTTATGTTCACATTAAGCATGTACCTATGATCTTGTCACTGAGGTCAGATTCAAACAGAGATTGACCAAGGTTATCAACCTCGGTTTCTTTGTTAATTTTACTCAAATATACTCTGTTTCAATCTATGTTTGACTCTGCTAATACGGCAAGTCCAGGTTAATTTTAACTTAGTTCAACTCCATTATGTGCAAGTGTAATTTAACTTTGCCATATAATGAGTCTAAGTTACTCGTCATATTTCACTTAGAAACATCGCCAACTTAGTTCAACTTTATTATATGCAAGTATAATTTAACTCTGCCATATAATAAGTTTAAGTTATTCATCATGTTTCAATAAGAAACATCGCCAACTTAGTTCAATTCTATTATATGCAAAGTATAATTCAACGCTGCCATATAATAAGTCTAAGTTATTCGTCATGTTTCAATCATAAATATTGCCAAGGGTCTGGTCAATCATTTTACATAAGTTTGAAATTAAAAATCGAGCTAAAATTTTATTATTACTTCAGCTAATAACAAAATTTTTAAAAAAAAAAACAAAAAGCAATCTAATGATAGAAAAACTTCAGGCTGCAAGTATTCTAGGGTCTTGGCAACTCTTTGCCTTCATTGTCTTCAAGTTGATATGCCCCATTGCCTAGGACTGAGATGATCCTATAAGGTCCTTCCAAATTTGGGCCAAGCTTGCCTTCTCTGGGATCCTTCTTGTTGCCGACGACCTTTCTCAAGACGAGGTCCCCATCTTGAAACTCTTATGGGTTGACCTTCTTGTTGTAAGCCCTAGCAAGCTGCTGTTGATATGCCCCCAGTTGAATTGCTGCTTTCTCCCTTCTTTTTTCTAACAGACCCATATCTCGGGCCAAGAGTGCCTCAGTGGTCCGATTTTCCACTCCCTGGGTTCTAATCCTTGGGATGCCGATCTCTAATGGACTCTGGCCCAATGCTCATTCTGGACTCTCTAATAGATAAAGATAAACTCCTTAAGAGCTTTATCCTTATCCAGTCAAGTCCTCTCATTCTAGGACTCTTATCCTTTATCTGCTCATTTCGATTCCGTATTTTCAGAGGTAAACTCGGCCTTGCCCAGATCACCTCGGCATCAAGACCAACACACGTGGCACCTCGGCTGACACTTCAGTGCCATCTTGGCCACGTGTTGTTATCCAAAAAATACGTCCCCGCAATATATATGAAACATAGGATCAAAATATAATATTAAAAAGAATAGACAAAAATAATAAAAAAAAATTCTTTATTATAACTATTGTTAATTACAAGTCCAAGTTTCTAAAGAATCGAATAAGGTATTAGCTAATTACTTAATCACGTTCATTGAAAAAGACATTGTACAAGATTTTAATATCAATTATATCATAGACATTTTTAATGACATGAACTAATATCGAGCACAACAATTCAAGATGCCTCACTTTCATATATTAATTGTTTTATAGTTGTTATTTTTTGTAACTAAATATGGATACAGAAAACATGCTATTTATATATTTTTTCATATTATTTTCACTTTTTAAACTAGTAGAAATTGATATTATAATTCCTACTTTCTTTTTAAAAATTTTGTTAGTATATATAATGATGAAAATGTCAATTTATTTTATTTTATTATTTTTTTTTCATACAACACGGAATAAAATGTTATTTGCAAGTTCTATCATTTGAGGGGTAGAAAGAAAGAGCTTTGTGCAATTTTGATAATTGTCAAATTTGCGCTAAAACTTATGCCAAATTTGATATAATTTTTTGTTTAGGGCTTCAGGGCTTTAGGGCTTCAATTCGGTAAAATTTTCTTTTATAGCTTGACTTGTATATGTAGAATTATGTGTGGAGTTTGTAGATCACCCTTATTTATAGGTGTGGGTGAAAGAGTCTTGATAGATTTTAATCTCCTTGATAATTATTTTTGACTCGATACGTCACTTTATTAATACTTATCTCTTCATTTGTTTGAGGATAAATATCAAAATATTACCTTAAGAGGTAAGAACATTTCGAATGCAATTTATATGCCATTGCCAAAATTTGGCAATGTTATAGTACAAAATTATTAATTTTTGACAATTTTACTTCAATGCTACGAGTGCCATATTTGACTCAATAACCTTTTCCTTCACATTTTCTCATTTCAAACACCATTGTTCAATTCATTAACCAACTTTTAAATTCATCCAATTATCACAATGTTCTAATTCATTCGTTAAAATTGGACCTCTTCCACACTGTGAGATTGAATTTATGAAGATAAATCTTTAGCTTTAGATGACATAATCATAAAAATTAATATGATTTGTTCATATATTAAACATCATCCTTGTAATTTTTAATAAATTACAGCCCCATACATTAAATTTTGAAAAAACCCTAAACATCATCTTTGCAAATTTGAATCAAAGCAACAATGTCAGAAAAAGGAGAAACAAAGAAAGGGAGGGGGAGAGAGAGAGAGAGAGAGAGAGACAAAGACAGACTGTAAGTGAGAGAGCTCGAGCAAGAGAGAGGGGGAGAAGCCTGCAATACGTGTACAAAGCATTATATATACACAGACACACACATATTAAACATCACCTTCGCAAATTTGAATTAATTACAACCACATATTTGAATGAACCCTACAGCAACAATGCCAGAAAAAGGGGAAACAGTGAAAGGGGGAGAGAGAGAGAGAGAGAGAGAGAGAACTTATGAAGTGCGCTATGACGGTGGTGATTTGCGCTGGTGGCGGTGGTCATCGCATTGTCGCCCGTACGGTAGACTACGGTGAGGGGGTGATTTTTGTGACGTTTGGTGAGGTGTGTGTGTGATACATTGTTGTGAAGTTGTGTTGCCTAACAGAGATCAATGCATGCGCAGCAAATAAAGGAATTGGCGCGCGTTGAAATTTCAACCTTTAGCGACTAATGTGCTTTTTTGTTGGCAAAGGAATAAATTATGCCAACTAACTGCTTTTGTAGCCAAACATCACTCACGAAAATATTAGTTGCCAAAAGTCCTATTTAGCGACTAATTTCTATTTTAGTCAGGAAAAAGCAATATTGTTGATTAATTTTTTTTTTTTTGCCTAAAATGTGAACTAACGGTGACCAATATCCTGTTTAGTCGTTAAAAGTGGAATTCTTGCTGACAAAATTTGAATTTAGTCGCCAATAATAAACATTTATCAACTAAAAGATTTTAGTAGCTAGATCTTGAACCAATGCCGACAAAATTAATTTTTAATCACCAAAAGTGATCACTAAAAGTGCATTTTGTTATAGTGACACCTGCTATTAGACTAGTGCTTTATAAAATGGAAAAAAGAAAAAGGAAAAAGACACTTGTTTCTTCAAATTGGACCATTATGTTTGGTTTAACTCATTTCTGAGAAAATTGAATTTGTTATTTTTTTTATTGAATTTTTAAATATTTTATGTAAATTTTTTATTTTCAAGATACACCTAATCTAAATATATTAAGAAAATATAATATTCATAAATTTTTTTAAAAAATTCACAAAATAAAAAAAAATAAAATAAAAAATAAAAATTCTATACATTTTCATATTTTGTTGTATTCAATGAATTTTTTTTTGAAGATTTTATATAAATTTTATACTTTTAAGTATATTTAAATTAAGTGAATTTAAAAACAAAAAAAGTTGATTAAAATTTTTATAAAAATTACTAAAAATGTAAAAATATGAATTAAAAATTTTAAAAATTAATTTTGAAAATTCTGAACATCTAGAACCCCATCGCATATTCAACACATCTATCATTCCCTATAATCACACCAGTGACCATGGTAAAATCAAATTTCTGGATTGGCTGAAATGCTGATAGATTTGATAATCCACCAACCCATGGAGATTTCTTTTCTTACCAACCTTTTATATAGCAATGGTACCTGAGATGACAGCTGCTTTATAGTTGGTCTAACTTATCCATTTCTAAATCCTTTATCTCCATTATAATCTTGTCATCTTCTCCAAGCTCTACTTCAAAACCCAAAAAAAAAAAAAATTCAAAAAAATCTTCTCCAAGCTCATTTCTAACTTGATTTTTGGAAGATCCTTGAGGAGGATATTCACCGATGCACTTATGAGGGTTTGTTTTGTGAGCTTTTGACAGAGAAAAGGACTAGACCATCTCTGTGAAGACTAGTTATTACCATCTCTCATTTGGACTGTGGACCATCCATTTACTATAACACATCAAGCACTTTTGAAGAGGCCTAGTCAAAATTTTTCTTCCCAGAGTTAATTTTTTTGATTTTTTGTTTTGACTTATTTTTTTTTTACTTTAATGCACTTGCTTATTTTTGAGTGAATTTCTTTCTAATAAATCAACTAAAGATAAAAATAACCTGATTTTATTTATTTATTTATTTTCTAATGAAATTTGACATTTTATTTTTGGTGGAATTTCAAAAAATTGAAGATAAGACAGGGAATATAAAAGAAAAGGCTGAAAATAAGAAAAATATATATATATAATAATAAGAACAACAAGCTGAAAAATAATCAATTTATAATTAGGAGAGATGCTTTTGCAATTTTTAGCCCTTGTTTGGTTTAGGGGTAGAATCATAATTTCACCATTCTATTTTAGTGTTGTGTTTGTATATAGTTTACAAAAATTAATTATACATCTACATTTAAAAATTCTTTTCAAAACATGTTTGGCAGAGTAGATTTTTGAATTTTGAATTTTGAAATTGGGTCTATCTGGTCGTCTGTTTGGACATCTTCCAAGACAATTTTTGGGTCTACCCGGTCATCTGTCCGAACATCCTCCCTGACGTTCGAAACAAGTTTTTTTTTTGGCAATTACCACCTGATATTTGAAAAAAAAAAATTATATTTGTTTTTGGCATGTTTAAAATATAGAAATTTTTTTTGAGACCAAAATTACAAATTATTCGGCCATTTATTTCAAATTAACTAAAAAAATTTAAATAAAAAATAATTTGTCACAGTAATTTTTAAAAAACAAAAAACATTTTAAACAAAACAATTAAAAAAATTCCAATCAAATATGCAATTAAAAGTAATTTTAAAGCAATAGCTGAATATTTTTTTTAACAAAAAATAATATTTACTTTTCAATATTTTATATAAAAAAAATATTTTCGGAATTTTTTGAATTTTTTACATAAAAAATTTATTTTTTTCAATAATTATTTTTTTGAATTGAATTTTTAAAATAGTTTGATTATGAGTTTCGAATAAAATTTTCAATAGAGTTTTGAATTATATGTTTGGTTATGAGTTATAAATTTTTGAATTAAGTTTTAAAAAAAATTTCAAAATTTATAATCAAACAACATTTCTTATTTCAAAACTCATTTTAAAAATTCAAAATATTTTTTAAAACTCATAATCAAACAAAATTTCTCTTTTCAAATTATAATTCAACAACTTATAAATTCAAAATATAATTTTAAAATTACAAAAATGCCTCATATATCTACTGGGGGTCGACCCCCAGTGAGGTGGCGCCCTGTGATTGGGTGAAAAAAACAAATTTTTTTTTTTATATGTTTTCAGCGAATGAGAGCTGGACAGCTCACTGGAGGTCGGACTCCCACTGAAGGTTGGAAGCGCTGTTCTTAAAATTAAACCAAACACTACCTTATTTTTTAATTTTTTGTACATGTGCATTTAATAGTACATGTTTGAATATCACAGCTGGCACTCCAAAGTGAGAATGCTTTTGGGACAACTTGGAGAGAAAAAGATAAAAGAGGTTTCGCTATAAATCCTTGTGGGATGCTGCGAACCTTCTGGTTCTCTCTTCTTTAACAGTACTTGCCTTCGTCATCGAGTAAGTAAATTATGTGACATTACTTGTCAGAAACTCCTGTTTTTCTATATTTAGGGCTAGTTTGACATAACTTAAATAAGTTAAAAAGTCAAAAAGTCACTATCTTATTTAAGTCACATCATCTTATTTAAATCACATCACTCTAACACATCACATCAAACCCAACCCAAACCCAACCCAAATCCACCAATAAGTCAAAAAGTGCATTTTTTAGGACATTCCAAACCAACCCTTACATTTGTTTGTCAGAATCCTCTAAATTATTTTTAGAAGTGCAATTGATTTTAGTAGTTTATATAGTTATTTTTTAAGATTGCGAGGTCAAAAATTTAAGGTTTGCGTCTGAGAGGATAATTTGTGTGTAAATTAGGCTGAACTAGTCATTGTGCCGAGCTAGGCGTTAGGCCGCGCAATGAGCCGACATGGGAGTTTAAATAGCCCGTCTTGGGCTTAGCAGGTTCTATGTCGGTTAGAGATGTTGTCTGAGCTTGGACCTAGCTATAGGAAGGTGGTCCTTTGGCGGACCAAGGTGTTGTAAGTAAAGAGAACCGTGTTGTCAGTAGCTCCTCAGGTTGCAGTCTTGTAGCTAGGATCATCATAGCTCTGCCATGTTAAGCACAGAGCAGAGACAGCTCGGTTGGCTACGGTGACAACCGAAGTACACGGTTTTGACCATCTCACTTGGTTAGCAATGAGTAGGGTGTCATCAGGATAGTCATTATCCTGTGGGGAAGTGATTTCTAAGAGGACTCTGCTAAGGAGAGTTAGAGTTCTACAAGAAATATGCTTGGCGGTATCTATAAAAGCTTATAATAGAACCTATGGACAGGTATTGCAATTCTTACTGTCGAATACACAAAGTTTTTGTGTCTATTGTCTATTTTGCTGACTTATTCATCGGAGAAGTTTCCGGCACACACCCGCCGGCTAGCTCATGTTTGTATTTTCAGGTGGCAAAGCGACGATGTTTGGAGGAGTACAAACTTGGTGAACAAGATTATGCTAGAAGATTATTCTTATGCTTGTACAATTGGCTATGCTCAGGAAAGAATCACAAAGAACAAACCTTTTGATTAAGTTTTCCTTCAAACTAAGTTCAACTGCACAACGAAGACTTGCCTCATTTTGCTATCAACAGACAAACTCTAGAGGGTGACAAGAGGCGCAAGGATTTGCCTTTTTTCCCATCTATGACAGAATTGGATCCCCATAGACGGAACCCTTTGGGAGGTGGGTGAGAAAAACAGGCCTCAACTCCTCTCCGCTCTCAAAGCCCAAATGGACAGAGACGGAGATTGGATTCTCAAGTTCAAGCGGATTGTGTGAAGGAGAAAGACGAATTGATAAGGAGAATGGCCATTGGCATGGAGACCATGAAGCGCCAAATAAAAGGCAAATGGGTGGAAGGGGATGAGATCCACGAAGGCATAATGTATTCTTGCCATTCAAGAGATCGTGATAGGTGAGTCACACCATCATAATCTTAAAGCAGAAGTCTCAGGACAGGCGATACACAATCAAGAACCTTCAGGACTCGTTACTTCAGGTCTGAGAGAACCAGGTCTGAATGGTCTCACACGGAGGGAATCAATTATCGACCCTCACATACACATCAAATGACCTCTTAGCACACCAAGTTGCCTAGGTCAGTAGACCTGCGTTCTAGAAGAGAGGGCTCAAAGGAGAGAAGATGCTCAGGCACGCCGACCCCAAAAGGTCTCGCTCTACAACGACCGGCTCCTTGGACACATGGAAGTGTTGAGGTTGGAATGCCAATCTGCCGCCTTGCTTATGAACTAGCGGACAAAGTGTTACCAACGCAAAGCTCTCCGTTCGTTTCGGCGATAGAGAACACACCATTATCCTCGGGCTTCCACAAGCCTAAGTTCAAAACTTATGAGGGGAAGTCGAACCCCTACATGCACTTCAGCTATTTTCGCTAGGTTATGGCCATTCATCGACGGAATGTGGCTTTAATGTGTATCTTGTTCTCATCAAGCTTAGGCGACCTGGGCTTGACTTGGTTTGAGAGGTTATTAGAAGGTAGCATTGCTTCAAGGGCACAACTGGTGGAGGCGTTTGTCACCAAGTTCAAGACAAACACCAAAACTCTGGTTGAGATAGACCAACTGCTCGCCATTGACATGGGCGAGAGAGAAACATTCTTACAACAACAGGTATTGGGAGACCTTCAACTAGATAGGTGATTAACCCACCAACTTAGCTATTGCACAATATAAGCAGGGTTTGTCGACGAGCCATAAATTGAGAGATTCAATGACAATGACCCCATTTCTCATAATGGAAGCCTTGATAGAGACAGTGCACCAGCACATCAAGGGTAGACGAAGATAGCGCTCGTACCAAGGCAAAGTCCAGCACAACAGCGATGTTGGACAAAAAGCCTATGACAAAAGTTAACACGGTTGGTCAGAATGACCGATTGAACAAAAATGATCGAGGTAGACGACCAAATGGTGACGATTCCAAAACAAGGAGATTAAGAGTCCATAACGCCATCACCACGGTGTTCAAGAAGCCTATTTATCGGATTCTTAGCAAGATATGCGACGAACCTTTCGTTCGGCGGTTAGCCAAGTTTGGAGAAGCGCAAAGGGGCTACGACAATGGATATCGGTGCACTTTCTATGATGAAGTGGGCACCATACTAAAAATTGCACGCCATTGAGGTAGCATCTGGAAGAGTTAGTGACTGTGGGCCACTTGGACTAATACATTGAAGGGGGAGCTTGACCAGCCTCCTAGGACCACAATGAGCCAAATGGGATGCCAATCGATGGTCCGCCTCAAGGCGTAATCAACATAATACATGGGATCATCGAGCCTGAGCGAGTCTACGAGCTTAGAGGGATGATCAAGAAGGCAGAGTACATGAGGGAAATACTGATTGTACAACCTACCGCAAAAAGATAGAAGACCGAAGAGAAAAACATCATCACCTTCTTGATAGGGACTTAGCAAGGTTGCAAAGCACGCACAACAACACGCTAGTGGTGACTCTGCGTGTCAAGAATTTTGACATCAAGTGAATCTTGATAGACCAAGGGAGCTTGTGCGAGATAATGTACTATGAGACATTCAAACAACTCAAATTGGAAGACAAAGACTTGGCATCCGCGACATCTCCCTTGGTCAGTTTCAACTCTATGCCATAATGGTCGATTGGCAAGATAATTTTGCCGGTCAAAGCTAGGACGATGATGAAACAAGTGGAATTCTAGGTGCTGAAAGTCCCTTCCACTTACAACATTATTTTGGGTAGAGCATGGTTGCACGCTATGCGAGCGGTAGCGTCAACCTACCATCAGGTGATGCAATTCCCTAATGAAGCGACAGTGATTGAAGAAATCTTAGGAGACTAAATTATGTCAAAGCTATTCTTCGTGATGGTGAACTTTTTCTGCAAATGGTAGAGGAACCAGAGAGCAACGAATTATTATCGAATGTCGACAAGGCAGCCGAACAGAAAGCAGTGGAAGATCTGGTGGAGGTAAGAATAGACGAAAAGTTCCTAGAGAAGTTCTTTTTGCTCCGCTCATATTTGTCCAGCACCAAGAGGATAGAGATCATGGAATTCTTAACCTTTAACATCGAAGTGTTTACCTGGACGCTGTATGACATGCCTGGCATTGATCCAACTTTCATCTGCCATCAACTTACGTCTATCCGACCGCCAGACCAATTATACAGCAAACTTGCCGATCGGGACTTCACCATGCCGAGATAGTGGCTGAGGAAGTGGGAAACCTGCTGGAGGCAGGGGAAATTAGAGAGGTTCACTATTCCAAGTGGATCTCTAACACCATGGTGGCGCCAAAGAAGAACGACAAGTGGCACTTATGTGTGTACTACAAGACGGTGAACAAAGCATGTCCAAAAGATAGTTTTCCTCTATCACATATAGACCAATTGGTAGACCTAACTCTAGGTCACAACTGGCTTAGCTTTCTCGATGCGTATCGTGGATACCATCAGATCGCTATGTATAAATCGGACCAAGAGGTTACGCCATTTACAACACCTAGGGGATTGTATTGCTACAAGGTCATGCCCTTTGGCCTAAAAAATGCAGGGGCAACGTTCCAAAGAATGGTCACCAAAATGTTCGAGCCATTGTTAGGAAGAATAATGGAAGCATACATAGACAACATAATGGTCAAGAGCAAGAACGAGGGAGATGATCTCAATGACCTAGCTGAGATGTTTCAAATTTTGAAGACCCACAAGCTACGATTGAACACATCCAAATGCGCATTTGGCGTGGGGTCAGGTAAATTTCTTGGCTTTCTAGTAAGCAATCGAGGTATAGAAGCCGATCCCTCTCGGATCAAATCCATTCAAGATCTTGAGAGGCCCAACACAGTTAAGAAACTACAGCATCTCACAGGCCTAGCTGTCGTGCTAAACTAATTCATAAGTTGGTCGTTAGATAGGTGTCAACCGTTCTTCCAGGCACTTAAAGCCAAGTTTGAGTGGGATGACAAGTGCGACCTAGCTCTAGAAAGCTTAAAAGAATACATGACTTCTCTGCCACTGTTGGCAACCCTAGTACCAAGAGAGAAACTTTTTCTATACTTGGCGGTGTCCTAGCATGCAGTTAGCACAGTGTTGGTACGCATCAAGGGAATACAACACTTGCCTATCTTTTATATAAGCAAGACATTGCGGGGCGCTGAAACGAGCTATTTGACATTAGAGAAACTAGCATTAACTTTGATATTGGCTTCTAGAAAATTGTCGCACTACTTCCATGCCCACACTGTGATCATCTTAATAGCCCTCCCTTTAAAAGGCTTGTTTGAAAGGGCAAATTTTTTGGATGAATTTTGAAGTGGGCCGTGGAATTAGGACTGCTCGACATTAAGTTTTAGCCAAGAACAGCAATAAAGGCCCAAGCTTTAGCAGACTTCATGGCTGAGTTTGCTCTAGGAAATCATTATGTTTGCCCAGTCGATTTGACCAAGGCAATCGAGCAAAAAGGGAAAAGTGGTGCAGGGATAGCGCTGCCCCAACAACAAGTCGCTCAACTGCGTAGCGAACCATTTAGCCCTGCAATAGGAGGAGAAGGAGCAGGTCGCACTATTACTAGAAAGGACGCGCTTGAAAGTGAAGTGCTAGGACAATCAGGTAGTGAGGATTAAATCCTAATGACAGACAAAAACTTAGAAGACGTCATTGTCAACATCCCTGATCCTAAAGCATCCTCAAATCCTTCCACCTACTGGAAGCTGTTCATAGGAGAGATATGGAAGCTCTTTGTGGATGGAGCGTCTAATAGGCACGGTGAAGGGCTTAGGATAGTTCTCATCTCGTCTGACGGCTTGACCATTGAATAGGCAATCAACCTCGGATTTCCAGCATCTAATAACGAGGTTGAGTACAAAGCATTGTCAGCCGGTTTGAAATCAACATACCTCATGAAGGCCATCGAGTTAATGGTGTACAGTGACTCTCAACTAGTAGTTAACCAGATATTAGGCGACCATGAAGCAAAGGATGATAGAATAGCCAAGTACCAAAAGTTGGTTAGAAAGGAGATCATGAAGTTCGAAGTCATGAGGATAGAGCAAATTTGTCAGAGGACAAGAAGGAGGCCAACAAGATCAGGGCAAAGTGACAACAATTTTGGCTCTCTACATCTTTAGCATTATACAAAAAGTCCTTCACGGGACCGTACTTGAAATGTGTCCATCCTAGCAAGGTCGAGGCATTCTTGTTCGAAATTCATGAAGGCATTTACGGAAGTCACCAAGAGGGAGATCTCTGGCCTACCGAGCTATCTCACAGAGGTATTAGTGGCTATATATGCTAGCGAACGTTGAGAAGTATGTCAAGAAATGCGATAAATGGTAGAAGTTTGCACATCAAATCCATCAACTAGCTAGAGAGCTCCTACATTTGACAAGCCTTTGGCCTTTTGCAATGTGGGGTTTAGACATACTTAGACCACTCCCTACCGCGCCTGACAATAGAAAGTTCTTTATCGTAGCAATAGACTACTTCACGAAATGGGTGGAGACAGAGGCACTTGCATTCATCAAAGAAAAAGACATCAAGAAGTTTGTCTAGCAGAACATCATAACCTGGTTTGGAATTCCCAAGGCCTTGATATCCGACAACGGCATCCAGGTTGATAGGAGAATCTTCAAGGGTTTTTGTGAAAAGCACAAGATAGAATTCTACAACTCCACGTCGGCGTACCTTCAAGCTAATGGCCAGGTTGAAGCCTCCAACAAAGTTGTCTTAGATGGTCTAAAAAAGATGCTGGAAAAAGTGAAAGGAAAATGGGCTGAAGAACTTCCCCACATCTTATGGGCTTATTGAACTACACCTAGGCAGTCGACCGGTGAAATGCCTTTTTCCTTGGCCTATGGCATGGAAGTAGTAATCCCTTTGGAAGTCGGCCTCCCCACTATTAGAAACGAAAATTTCAATCTAGATTTGAATGGAGAGGCCATAGCCTGGGAGCTAGATCTTGCCAAAAAAAGAAGAGAAAGGGCACTGGTACACATCGCCTCTTATCAACAAGAACTGTCCAGAAAATACAATAAGGTGGTACATCCAAGACAATTCAAGATCGGACACTTGGTGCTATGTAAAGTAATGGGAAACACTTTGGTGTCTGGGGATGGAAAACTGGGACCTAACTGGGAGGGTGTAGACGGCCCAAACTCCGCTCCGCGTGCAAGGGCACAAATTGTGTTCATAGCTACTACAGTTTGGACTCAATGTCATGGTTCTGAATCTAGTCTCGCAAAGTGCAATGCAAGACCAATAAATCACCAAAGAGTCCAAATCCGGAAAATCGTTTTGGAAAACTAATTTTTATAAAGAAGTGCCAAACATGGACTGTTTTGCCAGATACAGAGTCGCCACCTAAATGTTTTATTTTGAAAAATTTAAGAAACCTTGACTCGTGCCTAAGGCCACGTGTCCGTCATCACCAAAGTTGCCTCGGCTCGGGAACTTGGGTACGAGAGGGAAAGGTTATGCAATGAGCACCCCTGCTCGCCTGATCAAAGATCGGCCTTTACTAACATGATATGTTGTTTTTGAAAACACATGTGCTCTTATTCCGGTTATTAACCTAGAATTACTATGTGATGCGCACAATAAACAAGTATAGACTAGATCGCCTAAATTGGAACAAAACATCTTATGTTTGTTTGTTTGAAAATGGTTTGAAGGTGCTACTCACAAGTAGGCTAAGACGTGGATTTGCCATCCTCAAGTGGGCTTAGAAAACATGATTTTGTCAGTCTCAAGTGGGCTTAAAACTCGCATTTCGATGAATTGTTCAAATTCAAGCAATCCAACCTTCATCCACAGGCATTCATGCAGTTAAACACTTAAGCAGTTAGCCTCATGGCAAGCATGCTGTCATGGCAACACTTACACTCATGCAAGATGCTAAAGCGTAAACACTTACAGTGTACTCCGAGCCAAAACAGAGAACTAGTTAGAAATCATGCACGATCCTAGTTATGTTAAGATGGCTAATGCAACACATGCATAGTGCAACTAGAAAATAGGCTCAGCTATTCTACAATGGCATATGAGATGCAACTTTGATAATCATGTATTCAAGAAGGAATTGAAATACAATGCAGTTTAGTATGATGCGCCGAGCCCGGGGCATGTAATATAGATGGATGATGCAAACATGCGAGCATAAGTATGCTAATTGAAACATGCCCTAAAACTAACCATTGAAAGCTGGTAAATAAAAGAGAGAAAGAAATGGGGGTTAGAAGACATGCATCACACACACGCACACTTATTACAAAATTTGCCCTATTGACGGAGGGTCCGAATAAATCAACTAGCTAGCTACACTACACTAATTAATTATTACAAAACCTTAACTAATTAATCAAATTAATTAAGTTACAAAACCAAATAAATAAGAAAATAAATAGGCGGCCACAGCCCTGCCTCGAGATGATGAATGATGCATGCTCGATCGCCTCGCTCGGAAATACGTTGCCATGCCTCATGTTGCCTCTGTTTGCACTATTTTGGACTTCTGAAAACTGTGCCAACTTCTGAAACACTTCTGATCCACCACATAGATATGCTGAGAGGTCATCGGCCAAATGGTATGGTCATCGGCCAAGGGATAAGGGTCATCAACCACTTTTGAGTCCATCAGCCAAGTATTGATAGCCGATCGGCCACATCTTTCTGCAAATTGCTCCTTTTGCTGCAGCAGAGTACAAACAGAGTCATGGCAATACATTTGCAAGAAAATGTTGTGCAACTACACCCCTTACCATGTTTGAAGCTCAAAGGAGTGTAATGCTCGACTCTCGGGCCATCAATCACACATTCTAATGCATGATGGCCAAAGAGGCCGAGTCGCACAATTTAATGTGAATGAAATGCACAAAAACACATAAGGGACCTTAACCTCTATCATGTTTGATCAAGAGGCAAGGCGACCAAGAATTGAGGGACGTTTCATCACTCTAAGTATGAAACGTCCCTCGTTCCTCGTGTTTGGCTTAACACCCAAACCAAACACAATGTAATGCATGCAACATGGAGGTGTTATGCAATGCAACATGATTGACTTATCAAAACTAAAGGCATGCTGACTCAATGCAATGCAACCTAAGCATACAAGCAAAGCTAATGCAACATGAGTAAGCCAACAACAATGTCATGTAATGCAGCCTAAACATGCAAACATGCAATGTACCAAGCATGCAAAATCCCATGCAACCTAAACATGCAAACATGCAATGTACCAAGCATGCAACAACATGCAAAATGGTCTTAAACTAAAATGGACAGACCTCGGCCATGTCCAAAACAGTGGCCAAAATGATGAATTGATGACATGAAATGCAAGACAAGCATGCATGCCAATTGGCCTAAGAATTAAGGCATAAAGAGGACAACTCTCAAGAGCACTTAAAGAGTGAAAAGCATGCAAGTGTGACAACACTACATGCTCTGAAATGATGTCAGGAATGATGCCAAATCACACACATAACACAAGCATAGCATACATGAAGCTCAAAGCTTAAGGCTAGTAAAAGGATTTACACCATGGCCATACAAAGCAAGCCCCAAAGGGCCAAGGGCAACAAAAATAGTCCCAAGACAGGTCAATACAAGACCAAAAGCATGCTTGAACCTAGCCAACACAAGCTAGAACAAAAGACCAAAAGCATGAAGCATGCAAGGCTAACAAGGGGTGTTACACTACACCTATCAAAACCAAACATGGCATGACTTAACCAATAAAAAACAAAGTTATGGCATGTGAAAATAAGCCCAAAAATGCACTAAAATGCTAGCCCAAAGGCCTAAGCATGGAGGCATACACAATGATCCATTCTTGAGGTATAAAGAGCCAAACCTCCTAACCATGAAAAAAGTGACAAGCACAACTGTATGACTATGAAACATGCATTGAAATAAAATTTCAAATGATGCCAAATCATGAGAATAGTCTAAGCAATATATGCTAGTGGACTTGATACACAAAGCTAACAAGCTAGATTGAACCATGGCTATACAAAACGATGCATGCATGACTAAAACAATATCAAACAGAGCTCAAGCATGGTAAAACATGAGGGAAAACTTCTTTGAGTTGAGCCAAAACATGCAAGAATGATGGTCCAAACACAAGATGCATGTTATGCTAGCATGCAAGATTGCTCTACAAGTATGTGAAGCATGGAAGATGCTATCAAACCAACTTAAAATAGAGTTGAAGCATGCTAAAATAACACCAAAAAGTTGCTAAAATGGAACCAAAACATGCTAAGCAAACATGCTACTATTTGGAGCCATTTATACATGTAAATGAGACATAAGGAGAGGGGCTCTCCTATTTAAGACTACAAAACCACCTTTCCACCACTAAAAATCCTCTGGATTTCAGTGGTGAGAAGGCCCAAACAAGGTAGTCCCAAAAGCTTAAAAGGATGGTTCAAAACAAGGCCAAACAAGGCCTAAGAGGGGATAGACTACCCCTAACACAAAAGTGACCTTAAACAAACATCACAAGCATGAAAAATCAAAACTTTTTACAGTAGAAAGTTAAGCTTAAATTAGCATGCAAATAGGTCTAAAAGATTAAGCCAAAACAAGGGATTAAAAGTTTAGTTTCTCACCCTTGAAGAACACCTTCAAGAACACAACTCCAACAACTTTTCTGAGTTCAAACCAACCCAAAAACACTAACACCAACTCCTCAGCACCTCAGCAACAAAAGGATGGTGTTCTAGTAGGTGTTTGTGTGCAATAGTATGAAGAAATCACACTTTTGAGCACAAACAAGAGCAAATGGAGAGAGAGAGGTAAAATATATAGAGAGAGTGATATATGTTTTGTATATCAACTTTTCAGAACCTCTGGAAAGAGAGAGGGGCCTCCCTTTTTATAGAAAATCAATTCTCAAGCTTGTTGAACAAGCTTGAGTCTTGATTCAATCCCTCCATACACGTGTATGGAGGATGAGAATTGTGCTCACCAGCTGGCACAACTAGCACAAAAATATCTGCAAAAGCAGATGGAAAGGTCTCGGCCAAGAAATATGGTCGATCGACCAAAAAGAGTGCCGATCGGCCAACACTTATGGCTGATGGCAAGAAAACAAGGTCGATGGCACAAGGCCTTGGCCAATGGGTTGTAGGGATGGCCAACAAGCCACCCCCTTCCCTCAGAAGCAAAACCACAAGTCCTTGGTCCATAACCAAGCACAAAACAAACAAGTTAAGAGATCCTAAGGCAAGGCGCGTAGCCGAGACTTTCAGGAACTCAAAACGAACACGAGCATGGATGATCATCGAGTGTTCAAACGATGATGTCTAAGTCTTGAGGACGGTCAAAAATGGGGTGTCTACAAAGGGCTCGTACAAAGTGATGGGTTTTGCAGGAAAATGAGCTTACCACCTCGAAGACGTGGACGGCTAAGCTATCCCAAGGCCATGGAATACGGCCAATTTCAAAGTATTTTATTTTTAGTTTTTTTACACTTGTAATGTTTTTTGATATTCAATAAAACAAGTAGACATTTTTTTTCAATACAATTTCTTTTATTACTTGTGTTTATTCTGTTTGTAAACAAAATTTTTTTATACTCTTTGCCCAACTGGGGGGCAATGAAGGTTGACAGGTTTGACCAACATACTTTTTGCACTCTTTAGCCGAGATAAGAATCTAAGTTAGAGAAGGTAGGCAGGTTTAACCAACACAATTTTTGTACTCTTTTGCCGAGATAAGGATCTAGGCTAAAAAAGGTTGGGAGGTTTGACTAGCATAATTTTTGCACTCTTTAGCCGAAATAAGGATCTAAGCGAAAGAAGGTTGGCAGGTTTAACCAACAGAATTTTTGCACTCTTTAGCTGAGATAAGGAGCTAAAGAAGGTTGGCAGGTTTGACCAACAAAATTTTTGTACTTTTTAACCAAGATAAGGATCTAGGCTACAGAAGGTTGGCAAGTTTGACGAACACAATTTCTGCACTCTTTAGCCGAGATAAGGATCTGGACCAAAAAAGGTTGGCAGGTTTGACTAATAACTTTTTTGCACTCTTTAGTCGAGAAGAGTATTTCAGCCAAAGAAGGTTGGCATATTTGACCAACAACATTTTTGCACTCGTTAGCCGAGATTAGTATTTTGGCTAAAAAGGTTGGCAGGTTTAACCAACAACATTTTTGCACTCTTTAGTCAAGATGAGTATCTCCGCCAAAGACGATTGGCAGGTTTGACCAACAAGTTTTTTGGATTCTTTAGCCGAGATATCTCGGCCAAACAAGGTTGACAGGATCAGGTAAGGCCCAACTAATTAGTTCGGCTAGGCATGTAGTCAGAATAATGTAAAACATTGCAGAAGAAACATAGTGACCGAGTAAAAGGATAGAAAATTTTCATTAATTGGAAGATGATTACAAGAGGTGGGGCATATAGCTCGATTACAATGAAAAGCAAAAAACAGAAAATACTCATATCCCAGTTAAGCAAACAGATCTTCTAGCTTAGCATCAACACCATCATCGACTTCATCGCCTACCAGGTCAGTTCTAGCACCACCCTCTAGAGTTAGGTCGGTGATGCCTTCTTCGACTATTAGACTTGGTTCGGTCTGGTCAGGTGCCTCCAATCGAACACAAAGATCCAATGGAGTATTGTTTAGTGCCGGGCTCTTCTCCTTTACCGCCAGGAATTTCTGTTGAACTACATTTGAGTAGTCTGTTATATAGCTCGGTATGTAATGGGGAGGGGGATTAAGGAATACAATAGAGTCTTATGCCTAGCTGAGCTTTTCCGCCTCTGTCTTCCAGCCACACTTGAAAAAGATATCCTTTGCCACCTCGCATTGCAAGATATAGGTGTCCTTACCTTTGAAACCCCGATCCTCGGTGTCCTCTATCTTTTTTTGTAGCTCCTGGATCTTGGCGTTCTTTTTCTTCTCAATCTTGGTGAGTTCGAGCAAGTAACGATCTTTTTTCTCGGTTAGGGCTTTCTGTTTGTCAGCCTCGGCCGCGCTAACTAGTTCAGCTGGCCTTTCTTTTTGTAGTAGCTAGTTTGGCTAGCTTTTCTTTTTGTAGTAGCCAGCTCGACCAGCTTTGCCTTTACCTCCTTCATCTCGGCTACCTTGGCGTTTATATCAGCTGTGGCCGACCGTGTTGTCTTTCGCAGTTCAAGCATACGCTTGTGGGCAATGTGGCTTTTTTGCACAGCCTGCGGTTCAAGAAAGAGTTGTTAGAATAACCGAGCAGATAGTTGTACAAAATATGGATGTGAATAAGCAGATGGATGCCTTACTAGAACCATTGACTTGGTAGCTGACCGAATGGCCTTGAGCTCGGTTAAGTGGTCATAATGTTCCATGTCAGCCGACAGACAGAGGATTTTTGATAAGTTAAAAGCCAGCATGTGGTCTTTCTCCTTGACCATTGAATTAGTTGTGGCTATAGCGCGATTCTTGAATGACACGGCTGGTACCCACACCGGTGGAAAAGAAAGGTCTACTCGGCCAGAACGGACAAGCTCCGATTTTGGTAGCTCGGGAACAAAAAGCGTGGTCTCTTTCTCATCCACTAGGCGTTGTTATTTGGTGGACGAGGTGCGAGCATGCTTGCTTGGCCGAGATGTGGTTGCCCTGGTGGTTGGAATGGCGACGACTACCTCCCGCGATTGGCCAGAGGGCAGTTGTTTGGTTTGAACCTCGGTGGAGGTCTGCTTGGTGATAAGAGCTTCATCGGCTATTCTCATGGCCATTTCTTGTTCTTCAGTAAGTGGAATTAGGTTGATTTGAGAAAGATTGGGGTTCAGCTCGGGCAAGGACTCCAAGAGGAAATCGGTTACTCTGGTCTTTCTCCTACCACTGTAGCGATAGGTCGGCTGAACACTGAGCAAGTCAGACCAATCTCGATGTCAGTAGCATAACGTGACACGTAGTGTGGCTTGGTTCGCGTATGCGTAACTTGTTTTAAGATGGTTCAGATCTACGAAAGAGGAAACAAGGGTAAGTACAGCAAAACTAGTTGAAGTAGCAAAAGAGATAAATCGGACTATCCTTACCAGCTATGCCTTTATTCTAGTTAATATTTTAGCCTGGTACTGAGGCTTCGTTGTCCTCAAAGTTGCCACTGACCGAGAGAAAATCATCGTCATTTAAGTCCTTGTTTGGTGTGCGCTTGATGATTTTCTCTTGGCATTTTCTGATTCTAAGGTAATAGACCTAGCCGTCATCATTCTGGTTGAGCAAATATTGGTGGAATAGCTTGGCCAATTCGAGGTTGAGGCTAAGGCGGCAATTAAGTTCGGCGATGTCGTTTATTATTTGGTACGTGTTGGTAGATAATTGAGTAGGCCATAGTTGGGTTTGCCTAAGAAATTCGCAGATGAGGGGTTGGACAAGGAGCCGGAGTCCACCCTCTATAATAAATAGCAGCATGAACGGGACAAAGCCCGATTTGTCCCAGAGCGAGGTGTCCGGCTCGGCTAGCTTGAATTGTACGTCATTAGGGATGTTGTAGTCCCTTCGAAACTCGGCCATGGCATTGGGTGAACTCACTAAGAAGCTGTACTTGCCCATGGGAGTCGATCTATCATAAATAATTTAAGTCAGTTCGTTGAACAAGCAAGGCCAATAGCTCGGTTGAGCAGTATCACCAGGTGGTGTCGAAAAGGTGTGCCTAGCCAACCTAGTCAAGTCTGTAGAGTGAAAAATAAAAGTGTGTTATACTCATGTGATGGCTGAGCTGGAACAAGGGCAAACTAGGTCACTGGTGTCTACTTGGTCAAAAACGAATATGCAAGGTGTGCTTAGCACAGTCGTCTTGCAAGTTCGATCCACTGTCGATGTTGCCCTAGCTTGACCTTGGAGAAGGGGCAAGGTTTTAGCCCAGTGTAGGCCAAGAGCCAAGGTTTTAGCCATGCTAGAGCAAGGGGCAAGGTGTTTACCTAGTTATGAGAGTGGTGATACTCCTAGTTTGGTCGAACTTGCAAATACAGGTTTTTACTTCGGTTTGATTGTGATTTTGGATCAAAATCACTAGTTTTGATTGGTTTTATTCTCCAGCTGTTTGGTGTTCGTTTCTAAACATGAAACTAGGGGAGGGTTTTTCGCATAACCAAATTTTAATGAATTAATACTCAATTAATATGCTTTTTACTCGTTAGTGAGGGGTTCGCAATTTAGAAAACATGAAGAACAGATTGGGTAGTCATAAAAAATACTAGAAAGGATGAGGAACATACGGATTTGGGGCAGAGAGTTTGATTCCAAGTGACAGAGGTTGTTCCAGCAATGGTTACGAGTGTTTTGCCGATTAGAGCTCGAGCGCAGAGAAGTGGGAGTAGTAGGGATGCTTAGACAAGATGAACAATGTGTGTGATTATTCGAGTTAAGGTTGGTATATACGTAATGGAGATAAAACGACGGGACATTTCAAATTTTTGGGTAGTGTGTGACGGTTGTCACAGGGAGAATGGGCAATCAACGCGTGCCACGTGTGCCAGTAAGGACACGACGTCAGAAGCGTAAAAAGATGGGCTGTACGACCGACGCAGCTTTTGGAAACCGAGCAAATTTTGGCTCGATTAGCATTAGTATCTTAGCTCGGTTAGTCTGAATCATTTGGATTCGGTTGATTTGAACTTTAGCAGCTCGACTGGAGATGAATAATCCTAAACATGCTACGTAGATGGAATTAAGGGGCAATTGAGAGGGTAATTTATGTGCAAATTGGGCCGAGCTTGTCATTGTGCCGAGCTAGGTATTGGGCCGCACAATGGGTCAAGATGGGAGTTTGAATAGCCCGGTCTTGGGCTTAGCAAGTTTTATGCCGATTAGAGATGTTGTTTGGGCTTGGACCTAGCTATGGAAAGGTGGTCCTTTGGCAAACCAAGGTGTTGTAAGTAAAGAGAACCATGTTATCGGTAGCTCGAGAAGTTACAGTCTTGTAGCTAGGATCATCACAACTCTACCATGTTAAGCACAGAGCAGAAACAACTCGGTTGGCTGTGATGACAGCTGAAGTACACGGTTTTGACCATCTCACTTGGTTGACAGTGAATAGGGTGTTATCAGGATAGGCATTATCTTGTGGGGAAGTGATTCCTAAGAGGACTCTGCTAAGGAGAGTTAGAGTCCTACTAGAAATGTGCCTGGCGGAATCTATAAAAGCTTATAACAGAACCTATGGACAGGTATTGCAATTCTTACTCTCGAATACACAGAACTTTTGTATCTATTGTCTATTTTGCTAACTTAGGCATCGGAGAGGTTTTCTGCACACATCGACCGGCTAGCTTACGTTGGTGTTTTCAGGTGGCAAAATGATGACGTTTGAAGAAGCGCAAACTTGGTCAACAGGATTATACGAGAAGATTATTCTGTGCTTGTACAAAGTTGGTAAAACAATTGTGACCATCTGATTATAAATTAATTTATTAATTCATTAATATTTCATAATAACAAATAAAAAATAAAATTCACTAATATCTTACTGTTTTGTTGGCACTATTTTTAAACTATCCAATTCAAAGGTGATACATGACAAGTAAGAGGCATTATGCGAGAATTGAAGGATCCTACCTTCGAGGCTACTCATATGAGCTACGAGTGCAAGATTTCAACTAGTAGAGCTTTTAAACCACATGTGGAAGATAAATGAGGGAGAAATTATTCATGGTAAGAAAAATTCGCCCAACTGCCTCAAAGATGCCAAAAAGAAAGTATAAATAGATAAAAGCAAAGACTAAGAAGGCCTCTCAATCAAAACCAAACTCTAAGTCTTTATTAAAAAGTCCAATTTAAGGAGAGTAAAGGCATTATGTCTAGTGGTTTTTTTTTTTTTTTTGTTGGTGAGAAGTCCACCACTTGTGAAATAGTTTGGTGAGAAGTCATTTTGATTGTTTTAAAGAACATTTTGTTTCTAATTTTATCCATTAATTTATTTGTTGACTTTTTTATCTATTAACTTTTTTTTTTTGAATAGTTGCTCAAATTTATATCTATTTGTTCAATTTTTTCAAATTTTTTGACTATCTGTTTAACTTTTTTCCCTAGTTTGTTCAAATATCTGTCTAAATTTTATTATGTGTTCAATTTTTTTATTTGTCTATTTAAATCTATTTATCCCAATTTTATTAGTTGTTCATTTTTTTTCCCGAACACTATTTGTCAAAATTCTATCTGTTGAAATTTTGATTATATATGCTCAAAATCTATCTATGTGAAATGTCATATGTTTGAAATTCTTATCCTAGTTCTTCCTATCTATTAAAATCTACTTGTTCAAATTGGTTTCCAAGTATTGATTTGAACTGTTCAACAACAAATTTGTGAAATCTGAGCCATTATAGATTTATTTAATGCTATTACATATCTGTTTCATTATCAACAAGAACATTCATCATCATTAACAACAAAAACATTCATCATCATCAACAACAACAAGAACCTGAATAGATCAACAACTATCCCAAAAAAATAGAGATAAGTTGACTTTTTTTTGACTATTTGCTCAAATTTATATCAATCTATTCAAATTGTTTTCTATTTTTTCAAATTTTTTGACTAACTGTTTAATTTTTCCCTGAGAGAGAAGATTTGCACGACAGTACGGCCGAGCTGAGGCGACGTCAGACTTAACGGAATGTACGGCGCTGAGCTAACTACTCTATTGATGCGACTGACTTGCACGGTTGGAGACAATGATCGAGCAAGCGCGAACTGGCCCTAGCCGAGCTGTGACTTGCATATACTGGACGGAGCTCGGAGTGGCGAATGGTAACCGAGCTGTTGGGTGATCCGGGTTGGGCTAAGGCTGCGGCAAGGCCAGCATACCTCTGACCGGCCAGCCGAGATGAACGACTCGTGTGACCGAGAATTAAGATGGAATGGTTGGAGGCCGGCATGCCTTGCAACCGGTTGGTTCTGATGAGCCGGTCTGGAGTAGCTCGGCTGGAGTGGTCTGGCTTTCGCCTGATCCCAAGGGACAGGTCGGCAATATACAGCTCGGTTGTGTACATGTAATGGCGATCTTCCACAAGTTATAGGCCGGTCATGGTACCCTGGTTAAGGATGCCACCTGGGCCAATAGCGTGAGGGAGAGGACATCTGCTCCACGCACACCTCAATACCGTTGGACAGTTCTGTGTGTATTGGTGGAAGGACAAAACCTTTACATGCGTAAGGTGGTGAGGGGCGCGCACTGCCACTTGTCCACGAAAGGACAGCAGAGGTAGTGCACGCACAATCTGGAGGCTGTATGGCCAGCCTAGAAATAGGGAGGGAGACGAACGTTGGAGGTATGGAATTCATTCTCACAAACACTCTCTTCTCATTTTCTTCTTCCTTAGAGAACTGAATTGATCGTCGGAGGGTCTTTCCGGCACACCACCGCCGGGCAGCTCACCATTTTTGTGTTGGAAGATGATGCCGCCTCTGCGACCGAGAAGGATAATCCGGTCGTGGTGGATAGAAGGATAGCGGAGAAAGTTCACTCGGTCGGGCAGGAGGAGAACCGCCCTAATGATCGACCAAAAGATCAGTGTCGTGGAACTGGCCGCGATGAAAGAAACAAGGGTCGCAGAAACGACCGGGCTGATGCACCCCGCGACGCAGCAGAAGATGCCAATAGAAAACTGAAGGTGCGGACATGAATTACCACGGTCTTCAAAATTCCCATCTACCGAATTCTGAGCGAGATTCGGGGTGAGCCTTTTGTCCGTTGGCCGGCCAAGTTAGGAAGCGCGCAACGAGGCTTCAATCCAAAATACCGCTGCACCTTCCATGAAGAACGAGGGCACCGAATAGAGGACTGCTTGCCGCTCAAACAACACTTGGAGGAATTGGTGGCGGCGGGGCATCTTGACCAATACATAGATGGGGGAGTCAAGGCCGCGCCAATTGGACAAACCGAGCCTAATGGAATGGCCGCCCTAGAGGCGCCCCCGCAAGATGTAATCAACGTTATCCACGGCATCATTGAACTAGCTAGGGTCTGCGAGCTTAGAGGGATGATCAAGAAGGCCGAGCACATGAGGGAAGTGCTCTCTGTCCAGCCCGCTGTAAAGAAGGGAAAAACCGAGGAGAAAGACATCCTTTTGTTTTCAACCAAAGATTTGGAAAGGGTGCAGATGCCGCACAATGACGCCTTGGTGGTGACCCTTCGCGTCAAAGATTTCGATATCAAGAGAATATTGATCGACCAGGGGAGTTCGGTCGAAATAATGTATTATGACGCGTTCAAACAAATGAAGTTAGAAGACAAGGATTTGGCTCTTGCAACATCTCCTTTGGTCGGCTTCAACTCACAACCAGAATGGCCGATCGAAAAGATTATTTTGCCGGTTAAGGCAGGGTCGGTCGTGAAGCAAGTGGAGTTCTGGGTGCTCAAAGTGCCATCGACTTACAATTTGATCCTGGGCAGAGGTTGGCTGCACGCCATGCAAGCAGTTGCTTCGACATTCCACCAAGTCATGCGCTTTCTAGCATCGAACGGGCGAATAGAGGAAGTCTGGGGAGAGCAGGTGATGGCCAAACAATGCTTCGTTGCGGTAAATGGCAGCCGAGCAGCCAAAGGGTTTGTCCATATGATCGAAGGGCCCGAGGGAAAGGAGGTCCTCAAAGACGTGGGAAGAAAGGTCGAGGAAAAATCGGTCGAAGATTTGGTGGAAGTGCACATCGATGAAAATGATCCGACCAAATTCTTCCTCCTGGGATCATCTTTGTCTAGCGCCGAACGGTCAGATTATGTTAATTTCTTGGTTTCCAACTTGGAGGCTTTTGCATGGACGCCTTACGATATGCCTAGCGTCGACCCAAGCTTCATTTGCCACCAGCTGAATGTCTTCCCTAGTGCATGGCCAGTCATACAGAGGACGCGCTGTTCGGCCTTGCACCATGCTGAAGTGGTGGCGGAAGAAGTGAAGAATTTCTTGGAAGCCGGGGCCATAGAGGAGGTGCAATACCCTCAGTGGATATCTAACACGGTGGTGGTCCCTAAGAAGAACGGCAAATGGCGAGTTTGCGTTGACTACAAGATCCAACCGCGCTGTCTGCGGATAGCTTCCTCCTCGAATTGACCAGTTGGTGGACTTAACTGCTGGCCATCAGAGGTTTAGCTTCTTGGATGCATATCGCGGCTATCATCAAATAGCCATGTACAAGCCGGACAGAGAGATCACGTCGTTCACCACCCCCAGAGGCTTATACTGCTACAAGGTCATGCCGTTCGGATTGAAGAATGCCGGGGCAACCTTTCACCGGATGGTAACAAAAATGTTCGCTCCTCTCTTGGGCTGAACAATGGAGGCCTATATCGACGATATGGTGGTAAAAAGTAAGGAAAAGTCTCAGCACCACGCCAACCTAGCAGAAATGTTTGCCATACTTAAACATCACAAGCTTCGTCTGAATGCCTCCAAGTGCGCCTTCGGAGTGGGTACTGGAAAGTTTCTGGGTTTTTTGGTCACAAACCGAGGAATTGAAGCTGACCTTTCGCAAATCAAGGCAATACAAGAGTTGGAGCGCCCGAACTCCACAAAGGACGTGCAACATCTTGCCGGGATGGCAGCCGCGCTGAACAGATTTATCAACCGGTCTTCGGATCGTTGCAGGCCCTTCTTCAAAACTTTGAAGTCCAAATTCTTTTGGGATGAAGAGTGCGACCGTACGCTGGCAGACTTAAAAGCGTATCTCTTCTCAGCCCCGATTTTGGTCACCCCTCAGCCCGGCGAAGAGTTGTACCTCTACTTGGCTGTGTCTCAGCACGCGGTAAGCGTGGTATTGGTTTGTGCTGAAGGCATCCAGCACCCACCAATCTTCTATGTGAGCAAGACTTTGCTTCCGGCCGAGACGAGATACCTTCCCTTGGAAAAACTGGCACTGGCCCTAATGATGGCGTCAAGAAAACTGGCGCACTACTTTCATGCCCATACAATAGTAGTGTTAACCGAGTTCCCGCTCAAGGTGCTCTTCGAAAAAGCGGACTTCACTGGGAGAATTCTGAAATGGGCCGTGGAATTGGGCCAGTAAGACATCAAGTTCCGGCCGCGCACCGCAATCAAAGCTCAAGCACTTGTAGACCTCGTGGCAGAATTTGCCCCTGGAACACATCTAGTTTGCCCGATTGGTTTGGTTGATGCGGATTTAGCACAACCCCTCGTTTTGGCAACAGAGACAAGTACTTGCTCGCAAGTGGGAGAAGGGCAAAGCTCGACCGAAACAGCAAAGTCCGACGACTCATTGAAAGAAGAACCCAGCAAAGACGTGGAAAGAGACCAGAATGAGCCGACCAAAAACTTGGAATTGAGAAGCTCCCAAAACCCGTCTGATTGCTGGAAGCTGTTTGTTGGCGAGATGTGGAAACTCTTCGTCGATGGGGCGTCCAACAGGCATGGGGCCGGGCTGGGAATTGTGCTAACTTCACCGGATGGGCTGATTGTTGAGCAAGCAATTACGCTCGGCTTCCTAGCATCGAACAACGATGCGGAATACGAGGCCCTCCTCGTCGGACTAAGAAGCGCGCTGAGAATGAAGGTCACAGCCCTTATGGTGTTCAATGACTCCAAGCTGGTGGTCAATCAAGTCTCAGGGGAGTATGAGGCCAAAGATGAAAGAATGGCCAAGTATTAGGCGCTGGTGCGAGCAGAAATTAAGAAGTTCGACGCCATCAGAGTCGAACAGATCAATCGCGAAGGAAACAGCACGGCTGATGAGTTGGCCGGTCTCGCTTCCACTCAGACAGCCTTTCCCAATCCCTTGATGATTGAATTTTTACGTCGGCCAAGCATTGAGGAACTAGAAGCAACCGAAGTACTCTGCACCGACTTGGGACCTTCTTGGACGGACCCCATCATCGCCTTTCTGAAAGATAGAATTCTACTGAAAGAAAAGAAGGCGGCCCACAAGATCCGGGCAAAGTCAGAGCGGTTTTGGCTCTCACCTTCCGGAGCCTTGTACAAGAAGTCTTTCACGGGGCCGTATCTGAAGTGTGTCCACTCCTCTAAGGTGGAAGCTTTCCTCTATGAGATCCATGAAGGCATCTGCGGTAGCCATACTGGGGGTAGATCACTAGCATACCGAGCAATCTCGCAGGGTTATTGGTGGCCGTGCATGCAGGCAGACGCGCAGAAATATGTTCGCAGATGCGAGAAATGTCAGAAATTTGCTCACCAGATCCACCAACCAGCGAGAGAACTGCTCTCCCTTACAAGTCCTTGGCCGTTTACACTTTGGGGTTTGGATATTGTGGGGCCACTCCCAGCGGCCCCGGGCAACCGCAAATTCTTCATCGCTGCGACTGACTACTTTACCAAGTGGGTCGAGGCCGAGCCATTAGCGACCATAAAGGAAAAGGATGTTAAGAAATTCGTTTGGCAAAATGTGATCACTCGCTTCGGCATACCTAGGGCCCTCATCTCGGATAATGGCACTCAATTCGATGGAAAACTCTTTCGCGGATTTTGCAAAGAGTTGAAGATCGAGTTCTACAATTCAACGCCGGCCTATCCTCAGTCAAATGGTCAAGCGGAGGCCTCAAACAAGACCATTCTGGACGGGTTGAAGAAGCGGCTTGAGAAGGCTAAGGGAAAGTGGGCTGAAGAGCTTCCTAATGTGCTATGGGCATACCGCACTATGCCAAGGTGATCGAATGGAGAGACACCATTCGCTTTGGCCTATGGTATGGAGGTCGTCATCCCATTAGAAATTGGCATGCCAGCCATCCGCCGTAAAGTTTCGGCCGGACACGAACAGTAAAGCCGTGGCATTAGAGCTGGACCTTGCTGAAGAAAGGCGAGAGCGCGCATTGATCCACATAGCGGCCTATCAGCAGGAACTCTCTAAAAAATACAACAAGGCAGTGCACCCCAGGCTATTCAAGATTGGGGAATGGGTCTTAAGGAAAGTGCTTGGCAACACAGTGATCCCTGGCGAAGGAAAGCTCGGTGCAAATTGGGAAGGACCATACAAGGTGGTTGGTCTTGCTGGCAAGGGGGCATACCATCTGGAAGATTTAGATGGCAAGGCTGTCCCCTGACCATGGAATGCAGCAAACCTTAAGGTCTTTTACTTTTGAAATGTAATTTGCTTATGTTGTTTAGCTTTTCTAGACCCCTAGCCCTTTGGCACTTGATGTAAAAGATAGCAATGTTTTTGTAATGAAAATTAGTCCTCTTCTTGTTTGGTATTACGTTTGTCCAATGATATAGCAAGACACAAAAGGCGATTATGGATGCCAGGGGCAAGAAGACCGACCTGGACGGGGCCGGACTGTTTTCCTCGGAATGGGAGTAGACCGCACAAACAGTTTGCCTATGGAGCAATGCGCATTAGGGCTGAGCTGGTTTTGCTCGCCCAGTTGGAATGTTGGCGGCATGACCAACCTAACTAAAACATTGGTGTTTTGCCCAATGTAGGAGCCGAGCTGATTTTGCTCGGCCCATTTGTCATATTGGTGTCTTGTCCAATATGGGAAACGAGCTGATTTTGCTCGGCGGAATTGGCAATGTTGGTGTCTTGCCCAACAGTTATAAGGCCGAGCTGACTTTGCTCGGCTAAAGGAAAATATTGGCGTTTAAAAAAAAAAAAAAAAAAAAACTTGAAAGGCGAGCTGGTTTTTGCTCGGCTGCACTGAAGTGCTGGAATTACACAGTTTGCAAACCGATCAAGGCCGAGCGGATTTTGCTCGGCCAAGTGCAGAATGTCCTTTTATTTGGAAGTGCAAGAAATTGCTAGTCCAGATTAGATTACGTTTGAGCTGAGGTTAGCTCAGTAGATTGTGCGGCTTAGCCGACCTGCCAGTTATGGATTATCAACGTTTAAACCAACAAAATTCGTGCATAGGAAAGCCGAACAGGAATAGCCAATGAACGTGCAAAAAGTTGAAGTTTCATTGATAAAAGGAAATTCAGTACAAGCCGGGGGGAGGGAGGGGCATAGCCCGGTTACATGGCAAAACAAAGCAAGAAAAAGAAGAAAAACAAAAACAAAGGAAAATAGAAAAGGCGCGATTCAATCTAGGTCAAGCCTAGTTGATTGCTCGGCGACTAGCACGGTTTGCCTGGTCTCCTCCACAGTTTGCTCCGGCAGGCTTTCCTCGGCTTCATTGTCGTTGCCTTCCACCGTGAGAACCACCCGATCAATTACTTCATCTTCGGCATTTGGAGATGCTTCGGGTAAAGTTTGCTCGGTTTGTTCCGCGACGGCGGCTTCTTCCTCAGCCTCTTTCCTTGCCTCGGCAATAAGTCGGTTTTGTGCGGCGTTAGCGTATGCTTGCAAATAGACCGGGATATACGCAGGGGGCGGGTTGATGAACATGTCAGAATCCTGACCAAGGCCAACTTTCTCCACGGCGGCTTTCCAACCGCACTGGAAAAAGATGTCCTTGGTAGCTCGGACTTGATGCTCGTAGGTCTTCTCCCCCTGAGCGTATCCACAGTCTTCTGCGTCTTCAACCGCCTTGTCTTTCTCGGCCTTCTAGGCATCACGCAGCTTGCGCAGCTCAGCGAGGTACCGAGCTTTGGTTGACTTCACGGCTCGTTGCTTTTTAGCTTCTGCTCGGTTAACCTTCTGCTTCAGTTCATCCCACTCTGCCGCGATAGCATTCTGCGCGGCCTTTAACTTTGATATCTCAGCCTTTTGGGCCTCATTCTCGGCAATGGCCTCACGCAGACTCTGCCGCACTTTGATCATGCAGTCGTGGGCGAGGTAGTTCTTCTGTGCGGCCTGCAAACAAATGACAAACCGTTAGCATTCAGAAACCGAGTAAAAACCGAGCAGACAGTTGAAGCAAAAACAAAAAGTGGAAGAACTTACCAGCACGATGGATTTTGCCGCTGAGCGGAGGACCTTCAGGTCCGACAGCTCGTCATGCCTCTTCATGTCGACTGGAAGGATTAGCCCCTTGGTCATATTGAAGCCAAGGGAGTAATCCTTATCAGCATAGACAGAGTCCTCGGCAGAAACTGGTCGGCCTTGGTATTTGAACTCGGGCGCCCAGACCGGGGGGGTGGCGGGGCCCTTGCCTTTGGATTTGCGGGCCAGCGGTTGCTCGGTCTGGTCGCCCGGTTTGGTTGAAGTAACCTCGGTCGAATCTTCATCAGCGAGGCTCTGTCCGGTCAGATCCTTCCTCAGCCTCTTCTTGGATCGGCCGGCCAGTTGTTCGGTGGCGAGAGCGAGCACTGCGCCTTCTGTTTGCACGGCTGGGGTGGTAGATGTCCCCCCGGTCGCCTCAGGAGGTTGGGACTCCCCTTCCTCCCCGGTTATCATGGACTTAATGGCCCTGATTTTTGCCATTTCCTGCTCAGCTGTGAGAGGGACGAGTCTGATCGGTGGAAGAGTCGGATCCGGTTCTGGGGATGGAGCGCGCAGGAAGTCGGTCACGCGGCTTTTGTGCGGTGCTTGGTAGTGATAAGTCTGTTCGAAACCGAGCAGTTTTAAAGCTTCCCTCTCTTCGGCTGGGTGACGTGGAAGAACTCGGATGGCCTCTTGATTGGCCTGGGGGTAATCTGCTGCAAGGTACTTATCTGCAAAAAAAAAAAAAAAGAAGTGTTAGACCGGTACAAAATAACAATAATGAAATATAGAAAGAAAATAGTGCGGTCCGCCGGGCTACTCACCAGCACTACCGAAATCTTTCCTAATGTACCAGCCCGGTATGGGCGCCTCGGTGTCCTCGTAATTACCGAACATCCAGAGGAAGTCGTCATCGTTGGCTTCCTTGTCCGGGTTGCCCTCTACGAGTTTTGCTCGGTCCTTTTTTATCTTAAGGTACCAGTAAAATCCTCCCTTATTTTTATTAAGGCTGTATTGATGGAAAATTTCTGCGAGGCCGAGATTGAAACCGAGCCTTCGGTTCAGCTTGGCGACGCCATTTATTATCTTGAATGTGTTGGTGGAGACTTGGGTTGGGCAAAGCCTCGTATGCCTCAAAAATTCACAGATCAAAGGCTGCACGGGGAAGCGAACCCCTCCCTCAACAATGGAAACGACCGTGAAGGGGCATCGGTCCAGATCTCCCCATGGTGTGTCTCCTTTCTTGCCGAGCTTTAAGATTATGTCGCCCGGGACGTTGTACTCCCTACGGAACTCAGCCATCGCGCCGGGCGTGCTGACCATAAACCGGTATTTTCCCATCTAAGTCGGTTTTATTTACTTTGTATCTTGGTCAAAAATGTTGGTGTGGTTGCTCGGACTTTGAGCTCCACCAATTATAATGCTGGGCTGGCTTGGTCGGTCCTATTTGTTCTGCATGTTAAAAAATATGGCCAAGGGTTAGCACGGCATATATTGCGCGGCTCCTATTGGAATAGCTCAGTGAAGGATTTTGTGTTTTGACCGGTAAGGTCCAGCTCGGTTCAACTACATGTGAATGCCTCCTCGTTCGGTTCTAGCTCGGTTAAGAGCTATTCAAGGATCTAGTTGATCCTCCAGCTCGATTAAAGTTCCAGACGGAGGCTCCGGTGTCTTAGTTCGGTTCATTCCTATTTACAGATCTATTGGGGTATTCAGCTCAGTTGCGACCTCAACAGGAAGCCACGAACCAGTTTTTGCTCGACTATACACCTAATTACGGATCAAAATGAGCATTTCGCTCGGTTCAGTCCAGATTCGAACTGTTCATGTCTAATTCGAAGGGTTTACCTTGAGGCTTCACAGATCAAGGGGCACGAAGGCCCCTTCCACTCCACCAGTTCCAGTTTTCCTAAGGTATGAAATTATTGGGACTAAAAAGAAAATGCCATAAAGAACACAGTGGCACAAACATGAAGAACATACTTGAAAAACTGGAAAATGAAGATAGAGAAACGAGGGAAGGGCGTTATAACTCACCAAGAACAGGTATGAGAGGAGGTGGACCTCGAGAGCGTGACTGCAGACTACGAAAGGAACGAAGATGAGGATTGGAGCTCAGAGATGATAATGGCAGGAGGAGGGCACAAGCTTTGGGAGCTAGGGTTTCTTTTTTTGTTTGAGAAAATGATGAAATGTGAAGGGTTTAGACCCTTTGAATAGGGTTTAATAAGGGGAGGGAAACCCAAACGGCTGCGCCATTTGAATTTTGCGCGTGTAGGGCAGCTGGCTGCACGACCCAATGAGGAGACGCCACGTGGCACTGAGGAGGTGGCTGTTAGTACGGCTGTACAACCTTTGATGGGACTGCGGAGGTAATGGCCGGTCAATTGAGATTGCTCGGCGACAGAAGTGTCCCCAATTGTGCCATAGCTCGGTGGTGGGCATTCCTTATTCAAGTTCGGCCTGGCGATGGCGCAACTCAATCATAGCTCGGACACATTGGTAAACCCAATCACGATAGCTCGGATGGGTTTAAGGGGCAATTGAGAGGGAAGATTTGCACGACAGTACGGCCGAGCTGAGGCGACGTCAGACTTAACGGAATGCACGGTGCCGAGCTAACTACTCTATTGATGCGACTGACTTGCACGGTTGGAGACAATGACCGGGCAAGCGCGAACTGGCCCTAGCCGAGCTGTGGCTTGCATGTACCGGACGGAGCTCGGAGTGGCGAATGGTAATCGAGCTGTTGGGTGATCCGAGTTGGTGAAATTTGCGGCAAAGGCGGCATGCCTCGACCGACGGCCGAGATAAACGGCTCGTGTGGCCGAGAATTAAGATGGAATGGTTGGGTAGGCATGCCTCATGTCGGTTAGTCTTGATGAGCGATGCAGGTAGCTCGGCGGAGTGGTCGGCTTCGCCGATCCCAAAGGGACAGTCGGCGATATCTGACTCGGTTGTGTACATGTAATGGTGATCTTCCACAAGTTATAGGCCGGTCATGGTACCCCGATTAAGGATGCCACCTGGGCCAATAGCGTGAGGGAGAGGACATCTGCTCCACGCACACCTCAATACCGTTGGACAGTTCTGTGTGTACTGGTGGAAGGACAAAACCTTTACACGTGTAAGATAGTGAGAGGCGCGCACTGCCACCTGTCCACGAAAGAACAGCAGAGGTAGTGCGCGCACAATCTGGAGGCTGCATGGCCAGCCTAGAAATAGGGAGGGAGACGAACGTTGGATGTATGGAATTCATTCTCACAAACACTCTCTTCTCATTATCTTCTTCCTTAGAGAACTGACTTGATCGTCGGAGGGTCTTTCCGGCACACCACCGCCGGGCAGCTCACCATTTTTGTGTTGCAGAGATAGACGCTGTCACCAGAAGCTTGACGTTCAAGGCGTATGGAGGGCAAAGGATATTTCACCCCTGTACATTCCCCTTGGTTTGTTCAAATTTCTGTCAAAATTTTATTATCTATTCAATTTTTTTATTTATCTATTTAAATCTATTTATCCTAATTTTATTAGTTGTTCATTTTTTTTTCCCAAACTCTATTTGTCAAAATTCTATCTGTTGAAATTTTGGTTATATATGTTCAAAATCTATCTGTGTGAAATGTCATATGTTTGAAATTCTTATCCTAATTTTTCCTGTCTATTAAAATCTACCTGTTCAAATTGTTTTCTAAGTATTGCTTTCATCTGTTCAACAACAAATTTGTGCAAATCTGAGCCATTATAGATTTATTTAATGCTATTACATATCTATTTCATTATCAACAAGAACATTCATCATCATCATCATCATCAACAATAAGAACCTGAAGAGATCAACAACTACCCCAAAAATAGAGATATGTTCAATTGAATATATCAGTGAAGAAAAATAAATAAATCAATGAAAGCACTATTACGACCCTATCACATCTCAAACAGGATAGTAGTCATGACCAACCAGTATTGCTCGAACTACTAAAGGCCTAACAAGACAAAACAAGGTTGGATAAAAAATAATGGGGTTTTAGCAAAAGATTGATATAGTTCATTAATTACAAAAAAATCCAACTAGAGCCTATGTATAAATTATATGATACAAGCAAATAACTTTATTTATTTATCTTAGTCTTCTTAGTACAACAGCATCCAAAGATAAGTACATGATTCACAATATATACAACTAGAACTAAACTCTAACATAAAGTTCTTGAACCAAAACTCTTGCTCTCAAAAGAAAAAAAAAAACAAAAGAAAAGACTTATAGCTTGCTCTCTTATCCATAACAAGATCCACGACATCACCTACATACATATAGCAGAAAGGGGTGAGCCAAAACTCAATGAATAGTAATAGAGTAAAGTGGTTAATGAATGAACACCTACAAGTTTTAGCAAAAGCAAACATGGAAGCAATTGAACATAATATAGTTTTTCAAGAAAAACAAGATTGTCACATATACATAACAATGACTATTATCAAGGCATTTCGATTCAAGAGACAAGAGGCCACAATAGGTGGCAGAGCTTAGTTAGCAAGAGGTTATTGGCATGATTCCCAATAACAAACAAGTTCCAAGATGTCATCATATTACATGATACAAAAATATATGATGTTCATTCATAACAAAATAATAATATAACTTTCTAAACATTACATATGTTTACATTTCAAAACATAACTTTACTACACTACTACTCACAAATGGCTCGGTTTCACAAGTGTTCCTTCCTCCAAAGCTTAACCTATGCAAAACAATAGCATACATTGCAACATTTGCTTACTTGAATAGGCTTAACATATCGAATGCTTAACTTTGTTTAATGTTTCCTAAATTTGTTTCATCTCTTCATTTTTCCCTAAGCTTTAATATTTCTTAATTATTTTCTAAGCAAGAAATGAGAGGAAACTGAGTTTGGAAAGGAATTAGCATGAAACGATTAGAAAGAAAGTGAGCAACCTCCACTAATTTAAACATATCTTTTTATGTACTTAGAATTTGAATAAGACATCTTCACCATTGGAAAATAGACTTATAGGGCTTGAATTTAGACTTAAGAATCACCTAAAATCGAGTCCAGATGAGAGAGATATGTTCAATTAAAGTTGCAAGGTATAAGATGAAATAAGGCTGGATGCACGTGCGCCCATCTTGGCCCTTCATGCAGTGGCTGGGCCACTGGAGCGGTGGACTTGGCCGTTCGAGCTGTGGCTCAAGATAGGCAAAATACAAGCGACGGCCACTCGAGCGCCCACTGAGCATAAACGAAATATGGGACTGTTCTTTGAGTTCTAAAGCTTCTTAACTTGATTTTCTTCAATTTCAAGTCCCAAAACATGATGTCTAAAGTCCAAATATATAGATAAATAATGCATAAATCATGGAAAAATAGTTTTATACATTAAATTCAAAGTTTCATGAAAGAATTTGTAGATTTTTGTTTAGAAATTCATCACTTCTTCTCTCTATTCCAATCCTTCATTTTCATCTTTTCAAACATGGATTAAACTCTAAAAAATCATCAAAACTAAAGGGAACCATGAAATTATTACTTTATAAGCTTCAAAAACATCAAGGGCAAGATCAAGATCAAATCAATCAAACCTAGAAGTTTCATGCTTGTTCTTCCTCCTAGTTCCATTCTTTTTCTTCTTTTCCATTTCTAGTCCATTTTAGTTCCAATTTCTTCCTGATCTTAGGTGTTTAGAGAGTCTACTACAAGATTTAAGATTGAATTCTTACCTTGGAACACTCCCAGATTGGTTTTCGGTTGAATTCGTTGGAGCACTTCCCCTTTTCCTTTTTTTCTTCTTTTCTTCTTCTCTCTTATTTCTTTCTCCCAATTCTTCTAATCTCTTGCAGCAAAAATTATATTTGTTTAATTAGAAACTAGGGGTTTTATTGTGTATAGCTAGGGCAATGGTTATAACATCTCTAAACCACTAATATTGTTTACTTAGGCTTACCTAACCTAAGTTATACCTAGTTAATCAAGCTTACTTAAGATTCTCTATTTATATTTAATTAATACTAATCCTACTTAGTAAAACAACATTTAGCATGGAAATGTTAAATTTATTGTACTAAAGTCTTTAAGCTCCTCACTTAAGGTTTAGGCACAACCTATGGTTTTCAAATCAAGCTCTAAACTACTCCCTAACTCAAAACATATAATTCTAACACACAACAAATAATTCTAAACTAGTCCCTAACAACAAATAATTCTAACACACAACACACAAGTTCCTAACTTAGTTTTTCCATACTCCTTTTCTTCTTATACTACAAGTCTCAAATCATATAAATATATGAGATATAACATGAATGCATGAGCAAGTTAATATTCATGACGCATGAAAAGGTGTGGTTGTCGCACTCTCCTCTCTTTAAAAAGTTTGGCCCTTCAAACTTGTCCTACCTTAACTTGAAAATAGGCTAGGGTATCTCTTTCTCACATTTTCCTCCACCTCCCAAGTAGTATCCTTCCCGTAGTGTTCTTGCCATACTACTTTTCCCATCGATATTTCTTTGTTGTGAAGCTGTTTCACTTGTCGATCCATAATTTCAATGGGGCATTCTTCATATTCCAAATCCTCATCAATAACCAAATGGCGATAATTAATTAAATGAGAAGGATCTCGAACATAACCCTATAACATAGAAATATGGAAAACATTATGAATTTGATCCATTTCAGGTGGTAGTGCTACTCGATACGCCATTGGACTGATCTTTTCGAGATTATCAAACAGCCTTATGTATCTCGGAGATAATTTCCCTTCCTTCCCAAAATCGAGTCTGGTCATTCATTGGAGTAACTTTCAGAAACACATGATATCCAAATTCAAACTCAACATCCCTCCATCTCAAATCTGCATAGCTCTTCTGTCTACTTTGGGCTATCTTGAGTTGTTATTGAATCGCTTGGATCTTCTCTGTAGTGACTGGAACAATTTCAAGCCCCAATAATGATTTTTCTCCGACTTCTATCCAACGAACCAGTGATCTGCATTTTCTTCCATATAGTGCCTCGTATGGTGCCATGGCAATGCTTGCTTGAAAGCTATTGTTGTAGGAAAATTCAGCTAACGGCAAATGAGTTTCCCAGCTTTCCTTGAAATCTAGTGCACACAAATGAAACATGTATCATCCATTCTGATTAGCCATTTATTTGTGGATGGAAAGTGGTATTAAATTTTAGTTCTATTCACAATGCCTTCTGCAAACTCTGCCAAAATCTAGACACAAATTTGGAGTCTTTATCCTAGACAATATAAACAGGTACACCATGAAGTCGGATAATCTCATCTATATATAAAGTAGCTAACTTGTCTGCATTATAAAAAGATTTTATAGGCAAGAAATGTGCAGACTTGGTTACTCTATCAACAATGACCCAAATTGAATCCATACCTTTTGGTGTGTGAGACAAGCTAAGCACAAAGTTCATTGTGATGTGTTCCTATTTTCATTATGGTATAGGAAGAGGTTGAAGTAGACCGGCGGGTTTTTGGTGCTCGGCTTTTACTTGTTAGCATTGAAGGCAACGGGAAACAAACTCTGCTATGTCTCTTTTCATGTTGGACCACCAGTAGACCTGTTTTAGATCTTGGTACATTTTGGTGCTTCTAGGATGAACTGTAAACTTGGAGCGGTGTGTTTCCTTTATGATTTTCTTTGTCAACTCTAGTATGTCTGGAACATATAACCTGCCTTCAAATTGCAGCACTTGGTCTTTGATTACGTACCCCGACCTTGGCTTTGAATCTTTTTCTTCAAAAATCCTCTTAAAAGTAAACATCCTTCATTTGTCTTTGCTTGATTTCTTCAATGATAGAGGGTTGGTCTGAGATTCCTGCCAAAGTTCCTCATGTTTCATGTAGAACCAACTCTATATCCATTTTCTGAAGATCTTGAAGTAAGTCTCCATGTTTGGTGAGAAGGCATGCCAAATTCTCCATTGACTTTCAACTGAGGGCATCTGTTACTGTATTTGCTTTGCCAGGATGATATTGTATTTGCAAATCATAATCTTTCATTAGCTCCAATTATCTTCTCTGCCTCGTATTGAGTTCTTTCTGGGTAAACAAATACTTCAAACTTTTATGGTCTGTAAACATCTCACATGTGGCCCCATATAGATAATGACACCAAATTTTTAGTGGAAACACAACTACTGCCAACTCTAAGTCATGGGTTGGATAGTTATTTTCATGTGGCTTTAATTGATGAGAAGTATAAGCAATGACTCTGTTGCTTTGCATTAGAACACATCATAACCCTTTATGTGATGCATCACTGTAAATAGCAAACCCATCAGTACCTGATAGCAATACTAGAATTGGTGCTATAATCAGCCTAGTTTTCAACTCCTTAAAAGCAGATTCCTTCTCCTTTGTGCTCTCAAATGGTGTTTATTTCAATTTAAATGGGTAAATGGCATTGCCATCTTCGAAAATTCTTTGACAAATCTTCTATAATAACCTGCCAGACTAAGAAAACTCCGAACCTTTTTCACATTGGTGGGTCTTAGCCAGTTCACTATAGCTTCAATTTTCTAAGGATCCACAAAAATGAGTTCCTTGTCAATTACATACCCCAAAAACATCACACTGTTCAGCCAAAACTAACATTTCTTTAGCTTTGAATATAATTGTCTATCTCTAAGAGTCTGGAGAATCAATCTCAAATGTTGTTCATCTTCTTCCTCACTTCTAGAGTAAACTAAGATATCATCAATGAAAACTACAACACACTCATCTAGGTAGGGTTTAAATACTCCATTCATCAAGTCCATAAATGCTGCTAGAGCATTGGTTACCCCAAATGGTTTAACCAAAAACTCGTAATGACCATACCTGGTTCTAAATGTCGTTTTATCAACATCTTCTGCCTTGACCTTAAGTTGGTGGTACCTTGATCTAAGATCAATTTTAGAAAAGACCTATTTCCCTTGTAGTTGTTCAAATAAATCATCAATTCTTGGCAATGGGTACTTATTTTTGATGGTTACTTTGTTCAACTCTTCATAATCAATACATAGGCGTAAGGTTCTATCTTTCTTTTTCACAAATAGGATAGGTACACCCTAGGGTGAAGTGCTAGGTCAGATGAAACCTTTGTTTAACAAGTCTAGTAACTGTATTTTCAGTTCCTTGAGTTCTGCCGGTGACATTCTATATGGAGTCTTGGAAGTTGGTTGGGTCCCTGGTATGACATCAATTGTAAATTTGATTTCTATCAACTAATTTCCTTGGTAATTTATTAGGAAATACATCCAAAAATTCTCTTACTACTGGCATATTATTCAAATCATTATTAGACTCCTGTACAGTTAGAACACTGCACAAATATCCCTGACATCCTTTCTTAAGTAATTTACAGGCCTTCATGGATGAGATGAGATATGGTGGTGGTATTATCCCTCTACCTTGAAAAGAAAACTCTTCTTGACCTAGTAGTAGAAATAGAACAGACTTTGATACACAATCTATTGTAGCATAATTTGTTGACAACCAATCCATCTCCAAAATAGCATCAAAATGACCCATCTCTATAGGCAATAAATTAAGAGCTAATCTAACATTCCCAATCAATAATTCACAGTCCCTATAGATAGAGGTACATATCAAAGATTCACCTGACAGTGTGGATACCAGCATTAGAAAATTCCAGGGTTCTGGTGTTTTGTTCAACTTATTCACAAATTGTTTAGACATAATTGAATGTGTAGAACCTGAATCTATCAAAACATATGCATCATTATCCCAAATGGAAAGTATACGTATCACAATTGGCTCCATACTCTGAGTATCTCCTGGGACTAGAGCAAATACTCCTACTTGTCTTACCAGTTCTTTCCCCGTGGCACTAGGCTTCGCAATTGGCCTTTGAATTGATTCGATCAAACTATTAGCACCCCTTGAAACACTTTGCTGAGTTCTTGTGTAGTCTTTCACTTGATGTCCCATTTGTCTACATTCGAAACAAGCCCCTGAAGTCTGACGACATACTCCAAAGCAATTTTTTTCGTAGTTCGGACACTTTGGAACAATTCTACCTCTCTAATTAGTACCACTACTAGTTCCTGCACTTGATCTCTTAGTGGGAAGGTTTACCAGGCCTTTCCATGTGTCATACCCTTGTCTTTTATTAACCCACTCCTTAGACTTCTGTTCATCTCTTGCATTTGCCTTAGCCATAAGTACTCTATCTAAAACATCCACATATGTAGAGAATTTAAAGAGATTCACTTTATCCCAAATTGGTTCTCAAAGTCCTTCCTCAAACTTTCTATCTTTATTGTACTATGTGTTGACCATATGCGAGGCATATCTGGATAACTCCGTAAATTTAGTATCATATTTTGCCACCATACTCCCACCTTGCTTTAGTGACAAGAACTTTGTTGCCTTTTTATCTCTGATAGACTACGAAAAGTATTTATCGTAAAAGACTTCCAAAAAGCGATTCCATGTAATGCCCTCATGTTGTCCTTTCACCAACATCCACCATCGACGTGTTTCCTCGGCTAAAGTAAAGGTGGCCAATGCTACTTTCTGGATTTATGTGCAAGGAAAGACTTCAAAGAACTTTTCTGTCTCTAACACCCATGCCTCTACCTTTATTGGATCAATTTCTCCCTCAAACTGAGTTGGTTCGATCTTCTTATATGCTGTAATCAGTGCCCTGGTTGCTTGATCTAGGAAGTCCATTTGCAGAGGTAATTGTTATTGATGCTGTGGTTGTTGTTTTGGTTAAGGTTGTGGTTGTGGTTGAGAATTCCCCTGTCTTAATGCATCTATTGCTTCTGTCACTCCTTCCAATATCCTTTCAAGTCTATCCATGTGGTTGACAGATGATTCAGCTCTTTCTCTCACCATGATGCTATGAATGTAAAGTAAATGTTAAACAATGCAATGTATGCATATCCCAAACGGGGCCTAAATCTACAAATTAATCAAATCAAAACTTAAAATATTAAAGGGCGAATTGTACTAATCGTCCCTGTAGTTTGGGATTTGTGTCATTTTAGTCTTTGACCTTTCAGTTGTGATACATTTGACCTTGAATTTTCAATCTCATTTCAAATAAGAACAATTGAAGACACTGTCACTCCATTCTAAGGGTAAAGTTGTCAATTTGATAAAATACAAACTAGTTTGATAAAAAATAAATATGAAAAAAATTATTTTTGAATTTTTAAAAATTATTTCTACCCACCAAAGAAAAAATTATATAAAAATGATAAATCTTTTATATTTTATTTATTTATGTTTTTTACTAAATTAATTTTTAGCATGTGTTTGGATGATGATCATCATGTAATGGATAGTTGTTTTTGTTGATATTTTTAGATGATTATCATGTAATAGATGGTTGTATTTATTCTTAACAGATATTTTGAATGGTTATCATATAATGGATGGTTATTAGGCTTTTAATATGTAATCTTAATATATGAAATGTTTTTAACTTTGAATTTTTTGATTTAATAGATTAGTTTAATAATGATATCAAAATTGTCGCTATGTTTGACTTTTGAAAATATAGAAACTAATTTAACAAAAATAAAAAAAAAAATTATTTCTACCCTACCAAAAGATAAAATTATATAAAAATGATGTGTTTTTAATTTTTTTAACTAGTTTAATTTTTAGTTTTTTAGAAATTTTTTCTCTACAAATAGATTCTGAAAACCAAACCAAACAGAACTTTATAATTAAGAAAGTTTTAGCATTATTCATTAAAAGAAAAAACATTATATTTCAAACAACATATAAATTAACCAACACAAAATAAGTTGTATGACGATTTTGCCCTTAAAATGGATTGTTTGCAAAGAAAACATCTTTGATTGTCCTTATTTGGAACAAGATTCAAAATGTAAGGTCAAATGTATTACAATTGAAAAGTTAAAGTTCAAAATGACATAAGTCCCAAACTACAGGAATTGTCAATGGAATTTGCCCAATTTTATATGCAAAATGGATGAATTTCTGATCCTTTCAAACTCCCTCCTCTGTCCTATTAACTTCATAGTGGACCAGTGGCAAATTAAATTAAAACTTAAAATATGGATGCAGTTGAAACTCAGTTCTATTAACTACATTTGATTCATGGACTTGTTCATGTGCAAAGGTTACACTGTAAACATATATTTGCTCTTTTATGGAGAAATATATATAGCCTCTTTGGTGTACCTCTTTTTTTTTTTTTTCTTTTTTTTTTTTTTTTTTTTGTTGTTGTTGGGGGGGGGGGGAGGGGGTGGGTAAACGTGTTAGTTATTTTTAACACTTTGAAAGTTAGAAATGTAATTTGAGTGTACTGGTAAAGATTTAAAAAGTCTTTATAGATAACAAATATATCAAAATTTATTAGATGATTGCATTTTTGGTTCTCTCAGCCTCAATAAAGAGGACTTTATTGTATTGTGTTGAAAAGATAAACCAATACTTTTGACTTCTATTCGTAACAATATGGGAGGAAAAAAACTGGGTAGAAATTGTAATTGATTAATTGAACAAACAATTATAAATTGTTACATTTAGTAAGGGCAATTTCGAAACTTTAAACCAACCAAGTTATGGATTATAAAGTTAATATACTCCTACGAAATGTAAGTGGGTGTGAGCAATTGATGGTTTTGTATTGAGTAGGACTGGGTATTTGATCGTGGACAAGTTATCACATGTTAACTTAATATGTTTGTGCAACTTGGTAAATTGCTTACTAATTCAAATTGAATCGTTTGTGTAATGTCGTAATTTATTGGATCCTTATTGATTTATTCTTTATCTGAACATTGTTATGCTTGTTGTATTTTATACTTCATGAGTTAATTTATTTTTCAGGTGCAGAGGAATTTAGTGGCGATTGGGTTGAAGCACTTAAAATATTATTTGAACTAGAGATTTTGGGTCCACTACTATATATTATTTTTGGAGATTTATACAAATTATATTTTGGAGACATTTGTGTAATTATTTTTGGAGGTAATTTGTATATTTGAGGTTATGAGTTATCTAAAATTGTAAATCTGAGATTGATTTAATTTATTAACGGTCTTGAAGTTGGGGCGTTACGTAGAAAGCTTTAACACCTTCCAAATTAGGACATGATACTCCTCTTTTTACGATTGTATTGTTACCTTATTGTGTAATTCAGTGAATCTTAAATCCTATGTCCAAAATTAGGACAGGGCAACCCTACCCCAAAACAGACATGAATGCAAATTAGGTGCTTATGTTGTATTTTGTCTTATATGGAAATGATTTGATTTGATTCTAGGGATCATTCAGAAAGACAGTGATTTGGTTCTAAAATACGGGGATTTGATCGGGAAGTGATTTGATTTTGGGACAATCTGAGATATTCTGGGCAGTGATCCAATTCCAAAAGTTGAGGGGTCATTCAATTTTGATTATAATTTGAGCAAATCGGTAATAAATTAAGGGGTAGTTTCCTAATTTAAAGGGTTTGAGTTTGATTTGAATTGCAACCTTAGTGATCAATGGTAGATAAGGAAGTGGTAACCAAGTCTTTCATTTTGAATGAAATTCTAAATTCTCCTAAAAGATATTGACTAGAAGACAAATGTTTGATTAGATAGTAAAATCCAAAGCTCCTTAGGAAGAAACAATTTTGAAAAGAAAAAAAAAAATCCGAGTAGAATTTTGAAAATTATAGAAAGGTTTCAATTAGACAAAAATCTTTAAGCCATTGACTTTAAAGGGAATTTTGATTTTGCGGAAAAGAGTTAAACAAGGAGGTAATGATCGAATCTTTCACTTTAAAATAAAATTTTGAATTTCTTTAGAAGCCACTTGACCAGAAGATAATTGTTTGGTTGATTTCTTGGAATAAAATTTGAAATTCGATGGAAAATTTTGAAAGAAAATTTGAGTACAGTTCAGAAATTGTGGAAAGTGTTTTTAATTGAATAAAAATCCTTGGGTTTCTGACTTTGGATGATCCTTAATTTTATTTGAAAAATGATGGGTGAGGAAGTGCTGACCAAGTCTACCATTTTAAATAAAATTCTAATTCCTCTTTGAGATATTTAGCTAAATGGGTGATATAGCATTCCTGGCTTAGACCCTGCCTATTGTATGTTTTGGATCCAAGTTTCGTTACCTTTTATAGCTATCCAAGTCTTGTTTCTCCTTATATCTCTTTGAGTTTGGCTCTTGGGCTGTGTTGATTGCGTTTGGAGCAAGTTGGTAGCTTGTTTTTCAAACTTTTCTTGTCCAGATTTTTGTTCCTTCGCTCGAGCGGTCTTTGTGAACATCCAGTATTTTTGTAGGTCTACAAAACTATTGGGAGATTGTATTCTTCGTTTGAGTGAGGCTTGTTGCGCTCGAACAACGACCTCTGTTTGCAAAACTATTAGGAGTGTGTATTCTACGCTCGATTGAAGCTTCTTGCGCTCTAGTGGAACAACTTATTGTGTCTGGTCGCTCAAGCGACAAATCTTGCTCTCGAGCAAACTATGTGTATATCAGTTCGTAAATAAGTTATTTTACATCACCTTTTTTTTTATCTCTCTCTCTCTAAAACATTTCAAAACCCTACGTTGAGACCATCTCTCTCTAAAACTAAACTTCTTTCTACAAATACACCAAGATCTAGTAATTTTTTCATCCTACTCCCTTCGTTAAAAATGTAGAGCTCACCTAGAGCTTTGTTTTCATTCGAATAAAGTTGGGTTTCGGTTTCATCCAAGTTTCATCTGTGTTTATCTCATCATCTAGCTTTGAGGTAGGGATTCTCTACACTTTTTTATGATTTTTAACTTAGCTATTTGTCTTATAAAACTATCTTATGATTTTGGAGGATTTTGGACAAACCAAGAGTTTTGGTTTAAAATCAAAAGAGGGGTTTTTGAATGGATGTATTGAATATGGTTGGGGGAGTGGAAATAAAGTTAAGTTGAGAAAAAAATTATTGATTTAGATACTGTGAATGTGTTTTGGAAGAAAAAGGGATTTTTGCCCTAATTGTCTAAAATGCTTATTTTGTATAAATAAATGAAATTAATGTTGGAACTATGAAATTGGATTGGTATTGATGAGGATGGTAAAGTTGAATATGTATTATCACTCACCTTTTGAGATTTGAAAAGTTTATCTTTATGGAAAATAAATTATCTGTTTAGAAATATTTATTTTGAGCTATCGGTGGAGGATAGCTATGATTGTTGTAGAATTGCATCTGAATTAGGAAAATTGAAACTATTTTCTCATTCATTTCCATTGAGCATAGTTTCACACTTATACATTGAAAATGTTTATCGTTTTGAGAAAAAAAAGGTGAATCTAGGATACGTGAATTGTAATGTTGAACTAAGTTGGCCTGAGTGTCCAAGGTGAAATTCCCGAAAATCTCGCATATACATGGGTGTCGATCCTGCAGACAAAATGTTTGTAAAATAGCAATAGTAGTGCTTATATAGCCTATGTTTACATGGGTCAAGGTTTACGATTTCCTCCAGATGAAATTTCCTGGAAAGGTTGTATTTGTTTTGAACTTTCCAGACTGTGATTCACTACCCTATTTTCTATTTTAATGGAAATGATTTATGATTCAAGATATTAACTTGGCATTGCATAGTGTTGAAAAGAGATATAAAAATATTTTGGCACGAGCATTGCATATGGATTCACCTTATAGCTTGGTTAAGATTTATATATTGTGTTGGATTATTTCTACTGGGCTTTGGCGCACCCTATGTGGGAAAAACATTTTAGGTGTTGATGATATGCCTTCGCGAAGGTAGTAGCTTGGGAGGATTTGTAGCAAGGGCTTCTTTTTGTTGTATTCATTTTGTATAGCCAAGGGCTTTAAATGTATTGGACCTAAAGTCCACTTTTGTTGTAACCAAGAACTATCTCAGAAAGCTGTAAGCCTTTAGGGCATTTCTTATCTGTTTAAGTTATGTTCTTTTCCTTAGTTCACAACATATGTTGTAGATTCAAGGCCAAGCATTATGAATGTATACCGCATATGTTTCCCTTTTTGTAAACTCAAATAAATTTAATGGAAGATAATTACCTTATCGTTGTTATCATTTATTGATATTGTGGATGTGTTATTGTAATTATTTTGGGGCATTACAACTTGGTATCGGAGCGTATCAGGTTTGAATTTTAGGGATATGTAGGAAGTGATTATTACCACAATGGGTTTGTCTTGCTTGACAGAGATATTTATACGTGTAGTATGCTTTTGTGATAACATGATTATGTGGTTATATGGATATGAGATTAAGTTTCTAAGATATTGATTGGGCCTATGGGTTTCTGGAAGTCCTATTAGAAGAGCACTTGATCACTGTTGTTTCCAATTGGAACCCTAGCAATGTCGTGGGACGGTCATTATCTAGGAAGGAAATTCATATGTGTTTATGTGCTTATGTGCTTATGTGGAGTGAATTGTTGATGTCCATCACAGTGGAACGTGAGTGAGTTAGCTTCGACACATTTATAAATGTGCTAATTTCTTTTGTTACCTTCATTAGGATATCAGGACGTGGACGTGGTAGTGGTAGGCATGGTAGGCCTAGGAGGCATGAGGTGTCTTTACCAGATGAGATTCTGGTGCAAGAGGAAGGGGTTGGTTAAGCAAATGTGACCGAATCAGTTGGTCATCAAGCCATAGGCGCTTTGGCTCGCGAAATGGCTGGAGCTTTGCAAGAATCCATGGACATTCTTAGAGCTGAGAATCAAGTCTAGGCCCAAATTGCTGAAGCAGGGCCATCTTTGTTGAAAAGGGAGTTCTTCCGGTCTAATCCGAATGAGTTTTTGGTGACCTTAAAGAGCCTTTGAAAGCAGATGAATGGCTCAAACAAATGGTGAAGACATTCGAGATGCTTGTCATTGAGGACGACGGGCTGAAAGTGACCTTAGCATCCTTCTAGGACAAGTTCTTGACTCCCACTGCTAGGGAGAAGTTGAGAGACCAATTTCTGAAGCTCAAGCAACTTAGTCTACTAGTAGTTGAGTTTGAGGTAGCTTTCATAAGCTTTCCTAGATTTGCACCAGAAGTCGTAACGATAGAGGAACGCTGCTGTATTGAGTTCGAGAAGAGATTGAGAACTGGGCTTCTTTTCAAAGTAGCTGGATCAATGATTAGGGACTACGGACGCCTTGTGAAGGTGACAGCTCATTTTCAGACTATAGTTCAGGTAGAGGAGGAGCGGATGAGGGGCTCCAAGAGGAGTTAGGAGGTTTAGGAGGAGAGTCGGGATAGTAAGAGGTAGAGGGGTCCCACTCCACAGTAGTCCCAGGTTGCACAGTCTAGGTCCACCTTTCCTGTGCCAAGTTCGGGTTCAGGGAGAGGTAATCTTGGAGGCTTCTCTTCTTATAAATGTGGCTAGTTGGGTCACGAGTCTCCAGCTTGCATGTAGAAAGGATAAGGGCAACAGTCTGCACCACCTGTGGCTCGTTCTCAGAGCCAAAGTTAGAAGAGTGGTCAGTTACCCACTTGTTATCAGTGTGGGCAGTCAGGGCACAAGAAGAGGTTTTGCCCTCAGTTGGGTAGCACACCTAGTACGTCTGGTTCAAGGAAGACACAGAGCCACCAACTCGCACAGTTAGTTCAGGCCTCGAGGGCTAATCAGGAAATCTCTTTGGCTCAGTCAGTACATTAGACTTATGCTCCGAGGGGTGAGTAGGTGGAGCAGAGACGTAGAACGTATGTATATGCTATTACCATGCCACACTTAGTGCTAGCGCCTTCAATTGTGAAGTACTTTCCTGTTATGCAATTCTATAGCCAATGTGTTAATTGATACGGGTGCATCCTATTCATGCATCTCGTCTACATTTGCATTGGCATTGGGATTAAAATTGGCTTGGTTAGCATCTCCACTCAGTGTAAAGTCACCTATTAGTAGTGAGATTGCCTTGGAACAGGGGTGTTGGGGTTGTGATATAGAGATTGTCGGTTGCCAACTTCCTTTTGCTTTTGTGTTGATTGGCATGTCAAGTTTTAATGCTGTATTGGGTATGGACTGATTATCATCGTATCGGGCTATCATAGATTGTTACCATCAGAGGGTTACTGTATGTACCTTGAGTGGTGATTGTTTTTACTTCATGGAGGGCAGAGTGTGATAACCTTGGTCCGCATTATGCTAATTAATCTTAATTGTGATTGTGATTATGTGTTTGATATGATTTTGAGTGCCCTTTACATGAAAATATGTGGTTTTGAATTTCTATCTGTTCACCGTAGAAAAATCTGTTTGATTATCTGCTTTAGAATTTAAATTGAAGGCCTTATCAGCCACAGAAACCGGAATTGACTACGCCATTGTGATTGGCTATGGTGAAATTTAATTGAAAATTGATTCGGATCAAGTTAAATAGATTGAATTGATGAAATAGTGCCCAATTAATTAGTGTTAATGAAATTTGATTAAGGAAGTCCATATAAGGGACCCAACTACACTTAAGCTCACTCTTTGAGCTCAAAGAATCTGAATTTGCTCTCTAGAGAGAGAGAAAGAGAGAGAGAGAGAACCGAATTTAGAGAGAGACAAGGGCCAATCTTAAAGATTTGAGCAAGAAGCTTGGAAATCTTGAAGATTAACTCAAGAATTGGCTAGAATTTGGGTGTTTGAAGCTCCTAGGTGAGTAAATTCATGGATTTTAGTTTGTAACTTTGTGAATTCAAAGTTGAATGGGGATCAAGAGCATGAATTGAATTGCGTGTGATGAAAATGAGTTGGTTTTGATGAATTGGAAGTCAATATACACATGCATGTAGGAAATTGCCATAAATTTGTATGTTTGAGCTTGAAATACATGATCCATGTTGACTCTTTGATGGAAGTTCATGCTTTTGATCATCTCTTCATCATTTAAATTGAGAATGAGAGCTATATCTCACATGCATGTACAATTCATAAGAGAACGAGTTGTGAATACATGAAATTGTTATGTTGGAAATAAGTTTGGTGTAATTTGGGGCATGCATGTAATTAATTCATGAAATTGAGCATCATAATGTGATGAATTTGGTGTTGTATCATGTTAGTAAATGTATATGTGAAGTTTGAGTCATAATAGGCAAGATATGTTGATTTGAATGCAAGTTTGAAGCTCAAGAACAATTCTAGATTTTCCAGAATTTGGCATGTCTGCTCGAGCGGAAAATATGAGCTCCCAGAAGTTTTGCAGACATGGGTGTATGCTTGAGCGGGGAGATTCATGCTCGAGTGGAGAGCCATGTAGTGAGACTTTCAGCTCGAGCGTCCGAATCTACGCTCGAGCGTAAAAATGAGGCAACCGACACTTTTACAGACCATGGAGGTCCGCTAGAGCGGTGGAACCCACGCTCGAGCGGAGACCCCCGTTTCAGAAAATTTGTAAAGGTGTTTTGTGTTTTATTTTCCGTTCTCTTCCATTTCTAAGCACTCTTAGGCATGCATTGAGCATCATAAATGAGTTAAAAGGTTAAGAAAGAAGCCTAAGAGAGATGTATGAATTAAAAACGAATTGAATCGTTTATGATCCCTATGTGTTATGTAATGTGTAGGGTCGTGCTCGAGGGTGAATCCACCAACAGAACCCCTATGTGTTATTTGTCCAATTGCTTATTTCTATATAAGTTTTATAAGTTTGTTACATTGAATTGGGGACAAATATTTGTTATGCCATGTGATTGGGCCAAAGGTTGTTGGATACAATTGACTGGGCCGAAATCCATTTAACACACATGAATGAATGGGCCAGAGGCCATATGACATGAATGAATGGGCCAGAGGCTGTCTGACACGAATGATTGGGCCAAAGGCCGTCGGACAGGGACGGTTGGGCCAAAGGCCGTCGGATATAAGTGAATTGGGTCCGAGGCCATTTGATGTGTTTGGAACCGCAGTCACTTGACCTATGTATATATATATATATTAGATAGAAATATGAATTGGGCCCACGGCCGTCTGATGTATATTGTTCCAGTGTATCTTCTTTGTTCGATATTATTCACTGGGCTTTCGCTCACACTCATTCATGTGTCTGTAGGTGAGCCAAGGGAGGTCCAAACCCAGCCTTAGTGAAGTTTGTAAGAAACAGTCAAGGTTCTGAAGAGTTAGCCCAATGTCTCACGCACGAGACTTGTCTTCGCCTCTTTTGTTCTTTTGTTATAGATTTGTTATGTTGGCGAGAACATTGGATTACTTTTGTGTATAAACTTTGGGTTTGACTGACTTAGACTTGAATAATCCTGTATGTACAGTTTATATGTTAACTTTTCTTTTGGTGTGAGTTATTAACAGATACTTATGTGAAATGTTATGATGTGCATATAAGCACAGCTCTATGGACAAAGTTTTAAATTTGCTTCCGTTTGGCCCTTTTACTCTGATGAGTTATGTCTTAGATAGTTTGAGGCCGTAGGTAATCTCGTAATTACTGGCTGGTTATGTCCTTAACCCATAGAAGCGGGTTCGGGTCATGACAGAATGGTATCAGAGCACGAGTTAATAACTCACACACTTGTCTAAATGAGCAATAAGCGTCTAGAAAGGATCTATGATGCATTCTTGTCATAAATATGAATCTGAAAGCATTGAGAATACGCTTAAAGGTTTTAATGTGAATGATTATGTGTCATAAGTTGTGATTTGCTTGCATTGCAAATTATTTGAACATGTATGCTGTTTAGTATATGCATATTTGTGAATCTTTTGTATAAAGTATAATGCAAGTCTAATCAGATGGTGAGAACAAGAGGTGATGAGATAGAGTAGTGCTCTACTACTAGAATGGATAGAATGGAAAGATTGATTTAGGAAATGGCAGAGACATTGAGGCAACAACAGCAGTGGCAACAACAGTGGCAACAACCACACCCTCCGCCTCCTCCTCCAGTACCACCTGCGCAAGATAATCAAAATGTTGACTGAATAATATCTCTCGCCAAAGAGTTTAAGAAAATGAAACTACCACAGTTCCATGGTGGATTAGATCCATTGAAAGCCGAAACATGGCTCCTTGGCATCGAAAAGCTATTTGAAGTGTTCCCTTGTTCGGAGACACAGAAAGTACTTCTAGCCACCTTTATGCTAGAAGATGAAGCAAGAAGATGGTGGATGTTAATGCGTGAAGATCATAAAGATGTCAGCTGGACGAAATTTTTGGAAATTTTCTATGATAAGTACTTCCCTCAAAGTGTCCGTGACAAGAAAGTGTCGGAGTTCATGGAACTTAAACAAGACAACATGACAGTGGCTGAGTATGAAACCAAATTTACTGAACTGGCCAAGTTTGCACCACATGTGATCGATACTGATTATAAGAAAGCAAGGCATTTTGAAGGTGGGCTTCGAAGTGACATTTTAGAAAAGGTGAATGTCTTGAAGCTGGAAACCTATATTGGGGTGCTAGACAGGGCCATAATATCAGAAGTTAACATAGCTAGACAGGCTAAGTCAACAACATACTGGAAAGGTAGTAAAAGACAAGGCTTTTTTTCGAAAAAGAAATTTTTGAAGAAGCACAATACGCGCTCCTCGAGTACTTCTAATTCTTCTCGAGATACATCCCCAATGTGTAATATTCGTAGTAAAAGGCATCATGGGGTCTGTTACCATGTGTCAGGAGCTTATTTTAAATGTGGTAAACAAGGGCATATGGCCAGAGATTGTAACCAGAACAATGGGAAATTAGTTGCTAGTTCAACAGCGTTGTAGACACCCCATTTTTGACCGACCTTAAGACTCTGACGTCACTGATTGAACGCTTGGTGATGTTGCATATCGCGCTCGTTTCGAAGTTTCAGAGTCTCGGCCGCGAGCCTTGCCTCCAAACTTTCGGGCTTTTCTGTGTTTTGCCTCGATTTGCGAACCAGGCCAAGTTTTCTCTGTTTTCTCTTCCTGAAGGGAGGGAGAGGTCTCATAGATCATCTCTCAGTGGCCGTAGGCTACGTTTCGTGGTCGTAGGCCATTTTTCCCATTTCGGAGCCCCGTCTGCAGTTTTCGGAACCGTCGGCCGTGTGCCTCGGTTTGGGACCGCTTAACCACCTCCGTTTGCTCCGGTTTTTGGTACACATCTTATTTACTCCCTTTTGAGGGACACTGTGGCTTGAGAGACCAACTTCGTGGTCGAATGCCACCTCCAGTGCTTAACAGTCAGTTTTCGGGGCCCTAGGCTACGTGTTTCGGCCCCCGAACCTTCAAATTGCATCGGTTTGGGTTCATTTTTGGCAAGGACCTTATCTTCATTATTGGGAAGCTTGTAGAAGGGTGGGACGCCAGCAATTGTTCTAAAAATCCAGCTTTATTCCTTCATCGCTCTCTGCCGCCCACTTTCCTCACTAGAAAGCTAGTGTTGACCACCCCCGGGCCACTTTTTGGGCCATCAACCACATATTTGTGTTGTACACACCTGGGAGGCCAGCAATATGATATGGCCGGCCAGCAATTGTTCCTAACTCTTTTGAACCCCTCTGAAAAGTTAGATTTTCTCTCTCCTGGTTCACTTTTTCAGGGTTTCAACCACATAGCTCTGTTGTGCACACATGGGAGGCCACCAATATGGGTGGCCGGCTAGCTTTCTCTGATTGACCCTTTTGACCCTGGCCAGCTAGCCAGGGGAGGTGACCGGCCGGCCACTTGAACTCTCTGAACCTGGTCGGCCATGTTCCTCACAGCTGGTTCCTTACAGCTACACCTTCATTTTTTCCCCAAATTCTGTATCCGATGGGGGGATTTTTGGGGAGGAAATTTGAATTTCATTTTCCCCTCCTTTCCTCCACTCCTTTTCCTATATAACCAGCACCCCCAGCTGCATTTGGAGAGGTTACAAACTTTGGTTTTGAGCTCTTGCATTGAATCTCTCTCCCTCTCTACTCCAAGCCTCAAAACCCTAATGTTCTTGCACCAATCCATAGCACCACCTCTCCACACTCCATTCTAGCAACTTGGAGGCCATTTCCAGAGATTAGGAGCACCACTTCTTCAACGAAAAGCTACTAGAGCTTTGTGCTACAAGGGTGAGCTTCTTTATCCCTCTTTTAAGCTTATTTTTGCATGCTTTCTTAGCCTTTGTTTCTTGCATTTTTGGGCTCTGACCCAAACTGTAAATAGTCATATTTTGAGCTCCTTTTCATGTCTGATCAAGGACCTCTTGTTGTTTGAGGTCTCCTACTATCACTTGCCTCTTTAACTCTCTTTTAGGCCTATTTTTGCATAGTATTTTAGGCTTATTTGTGAGCTGTTTTGGACTTGGTCATAAATTATAAAATATCTTTTTTTGAGCCCCTCTTCAACATTGTTGAAGGTCTCTTCTCTGTTTGAGGCCAGAAGCTACTACTTGTCTCTTTATCCCTCTTTAGGGCCTTTTTCTTGCATGATAGTTTAGCCTCACTTGTGTTTATTTTCGTGGCTCAATGTAAACTGTAAAGTGTCTTGTTTTGAGCCCTCTTCAACTTTGTTGAAGGGCTCATTGCCATTTGGGGCCGGCTGCTGTCCCTTATCTCTATTCCCCCTTTTAAGGCCACTTTTGCATGATAGATAAGCCCTATTTGTGTTCACTTTTGAGACTTGTTATAAACTAGGAAAAGGCTTTTTTAGACATCACTTTCATGTTTCATTAAGGGTATTTTCTTATTTGAGGTCACATACTTCCTTATATGCTTGATTCCCTCTTATTTTGAGCCTTACACCCTAGCCCTTGTTGCATGCTTTGTTTGGCCTTCTAGTCACTGGAATCCAGTGGATTTCTAGTGGCTTTGATGCTGTTTTGAGCCTCCAAGTTAGAGGGGGGTGACCCCCTCTCACCTTGACTTGCTTGGTGGCCATTTTGGCCTTTCAAAGCGACCCCATCTTGCATGCTTCTTAGTCACATTTCAGGGTCAATTTGGTGAGTTTTTAGACTATCATATTTGATTTTCAAAGTTTATTTGGGGCTGCCACATGTCTATCTTGTATATGCTTAAGAATCCCTTTGTATGCCCTCTAAAGGAACCCCTCATTTCTGCATGTTTTGGCTGCATTTCCATGGTTATTTGGGCATATATTGGCATGTTTTATTCACAGATTTTTGCTGGGTTGATGAGTTCTCACTTGCTTCATATACATGCCATGTAACCCTTGTTTACTAGTCAAAATTGCATGCTAATTTAAGCCATCTTGCTAGCACTTTTTGGCCACACTCTAAACTGGAAAAGTTCATTTTTTGGGACTTTCTTGACTCTTTCTTCATGCTTCATGTTCAAATAATGCATGCTTTGTATAGCTATAAGTCCTTCCATGTGCCCAGTTTTGAGTTTCGGGTCTCATCTCATGCATCGGGTGCCATGTTGCCATGCTTCGGGGCTGTTTAGCATCATGTTTTAGTGCTGAAATTTTCTTGTTTGCATATCATGTTCCATGCCTTACCATGCTTTGGTAGAGTGGCATTCGTGCCTTAGGTTCGGTCCTCGGTTTGCGTGCATGTGTGCACGCATCTCGAGTGTCTCATTTTCATCCAATGGCCACTGATGTGAGTGTAACTGAGGTCCACTCATGTTGGTGTTAGTCCATTGTGCATTGTGTATGCCATTTCATTTCATAGCATTGTGTATGCTAGGTTGCATGTTAGAGCATCGTGTATGCCATGTTACATCGTGTATCGTATATGTCATCTCATAGCATTGTGCATGCTAGGTTGTATATTAGTTGCATTCATGCATGTCATGCATATTGCATTGTGTTTGGGATAGGAGTTAGCCCGAGCACGGGAAATGAGGGACGTTTCGTACTTCGAGTGACGGAACGTGTCTCAATTCCCTGTCGCCGACACTCCGGATTATCCATGATGGAGTCTCGGTCTTGTTGTGTTTATACGTGCATTCATTTCATATTAAGTCGTGCAATTCGACCCCTCGACCATCATGCATCGGGATGCGTGATTGGTGGCACGAGGATCGAAGCATGCATACATATGTGAAAATACATTGCTATGCCCCTTTCCTGCTCTGTTCTGAGAAATCAAGAATCGTGACCTTTCGAGCTTTGCACAGTATTCCAAGCATAAACTGTAAACAGAGGCTAATCGGGGCGTCGCAATGGATTTCCGCGCCAAGCAACCTGAACATGCATTATCCGTCATCCGGAGCAGAGTCGAGGCAGTCCCTAGCTTGCATGCTAGTTTACAGCTTTCCTAGGTTAATTTGTTAATTAATTAGGGTTTTGTATTGTATTCGGACTGTATTATTTATTCGGGACTGTATTATTCATTCGGACCCTCCGTGTGAGGGCAATGTTGTAATAAGTGTGTGTGCGTGTGGTGTATGTCTTCCAACCCTACGTCTTTCTCCCTTTTATGTACCAGCTTACGATGGTTAGATTAGGACATGTTTCAATTAGGCTATAGTATGATAGCATATTTGCATTCATTCATCTGTCTTGCATGCACTGGGCTCGGCGTATCAGAACTCACTACATTGTATTTCAATTTCAAGTTGAATATGTGTTAGTTGTAGCATTCCATATGCCATGTTTAGAATAGCCGAGCCAGCTATAGTTACATTTCTGTATGTGTTGCATTAGGCATTTCTGTATAATTAGGATCATGCATGGATTTCTAATTAGCTTCTGTTTTGGCGTGGAGTACTCGGTAAGTTTTTACGCTTTAGCATCCTTGCAAGTGTGTGAGTGACTGCCATGATAGCATGCTTACCATGAGGCTATTTGCTTATGTGATATACCTGCTTGAATGCCTGTGGGTGAAGGTTGGGTTATTTGTATTGGAACAAATCATTGACTGCGAGTCTTAAGCCCACTAGATGGTGGCAAAACCATATTTTCTAAGCCCACCTGAGGGTGGCAAAATCTGTATTTTAAGCCTACCTGCGGGCAGCAAACCATCTTTCAAAAACAAACATGAAATGTTTTGTTCCAATTCAGGCGACCCGGTCTATACTTGTATGCCGTGCGCATCACATAGTAAATCTAGGCTAATAACCGGAATAAGAACGCATAATGTTTTCAAAACTAGATATCATGGTTAGTAGAGGCCGGTCTTTGATCGGGCTAGTGGGGGTGCTCACGAGGTGACCTTCCCCAATCGTACCCAAGTTCCCGAGCCGAGGCAACTTTGGTGATGACGGACATGTGGCCTTAGGCAACGAGTCAGGGTTTCCTAAATTTCTCAAAAATAAAATATTTAGGTGGCGACTCAGATCCGCAAAGCAAATCCATGTTTGGCACTTCTTTTCTAAAAATCTGTTTTCTCAAAACGATTTGCCGGATTTGGACTCTTTGGTTCAGATTACGAACCGTGATAATTAGAGTCCTGAACTGTAGTGAGCCCAAAATGAAAAGAACGGGACTCATCCTCCGGGCGTCGGGACGCTTCTGCTTCTGGCGATTTCTTCGGGATTTAGAGAGCTTGACTTGAACTCATGATATCTGGTTTTGACTACATTTGTGTGTTTCTTTGCATTGCATTAGCATTGGTGTGCCTAGGACATCGTGTTTTCCATCTGCTATTCCTGAACGGTTTGCCAGAGGCTATATGCCATAAGGCTTACCGGTTGCTGGCTCTGCCAGTATGGGAACACAAACCCCGGTTTTACCAGGGCGCCCTTTTGACCATTCGACCTAGTGCATATTCGGATCTGTAGTGACCATTCCAAACTAGGATAGGTTACTTACCCGATATAGGTTGTTTGAAACCACTGCGTGTGTAGTGAAACCCTAGCTCCTGACAAAATAGGACAGGGAAACCCTACCCCAACATAGGGGTGTTTTGGCTCTCACTTATCTGTTATGTGCTTTTAGAGTGCGTCTCTACAGGGAATGCATGTATTAGTTTATGAGTTTGGGCATCAGGCCTACGGGCACCAGTCAGTGTTTGAGAATCAGTTATCTGCGGGTATCAGATTAAGTTTTCGGGGACAGTGATTCAGGGATAATGATCAGTGTTTAAGGACAGTGTGTATTCAGCTTATCGACCGTGTGTTGTTATGCCCAGCCGTGTGTTGTGTATTTATTTTAAGCTGTTATGCTGTTCATTTATCTGGTTGTTTATTTCCTTATTGCTTTATTTATCTTTTGCTAGGGACAGTTTTAGCACAATTGCTTCAAACCCAGCAGATATTCCCCAAGCACTTTGGACAAGAGGTCGTTGGCTCAATCGATCTGAGGATTTGGTTGACAGACAGCTAGTGTTCCATTCTTTATCCCCAGTTGTCAAAAGAAGGCTGAGAAGGCGCAGTGTGTCTGAGTAGAGGTTACCAGAGTAGTGGCCTACCCTAGCAGTGAACAGTCGGGCTGAAATTTCAGTTTCTGCCATAGAGATACACATACCAGTCAGTCAGCAAGATCAGTAAAACATGGTCGGGATGGAAGAAATGATGTGCCAACTCCAAGAGAGCATGAGGCAGATGCAAGAGGACGCTGTTCGCCAAGCAGAGTTCGCTAAACAGTAGGCCACAATCATGGCCCAGCAGGCAGAGCTAATCACCCGGCTCTAGCAGCAAGCCGGAGCATCAGCCTCACAACCAATTCCTCCCCCACTAGGGGTCCCGCTACTCGAGCAGACACCAACTGCCTAGAATGTCCTGCCAAATGCCCAGAACATCTTGCCAAATGTCCAGGCTGTTCAAGAGGACACAGACATTCCAACGGGGCTAGCTCCGCCCCTGTTTCCGCCTCAGTTATCCAAGGCACATACAACTGCCAACCACCCGGACTCTCTCTTCGAGTTCGAAGTAGACCCTACAGCACTGAAATTGAGCAAGCTCGAGAAGCTATTCAAAAAACCCCAGGAGGTAAAGGCTATTTCGGATATCGAGGACGGATATACCGATGTGGCTGTGACATTACCAGATAGATTCAAAATGCCGCAGATTGATCGCTTCGACGGATCTGGTGATCCCATGGTCCACCTCCGACTATTCTCAGATATATTATGACCAATGGGCCTCACCAGACCCCAGAAGCTTTCGTTATTTGGCCGAACCTTATCAGGAGTGGCCGCTATTTGGTATGCGAAGTTGGAGGATGATGTCAAACGGAGTTGGGACGAAATGGCCGAGGCCTTTGTTGCTCAATACTCTTACAACACCCAAATTGGGATTACCACATGTGATCTCGAAACAACAAGACAGGAGCCCAAAGAGAGTTTCTCGAATTTCGTGACCCGATGGAGGGCGAAGGCCTCGATAATGACTTTAAGGCCCACCGATAAAGACCAGATCAGGATGATTGTGCGCAATCTCCAACCAAAACTGATGCAAAAGATGATTGTATTCCCCTTCCCCACCTTTTCGGATCTGCACGAGATGGGGGTACAAATTGAAGATGCAATGAAACAGGGTCTGATTGACCAACACAGGGAGCAGCCCTGCAGAACCTTTAATCGCAACAACAATGCGAGCCCGAGTGGCGCTGCAACTGCAAGAACTTCGGAGGTTAGCATGGTCACCACCATTCCCCCTCTCCTTCCAAGGCCCATGGCAGCCACACCCTTTTCCGGTGCATCCGGAAGCAGTACCCAGACCACTAAATACCAACCCAGAGGCCAAAGAACCTTCACCCCATTGTACATGCCCTTGTCCAAAGCTCTAGGGGTCTTAATCAGAAAAGGGCATCTAAAACCCTTGGAACCGAGGCCGTTAACAAATCCACTTCCCCCCCTCACAACCCGGCCAAATACTGTGCATATCACCAGCAACACGGTCATGACACCGACCAATGCTTCAGATTACGTCACGAGATTCAGGATCTCATTGACAAACAGGTGATTTTGCCACCAGAAAGACCCAATGTTACAACCAACCCACTTCCTACACACAACCCAGCTCCACCTCCCAAAAGTGTCAACTTTATCCAGACTAGGGTCGTGTCTTATGATCCTAGCATCTATATCACTCCCTCCCATCTACCTAAGCTGGAGGTGCTTTTTCCCGACTGCACTGACTTTTTGTGCATGTTAGACATCTCTACAACCCGACCTGAGCCAATGGTGGTGGCTGTTGAAGACGGTGCAGGGAAGATTGCAGAGGAAGATGGAATGGTTGAGTCAGGGTTTGAGCAGTTTGGGAATTTTGCTGAGGAAGCCTACGATCCAAGTGAGTACATTCTGTCAGTAGGCCAGCCCAAGCCAAGTATAGAATTGCCAGAGAGAGAGGAACTGTGTGTGATCCGGGGGGACAGATTTGAGCAGGGGACGGATGATCTGACGGTCGTATAAGAGGACTTTGCCAACTTACAGTTTCAATGACTAGGAATTAGGGGACGCAGCAGTCAACTAATTTGATTATGAGGAATCGGCAGAGGTCACTGGATGACCGGATGATCAACCGGATGTGGTGGAAGAGTTCCAACCCGAACAGGGCCCGGCAGGGACGAGGGTATCAGTGGTGGCCGGAAGGGCCGAGAGTCAGAGTAAATTGCCGGAGAGCTCCGGTACGAAGAATTTCGCTCTGGACAGGAGCATTGCAGGGAAAGCTGAACAACAAACTGCACTAGCGCAGGTGGAACAAGAAAAGATTTGGGATTTGAGAGAATCCGGAAAGCCAAAACCCATGAAGTGATTGAAAGTGTTGTGGGCACGAGGGCAGAAGATGCTGTGAGCATACGGGCTGAAAGTGCTGCAAGTACAATCATACCGGAGCCAGATAGGTGCCTTTCGAATGCCAACGGGATGTGGTGGGAAGATGATGATTTATGTCTTGCCCACACAGACGATGATTGCGGAAGCAATCAACCAGACGACACCTGGTACCTCGATGAGGTTGACTACATGACGAGAAGCGGGCGGTACTTCAAGCCCCCGCACCTAGACTAGCCGGAGGCATCTGGGAAGGACAAGGAAACTAAAAAGCAGAAGGAGAAGCAAATCGAAGAGGAAGCTGTGCTGAGGCAGTTAAAGAAGATACAAGCAGACATCTCCATCTAGGGACTGCTTATGGCGTCCGCAGTGCCGCAGACGAGTGTCATCCTATCTGCTATGGACAAAGCCAAACTCTCTATAGATACCACACCAGAGCAGCTGGTTGGACTAGTCTTTCCGGGAGGAGGTTCCCCGATGATAACCTTTTAAGACAGAGAACTACCGCCTCAGGGCGCAAATCATAACAAATCCCTCTACATCTCTGTGGAATGTAGAGATAAGTGGGTGCCAGTGGTTCTTGTCGATACAGGATCCGCCATTAATGTGTGCCCGTCAAGGACAGCATATGCAATCGGGTTAAAGCCCGCGGACTTCGTGCTGACTACTCAAGTGATCAGAGCCTATGATAACACCAGCAGGGAGATGATGGGGACTGTCAAAATTCAGACCCAGGTTGGTCCAGGACAACACAACGTTGAATTCCATGTCTTGGACGTTCCTGCAACCTTTAATCTACTCTTGGGGGGACCGTGGTTGCACTAAGTAAAGGCAGTCTCTTCCACTCTACATCAGATGGTGAAATACCCCTATGGAAAGGGAGTAGCCATTGTTTTCGGGAATTCATTGATCCATCCACCTCTGAAGGTATCTACACCAGTCTTGGAAATCGAGCATGGCACGGAGGATATGTTCTTATCAGGGTTTACTCTGGCTGAGGCTCGGGTGGTGCAAAATATCATGGCTGTTAATGAGAGTGTACGTCAGTGCTCAATCTGTATACCTCATGAACAAGCTACAACACATCCCCGGGATGGGATTAGGAAGGAGCGGCCAGAAAGGCGTCACAGCAATGGCCGAAGTGCCACACAACCCTCATACCTTTGGATTGGGTTATCAACCCACCAAAGAAGATTGGTTAAGGAAAGGAAAAGAAATGGCTAGAAGAGCCAGAGCAAAGAAGGTCGGAAATCCATTTGAGCTGATGCATAGGCCCATTCAGGGTACCCTAAACGGATGTTTTATCCGGGAGGGGGAGGACTTTCCATTCTATGGCTTCCCCGAGCCGTGGCTGAACGCGGAGAGGAAGCGCGTGCTAGGCTTCAAGATTTTCTTTGACCTACAACTATCCGAGGATGATGTTGCCGAAGAGCAGATAGACCCATCAGCTGAGGTTGAGCAGTGTAAGGCAGTGGACTCCGAGGGCGCTGAAGTTAAAATGGGGGTAGCACTGGCATGTCTACTTTCAGATCCTCTAATCGAGCATAAGTGCTTGGAGGATAACTTCTCGGTTTCCATGATTGGGGATGAAACGGCTGCGAGCCTACCAGCAACTATTTTGGATGTATCTATCGCACCCTCTCTCACTTGGCAATACGAGGAGGGATTTTTGTCCAAGAAGACGGGGTAGTGAGCCGGAATCTGATTCCACCGAATCTTGTGAGTCGGAATCAGGTTCCAGCTCGACTGAGTCTGAGTCTGGTAATCCTGGGGATGATAACCCGGATGCCACAGTCTTGTCCAAGTCATCTTTTTCTTTCTCATTTGAGTCTGTTGTAACAGAGGAATCGGACGATTTGGATGTGCTTAATAAGAATCGAGTAGTTGTGGTTTCTAAGTACTTTTCTATGCCCTTGATTTATTGCATAAATTCAGACTTTCAAAATTTTGATGAAAACGACGAGGACGAAATTCCTCTGGTTTTGCAACGCTTAATTGAACAAGAGCAGGAGAGGTTTGTCAAACCCTTAATGGATGAAATCATAACTGTGAATATTGGTACTGAGGAGGACCCGCGACTGGTCCAGATCGGGTCCACGTTGTCTTCGGAGGAACGCGAGCGCTTAGTCGCTTTATTAAAAGATTTCAAAGATGTTTTCGCGTGGTCCTACGAAGACATGCCTGGGATCGATCCTGAGATGGTACTGCACCGGATCCCTCTTGACCCCGAGGCCTGACCCGTCAAGCAGAAACTCAGGAGAATCCGCCCGGACTGGGCTCTCAAGATTAAGGAAGAGGTCACCAAGCAAATTGACGCAGGCTTCCTGCTAGTATCCGAATACCCGACTTGGTTGGCCAACATCGTTCCAGTGCCGAAGAAGGATGGCAGAATCCGAGTATGCGTGGATTTCAGGGACTTGAATAGAGCTAGTCCGAAGGACGACTTTCCCTTGCCGCATATTGACGAGCTAGTGGACTTCACAACAGGGCATGCTTTGCTCTCATTCATGGATGGCTTCTCCGGCTACAATCAGATAGTGATGGCACCCGAAGACCGGGAAAAGAATGCATTCACCACCCTGTGGGGGACATTCTGCTACAAAGTAATGCCGTTTGGGTTGAAGAATACTGGAGCTACTTATCAACGAGCCGCGACCACAATATTGCACAACATGATCCACAAAGAGGTTGAGGTGTACGTGGATGACATGATTGTCAAGTCCAAAGAAAGAGAGGGCCACTACACTGCCTTGCAAAAGTTCTTTCAAAGGATCAGAGAATTCCGGTTGCGGCTGAATCCTCAAAAATGTACGTTTGGTGTTACAGCGGGAAAAATGCTGGGGTTTCTGATTACACAGAGAGGTATCGAAGTCGACCCTTCCAAAATCAAGGCCATCCTAGAAATGCCCCCACCAAGGACTGAAAAGGAGGTGCAAGGCTTTCTGGGTAAAGTGCAATTCATAAGACAGTTTATCTCAAAATTAACCTTAACTTGTGAACCACTTTTTGGTCTCCTGAAGAAAGGAAAGAAATTCCAATGAGACGGTCGATGCCAAGCTGCTTTTAAACAGATCAAGGAATACTTACAGAACCCGCCCGTGTTGTCATCGCCAGAGCCGGGGAAACCGTTGATATTGTACCTTTCGGTGATTGAGACTACGATAGGCTGTATGCTCGCACAAGAATCAAAGGACAAGGTGGAGAAACCCATCTACTATCTGAGCAAAAAGATGCTAGAATATGAGACTCGCTACACACCGTTGGAGAAGGCTTGCTTAGCTTTGGTATGGGCTACCAGGAAGCTGCGGCACTACCTGTTAGCTCACTTCGTAATGCTGGTTTCACGACTCGATCCCATCAAATATCTTTTCAAGAAACCAGCACTTACAGGTAGGCTAGCTCGTTGGTTGCTGTTGCTCTCTGAATTCGATCTGATGTATGTAACGCGCAAATCAGTCAAGGGAAGAGCAGTAGTAGAATTCTTGGCTGACCATCCAGTGGAAGGAGGCGAAGCAGTCGAGTACTTATTTCTAGATGAAGCCATTTTGCACATCGACGATGAAACTTGGACGATGTACGTTGACGGAGTGTCAAATCAATACGGGTATGGGATAGGAGTATTGCTGATAGCACCTGAGAAGTCCCGTATTCCTCTAGCCTTCAAACTCTAGTTCAAAGTCTCGAACAACGAAGCGGAATATGAGGCGTGCATTGCCGGTTTAGAAGCAGCCCTGGAACTAGGGGCAAGACGGTTGGACGTCATCAGGGACTCGAACCTTGTTGTGTCTCAAGCAAAAAGAGACTGGAAAGTCAAAGAAGAAAAGATGATGATGTATCACCAGACCTTGGATTTGTTAATTCCTCGATTTGAGAAGCTAAACTTTGCTCATCTACTAAGAGAAAACAATAGGTTCGCAGATTCTTTAGCAACTCTATCTTCCATGATAGACATCCTGCTCAGAGTCTGGATGCGTCCAGTCATAATTGACCAGAAATTTGCGCCAGCCTACGAGTCGATTGCTGCTATAGATGAAGTTCAGGACAAAAACCCCTGGTATCACGACATTTGGAATTTCTTGGAGAAAAAAGCATACCCGCTAGGGGTAAATGCCAAGGATAAAAGGGCAATCAGAAGAATGGCCGTTCAGTTCATCATCTGTGGAGGTAAGCTGTAAAAGAGAGGTCATCTGGGAATGCATAAGCTGTGTGTCGATGCCGAAGAATCAAAGCGTCTAATGGAAGCCATCCATGGAGGGGAATGCGGTGCGCATATGAATGGAGTCATGCTAGCATGGAAGATCCTTAGACAAGGTTACTACTCGTCCACCATAGAGGAGGACTGTATTGGTTTTTTTGGGCGATGCCACAAATGTCAAATTCATGCAAATCGCATGAACATTCCGCTGTCGAAGCTGTACAATATGACTTCGCCATGGCTATTTTCAGTCTGGGGAATTGATGTGATCGGGGCTGTCACTCCGAAGGGGTCGAATGGGCATGAGTTCATCCTGGTTGCGATAGATTATTTCACGAAGTAGATCGAGGCCCAATCTTATGCAGTGTTGAAGGCTTCACATGTCGTGAAGTTTATCAGAAACAACATCATCTGTCACTACGGAGTCCCAAACGAGATAATTTCATATAACAATTCCCACTTCAAGAAGGAAGTGATTGACTTGTTGGAAAAATACAACGTGGCTTTTCATAATTCATCTACCTATCGGCCGCAAACCAATGGAGCGGTTGAGGCCGCTAACAAGAACATCAAGCACATATTGCAGAAGATGGTGGAGACCTACCAGGACTGGCCAGATAAGCTGCCGTTTGCTCTGTGGGGCTACCGGACTTCAATCAGAACTTCTACTGGGGCGACTCCGTATTCATTGGTTTATGGGATGGAGGCCGTTCTATCTATCGAGATTGAGGTTCCGTCATTGCGAGTATTGGCTGAGTGTCAAATAGCTAGAGCAGATTGGCAGCAGAGTAGATTTGAGGAACTCATGCTATTTGATGAGAGAAGACTGAAGGCACTGTACCATGTTCAAGGTTACCAGCACAGAATTGCCCGGGCTTTCAACAAGAAAGTTAAGTCTAGGAATCTAAAGGAAGGAGATTTGGTGCTCAAGGACAACCGAGCTCCCATCTACGACCCAAGGGGCAAGTTCAGACCCAATTGGACCGGTCCCTACATCATTAAGTCTATCTGGTCAGGTGGAGCTGTGGTTCTGATGGATCTAGATGGCTTGGAGTTCTCACAACCGATCAATATGGACAAGTTAAAGAAATATTACCCTTGAGAGGCTCGCTAGGCCGAAAACTCGAAAGGGCGACCCAGGCAAAACTCAGAGCACAAAAAAATTTGAAACTATAAAAACTGAGCTCGCAAGGTTGAAAACCCGCAAATGGTGGCCTTAGCAAAAGTTAGAGCGTAAAAGGAGATTCAAAATACTCGAGTGAACCCGAGCCTGAACTACGTAAGGCTTGATTCCCATCTTTGGGATACGTAGGCAACTTCGTCCTGGAGTTCAGCCATAAACTTTTCCCCGATCAACTTTGTCCATTTTGATCATCTCAGTCATCTTTGTCCATCAGCATTCATCGTGATCTCCAGTGCAGTGCTTTTCAGACTAGGGACAACTTTCCGTTGCCATGAAGTGCCGCGGTGCTATTCAAACTAGGGGCAACTTTCCGTTGCCATGAAGTGCCGCGGTGCTATTCAGACTAGGGGCAACTTTCTAGTTGTTAGGATCCGGGGTTGTGCTTCTCAGTGACAAATCTCAGGCGTGTCCAGTTCTGATCCATATCGAAAATGGTTTTGAAAAGTTTTAATAAAAGTTGACTTTGTTCAAATTAATCTTTTTACAACTAAGACCATTTTTGGACCAAAGTGGAAAATTTTCAGTACCCACAACCTTCAATTTCATTGATTTCAAAACAGAGTTCTCCTGCTCTTGCATACAAATTGAAGTTGCTTTTTATTACATTCCTGAAGAAAACTTGAAAGTACTGGTAAAGCAATAAATTCGGGGCATAGATAAGTCAGGTGTCCCTGCGCCCCCTCCCAGAGCTGGTCGAAGTCTCTGATGCCACGTTGGGTCCAATCTGCGCCTCTTCATTGAGCCAATCCAAGCACTCGTCAGTCAAACTGGAACTGAAAGTGGGAGCGGGGGCCAGGAGCTCTCTAGTCCTCCACGCTGTGGCATACCGGGCAAGCTGTGCGCCTCGAACCGAGAATGTGGCAGGATACTCTATCTCCTTTGGCGGGCAAGTCTGATCATGACCGAACTGGCGCTGGAATCGTAATGGAAAATAGAACACACAGTGAGTCAGACCAATCAACTAGATCTTGGTCTGCCGGGACATGCTATAGCTCATTGCCAGGAGGTTGAGCCAAGGACAGTACCAAGCAATGCGATCTGCAGACAAATTGCACATCCAGTCAAACCACCACCCTTCATCAGGGGCATCGACTAGGTGTTGTCGAAAGAAGTAGCTGCGAGCTGAGTAGGCTGGGCAAGAGTCCACAACCTGCAATTTATCCATCAACCATTCCTGGGGAGGGATGAAAAATGAGAGAATAAAGAATAGAGAGATGTACGATGAGAGAAAAGTAAGAAAAGGGTTTTGTGAGAAAAACCGAGCCCGAGGGTCGAGTGATGTGAGCAATATATATGTGAGATTGGGTGGGGAACATTACCTGCAGCAGTAGTGGGCTCCCTACGAATTTGGTCGTCTCCCGGCGATAGAAAGCATCTAAGCCCATCAGTGTCTCGACCAAAGTCATGGCAATGCATCTCTTTCCTTCCTTCAAGCCTTGAGCAACTTCGATCAGATGGATGCTAGATCCACTGAAGCCTGGGGCAAGCAGAAAGTGAGATAGCATGCACAAGCAAAGGGTGTGTTGCCGAAAACCTTGCCAATGATGGTTGCCGCGGTCACCGGCGTCAGAAAAGCGATGAATTAGGCCGAGGATGTCCAGCTCCCCGTTGCAGATCAGAGACCGAGCATCATGCATGGTGAGTCCACACATCCGCCCTAAAGCTTGGGCGTGACCGAAGCGAAACTGAGGCAAAATTTCTTCATGACGTTCGAATTCTATCAAAACTTGAAAATCTTCGAAAGTTGGACATACATCTTGCCCGCCGAAGCTAAAGACATGTGTTACCGGGTTCCAAAACCTCGTTGCAGCATGAAGGAAAGGAAGGTGCAGCGGAGTACAGCTCAGTGTGAATAGTGCATTCAAGCCGAAACCCCGGAAGTTCAAGTTTTCCGAGCCATCTAGAGAAGCGATCCAAGCTGTGAGATTTTCGAAGAGAAACGCCTCCATTTTGGTGCAAAACTGAGATGAAATGAATCAACCACGAGGCTAGAGCTTTTAAAGAGGATAAGACACTGTTCGGGGGACACGTGTCAAAAATTTGGTGGTTCCTGGGCTAGGTGGCCGGCCGGCCACCTTTTCTGGCAGGCCAGCCACCCCTCTCCTCTCCAATGCAAAAAACTGGCCGGCCAGTTCCCAAAGGTGGCCGGCCATGCTCCCAAGTGTGTCTTTGGTATTGTTTTACCCTCTGAAAGGAAGTTCCTAGCATTTCCATGCATCGGGAGTTTTGAAGGCCTCCATTTCCCTCAGTTTCGGATGCGTTCCGTCACCCAGATCGTCCGAAATGCACTTTGTTCATAGAGTTGTTTTTAAGTCTTACTTATCGAGTTGTTGTCTTGCTTATCGAGTTGTTAAGTTTGTCGAGCTATCAAGTCTTGTACATTGAGTTGTTACTTTTTGTTTAATCAATTTTGTTGTGCCTTACTTATCAAGTTGTCAACTTTGTTGTGTTTTGCTTATCGAGTTGTGAACTTGCTAAGACTCTGTTATTGTCTTGGTGAGTTAAGTTGTTTAGTTTGTTGTGTCGGTTCACTACCTGACTTGGCAAATGCACAATGCACATATCCATTCAATCTCATTTTGGTGCAAAAGGATGCGATGCGATGCTAAGAACATAAAATACAACACTTTTTCAAAAGCTGTTTCATTCCATCATCATTCCTTTGTTACAACATTTTACAACAAGGGTACAAGTTTTATAGAAAATAAAACTGCCTAATAACATACAATGTGCTACAACTACTAGCAAAAAGGTAAATAAAACAGGGAACAACTGCATCAATGCTCTCAAGAGCAGGAATAAGTGGCCCTCTTCATCCTCTTCTGTGAAGCAGCCTCTGTGCCGCCGGCACCATCTGAGTCGGAGCTGTCGCCCTCAGGATCCTCCTCGGCCTCACCTCCACTCTCGGAACCAGAGAACCCTCCTCCCTGTCAGCAGATGTATCTGACTGAGGATCGGCAACCTCCTCCTCCTCACTGGCCTCCTCCTGAATGATGTGCGCTCTGCGTCTGCAAGACGACCCTCCTCCCCTGGCTCCTCGAGAAGGCCTAGATGGTCTAGCCCCTCGAGAAGGCCCAGATGGTTCGGCTCCTCGGGAAGGCTCGGATGGCCCGACCTGTGACTGAGCATACACCGGAGGCATCTGAAAATGGAAAATGCAATTTGAATACATCAGCCAAAACATTATATCAGATACAGATGCAAGCAAACTACACAGAGTGGATGTACGCAGAAATAATGCATGAATGTGGTGTGTGTCAGATGTGCTTTACATAGGCAGCCTATCAATGCAGTAAAATGTTCAAAATCAGCATGTTATCAGAAGTACGATAAATGCCAGAAAACTAAAGGGTACCTGGAAACCCATGATGGACAACTGCGCCTCTCTCCGCAGGACCATCCCCTCAAGTGAGGCTACCATCTCGAGCACCTCATCCATGTACTCGACAGGAGGCTGCAGATGCAAAGGCAAGAGTATCAGTAAAGAAATGAACGTCCAAGTATTTGAGTAATGAATCAAAGCTATAAAGCATACCGGGGGTGAGTCGGGGTCTCTTACATATCGGTGGCTAGGCATCGAAGGCTCTATCGAGATCGGAATCGGAGAGGTAGTCCCATATTGCCACCCCATCAACTCAGTCAGCATATTTGGCAATCCAGGATGAGGATAAGTCGGAGGATTCGAAGGAATTGGAGGAACCAATCCACCCCCACCTCTAGATGTACGAGCCCTGCTAGTGGAAGGAGTATCTGTAGTTCGAGCCCGGCTCGATGATGGCATACCAGCAGACCTCATCGTCGGAGTACGAACCCCCGTCAATGGAGGCATCAGATATGTGTGACGATAAGTCGCGTACTCCCTCTGCTCCAGATGAAGAAATGCATCAGTGCCCAACCTGGCGTCAATCACACCTGGTCGGAGCCTATCGGTCCACATGTCATTGACCGTCTTGAAGGAAGGTCCTAAGAGGCGTAGCCCCACACCTGGTGCAAGACACGATCACCCAAAAACCAGGCCCTACCAACTGGCCCCTCAAGCAGGATCCTATACCGGGAGGTACCCCATCCTCCGGCAAACCGGAACCGGAGATCTCTACTCAAAGACGCCCAAGGCTGCCATGTGATCTGCGGATAATCAATGCAATCTGATCAGAAATTGTAAAAGTGTAAGATTGGAAACATGAAGAACTGAGAGTTCTGAAATACCTCCGATGACCGATCAGTGTCAAAATCGCCAGTAAATAGGAAGTGACTCGAGGTCTCGGCAGTCTTGGCCTTCGAATACGAGTGAATACGGGGTCGTGAGGGGCACCTCCACTATAAGCTCTGGGGCTAGTATCGGGAAGTATGCGCAGACCCACAACTGTGAGAAACAGAGCAGTAGCCATCAGAATACAGAATGCTGAATGCAGAATGTAAATATAACATGCTGATAACAAAGTGCAAAATACAGAATGTAAAGTGCGCCGTGTGTGCAATGTACAAATAATGAGAAGCAGATATGTAAAGGGCAGAAAGTACCTCCCAGGCTCTCCAATAGCCGCCAAGTATGTTCCCCCATCCGCAGGAAGTCGCGCTCATATAACAGTAGAGAGTGGCCAGGCTGGCACCGCCCCAATCATACCGGCTAACCTGTGATAGGTCCACCAGGGCACTCAACAGATAAAGCCCAACTGTGTTCCCCCTATCGACGAACAGAGTAGTGCCAAAGAGGAACATCAGGAATCCGCGAGTATACTGAGCTACCTCCTCGAGAGTCTCAGGCTCCATCTCCACCCTCCTGAAGTGGGAAGAGAACCAGGTGTATCGGACTCTACCTAAAGATCTATCCACTAGCGGGCGAGCTCCTAATAAATATGTCCAGGCGGCCTCCCACTCGCCCATGTCCTCATCATATGGGATGGCCCAACCTCCTATATCGAGGCCCGTCAGTATGGCAAAGTTAAACGGGGTCACGGTCATATCCCCGATGGCAGAGAAATGAAAAGAGTTGGTGGTGTCCCACCATCTCTCTACCAAAGCGCCCATCAGTGTCCTGCTAGCGGGGTAGCGAGAGATCCTAGTGCAGAAGGTCCCGAACCCCGCCACATCAACCAAATCACGGACAGCCTCTGGGAGCTCGGCGTACTACTCTCTCGCCGTGACAGCACCATATCCCCGCACAGCACGGGAAGTCACCTGCATTCAGAATGAATATAGATTTCAGAATTTCAAAATGAAACGAATAAGCTGTGTGCAAACGAAATGAATAAGCTGTGTGCAAATGAAATAAGCAAGCTGCGTGCAAATGAAATGTATGAGCTGTGTGCAAAATTGAATCAGACATAGAATCTAGGCTGCGTGTTCAGAAAATTCAAAATTCGGGCTGTGTGTTCAACATCAAGTGTTTGGGCTGCGTGTCCTACTCTTGATCAGTGTGTGCTGTGTGTTCACCTCAACAAAGGGCTGTGTGTTCAGAAAATTAGAGTTTGGGCTGCGTGTTCTACTCTTGATCAGTGTGCTGCGTGTTCACCTCAACAATGGGCTGTGTGTTCAGAAAACTAGAGTTTAGGGCTGCGTGTTCTACTCTCGATCAGTGTGTGCTATGTGTTTACCTCAACAATGGACTATGTGTTCAGAAAACTAGAGTTTGGGGCTGCGTGTTCTACTCTCGATCAGTGTGTGCTGCGTGTTCACCTCAACAATGGGCTGTGTGTTCAGAAAATTAGAGTTCGGGCTGCATGTTCTACTCTCAATCAGTGTGTGCTGTGTGTTCACCTCAACAATGGGCTGTGTGTTTAGAAAATTAGAGTTCGGGCTGTGTGCTCTACTCTCAATCAGTGTGTACTGTGTGTTCACCTCAACAACGGGCTGTGTGTTCAGAAAATCAGAGTTTGGGCTGCGTGTTCTACTCTCAATTAGTGTGTGCCGTGTGTTCACAATTAATTTATGGGCTGCGTGTTCAGTAATTCAGAGTGATTGAACTATGTGTTCAAAATGCAAATAGAATATGGTGTCATAGACTAAGCATTCTAAACAAGATGTGCACTCAAATGAGCCGATAAACATAGCGGAAGTACGAAATGCACTGAAAATGCAGAATACATTGTAGAAAATGTAAACGCAAAGTAAAATACTTCTTGTTCTTGATAGGAGAGGTGAGACTCCGACTCTCACAAAAGCAGATCCCCGGGCGCCCGATCATCAAAATCAGTAAAATGGTAGAAAACAGCCTGCGGAAGGACATGTACCTGAGGGGCGTACCTCTCCGAAATGAACGGTCGAACCCTCGGAGGCAAGACCATAATATCGGGATCACCCCCGGCACCAGGAGGACCTCCACCGTGAGGAAGATGACCGGCCATTTCAAGAAATCTGCAAAAAGAAGCAAAAATGAGCAAAATGAGCCAAAATTGGAAAAAGTCAACAAAAGTCAACTATCGGGAAATGAAAAAGTCAACAAAAGTCAACTCCCGAGAAAATCTTCCAAATATTGAGACAAACTCACCTCAAGTGGAGAAAATGAGAAAAGAAGCTCCGAAATCAAAATTTAATCGGTCCAACATGACGAAAACTGAAAGATTTCGCGAAAACAACTTGCGTAGGGCGTTGGAAAACGCGTACAGAACACAGATCTGAGAGAGTAATGGTCTAGGAAGGTAGAGAAGATGTTTTCAGAGCTGCACTTGTGAGGAAAAGTGCTTTGGATAAGCACATTTAAAGAAAAGAGGGTGAAAGGACCAAACTGCCCTGAATCTGGGCTAGGTGGCTGGCCGGCCACCTTTTCTGGCAGGCCGGCCACCCCTCTCCCAAAAACATGGCTGGCAGCCTCTCTCCGAAAATAAAATTGGCCGGTGGTGTCCCCCATGTGGCCTCCAAGGTCTCTGTAAAGTTTGGTGATGATTGGAGTCCCTGGGACCTGAAAAAGTACAAGAGAAGTGCACTTTCCGTCGCAAAATCGCTTCGCCGGAACTTCAACTTCAACTTTCGATGCGTGTCTCATCATTACTCATCAAAGGCAAGGTGTATCCTTTTTAAATATGTTGTGACCCTTCCGGGGGGTGAACCGGAGGTCGCGATCGAGTCGTCCTCGCCGAAACGCGCATTTCTTCGCTCGTTGTTTTGTGACAAACATGCATCCTAATTTACACTCGTTCTGCATTGTTATGCACATCACTTGCATTCTCATGCATATACTTGCATTGTTATGCACGTTTCCTTGGTATTACCATGCCTCCGTGCTTAACTTACGTTGTCACGCACATTTCTTCTCGCATTGCGATGCACTCACCCATCGACATCACGTTTGTCGGCATTTCGATATCACATTGAACATATGTTGCTAAACATGTTGTGCTTGTTGAGTTTCTTTCTTTTACAGGCGCGATATTGTATGTACGGTTCATTTGAGGCTGGTGCGGCTAGACGAATCGCGCAGGTATTATATCTTCTCCATGTGAGACGAGTCGAGAATTGAATAATTCTCCGCATTCTTAACTGCATGAAATGTAGTTGTTGCTTTGCATTCTTGCTTAACACTGTTGCATATATTTGCGAATATTTGCTTCATTACAGCTTGCTGCATTTGCATGATCATTGAGTTATATCTGGCTTTGTGCATATCGCCTTGCCTTTTTGCCCCCCGCCTGCGGGCATGCCTGCGGGCACGTTTTCTTGGTTTATCTTGTATGTTTGTCTAAGTCTTCAGCCTTGTCAAAAATGGGTCGTCTCTGGGCTTTGACATTCACTCCCGTCACTTGTGACTTTCGAGTTCTGTCAAAGAGGGGCAACTGTAGAAACCCCATTTTTGACCGACCTTAAGACTCAGACATCACCGATTGAGTGCTTGGTGATGTTGCATATTGCGCTCGTTCCGAAGTTTCAGAGTCTCGGCCGCGAGCCTTGCCTCCAGACTTTCGGGCTTTTTTGTGCTTTGCCTCGGTTTGCGAACCAGGCCCCGTTTTCTTCATTTTCTCTTCCTGAAGGGAGGGAGAGGTCTCGTAGATCATCTCTCAATGGCCATAGGCTACGTTTCGTGGTCGTAGGCCATTTTTCCCATTTCGGAGCCCAGTCCCCGGTTTTCGGAACCGTCGGCCGTGTGCCTTGGTTCGGGACCACTTAAACCACCTCCGTTTGCTCCGGTTTTTGGCACACATCTTATCTACTCCCTTTTAAGGGACACTGTGGCTTGAGAGACCAACTTCGTGGTCGATCGCCACCTCCGATTAATGGCCACGGTCGATTTTCGGCCCCCGAACCTTCAATTGCATCGATTTGGGTTCATTTTTGGCAGGGACCTTATCTTCATTATTGGGAAGCTTGTAGAAGGGTGGGAGGCCAGCAATTGTTCTGAAAAGCCAACTTTATTCCTTCATCGCTCTCCGCTGCCTATTTTCCTCACTAGAAAGCTAGTGTTGACCACCCCCGGGACACTTTTTTGGGCCATCAACCACATATTTGTGTTGTACACACCTGGGAGGCCCCCAATATGACATGGCCGGCCAGCAATTGTTCTTGACCCATTTGAACTGCTCTGAAAAGTTAGATTTTCTCTCTCTTGGTTCACTTTTTCAGGGTTTCAACCGCATAGTTGTGTTGTGCACACATGGGAGGCCACCAATATGGGTGGCCGGCTAGCTTTCTCTGATTGACCCTTTTGACCCTGGCCGGCCAGCCAGGGGAGGTGGCCGGCCGGCCACTTGAACTCTCTGAACCTAGCCGGCCATGTTCCTCACAATTGGTTCCTTACAGCTGCACCTTCCTTTTCCCCTCAGATTCTGTATCCGAGAGGGGGACTTTTGGAGGGAAAATTTGAATTTCATTTTCCCCCCTTTCCTCCACTCCTTTTCCTATATAACCAGCACCCCCAGCTGCATTTGGAGAGGTTACAAACTTTGGTTTAGAGCTCTTGCATTGAATCTCTCTCCCTCTCTACTCCAAGCCTCAAAACCCTAAGGTTCTTGCACCAATCCATAGCACCACCTCTCCACACTCCATTCCAGCAACTTGGAGGCCATTTCCAAGGGTTAGGAGCATCATTTCTTCAACCAAAAGCTGTTGGAGCTTTGTGCTACAAGTGTGAGCTTCTTTATCCCTCTTTTAAGCTTATTTTTGCATGCTTTCTTAGCCTTTGTTTATTGCATTTTTGGGCTCCGAACCAAATTGTAAATAGTCATATTTTGAGCTGCTTTTCATGTTTGATCAAGGAGCTCTTACTGTTTGAGGTCTCCTACTATCACTTGCCTCTTTAACTCTCTTTTAGGCCTATTTTTGCATAGTATTTTAGGCTTATTTGTGAGCTGTTTTGGACTTGGTCATAAACTGTAAAATATCTTTTTTTGAGGCCCTCTTCAACATTTTAGAAGGTCTCTCCTCTGTTTGGGGCCAGCAGATACCACTTGTCTCTTTATCCCTCTTTAGAGCCTTTTTCTTGCATGATAGTTTAGCCTCACTTGTGTTTATTTTCGTGGCTTGATGTAAACTGTAAAGTGTCTTTTTTTGAGCCCCTCTTCAACTTTGTTGAAGGTATCATTGCCATTTGGGGCCGGCTGCAGCCCCATATCTCTATTCCCCCTTTTAGGGCCACTTTTGCATGATAGATAAGCCCTATTTGTGTTCACTTTTGAGACTTGTTATAAACTGGGAAAAGGATTTTTTAGACATCACTTTCATGTTTCATTAAGGGTATTTTCTTATTTGAGGTCACATACTTCCTTATATGCTTGATTCCCTCTTATTTTGAGCCTTACACCCTAGCCCTTGTTGCATGCTTTGTTTGGCCTTCTAGTCACTGGAATCCAGTGGATTTCCAGTGGCTTTGATGCTGTTTTGAGCCTCCAAATTAGAGGGGGGTGACCCCCTCTCACCTTGACTTGCTTGGTGGCCATTTTGGCCTTTCAAAGCGACCCCATCTTGCATGCTTCTTAGTCACATTTCAGGGTCAATTTGGTGAGATTTTAGACTATCATATTTGATTTTCAAAGTTTATTTGGGGCTGCCACATGTCTATCTTGTATATGCTTAAGAATCCCTTTGTATGCCCTCTAAAGAAACCCCTCATTTGTGCATGTGTTGGCTGCATTTCCATGGTTATTTGGGCATCTTTTGGCATATTTTATTCACTGATTTTTTCTGGGTTGATGAGTTCTCACTTGCTTCATATACATGCCATGTAACCCTTGTTTACTAGTCAAAATTGCATGCTAATTTAAGCCATCTTGCTAGCACTTTTTGGCCACACTCTAAACTGGAAAAGTTCATTTTTGGGACTGCCTTGACTCTTTCTTCATGCTTCATGTTCAAATAATGCATGCTTTGTATAGCTATAAGTCCTTCCATGTGCCCAGTTTTGAGTTTCGGGTCTCATCTCATGCATCAGGTGCCATGTTGCCATGCTTCGGGGCTGTTTAGCATCATGTTTTAGTGCTGAAATTTGCTTGTTTGCATATCATGTTCCATGCCTTACCATGCTTTGGTAGAGTGGCATTCGTACCTTAGGTTTGGTCCTCGGTTTGCGTGCATGTGTGTACGAATCTCGAGTGTCTCATTTTCATCCAATGGCCACTGATGTGAGTGTGGATGAGGTCCACTTATGTTGGCGTAAGTCCATTGTGCATTGTGTATGCCATTTCATTTCATAGCATTGTGTATGCTAGGTTGCATGTTAGAGCATCGTGTATGCCATGTTACATCGTGTATCGTGTATGTCATCTCATAGCATTGTGCATGCTAGGTTGTATATTAGTTGCATTCATGCATGTCATGCATATTGCATTGTGTTTGGGATAGGAGTTAGCTCGAGCACGGGAAACGAGGGACGTTTCGTACTTCGAGTGACGGAACGTATCTCAATTCCCTATCGCCGACACTCCGGATTATCCATGATGGAGTCTTGGTCTTGTTGTGTTTATACGTGCATTCATTTCATATTAAGTCGTGCAATTCGACCCCTCGGCTATCATGCATCAGGATGCGTGATTGGTGGCACGAGGATCGAAGCATGCATACATATGTGAAAATACATTGCTATGCCCCTTTCCTGCTCTCTGTTGCAGCAAATCAAGAATCAGCAGCCTTTCAGAGCTTTGCACAGTATTCCAAGCATAAACTGTAAACAGAGGCTAATCGGGGCGTCGCAATAAATTTCCGCGCCAAGCAACCCGAACATGTATCATCCATCATCCGGAGCAGAGTTGAGGCAGTCCTTAGCTTGCATGCTAGTTTACAGCTTTCCTAGGTTAATTTGTTAATTAATTAGAGTTTTGTACTGTATTCAGACTGTATTATTTATTCGGGACTGTATTATTCATTCGGACCCTCCGTGTGAGGGCAATGTTGTAATAAGTGTGCGTGCATGTGATGTATGTCTTCCAACCCCACGTCTTTCTCCCTTTTATTTACCAGCTTATGATGGTTAGATTAGGACATGTTTCAATTAGCCTACAGTATGATAGCATATTTGCATTCATTCATCTGTCTTGCATGCACTGGGCTCGGCGCATCATAACTCACTACATTGTATTTCAATTTTAAGTTGAATATGTGTTAGTTGTAGCATTCCATATGCCATGTTTAGAATAGCCGAGCCAGCTATAGTTACATTTCTACATGTGTTGCATTAGGCATTTCTGTATAATTAGGATCATGCATGGATTTCTAATTAGCTTCTGTTTTGGCTTGGAGTACTCGGTAAGTTTTTATGCTTTAGCATCCTTGCATGTGTGTGAGTGACTGCCATGATAGCATGCTTACCATGAGGCTATTTGCTTATGTGATATACCTGCTTGAATACTTGTGGGTGAAGGTTGGGTTATTTGTATTGGAACAAATCATTGACTGCAAGTCTTAAGCCCACTAGATAGTGGCAAAACCATCTTTTCTAAGCCCACTTGAGGGTGGAAAAATCTATATTTTAAGCCTACCTGCGGGTAGCAAACCATCTTTCAAAAACAAACATGAAATATTTTGTTCCAATTCAGGCGACCCGGTCTATACTTGTATGCCGTGTGCATCACATAGTAAATCTAGGCTAATAACCGGAATAAGAACGCATAATGTTTTCAAAACTAGATATCATAGTTAGTAGAGGCCAGTCTTTGATCAGGCGAGTGGGGGTGCTCATGAAGTGACCTTCCCCAATCGTACCCAAGTTCCTGAGTCGAGGCAACTTTGGTGATGACGGACACGTGGCCTTAGGCAACGAGTCAGGGTTTCCTAAATTTCCCAAAAATAAAATATTTAGGTGGCGACTCTGTATCTGGAAAAGCAGTCCATGTTTGGCACTTCTTTTCTAAAAATCTGTTTTCTTAAAACGATTTGCCGGATTTGGACTCTTTTGTTCAAATTACGAGCCGTGATAATTAGAGTCCTGAACTGTAGTGAGCCCAAAATGAACAGAACGGGACTCATCCTCCCGAGGCGTTCGAGGACGTCTACAATCAATCCCAAAACTGGGAAATACTACGAGATCTACTACCACCGGAGTTGCCGCTAAACAAGGGAGAGTTTTCGCGCTTGTTCCGGGCGATACACGGAATGCCAACGCAGTTGTCTCAGGTACTATTCCTATATGTAACCAGGATACTTTTATGTTAATTGACTCCGAATCAACACACTCTTTCGTAACATGTGCATTTGCATCTAGACTGAATAGGCCTCTAGAATTATTGCCATATCTGCTATTTGTATCTGCTCCATCTGGGGAATCTGTATTGTGTGAATCTATATATCGATTTAATGACATGTGTATTGAGGATGCTATCCTATATGTAGATTTGTTGCCCTTGAGCTTTAGACATTTCAATGTAATTTTGGGCGTGAATTGGTTAACCAAATATTATGCCACCATTGATTGTGTGACAAAACGGGTTATATTTAAGCCACCAGAACATAAAGAAATTGTGTTTGTGGGCAATGGGGTAGTGCCTCCACCTTACTTAATATCTGCAATGAAGGCATGCAAATTAATCAAGAAAGGGTGCCAGGGTTATTTGTGTTATGTGTTATCTGAACAATCTGCGAATGTTAAATTGGACAATATTCCTATTGTTAGAGAATTTCCAGAAGTGTTTCCAAATGAATTACCAAGGGAATTGGTGGACAGGGAGATAGAGTTTATGATTGAAATTATGCAAGGCACCCAGCCTATTTCTAAAACTCCTTACTGAATGGCTACTGCAGAAATGAAAGAACTGAAAGAACAGTTGCAAGACCTGCTTGACAAAGGGTTTATCCGACCCAGCACTTCGCCATGGGGTGCACCAGTGTTGTTTGTGAAAAAGAAAGATGGAACCTTGCGTTTGTGTATCAACTATCGAGAATTGAACAAGGTAAAAATGAAGAATAAATATCCCCTACCTCATATTGATGACCTGTTTGGTCAGTTGTAGGGATCACGAGTATTTTCCAAATTGATTTGAGATCCAGGTATCATCAGTTGAAAATGAAAGCGGAGGATGTTGAGAAAATCGCGTTTTGAACAAGGTATGGCCACTATGAATTTCTTGTTATGCCATTTGGGGTAACCAATGCTCCGGCAGCGTTTATGGACTTAATGAACAGAATTTTTAAAACCTATCTTGATGAATTTGTTGTGGTTTTTATTGATGACATTTTGATATACTCCAAGAATAGACTTGAACATGAACAACATTTGAGGACTGTGTTACAGATACTTAGAGAAAATAAGTTATTTGCTAAACTAAAGAAATGTGAATTTTGGTTGGATGAAGTAATTTTTTTAGGGCATGTGATCAACGAGGAAGGAATATCAGTAGACCCGCACAAAATAGAGATGATTGTGAATTGGCCTGTGCCAACAAATGTAACAGAGGTCCGCAGTTTCATGGGCTTAGCTGGGTATTATAGGAGGTTTGTGAAAGATTTTTCAAAAATAGTTGTGCCTCTTACCCAACTGACACGCAAAGGGCATCCATTTGAATGGAATGACAAAAGGGAATCTGCCTTTCATGAACTGAAAACAAGACTGACCGCTGCACCAGTATTGACATTGCCCATAGGTATAGAAAACTTTGTAATTTTCAGTGATGTATCTTATAAAGGTTTGGGTTGTGTACTAATGCAGAACAGAAGGGTGATTGCCTACGCCTCTCGACAGTTGAGGCCACATGAGAAGAACTACCCAACACATGATTTAGAATTGGCCGCAGTTGTTTTTGCTTTGAAAATCTGGCAGCACTATTTGTATGGAGCAAAATGTGAAGTCTACATAGATCACAAGAGCCTGAAATACTTCTTTACACAGAAAGAGCTAAATATGCGGCAGAGGAGATGGCTTGAATTGATTAAAGATTATGATCTTGAAATCCAGTATCACCCTGGGAAAGCCAATACCGTTGCAAATGCCTTAAGCAGAAAATCAATGGGGAATTTGGCTTGTTTGCTTACTAAACAGAAAGAAATCTTGCAAGATTTTGAGAAGTCTGAAATTGAAGTGGTATTGTGTGAACAGGGCGGATTGATAACCGCTATTTCAGCCGAACCGGCAATCATTGAGGAGATTAAACAGAAACAAAAAGAGGATGAATTCCTCAAGAAAGTGATTGATGAATTTGAGACAAGTTCGAAAGCAGAGTTCAGCATTAAAGGCGAAGTGTTGAGATTTCGAAACCGAATGTGCATCCCAAATATTCTGGAGCTAAAGAAAAGAGTTCCGGGTGAAGCTCACAAGTTAGTATTTGCTATGCATCCGGGCAATAACAAAATGTATCGGGATTTGAAACAAAGCTATTGGTGGCCTAAAATGAAGAAAGAAATTGCAGAGTATGTGTCCAAATGTTTTCAATGTTAGCAAGTTAAAGCTGAACATCAGAAACCAAGCGGTATACTTCAACCTCTCCCTATTCCTGAATGGAAGTGGGAGCATATGACTATGGATTTCGTTGTTGGTCTACCTCGGACTCCTCGAGGTATGGATTCTATTTGGGTTGTAGTTGATAGACTAACTAAATGTGCACATTTTCTACCTGTTAGAACTATGTTTGATGCTTATAGATTGGCTACTATATATGTTGATGAGATTGTTTGTTTACACGGAGTTCCGATATCTATTGTTTTGGATAGAGATCCGAAATTTGTGTCTAGATTGTGGAAAAGTTTGCAAAAAGCTATGGGAACAGAATTGAGGTTTAGTACCGCATTCCACCCACAGACAGATGAACAATCAGAACGGACAATACAAACTTTGGAAGATATACCAAGGATGTGTGCCTTGGATTTTCAAGGGAGTTGGGAAGATTATTTGCCACTTGCGGAGTTTGCATACAATAACAGCTTCCACTCCAGCATCGGTATGGCACCATACGAGGCTTTCTATGGTAGAAGGTGTAGATCACCAATTTGTTGGATAGAAGTCGAGGATAGAGCTCTCCTTGGGCCTGAAATTGTGCAAGACACTTATGAGAAGATCAAAACTATTCAACAAAGGCTCAAAATAGCTCAGGACCGACAAAAGAATTATGCAGATGTCTGAAGAAGACCTCTCGAGTATGAGGTTGGTGACCATGTATTTATCCGTGTGACTCCTATGAAGGGCCAAGTCAGGTATGGAAAGAAAGGTAAGTTGTCACCCCGTTACATTGGGTCGTTCCAAATTCTGGAAAGGCTTGGTCCAATTGCTTATCGAGTCGTTTTGTGACTGGGATTTGAACAAATCCATAATATGTTTTGAGAGGGCAATTTGTAAACAAATTGGGCCGAGCTAGGAAGAGTCTTCTTTGGGAGTTAGGCCGCGTAATGGGTCGAGATAAGGGCCAGAGTGTGGACGTCGAGTAGTTTGGTCCCTTTTCATCTGAGTACCAAACTGGGCAAAGGCGTTGACTGAGCTACCTAATACTAGGCCCAAGGGTTGGCCAAGGTATTTGGTAAAATAGAGAGCCGAGCTAGGTATAGCTCGGTTGATTCTTCTATTTCATTACTCAGTTGATCACAAAGCCGCAATAACTTGGTTGACCGCAATGTCAGCCGAGGTAACATCAATGACGAAGGCTGAGCTATGTGTAGCTCAGCAGGGTGGCATTCATTAGATCGGCTTCCAATCAAATGGTCCGAATGGCAGGGGACCAAGATAAGTCAGTTCAGTCAGAAATGTATAAACCGAGGTAAAGGGTTTAGCCATCTCACTTGGCTTACAGTGATGAGACTCGTACTAGGACTCTGCTAAGGAGAGTTAGAGTCCTACTAGGATTGTGCAAACCATCTCACTTGGTTGGTAGTGAGTAGGAGTATGACTCCTAGGAGGACTTTGCTAAGGAGGGTAAAGTCCTACTAGGATTGTGCAAACCATCTCACTTGGTTGGTAGTGAGTAGGGTGTGTGATTCCTAGGAGGACTCTCATAGGGAGAGTTGGAATCCTATTAGAATTGTGCCAAGCAGAATCTATAAAAGCTCATGACCAGACCTTTGTAGAGGAATCCCAATTCTTACTCTAGAATACACAAAGCTTATTGTCTATTGTCTAGTTGCTGACTTAGGCATCGGAGGGGTTTCAGGCACACACCCGCCGGTAAGCTCACATTTGTGTTTTCAGGTGGCAAAGCAACATTGTTTGGAGGAGCGCAAACTTGATCAACAGGATCATAAGAGAAGAATTATTTTGTTCTCGTACATATTTCATGTATCAATGTTGAGGGGTTATCTTCGAGATCCGCTTCATGTGATTAATTACCACCGGATAGCTCTTGATGAAAATATGGAATACGCAGAATAGCCGGAACGAATCATTGACTGGCAAGTGAAACAGTTAAGAAGCAAGTCCATCCCAATGGTAAGTGGAGTGGAAAGAACACTATGGGACGGACGCTACATGGGAAAAAGAAGATGAAATGCGGCTACGATATCCACATTTGTTTCCCGACGAAGGTAAAATAAGTTTGGAGGACCAAACTTCCTAATGGGGGGAAGACTGTGATAACCCTTGTCTGTATTATGCTAATTAATCTTAATTGTGATTGTGATTATGTGTTTGATATGATTTTGAGTGCCATTTATATGAAAATATGTGGTTTTCAATTTCTATCTGTTCACCGTAGAAAAATCTATTTGATTATCTGTTTTAGAATTTAAATTGAAGGCCTTATCGGCCACAGAAACCAGAATTGACTACGCCATTGTGATTGGCGTAATTTTTAGAGCCTACGGTGAAATTTAATTGAAAATTGATTCGGATCAAGTTAAATAGATTAAATTGATGAAATAGTGCCCAATTAATTAGTGTTAATGAAATTTGATTAAGGAAATCTATATAAGAGACCCAACTACACTTAACCTCACTCTTTGAGCTCAAAGTATCTGAATTTGCTCTCTAGAGAGAGAGAGAGAGAGAGAGAGAGAGAGAACCGAATTTAGAGAGAGACAAGGGCCAATCTTGAAGATTTGAGCAAGAAGCTTGGGAATCTTGAAGATTAACTCAAGACTTGGCTAGAATTTGGGTGTTTGAAGCTCCTAGGTGAGTAAATTCATGGATTTTAGTTTGTAACTTGGTGAATTCAAAGTTGAATGGTGATCAAGAACATGAATTGAATTGTGTGTGATGAAAATGAGTTGGTTTTGATGAATTGGAAGTCAATATACACATGCATGTAGGAAATTGCAATGAATTTGTTTGTTTGAGGTTGAAATACATGATCCATGTTGAATCTTTGATGGAAGTTCACGCTTTTGATCATCTCTTCATCATTTAAATTGAGAATGAGAGCTATATCTCACATGCATGTACAGTTCATAAGAGTACGAGTTGTGAATACATGAAATTGTTATGTTGGAAATAAGTTTGGTGTAATTTGGGGCATGAATGTAATTAATTCATGAAATTGAGCATCATAATGTGATGAATTTGGTGTTGTATCATGTTAGTAAATGTATATGTGAAGTTTGAGTCATAATAGGCAAGATATGTTGATTTGAATGCAAGTTTGAAGCTCAAGAACAATTCTGGATTTTCCAGAATTTGGCATGTCAGCTCGAGTGGGAAATACAAGCTCCCAGAAGTTTTGCAGACATGGGTGTACGCTCGAGCGGGAAGATTCACGCTCGAGTGGAGAGCCATGTAGTGAGACTTTCAGCTCGAGCGTCCGAATCCACGCTCGAGCGTAAAAATGAGGCAACCAGCACTTTTACAGACCATGGAGGTCCGCTCAAGCGGAGGAACCTACGCTCGAGCAGGGACCCCTATTTTAGAAAATTTGTAAAGGTGTTCTGTGTTTCGTTTTCCATTCTCTTCCATATCTTAGCACTCTTAGGCATGCATTGAGCATCATAAATGAGTTAAAAGGTTAAGAAAGAAGCCTAAGAGGGATGTATGAATTAAGAACGAATTGAATCGTTTATGACCCTTATGTGTTATGTAATGTGTAGAGTCGAGCTCGAGGGTGAATCCACCGGCAGAACACTGTGAGTAATATCTTAATAAAAGTATCTGAAGTATGTTATTTGTCCAATTGCTTATTTCTATATAAGTTTTGTAAGTTTGTTACATTGAATTGGGGACAAATATTTGTTATGCCACGTGATTGGGCCAAAGGCCGTTGGATACAATTGACTAGGCCGAACGCCGTTTGACACACATGAACGAATGGGTCAGAGGCCGTATGACATGAACGAATGGGCCAGAGGCCGTATGACATGAATGAATGGGCCAAAGGCCATTTGACATGAATGATTGGGCCAAAGGCCGTCGGATATGAGTGAATTGGGCCCGAGGCCGTTTGATGTGTTTGGAACCGCAGTCACTTAACCTATGTATATACATATATATATTAGATAGAAATATGAATTGGACCCAAGGTCGTCTGATGTATATTGTTCCAATGTATCTTCTTTATTCGATATTATTCACTGGGCTCACTCACGCTCATTCATGTGTCTGTAGGTGAGCTAAGGGAGGTCCAAACCCAGCCTCAATGAAGTTTGTAAGAAACAGTCAAGGTTCTGAAGAGTCAGCCCAATGTCTCATGCACGAGACTTGTCTTCGCCTCTTTTGTTCTTTTGTTATAGATTTGTTATGTTGGCGAGAACATTGGATTACTTTTGTGTATAAACTTTGGGTTTGACTAACTTAGACTTGAATAATCATGTATGTACAGTTTATATGTTAACTTCCTTTTTGGTGTGAGTTATTAACTGATACTTATGTGAAATGTTATGATGTGCATATAAAAACAGTTCTATGGACAAAGTTTTAAATTTGCTTCCGTTTGGCCTCTTTACTCTAACAAGTTATGTTTTATATGGTTTGAGGCTGTAGGTAATCTCTTGATTACTGGCCGGTTATGTCCTTAACCCATAGGGGCGGGTTCGGGTTAGGACACAGAGCCAATAGAGTCTTATCACCGGTGTGTGATCCGCATGGGCGGAGTGAGGTTAGTTGTTTTCTTGTCAACTTCTTGGGTAGTGAGTGTGAGGAAGTTTGATTCGAATTACCAAGGGTAGTTTGTGAATACCCGAACGTTTTCCTTGACGATCTCACTAGTTTGTCACCCCATTGTGAGATTGAGTTCTCTATTGATTTAGTGCCTGGTACAACACCGATCTCTATGGCACCTTATAGGTTTGCACCTACTGAGTTGAGTGAGTTGAAGATTCAACTCCAAGAATTGTTAGATAAAGGTTTCATTCGCTCTAGTACTTTGCCTTCGGGAGGACCGACTCTCTTTGCTAAGAAGAAAGACGGTGCGTTATGACTTTGTATTGATTACTGGAAGTTGAACTGGGTAACTGTTAAGAACAAGTACCCAAGGCCTCACATACATGATTTGTTTGACCAGGTAAAGGGGTCTTGTTGTTTCTCAAAAATAGACCTGAGATCGGGTTATCACCAGTTGAGGGCAACGGAGGAAGATATCTAGAAGACAGCATTCCGTACGCAATATGAACATTATGAGTTCTTATTGATGCCTTTTGAGCTGACCAATACACCTAGTCGTGTTTATGGATCTAATGAATCAAATATTCCATGAGTTTTTAGATCACTTCATAGTCATCTTCGGTTACAACATTCTAATTTACTCACCCTCCGAGGAGGAACACAGAGGTCACAAACTATATGTTAAGTTTAGGAAGTGTGAATTCTAGTTAAGAGAAGTAAAGTTCTTAGGCCATGTGGTATCTAGGGGAGGAGTGACTGCAGATTCATTCAAGATAGGTGTAGTACAAGATTGGGAGCAACCTAAGAATGCTGTTGACATCCGTAGTTTCTCGGGATTGACTGGGTATTACCGTCGGTTTGTGAAAGATTTCTCTAGATTAGCCTCACCGTTAACTAGACTGATGAGGAAGGGAATCAAATTTGTGTGGAGTGAGACTTGTGAGAAGTCATTTCAAGAGCTTAAGGTTAGACTTACCACTACTCCAGTGTTAATTATTCTGGAGAGGGGTTTGGGCTATTCGACGTATTGTGATGCTTTACGGGAAGGTTTGGGTTCTCTTTTGATGCAAAAGGGAAAGGTAGTAGCCTATGGTTCACATCAGTTGAAAACACATGAGAGGAACTATCCTACCTATGATTCAAAATTGGCAACTATGATATTTGCCTGAAGATTTGGAGGCATTACCTTTATAGTGAGAAGTTTGAGGTGTTTTCTGATCATAAGAGTCTGAAGTACCTGTTTTCACAAAAAGATCAAAATTTGAGGCAGAGGAGGTGCATGGAGTTTATGAAAAACTATGACTTTGAGTTGCACTATTATTCGGGAAAGGCCAATGTAGTGGCCGATGCCTTGAGTAGGAAATCTATTAGTAATGTAGCTTGTATTGCCATCCAAGAATGGGAGATGTTGGGTGCTATTAGTGAGTTTGACTTGCATCTTGGCGAGTCTGTTGAGTTTGCAGCTTTGTTTTCGGTAGTTGCACAACCTACGCTTGTGAGCCTTATAGAAGCACAGAGGAGTGACCTTAAGGTAGAATCCCTCCAGGAGAAGATCTCTAGTAGAAAGGTAGAGAAGGGCTTGAATGTGTGTTCTGACTCGAGTGTTAGATACCTTGATTGTCTTTTCGTGCCGGAGTCTTGTAGAGAGGAAGTACTCCGAGAGTTTCACCATTCACACCTTACGGTGCACCTAGGAGGCACAAAGATGTATCCTGACCTTAGTCGTCAGTTTTGGTAGAAGGGGATGAAGAAGGATGTAGCCGTGTTTGTATTGAAGTGCCTTACTTGTCAACAAGTGAAGACCTCGCATCAGAGGCCAGCGGGTTTGTTGCCACCCTTGCCTATAACCAAGTGGAAGTGGGAGCATGTCATGATGGATTTTGTTGTGGGTCTTCCGATGACTCAATAGGGTAATGATGCTATTTTGGTAGTAGTTGACCGATTGACCAAGTCAACGCACTTTGTACCTATGCGCACGAATGACTCGGTAGATTTTCTAGTTGACCTTTACATCAGGGACATTGTTTGACTTCATGGGGTCCCTATGACTACTGTCTCGGATAGAGATTTACGTTTTACGGCTCGGTTGTAGCAGAGCCTACAGAAAGCCTTGGACACTAGGTCGACTTTTAGTACCGCCAGTCACTTGAGCATATGTTTCGAGGTTATGTCCCTGACTTTAAGGGGTCATGGGAGAGCCACTTGCCCTTAGTGGAGCTTGCCTATAATAACAGCTTCCAGTCAAGTATTGGTATGGCATCGTTTGAGGCCTTGCATGGCCGACCGTGTAGGTCTCCCATGTGTTGGGCTGAGGTGGGTGATGCACCTATGTTGCATCTAGAGTTAGTTCAGAAAACAAAAGAGAAGATTGCACTTATCCATAAGAGGTTGGGTACGGGCTCTAAGTCGTTAAAAGAGCTATGCTGACCGTATGCGGAGACTGTTGTTCTTTGAGGTGAGAGATCATGTCTTTTTGAAAATATTACCTAGACGGGATTTGATAAGGTCTAGGTTTATTAGACCGTTTGAGATCTGTGGGGGCCGAGTATTAGGGGATGCAAAGAGGCCGAATAAGTGAACTTAGAGAATCGAGGTAAATACATCGTATTCAGCCCCATCTTATATAAATCCAGAAGTACCCTAATCGGCCACACAACCAATTGAGCGAGGAGCCAAGTGAAGAGTGGTTTGCAACAAAAGGAGTCGAGTAAATAATTACATGGTGGATTAAAGGTCGGCCCAACCCTAAGGCCCAGAAAAAGATATAAATAGAAAAACATCAGCCAAAGAGAGGTATGTGAGAATTAGTATGTTTAACTTAAGATACAAGCAACCAAGAGAATATATACTGACTTATCCGTCGGAGTGCTAACTCTGGCACCCACGACCGAAGTGTTTATTCTTTTTCAGGTTACTAGCTGAGGATCTCAAGCATCCCATTAGATCCAAAGAGTATTTCCAAACCACTTCTCCACAATTGGCACTATTTGTGGGAAAACTCTAGCACATCCATGGCGGGCGTGACGGAAGATCCTCTGGCAGTCGTTGACAACCTTACGCCACGAGTCGACACCACTCAAAGCACCATGCTGGGACCAGAAAACATTGCTGCACGAAGAGCCTTGAACTTCGATGCAACTGATGAAACAATGCAAGCACTTATGGATCAAGTGAAGCAAAACGAACAGAGGTTGGAGAACATGATGGCTGAGAATGAGCGCCTTTGACAGGATTTGGCCTTAGAGGTGGCAAAATTCCAACAGGCCGCGCGCCAAGATTTGCCACAACCTCTAAGAAAGGATGGTCGACAACCTCAAGTTCGAAGACAAGATAGTGGCAGTGATTCTGACTCCTCATCCCCAGAACCCAAAAAGAAGGGGCGAGTCGAAGTCTCCAATTCTTCTCAAGGAAGTCAGCGTGCACGAAGTAAGAGAAGAAAAAATGATTCAGACGAAGAAGACCAACATGACCTCTTTGTGCAATGAATCGCAAGGGCAGTACTACCCAAAAAGTTCAAGGCTCCATCATTCACCTTATACGATGGAAAATCGGATCCCACTGACCATATCCATCATTATAAGTAAGCCATGACACTGCATGTAGACGACGAGGTTCTCATGTGCCGGATATTTCCAAGCAGTTTGGGACCATTTGTTGTCAGATGGTATTATAAGTTAGAATCGGCGTCGATTAAGGGCTTCCATGAATTACAAAAATCCTTCAGGGCAAGATTCATCAGCAATGAGTTCCAGCCGAAGCAAGCCGACTCTCTCTGAGCAATGCAAATCCAACCAGGGGAAACCTTACAAGCGTACTTGGCGCTATTGGGAATGCGTTAATCTTGTGGATGACGCCTGCAACAACTCCATGGCCATCACTGCCTTTAAAATGGGATTGTATCCTGATAATGCCCTCCGCAGTTCTTTCACCAGAAGGCCCCCCAAAACAGTCTGGTTGTTGATGAAGAAAGTCGGGGAATACTGCAAAGTGAAAGATGACGCCCTGCGGGTTAAAGCCGGGCACAAGGCCAACAAGATAGCCCTTTCTGAGATCATTCAACCGATAAATTCTGTACCATCGTGGAGCCCTGAACTGGGAAATCGGGCAAAACAAGACAGAAGACGGGATTCGCGCCGACCAAATGACCAATGTTCCCACTGAGCTAGTGAACAACTTCAAGTGGATAGTAGGTGCACAAGGCGCGTGGACAAGAAATATTCAGAGTTGACGGAGCTGATCAGCACGGTTATGTCTAAAGTTCAACACCTTCTGTTCTTCAAATGGCCATAAAAAATGGTGGGACCTCTTGACACAAGGAGATGGGATAGGCAGTGCGAATTTCACAAGGACCACGGCCATGATACCGAGAGTTGTTACGCGTTGAAGGATCAACTTGAGGAATTGGTACAAGACGGTCGGCTTAAGCAGTACGTCTGAAAAGACAACACAACCAAAACAATAGCTTTAAGGCAGGATTCACCTCCACTTGGCGTAATCCATATGATATATAGCCTGCCGACGGCATCCACAGTTCATACAATTCAGCCGAATCCTAGCCCCAAAAAGCAAATCACACCAGCAAAACGGCCCCATGAAGTTCCGAGTATTACCTTCAACGATTTTGATTTGATCGGTGTAACGCTCCTCCACATTGATCCATTGGTCATCGAACTACGCATAAGTCGATTCATCGTTGAATGCGAGTGTGGCAGAGCGGAGGAGTGCCGACTGCGAGGGCAGCCGAGCGAAGAAGTGCCGACCGCGAAGTGTGCCGACCGCGAGGGTTGCCGAGCGCGAGAGTGGCCGAGCGCGAGTGTGGCCGACCGCAGGAGGTGCCGACCGCGGGAGGTGCCGACCACAGGGGGTGCCGACCGCGAGGGTGGCCGAGCGGGAAGGCACGGGGCTCAAGAGGCGGCGTGCCACGTGATGATTTGAAGTGGAAAAGACAAGGTAAGGGCAGAAGTCAGTGCATCAGGGCCATACACGTGGCAGAATTTTGGGGGAGGGGAAAGGTCAAGCGTTAGATCAGAAGTGAAACGTCAGGGCATTATTATGGGCGTTGAGAAGGCAGTTTTGGCAGATGATTGGAAAAGTTTTCAAACTGGCGCAAATTAATTTGGATCCTTGGAATACGGGCAAACCGTAGGCTTTTGGTATCATACGATTCACCTACTTCTTTACAAAAACCCAAAACATTCGAAGTATCAGTTCCTTCGTTGCCTGCGATACCCCTTTACAACATTTTTGTAACTTTCTTGCACCTGCATCAGAAGCAATACGCAGATACGCCATAGACATGGCTCAGGAAGAAGCTGCGATTGTCGTCGTGGACCCGCTTGGGGAGGACGACGCAGAGGAACTAGCAGCGCAGTACAGGTCAGGGAGGATGGAGGAAACAGTGGTGCGATCCCATGGTTCCACCGTGATAGCTGCGCCACAACCAATCAGCCAGGTGGACCCGGATCACTGGCATTCGAGGGCTGACAAGTCCATCATTACTGCGGCGGAGTTGGAGGCTATCCGCGAGAGATACCAGATTCCGGCGGAGGTGGAGTTGGCGTTGCCAACATCAACAGAAAGGTCGTCTGACGCCAGGCCAGGGGAGTTCTCCCTCTACGAGGAGGCGTTGAAGGGTGGTTTGAGATTGCCGCTGCCACAGATCGTGGTGGATGTGCTCAACCGCTTGGAGGTAGCACCAGGGCAGCTGATGCCCAATGCATGGAAGATTTTGCTATCTTGCGCAAGTGCATGGCCAAAGGCGACTGAAGGGCAGACCATGACCGTGGATGAGTTCTTTGGCTGCTACAAAGCTTCAGGGCAGCAAGAGACATGGGTTACCCTACAGGCCGCGGTGGGGAAGGGCTTGGTGGCAGGTTTGCCAACTTTGATCAAAGGTTGGAGGCCGAGGTGGTTCTATGTGTCCAGTTCTGGAGGGGGTGGAGTGCGTATGACGTGGAAGGTGCCAACTAGGTCTATGGAGCTGAAGTTGAGCGCGACGGCGGAGGAGAGGGTAAAGAAGGTGAAGGAGTGGAGGGAAAGGGAAAAAGTCAAGTGGGACGAGCTTGTTCAGCCGTCCGCACTATTTCAAGCAGGGTTGGGTCCGCAACCGATCGGGGGGGGACCTCGACCGATCGGAGTTGGAAGCCAGAAGAAGAGCACAGGAGGCAGAGGATCAGGCCATCCTGATGAAGGCCCAGAAGTTCAAAGAAGCTCAAGTCGACCGACCGCCTCAACCACTTGCGAGGGAGAGGATTCGACCTCGTCCCAAGCCCCTGGGAGAAAAGAACTTGAGCGAGTTTGTGCCACGACCGCTCCCAAAAGACCCTCTAAAGGAGAGATCGTTGAAGGAGATGGAGGAGCTGGGTGTAGGGAAGAAAAAGAAGAGGTTGAGGCGGGGTGAGGGAGAGCCAGCCCAAAAGAGGAGGAAGGAGGTGAGGGCGGGAGAGGCCAGTCTAGCTAGGCAGATGGAGGGTGGTGAGGTGGAGAGGACCTCAAAAAGAGTGGTCCTCCCAGAGGTGGTGGGGGTGTCTGTTGCTAAAGATGCCCCAAAGGTGATAGAGGTCAGTCCAGCGCCAGAGGCTGTGGAGAAGACCCCAGCAGCACAAGGAGGAGTTGGGGTAACAGCTGCAGAGCCAAGTGTGGGACAACAGTCCCAAAGGGGACTTGCACTGCAGGAATGAGGGGCTCGTCTAGGTGCAGCGATTTATCATGTGTGTGCTGTAGCTGGGAGGTTGGAGGGGGAAGAGAACCCAGCCAGGGCGAGGGCAGACCGCCTAGTGAAGATCGTAGAGGAGGCGGGTCTGCGCTCGGCTTCTGGATTCAACGAAACCGACCTGTTTAGGGGGTTATGCTCCGCCCAAATGGAGGTAACTACCCTGGCGAGGCAGCCAAAATCAAAAGTCAAGAGGCCAAGGCCGAAAGAGTTGGCCAAGAAGGACGATCTTGAATGGAAGATCGCCCATCTTGAGTCATCAGTCAAGTTGGAGTTGGAGGACACGCACCGCAGGGTTGTGTCGCTCGAGTTCCAGTTAACTGGTGAGCAGAAAAAATTGGAGGAGTCCCAAAGAGCCTGTGCCATTGCGGTCGAGCGGCATGAAGAGGCCATGACCAATAATGAAGATCTCGTCAGGCAAAGAGATGATGTAGATGCTAAGGTTGAGGCTCTGCAAAAGGAGGTGGAGGACGAGCGTGCCAGAGTGGCGGAGCAGAGGGAGAGCTTGCGCAAGGAGTTGGAGGCAGAGCGAGGTAGACTGGCGATGGAGAGGGAGACTCTGTAGAAGCAGTTCGACGCAGAGAGGGAGAGGTTGATTGCTGAGGGAGAGACCTTGAAAAGGGGGCTGGAGGCTAAGAGGGAGAAGGCTGCAGCTGACAAGGAGGCTTTGATGAAGGAGCTGAGCGAGGAGAGGGCAAAAGTGGCCTCAGAGAGGGCTGCCTACCCTGATCTGTGCATCGCAACAGTGGAACAGTTCAAGGGATCGCCAAACTTTCAGATGGCTGTTGATGCTGTAGTGGCCAGCAGCTTAGCAAAGGAGGATACTGGAGGGGCTGGCCCATCAAAGCCGACTGCTGAGGGGAGAACGGAGTCTGAAGTTATTGCAAGCTTCCAGCAGTCGGACTTCTACAAACATGAAATGTCAGAGTACTGGGACAGTGGGTGGAAAATGTTCAAATGGAGGGCTGAGGAGCTGTTCCCAGAACTTGACTTTAGTGGCGTAACAATTGGAGAAGATGATGTGGCCCAAACCCCTCTGGATAAAGGTGTTGAAGAAGAGGATCTAGCCTCCAGTGAAGAAGGAGAGTGAACTGGAGACATGTACTGAAGAATTTTTTGTTTTGTTTTGTATACACACATTTTTTTATTTTTTTATTTTTGTAAGTGCTGTAGTGGGCTAATGTACACATTTGTGAATGAATAAAAATTGCCTTTGAGTGATTGTGTTTGCATATGTATAGGCCAGTGTGAATGAAGTTTGGGAATGGCGTAAAAATGTAATATTGAACAAAGTTAAAATTTAGTAAAAGTGAACCTTATGCATAGTAAAACTGAATCCGTATAAAACTGAAAAACTCAATGCAGAGCCAGATTAGAGTGGTATGGAAATTCAGTGAAGTTCAAGGTGGTGCTGAAATAGGACTTGTATAAAAATGAGATGCAAAGTAGAGTAAAGAACTCCTTAATGCTGAGTAAAATGGGACTTGTAGAAAAATTCAATGGGTGAGTAATTGAAAAATTGGAGTACAAGGTTGTAAAACATGAGTGTGGAAAATGATCTTAATAAGAGGTCCATGGATAAGTATGAGTGAAGGAGTCATGAATGAAGGCAGGAAAGTAGGTTTTAAATTGTAACTAAGGGGTCCATGGTAAACCTGTAGGCGAGAACTTGGAGAGCACCGTTGGAATTTGACTAAGTAGAGGTGTTGTAAAAATTTGTGACCTCAAACCAAATGGCATAACATTTTCCATTCAAAGTGCCCGAAAGATACTTCAGATCAAATTTAGAAGATATTACTTCCAAATTTAGGAGAGATCACTTCCGTTCAGATCAAATTTAGAAGATATTACTTCCAAATTTAGGAGAGATCACTTCCGTTCAGATCAAATTTAGAAGAGATTACTTCCAAATTTAGGAGAAATCACTTCCAGCCTTCTGGTGTTCGATCTGCCTGAGTCTTTTGAAGTGCTCAGTCTGGCTGAGACTTCTAAAGGTGCTTGGTTCTGGCTGAGGCTTTGGAAAGTGCTCGGTCTGGCCGAGGCTTTTAAAAGTGCTCAGTTCTGGCTGAGGCTTTTGAAAGTGCTCAGCCTGGCCGAGGCTTTTGAAAGTGCTCGATCTGGCCAAGGCTTTTGGAAGTGCTCAGTTCTGGCTAAGGCTTTTGAAAGTGCTCGGTTTGGCCGAGGCTTTTGAAAGTGCTCGGTCTGGCCGAGGCTTTTGGAAGTGCTCAGTTCTGGCTGAGGCTTTTGAAAGTGCTCGGTCTGACCGAGGCTTTTGAAAGTGCTCGGTCTGGCCGAGGTTGCGAGTGCTGTAAGTGAAAGTTTCACGGAAGCAACATTTAGACAGTTGAATTATAGAAGATTGGAGCTCCAGTCGAAATTTGTATTATCTATTTGAAAAAGGAAAATACAACAAGTTTGATAATACAAAAGTAGGAATTCACTGATAGTAGCGCTTCAGATGTTCAGCATTCCAAGGATGGGGAAGGTCTCGGCCATCCATGTCTTGAAGTTGGTAAGTGCCTGGCCATGGGCGGGCCTTCACAACGTAGGGTCCCTCCCATTTGGCTGCTAGTTTGCCCTCGGTCGGATTCTTTGTGGTGAGAGTTGCTTCCCTCAAGACAAGGTCCCCTACAGAGAACTCCCGTGGTTGGACTCTGCGGTTGTAGTGTGTTCTCATTTTCTGCTGGTACGAAGCCAATCTGACAGCAGCAGTCTCTCTAAGCTCTTCGATGAGGTCTAGGTCTGCTCGACGGAGTTCTTCGGTTGAGGCGAGATCCGGATGTAAGACCCTGGGGGTGGGCAGACTGACTTCTACCGGAATGACCGCCTCAGTGCCATATGTTGTTTAAAAGGGTTTCCCAAGAGAAGTCCCGCGAAGGTTCGGTAAGCCCAGAGTACATGTGGTAGTTCCTCAGCCCAGAGGCCTTTAGCAGCTTCAAGCTTAGTTTTGATGATCTTCAGGAGAGAACGGTTGGTGACCTCAACTTGGCCATTTGCTTGGGGATGACCGGGGGAAGAGAAGCATGGTTGAATCTAGAGATCTGCACAAAATTTCCTGTATTTAGTGTTGTCGAACTGTTTGCCGTTGTCGGAGACGATGGCCTGAGGGATGCCAAATCGGCAGACGATCGATTGCCAGATGAACTTGGTGGTGTTCCGCTCGGTGATTGAGGCGAGGGGTTCTGCCTCGACCCACTTGGTGAAGTAATCAATGGCAACAATCGCGAACTTGGTTTGGCCTCGACCAGTGGGAAGTGGACCAACCAAGTCGATCCCCCATTTGGCAAACGGGTAAGGGCTGCAGAGGGTGATCGGCTCAGTGGGAGGAGCATGGGGGATGTTGGCGAAGCGCTGACACTTGTCGCATTTAAGCACAAAATCAGCGGCATCTTGGTTGAGAGTCGGCCAGAAGTAGCCTGTACGGAGTATTTTGTGTGCGAGAGACCTGCCACCTGAATGGTTGCCATAGATTCCTTCATGGATCTCTTGCATCACATAGGTTGCTTGGGCGGGACTGAGGCATCATAGGTACGGTCGTGAAAAACCGCGCTTGTAAAGGACGCCGTCGACCAGAATGTAGTTAGCCGACCGAGCTCTGACCTTGGCAGCCTGCTGTTGGTCATCTGGGAGTTCTCCAACGGTCAAGAAGAGAAAGATGTCGGAAGCCCAAGGGATGGGCTCCGTCTGGAGGAACTGCACTTCTTGTAGGTCGGGCAAGATGGTCGGGTGGGTGAGGTATTTGAGGCAAACTCCATGGCTAAGGTCAGATTGGTCGGCAGAGGCCAGCTGGGCCATCTCGTCTGCTTTGGAGTTTTCCGCCCGAGGTATGTGTCTGATCTGGAAAGTATTGAAGAGGCGAACAAGGGTGAGTGCCATGTCCCTGTAAGCCCGCATTGTGATATCCTTGGCATCAAATTCCCCCGTGATCTGGCCGACGATGAGTTGGGAGTCACTGAACACGCGGATGTGGCTAACACCAATGTCTTTGGCCAGACGAAGTCCTGCTGTCAATGCTTCGTACTCGGCCTCATTGTTGCTGGCCGCAAACAAGAGGCGGAGAGCACATTTGAAATAACCCCACTCAGGGGAGGTGAGTATGAGGCCAGCCCCACTGCCTTCCCTGCGAGACGAGCCGTCAACATTGAGTGTCCAAGAATGAGGATCTTCAGGCTCTGGTGGGGTTGGTGAGGGTGGAGGTTTAGTGGTTGGGGCTGGATTGGTGAATTCCAAGATGAAATCGGCTACAGCTTGCCCCTCGATTGCTGTCCGGGGGCGATAGGAGATGTCGAACTGGCTTAGTTCTACTAACTACTGCATTAGTCTTCCTAAGAGCTCTGGTTGCTGCATGACCTTCCTCAGTGGCTGGTCGGTGAAGACCACTATGGAGTGGGCTTGGAAGTAGGGGCGGAGTCGTCTGGAGGCGATGACCAAGGCCAGGGACAGCTTTTCTAATAGGGGGTAGTTCTGTTCCGCTCCCCTGAAAGCCCGACTGATGTAGTAGACCGGCCGTTGTACTGAGTCGTCCTCTCTGATGAGAGCTGCACTGATTGCGGTGCTTGATACTGCTAAGTAAAGGAAAAGGGGCTCACTCGTGATTGCCTGTGAGAGAAGGGGAGGATTGGCCATGCACTGCTTTAACTGTTGAAAGGCTTCTTCGGATTCAGTTGTCCATTCAAAAGTCTGCCGAAGGACTTTGAAAAATGGTAGGCACTTATCCATTGCGCGGGAGATGAAATGGTTGAGGGCTGCCACTCTGCCGGTGAGTCTTTGAACTTCTTTAACGGTTTTGGGTGACTGCATCTCAATCAAGGCCTTGATCTTCTCAGGGTTGGCCTCGATGCCGCGCTGACTGACCATAAAACCCAAGAACTTTCCCGATCCTACGCTAAAGGCACACTTCTCTGGGTTGAGCTTCATCTGATATTTGCGAAGGGTGGCAAAAGTCTCTCGTAGGTCGGCGAGGTGGTCAGTGGAGAGTTTGCTCTTGACTAGCATGTCATCCACATACACTTCCATGTTCCGTCCGATCTGATGGTGGAAGACTGCATTGACTAAACGTTGATAGGTGGCCCCAGCATTCTTTAGTCTGAACGGCATGACACGGCAGTGGTAGGTGCCCCGGTCAGTGATAAAGGATGTGTGTTCCTGGTCGGACGAGTGCATCATGATTTGGTTTTACCCGGAGAAAGCATCCATGAAGCTGAGCATTTGATGACCGGCCGTAGCGTCGACCAGCAGATCAATGCGGGGGAGTGGATAGCTATCTTTGGGGCAAGCTCGGTTCAGGTCAGAGTAGTCGACGCAGAGACTCCACTTGCCATTGTTCTTGCGGACTAGGACCACATTGGACAGCCACTTAGGATAATCCACATTTCGGATAAACTGAGCCTCGAGGAGTTTGTCAACCTCTGCAGCTATGAGATTGTTGTGCTCTGGGTGGAAAATACGCTGCTTTTGTCAGTAAGGTCGGAAATGAGGTTCGATACTGAGGCGGTGAGTTATGAAAGAGGGGTCAATGCCTGGCATGTTTGCATGAGTCCAAGCAAAGACGTCTCTGTGCTCGGTCAGGAGAGCGGTAAGGTCGTCCTTGGCTTGGAGAGGTAGTTGACTGCTGATCTTGGCAGTTTTGAGTGGGTTGGTAGGATTGATGTTAACTTCGACGAGTTCTTCCACAGGTTCGCCTCTGATCAGCTCGTCCTCATCCCGGCCGTCAAGTCCTTCAATGATCATTGCCTCCTTCAGTTTGACTTCTTTAAGTGAGGCCACATAACACTCCCTAGCCATGCTCTGTTCTCCCCTGATAGCTCTGACCCTGAGATCAGTAGGGAACTTGAGGGAAAGAAAATAGGTGGATGTGATGGCTTGGAAGGCGTTGAGGGCGGTGCGGCCGAGGATGATGTTGTAAGCAGAGGGGCAGTCGACAACAAGGAAAGTAAGCAACTTCGTGGTCTGCTGTGGGTACTCCCCAATGGTGATGGGGAGATCAATGAAGCCGATAGAGGTCACCCGATCGCCAGTGAAACCAACCAAGGGGGTTTGGAGTGGAGACAGACTTTCCTCACCGATCTTGAGCTGGTTGAAGCAGCCGAGGAATATGATGTCTGAAGAGCTTCCATTGTCGATGAGGACTCGCCTGACCTTATAGTTGGAGAGGATGGCAGAAATGACGAGAGGATCATCGTGTGGATAACGGATGCCTGTACAGTCGGCGTCTGTGAAGGTAATGGGCTCTGTCCACTGCTTGGGCTGCTTGGGGGGTCGGTCTACCGTGATGACTGCCTTATCCGAGCCCTGTCGTATTTTTCTCAGTTCTGCTCTCTGAGCCGAGCGCGACGGTCCCTCGTAAGCAAGACCGCCTGAGATGACTCTGATTTCACCGATAGGCGGGGGTGGATTACCTTGTGGCCGAGGCTGTTGGGGAGGTCAATCGCGACCTTGGTCTGGTTGAGCTGGTTGCTGAGAAAGGGTGCACCTGCGATTGTCTCTGTGGGGCTCGGCCCTTTGCCTCTGCTGAGGGCGGGTGTCTGTGAATCGGCTTAGACGCCCCTGGCGGATGAGGGTCTCCACTTGATCCTTGAGGCTGATACAATCGTCGGTGTTATGGCCATGGTCCTGGTGGAAACGGCAATATTTGGACTGGTCTTTCCGATTGGAAGGGTTCCGTGGAGGGAGAGGCCACTTGAGGGGGTAGTCCCGTTGGATCTGGTTAAGGACATGTTCCATGGGAGAATTGAGGGGTGTATACTGCTCGAACCGACCGGGCGGTCGGACTGGTGCCGACCGGTCGGCACGAGTGGGTCGGTCGGTATAGCGGGGTGTTTGGCTATGATACTGGGTGCTGTTGGGTTCTTGGTCTTTTCTCTTTTCTCGGGGGGTTGGGTTTTTAGCTGTTGGATCTTGTCGAGCGGCTAGTGAATCCTCAGCATTCATGTATTTTTGGGCTTTGGAGAGTAGGGCCGCCATGGAGGTCGGGGGGTTCTTAGATAGGAAGAAAAGGAAATCAGATGACCACAGACCGGCCATGAAGGCTGTGAAGATGACCTTGTCGTCATTTTCGGCTACTTGCAGGGCTTCGGTGTTGAAGCGAGTGTGAAGTCGTGATGATTCCCTTCCCGACGCGGATGTTGAGTAGCTGGGTAGCCGGGTGTTGTTGACGTTGGGTGCCGATGAAATGGCTTAAGAAAGAGTCACTGAGATGTTGGAAAGTGGAGACCGAGTCCGGTGGTAACTGGCTAAACCACAGCCGAGCTGACCCCTTCAGTGTCACGGGAAAGGCTCGGCACATGATTTCGTCAGGAAAGGCATGGAGGATCATGAGGGTGCGGTAGGTCTCCAGATGGTCGATCGGGTCGGTTGTGCCGTCAAAGGAGTCAATGGTGGGCATTTTGAATTTGGCGGGCAGGGGTTCGTCTCGGATGGAGGCGACAAATGGCAAGTTTGCGGTGGTGGAGGGCTTATGCTGAATATTCTGCATAACCCCTTGTAGCTGGAGCTTCATGGCTCGGAGTTCAGCATCCTAGAGGGAGATGTTGTCACCACCAGAGGGAGACAGGTGGTGGATGCTGCTGGCCTCTCCCTCGTGGGCTGGTGCTACAACCGATGGGTGTGGGGGTGGAGGTGGCGGATTTACATGTTGGTGGGGAGATTGCAAACCATCCAGGTTGGGTGGATTGGGTAGTGGGGCAGTATGGCCAGGAGTGCGCTCTGGGTTAGGCAGGATATCTGGAGGTGGTGGTGAAGGAATGGGGAGGTTTCTCTGGAGCAGGGCGTTTATTAAGGCCTAGTTTTGCTCAGCCATACGGTTGATGCTGTTAGTAAGTTCGATAAAGTATTGCGGCAGGTTGTTTGGATTGGGAGGGTCGGTTTGGTGATCGGGAGGATTATGGTGGGAAGCCATGGATCTAGTCGTGACCATACACTTGACGAGTGAGGTGAAAAGGTTACTAGAAAAGGGGCTCCGACGACAATGAGCACAACTGGCGTATGGACAAACCAGTTCCCACAGACAGCGCCAACTGATGATACAGTTAATCCTGGTGAATGGGCTGGACCGATCCAAGCTCCTCAAGTCCACTGGATAACCTACAAACAAGTTCAACGGGGAACGGGGTAGTCCCCCGGCGAACCCTCCGGTGTGTGAATTAGGAGATGTGGTAGGTAATGCAATGAGAGAGAGAGAGAAGGATAGAAAAACTTAACCTTCTTCTTGTCTTCAAGCTTTGCTTATATCCTTTGGTAATCATTTCGCTGTCTTTGCCGTTCTGACCTCCCCGCCGAAAGCTTACGCCGTGGTTCGTCTTGTTCAGGGTGAGGGGGTGCCATTCCGGCTGAGAGGTGTTGTCGCAATAAATGCTGTGATGGGCTGCATTAATGGTGATGTGTTGTGGCAATAACTTTGCAGATCTTTGTCTGCTGATGTGGCCTGTTCTGAATCCGCCACGTGTCCGAGCATCATTGGCCTTCCACGCTCAGTTGGCCTCCAGCTGTCTTGGATTTTGCTACCCGGGTTATGCAATGGGGTATAAATGGTGGGCTTGGGTTTGTCCACTATGGGCCGTGGTTCTTGTGGGCCTATCCATGTCAATTTTAATATTAAAAGAATAAATATCATTAATTCTAAACAAATTACAAATCACCATCTTCTTCCCATCATTGTAAATATTATTATTCATTATACACATGATTGATTTTTCATAGAATTTATTATTAGATATTTATATTTATATTTTGTTTTTTTACATGATGAATTGAATGATGAATTGAATATTTGATTATACAAGGGAAGAGAAAATATTGAAATCCAATCTAGCAAGGAATGCACAGAAAAGATATTTGGTGATTAAGCATAATGAAGGGAATGAAAATCCATTGATAAGAGAGCAACTTATCTAATTAGGGACAAAAAGCTTGATTATTATAATTATCACTCCAATGTGCAAAATGTCATATGACGGATAAACATAAGTGTAGACACCCCATTTTTTACCGCCCTTAAGACTTGGGCATCACTGATTGATCACTCAATGATGAAAGTTGTGCTATGCGAATGTTCGATTTATTCAGCAAGAAGAGCTTCTAAATCCCAACCTTACACCCCATTTCAGACCCAAAACTATTTTAGACCTTAAAACCCTCTCTTTCAAAATATTTTCCCCAAATGTTTGTACGATGTTCCAAGACCCCCATTTCGTTAAAAATTGCACTTTTCGATAAACCGAATAAGGACAAAGTGGAAATAAATGAAAGTGAGGTGAATTCTTTGAAAAAATATTTAAAACATCTTATTTAAAGGTTTGGAGTTGAAGAAAATAAGAGGGGAGGGAAGAAAACTAGTTGAGAGAAGAGTTAGGCATCAATCCGTTAGGGCAAAACTGAGCAGCCTTCACTAAAATAGATATATCTCTTTGAAAACTTAGAATTTAGATGTGAGGCCACCACCATTGAAAATTAGACTTTCAGGGCTTCAATTTAGACTCAAGAATGACCTAAAACCGAGTTCGGATGAGGAAGATATGTCCATTTGAAGTTGGACCTAGAGAGCAGATTTTTGTAGCATAGTGAAATTTTTGGCCTTTTTTTTAGTAGATTGACCCACTTTTGGGAGGGTGCCATCCACTAATGTGTTTTGCCATCCATGATTAGTGGCCTGCCGGCCACAAGTGTTAAAAACAGATTTTTTTTTTTTTTTGCAATGTTCCACTTGTCTCTATAGAGATATTTCGACCTAAGGCTCTTGTTTTCTATATATAGAGGACCTTCTCTCTTGGTTTCAAGGTTAGAAAACATTTAAGAGTGAAAATATTTTTGGAAAAATCCTCTCTCTACAATTCTCTCTCTCTTTTGCAACTTGCATAGCCTATGCCCAAATACACCAAACCAAACCTGGAGGACTTCTTGCTAAGATGATTTGAGCTCGAATTTGAGCTCTTGAAGCACTTGAGATCGTGAAATTGGTGATTTGTGACTTAAGGGTTCATTCCTCTTCAAGAAGTATACCTTCTCTTGCTTTTATACCATCTTTATACCATTTGATTTCCATCTTTTCTACTGATTTTTGAGCTATTTGAAACCTATATTTTTGGGCTGAAACTTGTGGTTTAAGGTCATTAAAGATTGAGGGGTGGTTCACCCTTCTTTACACCTTACTCTCGAGGCCTTTACCCTTGTGTTTCCCACTTTGTTGTCAACTCTTTTTGAGATTTTTAATACTGGATTTCAGAGTTATTTTAGTAGCTAAAATCATGTTTTGAAGTTCAAAAATGGAGGGGGTAGCCTTCCCTCCTTATGCTTTGTTTACTGGCTTAACATGTTCTATGTTTTAGCTTATTGTTTTAGCTACTTGTGTCTTCATTTCAGCACATTTTTATACCATTTTTGGATTTTTTAAACTCTATACTTTTATACTGCAACCTGTGGTTTAAGGCCAATAAGGGTTGAGGGGTGGTTCGCCCTTCTTTACACCTTGCTTTCAAGGCCTTTCCACCTTTGTTTCATACTCTCAAACAATCTTTTTTTGGGCTTTGAATACTGAATTTCAGAGTATTTTTAGTGGTGAAAATCATGTTTTGAAGTCCAAATTTGGAGGGGTTAGCCTCCCCTCCTTGTGTCCTGTTTGCTGGCCTAGTTAGCTCTATGTGTTAGCTTATTTTCCTAGCCATTTGTAGCCTAATTCTAGCATGTTTTAGGCTCTATTTTGGACTATTTTAACTCTCTTTTTGGTTGATTGTTGCATTTGAGTCTTGTATTGCATGCTTGTAGTGTAAGTGTCATCACAAGCTTCGTGTTTTAGGCCTTTAGACATCACTTGTTTAAGTTGCTTACATGTTTTTAGTGATTTTCTCACTTAATTTCAGCAAGCATAATCTCTGTAACCTCCCTCATTTCTTCACTTTTTGTTCACTTTGAGGGTTGTTTCAACCTTAGGATTGTTTAAGCTTGAGATTGAGGTCCATGCTGAATGGTTTAATCTTGTTTTGGGGGTTCATTATCAACGGCATGACACCTCTCTCTTGCCTTAAACTACCCCTTGTTTGATACTTCCTTCCCTTTAGAAGACTTCTCACCAATGGACTTAAGTGGTTAAAGAATGGTTGATAAGTTAAAATGGGTAAACAAAATGGAAACTAAAAGTGTGCAAGATAAGAAATTGGTTGTGTTTTGATGTGTTCAATCGGACGTTAATTGAACACAAGGAAAATTAGGGCATTTCATAATCAAAGTGATAAAATGTGCCAAGGTCTCCATTGCCCTTGATCATGCATGATAGGGTGATGGCCTTTTTTTGGTCTTATTTGTACATTTATTAACTTGTAAATCTTGGTTCCTTAGCCATTATACAATGAAATTGCTTGATTGATGGTTTGAAGACCAAATGTATCACTCCTTTGAAATGTTTTGATGATAAGGAGGGATACACAATACAAACAACCTGTGACAATACCCACTCTTTGCACTGTTTGCTCTCTGTTGCAACAAAAAAAAAAAAGTGTCATCAGTGGCCAGTCGACCAATATTACTGGCCGGCAGGCCATCACTATTGGATGGCAACCCCTCAATGGTGGCTGGCGGGCCACCACTTTTGGCGTGCTGGCCACCAATGAATTTTGAGCAGTGTGCTTATGAAGCATGGCAGAGTTGATCTAGAGAAGGAAATCAGTGCAAGGGTTGTGTAATAGAGACTTTCGGAAGCAAACAGCGGATGTTCTTTGGGTGGAAACCAAGCATGCATGAGCCTCCCTCGCTTCCTGAAACTAATTAATTATCTATTTGTTGTAATTAATTAGTTGTAGCTAATTAGTTTGTGTTGTAATATTTAATTAGTTGTAGCTAATTAGTTTACTTATTTAAGTAGTTTTAATTAATTAAATTAGCTCGTGTTGTAATATTTAATTAGCTTAGCCTAGTTAAATTCTTAGCTTAGAGTTAGTTAGTTAATTCAAGTGTTGTAATAATTAGTTAATTATTTTCGCTATTTATTCGGTTTATAATAATTAGCTTAATTAGTTGCTAGTTAGCTTCTATTCATTCGAACTCTCCTTCGTGAGAGCATGATGTAATAATGTGTATGTCTTCCAACCCCGCGTCTTTTTCCCTTTTATTTTCCTGCTTTTGATAATTAGATTAGGGACATGTTTCAATTAGCATACCTTATGCTTGCATCCATTCATCTCGTATTGCATGCACCGAGGCTCGACGCATCATTCAAATTACATTATCATTTCAATACTTCGTTGAATGCGTGCTTAGACCGCATGTCTAAAATTGACCCATATGCCACATTAGTAGCCGAGACTAGTAATTGCATATCGCATGTGTTGCATTAGACATTTTGCATAGTTAGGAATCATGCATATTTTTCTAACTCTTTTGTTTTATTTTGGCTTGGAGTACTAGGTGAGTTTTTTTAGTGCTTTAGCATACTTGCATGAGTGTGAGTGATTGCCATGACTAGCATGCTTGCTATGAGGCCAAGTGCTTACTTGATAAACTATTTGAATGCTTGTGGGTGAAGGTTTGTTGCTTGAATTAGAACGATTTGATGAATGTACGTTTTACGCCCACTTTGTTGAATGGCAAATTCGCATACTTTAAGCCTACTTGAGGTGGCAAAATCAACTCCTTTTCGCAAAACAAATATAAAATTGGATTGTTACAATTTGGAAGAACTAGTATATACTTGCTTGTGCGTATCACGTAGTAATGCTAAGCCTAATAAACCGGAACAAAAGCACATAATGTTGATAAAAATCATATCATAATTAGTAGAGGCCGATCTTTGATCGAGCGAGCGAGGGTGCTCAATTCATGACCTTCCCCTCTCGTACCTAAGTTTTTGAGCTAAGGCAACTTTGGTGATGACGAACACGTGGCCTTTGGCACGAGTCATGGGCTTCCTAAATTTTTCCAAAATAAAATATTTAGGTGGCGACTCTGTATCTGGCAAAGCAGTCCAATTTTGGCTTCAAAATCGATTTTCCAAAAGATTTTTCAAATTTGGACTCTTTGGTGTTTATCAATTTCACATTGTACTTGTGAGATTAGATTCAGAACCGTGAGAGTTCAAACTATAGGGCTTTTTTCAAGTTTCCGAAAGGGGGCGCGAAAAAGCTGAGCTACAGTTTCTGGCGACTCTATTGGGGATTTAGAGAACTTGACTTGAAATTCATAATATGAAATTTTATCTACACTTATATGTTCTTTGCATTTGTGTTTGCATTAGTGCCCCTAAATCATTGTGTTTGCCATCTGCTATTCCTGGACAGTTTGCTGAAGGCTTGCCTAAAAGCTTGCCACAAGGCTGACCGGTCACAGGCTCTGCCACGATGAGGACACAACCCTTGGATCTGGACTACCACTGTACCATTTGATCCTCATTTCACTTCTCGGTGTTACGTGTGAGAGGTATATTAGGTAGTCTTGCTGAGGTTCCCTTTTTGACCATTCGGCCTAGTTACATATCGAGAGCCATAGAGACTATTCCAAACTAGGCATGATACTCACCTAAATGCAGGATTGCATGAAACCACATTGTTTGAATAGTGAACCCTAGTTCTTAACGAAAATAGGACAGGGTAAGGCTACCCCTTCATAGGGGTGTTTTGGCTCTCTTTAACTGGTATGTGCTTTACAGTGAAACTGAACAAGAATGTGCATATCAGTTGCAAAGTTGGTATCCATTTTGGGGCAGAATGCAGTGGGGTGTGCATTCATTCAGCTGTGGTCATATCTATTCTAGTGAAATTAGGCTGAGGTGCTGTCTATTTTCTCTTTTGCTAGGTAGTCCTGGAACCATAGCTTCAGAAGGCTTTGATATCCCCCGGGTACTTTGGACTTGTGTTGATAGACTTTGTTAGGTTGGAGATTTAGTTCAAGGGCAACGAGTGTTTCTTTCACCAGTGGCAAGATGAAGGAGGGCCATACAAGGTTCACCAGTTCCACTGTTCCGACATTCACCAGTTAGATTACCTTCGTTTAGCTCATCCCGGGCATCTACCCCTATCATCGCGTACCTCCGACAAATTTGGAGGGATTATTACTCCATCTGTAGGAAACAGTTGACTCCATCCAGCATGACACGACCCGTCAGGCCGAGGTTATAACAAGCTACAGCAACAGCAATAGCAACTGCAGCTAGCAATAGCCTCTACGTCACATGTACCTACCGCGGCTATCCCTATGCTCGGTATCATAGCTAATGCTGCCATTGCTCAATATCCACAAATTGAGGGTGTTCCGATTTTTCTAGTCGAAGTAGAACCCATCCCAGCACAAACTTCCAGAGCCCCGATGTATCAAAGCGAGGCACCATTCGAATTCGAGGTTGATCCAACCGCGCTCAAAGTCAACAAGATGGAAAAGCTATTCGAAAAGGCACAGGGGGTCAACTCTATTCCAGACATAAAGGATGGGCATACTAAATCGGCAGTTACCTTACCGAAGTGGTTCAAGATGGCACTTATTGACCACTTCGATGGTTCTAGAGATCCAATGGTTCATTTGCATCTATTTTCTGATATCCTATGACCAATGGGTTTGACCTGAATACAGAAGTTGTCACTATTCAGCTGAACCATGTCTGGAATAGCTATCATTTGGTATGCTAAATTGGAGGACTCGGTAAATAGAGTTGGCAAGAGTTGGCCGAATCCTTCGTTGCCCAATATTCCTACAACACGCAAATCGAGGTCACAACTCGTGATCTTGAGGCAACGCGTTAGGAACTGAAGAGGGGCTTTTCAGAATTTGTTATTCGATGGAGGACAAAGGCGGCTATGATGGCATGTAGGCCTCTAAAGAAAGAGCAAGTCCATATCATTGTTAGACATCTGCATGAAAGGCTATTATAGAAAATGATAGTCCTCCCGCTATTCAACTTTAAGGACCTCCATGAAATTGGGGTTCAAATCGAGGATGCCATCAGGCAAGGGATCATTGTAGAGGGTAATGAACCTATGAGGAAGAATGTTGTTCGTAGTTCTAATGGTAGCACAGCTGCGAAATGCTCAGAAGTAAATACCGTCACCACCAATCCCAAAACGTCCAACCCTTTTGCCAATACCAACCCACAAACAGCTAGCCCAACTCGAGCTCAAGGCAGAGCTTTCACCCCGCTCTATATAAGCCTAACCAACGCACTAAAAGTCATGATGAAAAAAGGGTATCTCAAAGCCCTTGATCCCCAACCTCTTCCTAACACACTCCCTACCAAACATAACCCCACCAAATATTGCATGTATCATCAGCAGCGCGGTCATGGTACCGATTGTTGCTACCGCCTTCATCATGAGGTTCAGAATCTCATCGACAATCAGATGATAGCTCCACCTCAAGACCCCAACGTTACCACCAACCCACTTCCCATCCATGACCAAGTATCTCCTCCCTACCTTAACCTCATCCATACACTACCTTCCACCTACAATCCCAGCATATACATCACCCCAGCCCATTTACCCAAGCCTGAGGTGTTCATTCCAAAAAGCACGGACTTGTGTATGATGGATGCACTCGAACCCTAATCATATCAAACCCATGAACCCACTACTTCTGAGCTGATAAGCATGATTGAAAACTTGCAAAGAACTGTAGCAGATTTAGCCTTTGGGATTTTGGCTCCCTCATCAACCATATCAAGTGCTAGAAATTGCACGCCAAAAGGCTCCTCATTCTTGGGGTGAGCTGTAATTGAAAAGGGCCAACCCGAAACTATCTTAACCCAAATGGAAATTATACTTAACACCACAGACACGGTGTTCTGCACATCCCCAGGCACTAGTGGAAACACTCTCCCTTGCCTTAACATTTCTTCATGGTGTTATCTCTAGCATTAGTTCTTGTATTTGACCTTGATACAGAAGCAGATCTGGCTAAACTTATTGCGGGGCAATTGGCATTCTCGGACCCAAGCGGGCAATCTTTCATTATGTGGCCAACTTTACCACACCGGTAACAGGCACCAGATGCACAGTAACACACACCCTTATGCTTTCATCCACATTCAGAACAAACGGGAATAGACCCACTGCTCTGACTTGAGCTACTTATAGACCTCGTGTTTTGTTTTTTGTTTATAAAAGGGGCAGCCCTTTTTGAAACCGTACCCAGACCTCTTACCTCTCCATTTTGTTGTCATTGTTGGGGCCTTCATTTGTTTCACAGCTGCTAGGTTGCCTTCAACCATTAAGGCTCTATCCAAAACATCAACATATGTGGCCAGTTTCAACACTCCTACCCGATAAAAGATATCCACATTTAGACCTCCTTTAAACTTTTGAGCTTTCTTGTAGTCCGTGTCAACCATGTAAGGTGCAAACCGGGCTGACTCTGTGAATTTGGCCTCGTACTATGCTATTGACGTGTTGTTTTGCTTGAGTTCTTGAAATTCAAAATCTTTTTAGTCCCGAAAGCACTGAGGGAAGTACTTGTCGTAGAAGATCTCTTTAAATTGAACCCATGTCCTGTTTCCATTGTTATTTCGGATTACCAACCACCATCTTTGGGCTTCATCTTTTAAGGTATAGGTGGCCAAGAGAACCTTCTGAGTCTCGGAGCAGGAAACACTTCAAATAATTTTTCCACTTCAAGTAACCATGTCTATGCCTTCAATGGTTCAATACCACCTAAGAACGTTGGCGGTTTCATCTTCATGAACTTCTAAGTTAGGTTAATGATATCATTGTCATCTAGTTCAACTTGCACTAGCGAGGTGGAGGGGGCAAAGGTTGTTTCCTCAAAATTCTGTTAAGGCTACAAGCATTTATTCCATTCAGCTCATTCGGGCTTCGGATAATTCAGTCGTATAATTACTTATTGCATTTTCCATGTTGCTATAGGTAAACAAGGCAATAATAAACACAAGCAAATAATTTTTTCACAACGTTCAATTTTAGTTCATTTCATTTCAATCTCATGGGTTCATGTTCATATTCAATTTTAACATTTATAGAAATTAACACACACACTCACACATGTAGATGTAATGTCCCTAATTTTGACTAGAACATCCTATAGCTCATATGGACTCGTGTGTGTGGTATAACTCGTGCTCTGATACCACTCTGTCACAACCCAAACCTGCCCCTATAGGTTTAGCATCGTAATTGGCCAGTAATCCTTGGATTACCAAAGGCCTCTGAACAGATTAACACATAATAAGGGGTTGTGGAAGTAGATATATAAAACATACATAGTCCATTGAGCTATGTACACATACATGGGACAGAAATTTTAAAACTTATTTACATATTTGTGACGTTACTAACACATTGGTCTTACATCGTCATATCCATGATATAGAACATTTAATCAAAATATAAGAAATATAAAAATCCCAAACATCGATCAAAACCACTTAACCACGACAAAACGAGAACCTCCTCGTGAGGCATAAAGGCTGGCTGACCAAAACAATACTCCAGGCAGCAACTTAGGCCTAGTTACATGCTTGCTCAATTGCATACATAAATAATACAGTGAGCTGGAGCCTAATGAATAGTAACAAAGTAAAGATTTTAATGAATAATGTCCATAACAGATTCAAAAATCAGATTTCAAACCTCTTATCAAGTCAGAAACATAAACATGTTCGTATTCGTATAAAAAACAAAGTCATATTCATATTCATATTCAAATCATGTGTGGTACATCCATTAGCGTTAACGAATCAAATTGGTCATACATATCAAGTTCCATAATGGAACCTCCGGTACCGAGTATCATATCACATTCATAGGCCACGGTAGTGTTTCCCCCGAGTGAGGGCCTCATAACACAATATTGTTTCCCCCGAGCGAGGGCCTATGCCATGGTATTGTTTCCCCCGGGGGGCCTATGACCATAAGCCATTGTATTATCTCCCCTGGGCGAGAGCCTTTGGTAAGGACAGCACAAATACATTTCAAAGAGTTGGGCCATCATTCATGTAATTTCAAAATAGCATGTTGTACTATTCTTTTCAGAAGTAGGTCATATCATATCATAATGTTTAGAAAGTATTTCATATTGAATATAGCTTTATAGAGTTATTACTCACAAATAACTTCGATAGCAAAACAAATGGATCAAACCACTCACGGCGCGTGACCTACACAAACATATAACAGGCACACATATTGAAACATACACTCAGATAGTACATAACTTATTTCATTTCATTCTTGGTGTGTTTCTAGCCTTTATCCTCATTATTATGTCTTAATTAGGGCTTAGGAATGCCTAAGATGTAATGAAGATGCCAAAATGTAACAAAACACTTGGTCAAAATTTCAAAAATAAGGCAGTTTTCTCGAGCGCAACATTAGTCGCTTGAGCGGTCTGTAAAGTCTGCAAAAGCACTGGTTGCTTGAATTTTCTGCTCGAGGGATGCTTAATGGTCACTCGAGCACAAAAATAAGTAAAAAGGGTCTCCGCTTAAGCGCAACTTTGATCGCTCAAGAGGTCTACAAAAGTCTGTAAAACTTCTAGGAGCTCTCATTTTATGCTCGAGCATAACTTCGATCGCTCGAGCGGAAGGTCAAAAATAAGAGTGGTGCCAACCCCCTAACTCTACAAAAGTATTGGGAGCTCACGTTCTCCGCTCGAGCGTAGACTCCACCGCTTAAGCGTAGGGTGCAAATTTTGGAATTTCCAGATTGTTAATACAAGTTCAAAACGCAAATTTAAACCAACAAAACACATCCTTTTTGGGCCCAAAACTTGAGGAAACATATGCAAACTTGTAAAACATTGTAAATTCAAGATCAGCTCACAAAATCAAAGCCCAAAAGCATGCCATTGGAACAAAACTAAACTTGAAATGTTGAAAACATAACATGCATATATTTTCTTGAGTTCAAACTCTCCAAATCTTGGTAGAATGAGATGTTTAGTACAAAAAGAACTTCAATTCTCATAACATAACCAAAATATGAACATGCGTGTAAGAAAACTTTGAAATCAACTTCCAAAACTTGATGATATGCACATGCATGCATGATTTCACTCCAAATTCATCTATTTAAGCTCAATCATACAACCTACTTCTCTTCAATTCTTGTAGTAAACAACTTAAATTCATGCCTAGGAGTTGAATTCTTACCTAAATTCTTCAAATGAAATCTAAGGGACCAAATCTTTTGTTCTCCAAACTAATTCCCCCTCAATTTTCTTCCAATTTCCTTGTTTGAGTTCAATTCTCTCTCTCTCTCTCTCTCTCTCTCTCTCTCTCATGGTTAGTATCAAGAAAATGAAGAAGAAAGATGAGTTAAGGTCCATATGGAAGCCTTATATAGGCTTGGTTAAGGGCTCAATTAATTAAGCCTAGATTAAGCCAAACAATGGTGATTGTTTTATTCTAATTATTTTGTTCCAAATCGAATTTCAATCAAACCTACCATAAAACTCCAAAAATTTCAAATAATACATAAACCAAGTCAATTTCGTAATCAGATGCCGATAAGGCTTTCAATTCGCAAAACAAAACAGAAACTCAAATAGATATCTCTACAACAAGTAGATATAGATGCAAATAACGTATAACACATGCAATTAACGCAAAATTTCCCCCTAAGTAATTATTAGGCATTCTTAGTACTGGCATTCTTAATTTCAGATCCTAGAGAGTGGTAAAAGTGTGGTTTGTGAATTAAGAAGAACATCCTCTCTTTTAAGGGGTAAGCTTTGAAGTCTTTAACCATCTTTTCTCTCTCTTTTTCTTATATTTACTTGTTGTTTTCATAGTGTTTTGAGACTTGAAATATGTGATTTAAAGTCACAAAAAGAGGGGGTGGGTTAGCCACCCTTCCTTAGGCCTGTTGGTTAGATGAAACCCCTTGGTTTTATTCCATTTTTCCACCTCCTAAACTTGATTTTCAGCACTATTTTTGTGTTATTTGAGTTCTTTTTAATGTAATAAATTATGCTTTAAATACTATGGTTGTGTTGTTATAAGTCCTCCCGGATTTGGTGTGTTTAGGACATAGTTGCCAATCCATTTAAGTTGATAGCCTTTTCCTTCGTTTTTATAGTTTTCATATATATATATATATATTCATGCCATTGTAATCATCTACTTTTCATTCATACTCTGCAACCTTCCTCCTTTTTTTGCTCATTTGATTAAAGGTTGTATCAAATGGAGAGTTATTGTTCTTAGTATAAGGGAGGCGTTCCTTGTGTTAAATGGTTTAATCTCTTCGGAGGTTCATTACCAGGGAATCACATTTTCCTTATACTAAGCACAATCTCTTGTTTGGCATCTCCTCCAATCACCGATGCGTTATTTTTAATGGACTAATTTTCTAGTTAGACCCTCGGAAATCATAAAGGAAGGATTCATTATAGCTCATTATCGGGTTTGGATTTGGAGTCATTATCGTCCATTTCAGGTTTGACTCCGAATTCATTATCTCTTGTAAATGAGTTTGATTCCTTCTTTGTTATTTCCCCATAGAAAAGGGCTCGAAAAGTTCATTTCTCGGGTCAAGTCATGCTTGTTAATCTTTCTCACTTTGGACTTAGTGGACTTAATCATCACTTTTGGACAAAAAATGAGAAAAGATAAAGAAAATGGAAAGGTAAGGCAAAAGGGCTAATAAAATTTGAGTAAAAAAAAGGGTGAAAAGATAATAAAATTTGGTTGGGTTCAGTCGGACGTTATACTAAATCTATTTCTTCTAGAATTATCGCATACTATTTTAGTGATGTTCGATGATTCATGATATAAGTCTACCCTTTCCTTTGAGGTAACTCTATGATAGAGATGAGGTATTGTTTATCTTTTGTTGCGTTTATTAGACTCTTATCCTATCATTTCTAAGATCATTAAGCAACAAATTTGCGATGATTGATGATTTGAGAATCGAATCTACTCCTCCCTTGAACATTTTCATGATAGGAAAAGGCAGAAAGAATAAACACCTCCTGGAAACACTCTGTCTTGCTTTGTTCCAGCTCTGTTGCAGTAGGGTATTTCTCAGAAACAATGGTCGGCCGGCCATCACTCTGTATGGCCGACCATCTTATCAGGCCGGCCGGCCAAGCTTGTTGTACGACAGTAGTGATTTTACAGCAAACCAGAGCAGATTCTCAGGCCAAAACAGAACTATTTTTTTACTATAAATGGAGCAGCTTCTGGCAACAAATAGAGAGGTTTCTGAAGGATATTCTTGCTTGTGCAGATGTGACTCACCGCTCATTTAATTCCTTTAGATTAGTAGCTTCGATTTGTATATGTAATTAATTAGTTTCTTTCATTCAAACTTGTAATAAGTAATTAGTTCATTCATTTGTATTTGTAATAATTAGTTAATTAGGACATTTCGGACCCTCTTATGCAAGGGCAAACTTGTAATATTTATATTTCTTCTAACCCCTATTTCCTTCTCACTTTTATTTACATGCTTACCGTGGTTGTATGTAGTATTACATTTTCGTTTCATAACATTGCCATACTTTGCATCCATTTTTGCATGCATAAAAGTTCAGTTCATCATTCTTGAATATCATTGTCATTTCCTACTTACTTAAATACATGTGTTACCACATGCTTTAAGTTGATCCATATGACATATTAAATAGCCAAACCTAGTAGTTGCATTCTTGTATGTGTTGTACTAGCCATGTGCATTGTTAGGATCATGCATTTTTTCTAATCACTTTCTTTTTCTTTGGCTTACCTCGGCGTACTAGTTGAGCATTTTTTATTTTACCATATTCATGTATGTGATTGTTGCCGTGCTTAGCATCTTACCATAAGGCTACATGCTTACTCGAAATAAACTGTTTAAATGCCTGTGGATGAAGGTTATTTTACTTGCGTTGTGGATGATTTTGATCAAATGTATGTATGAGCTCATTTCCTTCCTTTTGAGTTGTGTGCACTCAAAACTTTTTTAACAAAAATCACATAAAATCAGGTCATTTCCAAAGCAAGCGAAACAATCTATACCTTGCGTGCCTCACATAGTAAATTAGCATAATAAAATCAAAACAAGAGCATATAATGTTGATAAGAATCACATCATGATTAGTAGAGGCTGATCTTTGATCGGGTGAGTGGGGTGCTCAATTCATGACCTTTCCCTCTCATACATGAGTTCCCAAGTTGAGACACTTTGGTTATGACAGACAAATGGCCTTTGGTACGAGTCACGGGTTTCCTAAATTTTTCAAAAATATTTAGGTGGCGACTCTGAAATCTGACAATGCAATCCATTTTTGGCATCTCTAATGATTAATGGATTTTCTAGGATTTGCCGAATTTGGACTCTCATTTGTTTTCTATTTCACATTGCACTAGTGGAACCAAATTCAGAACCCCGGGAGTCTGAACTGTAGGGCTATCATACCCAAGGAGACTAAACCCCTTAGAGTAGCATGAAAAACCAGCTACAGTTTCTGGCGACTATGTTGGGGAATTTAGAGAACTTGACTCGAACTTCATGATGTAAAATTTTATCTACATATATATGTTCTTTGCATTGCATTTGCATGGTACTCTTAAGCCACTATGTTTACCATCTGATATCTTGGACGATTTGCTAGAGGCTTGCCATGTTAGGAACACAACCCCTGGATCTGGGTTACCGTTGTACTGCTTAATCCTCCTTTCACTTTTCGGTGTTAGATGTGAGAGGTATATTAGGTAACCTTGCTAAGGCACCTTGTTGACCAATTGGCCTAGTGTATATAGTAAATCTCTAGTCACCGTTCTAACATAGGACTGGATGCTCATCCATATGCAGGATATTGTGAAACCACTTGTTTGAAGTAGGGAAACTCTAGATCATGCCAAAGCCAAGACAAGGTAACCCTACCCCCTCATAGGGGTGTTTTAGCTCTCTTTACCTGCTATGTGCTATACTCTGGATCTATACAGGGGTTCTTGAATACAAATTACTGATTCAGTATCAATTTATGTGGGGCAGAATTTAGTTTTATCAGTAGGGAATATGGTCATACAGCTGTGATCATATCTATTGCAAATTTGGGTCAAGGTGCTGTCCGATTTTTTATTATTTCTTTTCTTTTTCTTTATTTCTTTTGCTAGGTAGTCTTAAAATCATAGCTTCAGAGAGACCTAATATCCCCCAAGTTTTGTGGACTCGCACTGGTAGGCTTTGCAAAATTCGAGATCTGATTGATGATCAGCCAGTGTTAGTCTCTCTTCCGCCAGTTGTTCGAATGAGAAGAACTAGGCAATTATCACTAGTATAGAGCACTTATCAGTCACCTATTTGTTCCCATCTGCTTAGTTCACAATATCTGACTCGCCTAGATCTATAATGGCTCAAAGTGTGGAAAAAGTTACGGCTATGATGACAGTATTCCAACAGGCCATGGATACACTAAACCAGAGGATAGCTGTGCAAGATTAGACCATTGCTAAAAATGCAACACCCATCTAGGGCATCAGCATCTACCACACATCCAGTCCTAGCTGCCCAGTCAAACCTTGATCCACCTCTGCTAGTTGAAAACCTTCATGTTCCAGATCCACAAGAGGTGTTAGCTCAAGCTTAAGCTTAAGCTTTCAGGCCTCTAGCACAATCTCACGAAGGGCTCCTTCATTTTGATATCAATGACATTGATCCTGTCATGATAAAAATCGCAGACTGGAGAAGATGCTTAAGAAATCTTAGGGCTTCAATTCCATCCCAAACATTGAAGACAGTTATACTGAGGCTTCTGTGAGATTTCCAGAGAAGTTCAAAATGTCGCACATTGATAGATTCGATAGAAGCAGAGATCCTATCGCCCACATCTGTCTCTTCTCGGACATCTTGAAACCAATGAGCTTAACGTGGGCTCAGAAATTGTCATTATTCAGAAAGACTTTATCAGAAATGGCAGCCACCTGGTATGCCAAACTGGAAGACTCGACTAAGCAGAACTAGGAAGAACTATCTGAGGAATTTGTTAATCAATATTCCTACAATACTTAGATGGAGGTAACGATCTGTAAGCTGGAGGCAACCTCTCAGAATCGAAAGAAACCCTTTATCGACTTCATTGCAAAATGGAGGGCAAAGGTAGCCCGAATGACAAACAGGCCTTTAGAGAGGGAACAGGTTCGGTTGGTAGTTTAGAACCTTGAACCGGACATGTTACAGAGGATGATAGTCGTGCTACTATCTACTTTCACGGTTTTGCATGAACTGGGAGCTCAAAATGAGAGTGCTCTTAAGAAGGGAATTATCCAAAGAGCAAGCGAACCAACAAAGAGGTCGTTTACTAGGGGTACCAATGCTAGCAATAGCACTATTCCTAGGCTTGTTGAGATCAGTACCGTCAACACCACAACCAAGATAGCTGATCCATTCACTGGTGCAACCTCATAACCTACTGGCCCAGCCCAAAACCAATTTAGAACCTTCACCCCTCTTCATATGAGTCTAACCCGTACTCTCAAACATCTAACAAAAAAAGGGCATCTTAAGCAACTTGACCCTCAACCTCTCTCTGACCCACTGCCAGCCAAACATGACCCCACCTAATACTGTGTCTTCCACCAATAGCATGGTCACCCCACTGACCATTACTTTCACCTTCATCATGAGATCCAGGATCTCATCGACAATAAGATCATAGCTCCACCCCCATAGCAAAATGTGACCACCAACCCAGTTCCCATCCACAACCAAGTTCCCCCATCCAGAAATATCAACCTCATCCATAAACTACTGCCCACCTTCAACCCCATCATATATATCACCCTATCTTATTTTCCTAAACCCGAGGTCGTTATTCCTGAAGGCACAGACTTGTGCATGATGGATATAACACCCAAAATCCAACCAAAGCCTATGGTGGCAGTAGTTGCAGAAAAGGGAAATTCACCGAAAGAAGGGTTGTTTGATACCCAGATTGCGGAGAAAGGACCATCACCCATAGAAGAGTATGATCCCAATCAGTATATTGTGGCTTTAGACCAACCAAAGCCAACGATCATACTACCAGACTTACTCTTCATTAATGTTGTTGGAGAAAATGGGCTTGAATAAAGTCTGGCTAACTGGCCTAAACAAAATCTTGATGACCTTGCAAAGATAAAGGAAGACTTAGAGAACCTCTATTTCTTTAAGAAAGATAATGTGGGCAGTGTGCTAATCAAATGGTGGGATCCAAGCCAACCTGAATCTAGCCATGGATTGTTAAGTAGTGAAGATGAATCTGACATAAAGGAACAAAAAGAAAAAAGAATTGACGGGAATAGCAAGTCTGAGGACATGACTATCGCTGAAAGGGAACAAGTGCTGGAATAGTTTCAAAAAGAGAGAATAGAGGAGATACAGAGATCAAAACTTGCCTGGGAGCAGTTAAAAGGAAAAGAAAAAGAGGACGTCAAAATTGAAGAAAAGCCTGAGTGGGAATCCGGTAACAGAGAGAAGATGGCAAGGAAACTAAAACATTATCAAGAGGCAGACATTGAGTCAGCCTCAGAGGAGAAGTAGAGTGCTGACAAAGCATGTACTCAAAAAAGGGAGAAGGAGATCCTCTCAGGAATCTACCTAAACTCGCCATATCTACCTAATGGCAGAAGACGCGATGTGAACATGATTTGGGTAGAGCCAGACAATAGCCCAGCAATGGCTGCAGGAGAATGGTGGGAGGATGAGAATCAAAGCCTTGCATGCACCGATGAAGAGTGGAGGACCGACACCCTTGACAATACCTGGTACACGGAAGAGATCAACCACATGACAAGAAGTGATCGCTATTTCAAACCCTCATCCCTAGACCAAGGAGAACCATTCAGGAAGGAGGCCGAGAAGTTGAAAGAGAAGGATATAGAAGAAGACCTAATGTTGAAGCAACTTAAGAAAATCTAGGCAGATATTTCAATTTGGGAGCTGCTGATGGCTTCCCAAGAACACAGGAAAGCATTACTAGAGGCACTAAACAAGACCAAGCTACCTATAGACGTCACGCCTGACCAACTGGTGTCTTTGGTCACATTTGGGGATGTTACTCCATTGTTGTCTTTCATAGATAAAGAGCTACCACCTGAGGGGGCCAAGCACAACAAACCTCTATATGCAACCTTGGAAAGCTGAAAGAAATGGATCCCTGTAGTGTTGGTGGACATTGGCTCCGCAATCAATGTATATCCAGCGAAAACTGGTTATGCCATAGATTTAAAGCCAGCTGACTTCACACCTACGATGCAAGTTATCTGAGCTTACGACAATACCAGCCGCAATGACATGGGAACCTTTAAGAGCTAGATACTGATTGGTCCATCTGAGCATGAGGTTGAATTCCATGTGATAGATGTGCCAACAACCTTCAATCTACTCTTAGGAGACCTTGGCTGCACCAAATGAAGACGATTTCTTCAACGATGCACCAACTAGTGAAGTATCCATTCAAATGGGAGATTTCGACTGTTTATGGCAATTCTTCAATCCACCATTCCCCAAGAACCACCACACCTTTGTTTGAAATACTGCATAGAGAAGAGGATGTTTTCTTCTCTGAGTTCACCTTGGCAGAGGCTCGATTAGTGAAAACTATCATGGCAGAGGATGGAGGGGACTATGTGAATGCCTAATCTATACATATGATGAACAAGTAAGGAGACCTTCTCGGATCGAGGCTGGGTAGATGTAGGAGGCAGGAGAATACTATTACCAAAGAAGTATGCCATAATCCCTATGCTTTTGGGTTGGGAGATGAGCCAACTGCAGAGGATTGGAAGAGAAAGGAAGATGAATTAAAGTAAAGAAAGTTGGGAGGCAATTTGAGTTAGTCCACAAGCCGATCAGGGGACCCTAAATGAACGCTTTGTCCGTCAAGGAGAAGACTTCCCTTTCAGTGGATTCACGGAGCCGTGGGTCAAATGGGAAACAAAGACAGGATACCTTAGGTTTGAGATCTTTCTCAATCACTAGTTGTTAGACAATGAGGAGGAGTTGATTGACCCAAGCATCGATATGGGGCAAGACAAAAGTGCAAGCTCAGATAGCAATGAAGAGGAACTGTTGGGGATAGCACTGGCTGACCTCCTAGCAAATTCTAATGCTGGGGGTGAGCCCGTTAACTTGGGGGATAGTGTTACTATCTTTGTGATCAGGGATAAACTAGCAGTGGATTGCACCGGTTTCATTGTGGATACAACCGAGGCTCCACGCTTAGTTTGGCACTTCGAGAGTGGCTATATTGACAATTTTGAATCGGATAATGAGCCTAAGTCTATTTCCACCGAGTCTATTAAGTCAGAGTCAGATTCGAGTTAGTCTAAGGAGCTTGAGTCTAGAAATACTGTTTTGGGCTGGAATCAACCAACTGTCTATTTTTCAAGATATTTTCAACTTATTTTGCTCAAATTCTGGTACTTCCGAGGGTGGTAACCCGAGTGCCAAAGTCCTGTCTAGGTCTAATGTTAGTTTTTCTTTTGAGTTAACTGTAATGGAGGATCCTAACTTTATCAATGGGAATGCAGCAGACTTCGCTTCTTTCTCTGTGCCTTTAGTTTGCTACACTGATATTGATTTTCAAAATTTTAACTTAAACAAAGAGGAAGAAATTCGTCAGACTTTGAAAATTGATTGACCAAGAGGAAGAGAGGCGTGCTAAGCCTTGCACTAATGAGATCATTGCAATTGACGTGGGTATTGAGAAAGATCCACACTTAGTCCAAATCGGGTTCATGTTATCTTCGGAGGAATGCAAGCGTTTAATCACTTTGTTAAAAGATTTCAAAGATGTTTTTGCGTGGTTCTACGAAGACATGCCTGGAATTGATCCTGAGATTGTACAGCACAAGATTCCTCTCAATCCTGAGGCCCAACCAGTGAAGCAGAAACTCCGCAAAATCCGTCCAGATTGGGCACTGAAAATTAAAAAGGAAGTCACCGAACAGATCAATGCAGGATTCTTGATGGTGTCTGAATATCCGACTTGGTTGGCTAACTTGTTCCAATTCCAAAGAAAGACGGCAGAATCAGAGTTTGCGTCGACTTCAGGGATTTGAATAGGGCTAGTCCGAAGGATGACTTTTCGTTGACACACATTGATGAGTTGGTAGACTTCACTGTTGGCCATGCCATGTTATCGTTCATAGATGGATTTTCGAGGTATAACCAGATCCTGATGGTGCATGAGGACAGAGAAAAGACTGTGTTCACCATGCCATGGGGTACCTACTGCTATAGGGTCATGCCATTCAGGTTGAAGAATGTCGGGGCTATATATCAGAGGGCTACAACCATAATACGACACGACATGATCCACAAAGAAGTCAATGTGTATATGGATGATATGATTGCAAAATCTAAAGAGCGAGAAGGCCACTACATCGCATTGGAGAAGTTCTTTGAGAGGATCAGAGAGTATTGGCTGAGGTTAAACCTACAAAAATGCACTTTTGGGTGAATGTAGGGAAAATGCTGGGTTTTTTGATTACACAAAGGGAAATTGAAGCAGACTCGTCCAAGATCAAGGCCATCTTGGAAATGCCATCACCAAGGACTGAAAAGAAGGTATGCTGCTTTCTAGGAAGAGTGCAATTCATAAGATGGTTTATCTCTAAATTAAACTTGGCTTGTGAACCACTATTTGGTCTCTTGAAAAAAGGGGAAGAAGTTCCAGTGGAACGATCAATATCAGTTTTCCTTCGAGCAAGTCAAGCAATACCTTCAGAATCCACTTGTATTGTCACCATCAGAGCCGGGGAAGCCATTGATCATATATCTATCAGTGACAGAGTAAACCATGGGATGCATGCTAGTACAAGAATCAGAAGCTAAGGTAAAAAAAGCCATTTACTATTTGAGCAAGAAGATGTTGGATTATGAGACCAGCTACACTCCTTTAGAGAAAGCTTGTTTAGCTTTGGTTTGGGCCACTAGGAAGTTGAGACACTATCTGTTAGCTCATTCTGTAATTCTGGTTTCGAGATTAGATCCCATTAAATATCTCTATGAGAAACCGGCACTTACGAGTAGGCCAGCTCATTGGTTACTTCTTCTCTCCAAATTTGACCTCAAGTGCGTCACTCACAAGTCAGTCAAAGGAAGAGCTATAGCAAAATTTCTGGCAGGCCACCCAGTGGAAGGAAAGGAAATAGTAGAGTACCTATTCCCAGATGAGGAGATTTTGCAGATAGAAAAAGAGACGTAGAAAATGTACTTTGATGGAGCAGCTAATCAATACAGTTATGGGATAGGCGTGCTGCTTATCATACCCAATGATTCCTATATACCCCTAGCTTTCAAACTCTGGTTCAAAGTATCCAACAACGAAGCAAAATACAAGGCGTGTATTGCGAGATTAGAAGTTGCCCTAGAACTAGGGGCAATAAGGTTGGACATCATCGGAGACTCGAACTTGGTTGTTTCTCAGGCCAATAGAGATTGGAAGGTTAAAGAAGAGAAAATGAAAGTTTATCACCAGACTATGGACATTCTGATTCCACGATTTGAAAAATTGACATTTACACAATTGCTAAAAGAAAACAATTGCTTCGCTGATGCACTGGCAACTCTATCCTCTCTGGTAGACATATCGATCGGGGTTAAGATGCGTCCGATTATCATTAAACAGAAGTATGCGCCTACTTACGAGACAATAGCCATAATAGATGAGGTTTAGGACAAGAACCCCTGGTATCACGACATTTAGAACTTCTTGGAGAATGATGCATATCCACCAGGGGCAAATGCCAAGGATAAACGAGAATATGAGGTCTAGCCGTCCAATTCATCATATATGGGAATGCACAAGCTTTGTATCGAATGGGAAGAGTCAAAACAGCTCATGGAGGCCATCCACGGAGGAGAGTGTAGAGCACACATGAATGGTGTGATGTTAGCCAGGAAAATCCTCAGGCAAGGTTACTATTAGTTAACCATGGAGGATGATTGTATCAACTTTGTTCAGCAATGCCACAAATGTCAAATTCATACCAATTGCATGAATATTCTGCCATTAAAGCTCTATAACATGACTTCACCATGGCCCCATCTCAGTCTAGGGAATTGACATCATCGGAGCAGTCTTGCCAAAAAGGTCAAATGGACATGAGTTCATTCTAGTGGCAATTGATTACTTTACCAATTGGGTGGAGGCTCAGCCGTATTCTGTGTTAAAAGCGTCACATGTGACCAAGTTCATCAAGAATAACATCATCTACAAGTATGGGATGCCAAATGAGATAATCTCAGACAATGGCTTATACTTCAAAAAAGAGGTGATGGGTTTGCTTGAGAAATACAACGTGGCTTTTCACAAGTCATCAACCTATAGGCCATAGACCAATGGAGACATTAAGGCCGCAAACAAGAATATCAAGAACATTCTGCAAAAGATGGTGGAAACCTATATGGACTGGCCAGATAAATTGCCTTTTGCACTTTGGGGTTATAGAATGTCAATTCGAACATCTACAGGGGCAACCCCCTACTCTTTGGTATATAGGATGGAAGTTGTTTTGTCGATCGAGATCGAAGTATTGCCACTAAGAATCATGGCCAAGTGTCAGATAATAGAGGTAGATTGGTAGCAAAATAGGTTTGAAGAATTCATGCTGTTTGACGAGAAGAGGTTGAAGGCATTGTATCACATCCAAGGATATCAGTGCAGAATTGCCAGGGCCTTTAACAAGAAAGTCAAGTCTAGAAACCTCAAAAAATGAGATATAGTGCTCAAAGAAAATCGAGCTCCCATCCATAATCCTAGGGCTAAGTTCTAACCCAATTGGACTGGTCCCTATATCATCAAATCTATCTGGTCAAGAGGAGCAATCATCCTCGTGGATTTAGATGGCTTGGTGTAATAACCCTCGTACCGATTACTGAATAACCACCGAATTATATACTGATCACTGATAAACTGAACTGCTAATGACTGATAAGTGAACTGGATGAACTACTGAACAAACTGAATGAAACCGGAACTGAAACTGAATAAGTTTGTCTATTGAATTGCATATTGCATCTGTTTGATTGTGTGATTATCTGTTTGCATTGTATGTTTAAATTGCTAATTGAAGGCCTTATCGGCGGCCGAATTAGAAACCGTTTGAAGTCTTGGAATCAGCATAATATTTGTGATTTTATGGTATTTTTATCTGAAAATTGATTAGGAATGATTAAATTAGATTAAATCGAGTTGATTGAGAACTTTGACTTAATTACTAAATTGCCACCTTAGTGGACCTTTTGTTTAAACAATTGTATTGAGCCTATACACTTAAATCAACACATTTGATCAGCTCCTTCTTACCTTTACCACCGACCAAAGACTTAGGGAGAGGGAGAGTGAAGAGAAGTTGAATTCACCTTGTAAATTGCTAAAGAACTTGTTGGAATTGCTAGAGACTTGGCATAATTTAGCTTCCTCATCTTGAATCAACACTCTAGGTAAGGAAGACACCATCTTCTTGTTGTTCTTGAGCTTGATATTACTTGTTTCATGCCCAAATAGAGAGCTAGGCCATGTTTTAGTGTAATCAAGATGAATTGGAGCTCCATTGTTACATGCATGTTGAGTTTAGTGAGTTTGGAGTTGAATTCTTGGCTAATTGTCACATGCATGCTCATGTTCATGTATTAATCCATGTTTTCAAGTTGTTTTCAAAGATTGGAGCTCAATAGAGCAAGATTTAAAGCTTGTAAATGGTTTGAAACCCATGCATTGCATGTTTACAAAGTGTTCTTGAATTGTTCTTGAAAAATGGTTTGAATAGACTCACCTTTGGGGCTTAAATTCTCAAATTGGCTTTTGAAACTTGTTATTTATTGAGTTGGGATGTATTCCCCAGAATTTGGGCCCAAGAGGTCGAGTTTTGAGTGTTGGAACACTTGGTTTGAGCTTGGAAGGCAAATCTGGAAATTCCAGATTTGGCTTCTTCGCTCGAGCGAAGAATTCCTCGCCGGCGACCAAGGTTCCCCCCGAGCTACGCTCGAGCGAGATATTGGTGGCTCGAGCGTAAAAATCGAACATCCAGTACTTTTACTGTTTCATCAGCCCGCTCGAGCGAAGGAAGGCTCGCTCGAGCGAACCCTTTGATTTTGGAAGCTCGCTCGAGCGAGCATCGCGCGTAAAAAATTGAGCATCCAAAGATTTTTTACCGTTTCATCGAGCGCCGAAGGATGTTCGCCGAGCGAAGCCTTTGATTTTGCAACCTCGCTCGGCGAAGGAAGTCTCGCCGAGCGAGACCCTATTTTCGACAATTTTTGAAAAGTGTCTTCCAATCGTATTTTTGCATCCTCATCTCATCCTAGGCATTCTTAGGCCTAGTTTAAAGTATCTTAATGAGGATTTAGACATAGAACCACACCGAGGAATTTAGAGATTTAATTATCATCCTTTCCAACGTAAACTTAGTATGTGTTCTATTGATTGACTGCTTAGGGTTGACTCTCGGGACGCTCTAGCTCTTGATAGCCCAATCACTTGTGAGTACAGATGTGTAAAGATATGTTCAAAATGGTTATCTTTTGAATCATTTTAAGAACATTTCTTGGCGATATTATTCTTGAATGAATGTATGTCCTATTTCTCAATCAGACAGGCATCCTTAGCACCTCATCGTTATTGGTATTCTGAGCTCTGTCGGTTTCCTTGTGGAACCATACCGCTAATCAATGATTGGTCATCATTCTTGTTGGGTCTATTAAGGCCGGTCCTTTTGGACCCTCTTGTTATAGGCTATTGGATGTACCACATATGACCATTGATTGAAAATCTTGAAAGATGAAACTCTTGTTTAATGAATTGATTTCATTTCTTTGAGGACATTCATTCATAACCTCTTTACGCTTTATGTTATTCACCGGGCTTTAGCTCACTTTGTTATATATATATGTAGGTTCTCACCGCATCGAAGCTAGGAGCGTGGGATTGGTCCCCGCTTTGTCACCACCTATGTGCCTCACTGTGAGGTTCGAGACGCCATGCCATGGCTTGGGGTGTTTGTGTCCCCACTAGTCTCCTCTTGTTTTGTCTTGTTGTATAGATCTTTCAGATCTTGTTATCAAGGGATTGAGTTCCGTCTTGAATGTCTCAGTAATGATTGTATATCTTGTACTGCGTCTAATGCATAAATGTATGAAAAATGTTTTTGACATACGATTTCCTGACTCAATGGACACTAGTTATTTATTGTATTGGCTTCCGCCAGGCCCTGTACTCTGACTGATTGTATTACTGTTCAGTAGGCCTTTGGTAATCTCGGATTCTTGGCGATTCTGATACTAAACCCATAGGGCGGGTTTGGGTCGTGACAGAGTGGTATCAGAGCGATACTTAACCACGAGTTATATCGCACACACGTGTCCAAATGAGCTATAGGGTGTCCTAGAAAAGCAATTAGGGCATCTCATGAATTTGAAAAGTGTGTGCTATGACTGACTGATTATATGTTAAACTGCTAAACTGTTTAAAGATACAACTGCTCATAATGATAATCGCTATAATCGCTTTATAGTGAAATGGATAATGCAAATGAAATCAATCATCATCCTCTGAGGCCAGAATGGCCAGACTTGAACAAATGATGGGACTGGTAATTGAAAGACTGGACCAACAACAGAACCAACAGCCACCTCCTCCTCCTCCGGTTCAACCGGAACAGAATGCACCAAATGTACAGAATGTGAATGTTAATGAGGTGGATATTATTGCACTGACTCAGAAATTCAGCAAGATGAAACCGCCGTCCTTTCAGGGAGGCTTAGAACCATTAAAGGCTGAAGCATGGGTCCTTGAAACAGAAAAGTTATTTGAGGTGTTTCCGTGCTCAGAAGCACACAAAGTACTGTTAGCCACCTTTACACTGCAGGAAGAAGCTAGAAGGTGGTGGATGTTGACCCGTGATGCAAATACTGTAGTGACTTGGGCTCAGTTCAAGGAGTCCTTCTTTGAAAAATATTTTCCCAAAGGCATCGTGGATAGAAAGGTGGTGAATTTGAACAATCGAGGCAAGGCAAAACATCATTGCTTAATATGAGAAGCAATTCACGAGTCTGCTAGGTATGCACCTCATATGGTGGATACCGAATATAAGAAGGCGAAGATTTGAGGGAGGCCTTAGTCTTCGCTATCCAGATCGAATAAATGTTCAAAATGCCAACTTTTGTGGGTGTTCTCGTCGAGCCTTGATGGCGAGTCAAATATTGCAACCGTGAAACAATCTGAGACACCAACCGCCGAATGGCAAGGAAAAAGGCAAAGTTTTAAATTTAAGAAAGGCAAGCACAACCCACCAACAAGAAATGTATCACGGGTCGACTAACTAGCCCGCCTAAGGGAGTGGATTTACTCCACCTGCTCCACATGTGGCAATAAGCACAAAGGGTTTGCTACCGTGTTTCGAGCTTGTTTGTGTGGCAAGATGGGCCTGAATTAAAGATTGTCCTCTACTCCGCGAAGAGTAAAGCCGCACCGAGCGCAAAGAAAGATCAAATGTAGCACCAAAACCGAACCCCAAAGCTACGGAAAGAGCACGTGAGGCAGGCGTAGTGTTTGCCTTAGTACGGAGACGCCGAATCTTGAGACCGTTGTGTCGTATCCTCTCTATCTGTGCTCGTAATGCTTATGTATTGATTGATTCGGTCTACACATTCTTATGTGTCACATGCTTTCACGAAAATTGAATAGACCCTTAGAACCCATGAATTATTTGCTAGTCAGATTATCACCGTTGGGGATCCATGACATGTGCATACATGTATCCCGCTTGTGAGATTATTGTTGGGGATATGCACCTATTTATTGATTTATCGCCATTGAACATAGATCATTTTGATGTGATATTGGGGATGGATGTTACAAAAATACCATGCTACTATCGATTGTGTGACCAAGCAAGTTGTTTTCCGTCACGGGTTTACTGAATTTGTATTTAGTGGAGTTGGAGTAGTACCTCCTCCATATCTCGATTTCTTCAGAAGGTCGCTAAACCGATTAGAAAGGGGTGTAAGGGCTATCGTGTTCTCAGATCGATCAGATTCACATCGATAATGTTAAACTGATGTGAATTGCATTCCTATAGTTAGAGAATTCCCAGATGTATTTCTAGATGATCTACCAGGGGATTTGATTGACAGGGAGATTGAGTTTATTGTTGATGTAGTATCGGGTACACAGCCATTATCTAAAGCTCCTCTGAATGGCTCCAACCGAATCGAAGAATCAAGGTACAACTACAGAACCTGGACAAGAAGTTTATCGTGCCTAGTACTTTCACCGCGCTACTGCTTTTATTCGTGAAGAAGAAAGATGGCTCACCGAGACTGCATCGACATCGCTAATCGAATAAGGTAAATCAGAAGAACAAATATCCTTTACCACGTATTGATGACCTGTTTGATCAGTTACAGGGTGCACAAGTGTTCTCCAAAATTGATCTCAGATCGGGATATCATCAATTGAAAGTCAAACCGGAAGACATCGATAAAACTACTTTCAGAACGAGGTATGGCCATTACGAATTTTTAGTTATGCCATTCGGAGTCACGAATGCCCCAGCTGCATTTATGGACCTTATGAATGTAATTTTCAAACCATACCTTGATGACTTCATTGTAGTATTTATTGATGACATATTGATATATTCTAAGATCAGTAGAAGAACATGAACAACATCTCGAGACTTGCCCCGCAAACCTTAAGAGAATGTAAACCGTATGCTAAACTGTCTAAGTGTGAATTTTGGCTTGACCATGTTATGTTTTTGGGGCATGTTGTTAGCAAAGATGGAATTTCGTTGATCCGCAAAAATTGAAGTCAGAGTGAATCGCCTAGACCAACCAATGTGACAAGTTCAAGCTTTTTGGGATCGGCCGATATTACGTAAGATTTGTCAAAGATTTCTCCAAAATTGCCTTACCACCGACTCAACCGACTCGAAAGGGACATCATTTGACCGACGACCAGAGAGAATCAAGATTTCAGAATTGAAAACTAGACTTGTGATCGCACTGATTCGACTCTACCTACTGATCGATGGTTACACTGCTTTTTAGTGATGCCTCTCATAAGGGTTTGGGATGTGTTTTAATGCGAATGGGAGAGTTATTGCTTATGCTTCCGGCAGCTTGAGACCGCATGAAAAGAATTACCCAACCCATGATCTTGAACTTGCCGCAGAGTTTTTGCATTGAAAATCTGGCGACACTATTTGTATGGAGTAACATGTGAAGTCTACACCACCACAAGAGTCTAAAGTACTTTTTCACACGTAAAGAATCAATATGAGACAAATGAGATGGCTTGAATTGATCAAAGACTATGACTTCTGATTTTGTACCATCCGGAAAAGCCAACACCGCTAAGATGCTTTGAGCCGAAAGTCAATTGCCAACTTAGCCTGTTTGTTGACCGGACAGAAAGAGTTGCTTCTTGATCTTGAAAAGTCTGAGATTGAAGTTGTTTTGAAAGAACAAGGCGGAACAATAGCTGCCATTACTGCTCAACCAGTACTAATTGAAGAGATTAAGGAGAAACAATCGGATGATTACTTGAAGAAAATCATCCAAGAAAGAGATTCAAAACCGAAACCGGGATTCAAGTTTGAGAACAATGTACTGAAATTTCAAGACAGACTGTGTGTACCAAATGACATTGAATTGAAAAGAAAAGTTCTGCAAGAAGGCCACAATTCAAAGTTTTCTATTCACCCGGGGAATACGAAAATGTATCAAGATTTGAAATGCAATTTCGTGGCGAGAATGAAGAAGGAAATTGCCGACTTTGTGTCCAAATGCCTGCACTACCAACAAGTCAAAGCTGAACATCAACGACCTGCTGGATTACTGCAACCCTTACCCATACCAGAGTGGAAATGGGAGCATATCACGATGGATTTTATCGTTGGATTACCTCGCTCCAGGAAAGGTATGGACTCTATTTGGGTTATTGTTGATAGACTGACTAAATCTGCACACTTCCTACCTGTCAAGACAATCTATAATGCAGATAGATTGGTCATTATTTATATTGATGAAATTGTCGACGCATTGAGTGCCCTGTATCTATTGTTTCTGACAGGGATTCGAAGTTTACATCGAGGTTCTGGCAAAGCCTACAGACTGCATTGGGTACTGAATTGAGGCTGAGTAGCGCCTATCATCCTCAGACAGATGGACAGTCAGAAAGGACCATCCAGACTCTAGAGGACCTACTGAGAATGTGTGTTCTTGACTTTCAGGGAAATTGGGAAAGTCATTTGCCGTTGGCTGAATTCGCCTACAACAACAGCTACCATTCGAGTATCGGTATGGCGCCTTTCGAGGCATTGTATGGCAGAAAGTGTAGATCTCCAATCTGCTGGGCAGAAGTTGGAGATGGGCCATTGCGGCCCGAAATTGTATATGAAAAGGTAAAACCGATACAAAGAAAGACCGAAAATCGCACGCAGCCGCCGTAAAAGTTATGCCGATGTCGTAAGACGGATAGAGAGTATGAAGTGGGTGATCACGCTTTGTGAAAGTGACACCAATGAAAGGCCGACTCGCTTTGGAGTCAAAGGCAAGTTAGCACCGAGATATGTCGGACCGTATCAGATTATTGAGAAAATCAATCCGGTGGCGTATCAAGTTCCACTTCCTCCTGAAATGGAGCATATGCATAACGTCTTCCACATTTCGATGTTGAGAGACTATCTTCGAGATCCGTTCCATGTGATTGAGCCTACCCGTATCGTGTTGAGTGATGACTACACTTACGAGGAACGGCCCATACAGATTGTAAACCGACGGATCAAGAAACTGAGAAACAAAGAGATTCCGCTAGTGAAAGTAGACTGGCAAAACCATGGTGGTGTGTATGCCACTTGGGAGAGGGAAGATGACATGGCTAGGCGATATCCGGATTTGTTCCCGCTGAATCCTGTTTTCTTCCAAACTGAAGGTAACTCGAGTTTAGAGGACTAAACTCCTTATAAGGAGGGAGATCAGAATAACCCTCGCATCGACATTCTTGAATAACCACCGAATTATATACTGATCACTGATAAACTGAACTGCTAATGACTGATAAGTGAACTGGATGAACTACTGAACAAACTGAATGAAACCGGAACTGAAACTGAATAAGTTTGTCTATTGAATTGCATATTGCATCTGCTTGATTGTGTGATTATCTGCTTGCATTGTATGTTTAAATTGCTAATTGAAGGCCTTATCGGCCGAATTAGAAACCGCTTGAAGTCTTGGAATCAAGATAATATTTGTGATTTTATGGTATTTTTATCTGAAAATTGATTAGGAATGATTAAATTAGATTAAATCGAGTTGATTGAGAACTTTGACTTAATTACTAAATTGCCACCTTAGTGGACCTTTTGTTTAAACAATTGTATTGAGCCTATACACTTAAATCAACACATTTGATCAGCTCCTTCTTACCTTTACCACCAACCAAAGACTTAGGGAGAGGGAGAGTGAAGAGAAGTTGAATTCACCTTGTAAATTGCTAAAGAACTTGTTGGAATTGCTAGAGACTTGGCATAATTTAGCTTCCTCATCTTGAATCAACACTCTAGGTAAGGAAGACACCATCTTCTTGTTGTTCTTGAGCTTGATATTACTTGTTTCATGCCCAAATAGAGAGCTAGGCCATGTTTTAGTGTAATCAAGATGAATTGGAGCTCCATTGTTACATGCATGTTGAGTTTAGTGAGTTTGGAGTTGAATTCTTGGCTAATTGTCACATGCATGCTCATGTTCATGTATTAATCCATGTTTTCAAGTTGTTTTCAAAGATTGGAGCTCAATAGAGCAAGATTTAAAGCTTGTAAATGGTTTGAAACCCATGCATTGCATGTTTACAAAGTGTTCTTGAATTGTTCTTGAAAAATGGTTTGAATAGACTCACCTTTGGGGCTTAAATTCTCAAATTGGCTTTTGAAACTTGTTATTTATTGAGTTGGGATGTATTCCCTGAATTTGGGCCCAAGAGGTCGAGTTTTGAGTGTTGGAACACTTGGTTTGAGCTTGGAAGGCAACTGAAATTCCAGATTTGGCTTCTTCGCCGCGAAGAATTCTCGCCGAGCGACCAAGGTTTCTCGAGCTACGCCGAGCGAGATATTGGTGGCTCGGCGTAAAATCGAACATCCAAGATTTTTATCGTTTCATCGACCGCTCGAAAGGAAGGCTCACTCGAAATAACCCTTTGATTTTGGAAGCTCGCCGAGCATCGGCGAGCATCGCGCGTAAAATTGAGCATCCAAGATTTTTATCGTTTCATCGCGCCGAGCGGCGAAGGATTGTTCGCTCGAGCGAAGCCTTTGATTTTGCAACCTCGCTCGAGCGAAGGAAGTCTCGCTCGAGCGAGACCCCTATTTTCAGCAATTTTTGAAAAGTGCCTTCCAACTGTATTTTTGCATCCTCATCTCATCCTAGGCATTCTTAGGCCTAGTTTAAAGTATCTTAATGAGGATTTAGACATAGAACCACGCCGAGGGAATTTAGAGATTTAATTATCATCCTTTCCAACTGTAAACTTAGTGTGTGTTCTATTGATTGACTGTTTAGGGTTGACTCTCGGGGACGCGCTCTAGCTACTGATAGCCCAATCACTGTGAGTAACAGATGTGTAAAGATATGTTCAAAATGGTTATCTTTTGAATCTAACTGCTATCGAATCGATATTATTTCTTGAATGAATGTATGTCCTATTTCTGAATCAGACAGGCATCCTTAGCACCTCATCGTTATTGATCGTTACAGAGCTCTGTCGGTTTCCTTGTGGAACCATACTGCCATCAATGATTGGCCATCATTATCAAGTGGTCTATTAAGGCCCGGTCCTTTTGGACCTACTGTTATAGGCTATTGGATGTACCACATATGACTGATTGATTGAAATACTGAAGACTGAAACTACTGTTTAATGAATTGATTTCATTTACTGCAAGGACATTCATTCATAACCTCTTTACGCTTTATGTTATTCACTGGGCTTTAGCTCACTGTTATATATATATGTAGGTTCTCACCGCATCGAAGCTAGAGCGTGGGATTGGTCCCCGCTTTGTCACCAAATTTATGTGCCTCACCGTGAGGTTCCGAGACGCCATGCCATGGCTTGGGGTGTTTTGTGTCCCCACTAGTCTCCTAATTGTTGTATAGATCGTTTTCAGATCTTGTTATCAAGGGATTGAGTTCCGCATCAATGTCTGTAATGATTGTATATCTTGTACTCGTCTGAATGCATAAATGTATGAAAAATGTTTTTGACATACAGACTTCCACAGCTCAATGGACACTAGTTATTTATTGTATTGGCTTCCGCCAGACTCGATCGATTGTATTATCGCTCAAGAGGGCCTTTGGTAATCTCGGATTACTGGCCGGTTACGGTACTAAACCCATAGGGCCGGGTTTGGGTCGTGACACTTGGAGTTCTCGCAACCGATCAACATAGACAAGTAGAAGAAATATTATCCTTGAGAGGCTTGCTGGGCAGAAAACCCGAATGGTGATCTAGGCAAAAGTTAGAGCATGAAAAATTGGAAATAAAAAGAAAATTAGAGCTCGCAAGGTTGAAAACCCGAAAGGGCGGCTTTAGCAAAAGTTAGAGTGCAAAAGGAGAGAGTTCATAGTTGAGTGAACATTAATCGAACTACGTAAGGCCAGATTCCCATCTTTGGGATATGTAGGCAACTCCATCCTGAAGTTTGGCCCTAACCATTTTCAACTTAACTATCCTATCCATCGTTTGATCGGTCTATCTTACCATCTGTTAGCTTGGTTGTTTTCCTATCATTTGGTATAAGGGCCAGTTACAAGATGAAGCAAGGGGCAGAGCAATAGTAAAGGTGAATGCAGTTGTGGGCAGTTATGTTCTTCTTGATTTGAGGCTATATGTATTAAGGATAGATTCTGTGTGTGTCAGGTAATGACCGTTTACGAAAATTTGTTTTCGAAATTTTTAATGAAGTTGATGTTCTTAAAATTTTACTTTTTGCAACATAGACCATTATTTGGATCAATAAGGAAAATTTTCAATACTCATGACTTTAATTACATGATTTCAACACAAGTACACCATCCAACTCTTAGGCTAAATCCGAGTTTCTTTTACATCATAAAAACTTGAAAAGAAAAATCAAAGCAATAAACTAGGGGCATAGATAAGTTAGGTAGTGGTCCTCTGCCTCTTGCCCGCTGTGACAACCCCACTCTGTGTTATGTTAATTAATCTTAATTATGCTTATAATTATGAGCTTGATATGATTTTGAGTGCTAATTATATGATTATGAGTGTTTGTGAAATTATATCTATTTACTGTAGGAAAATCTATTTGATTTTCTGCTATAAAAATTTAATTGAAGGCCGTAGAGGCGACAGAAACCAAAATTGGTCATGTTATTGTGATTAGCATAATTTTTAGAGCCTATGGTGAAATTTAATTAAAAAGTGATTTGGATCAAAATAATTAGATTAATTTGACATAATTAAGTCCATTTGATTAGGCCTAAGCCTTTATTAGCCAATGTAATTAGTGAGATGTATATATATATATATATATATATATGCTAATTAGAGACATAGGTCCAATTTTGAACTCATTCTCACCATTTGGCTAAGTCATGCACTTCAAGAAAGCAAACTCTACACTCAGAGAGAGACAGGGAGAGAAGAGAGTTGAGAAGAAATTGAAGGAGATTAGAGGAATTGAGCTAGATTACACTTGAATTCAAACCTTAGGTCTGATTTCTTACATTAATCCTTGTAAATAAAACATGCAAAGGTTGAATTCATCTTGTTCTTGAACTCATTTGCATGGAATTGTACATTGGAAGCATGAATTACTTAGGAATTGAAGAATTGAATTAAATTGAATTGTGTACATGCATGTATAAATCACCAAATTGAGATTGAATTTCATGGAATTTTGCACATGCATGAAGCTACACTTGACATTTTTGGTGATGTTCCATGATTTTACCACTTTTCACCTCATGCATGGGAGTATTGGAGAGGTTTGAAAAGAAGAGAATACAAATCATATCATATATGGTTTCTACTTCACATTTTGAGTTTGAATTCGGAACAATAGTTCATGATTTTGAGTAATTAGTCTCAAACTACCTATGTTTTCATCTTAGATAATGTTTTCCATGTTTTTGTACTAAAAATGTAAGTTTTGAACCCTTGGAATTAAGATTTGAAGCTCAAACAGAGTTTTGGAAAACCCAAAATTCGACATGTCCGCTTGAGCGAGGAAAATGTTGCTCGAGTGTGGAAATCAAGCTCCCAGAAGTTTTACAAAATCTTACAGATCGCTCGAGCGACCAAAGTAGCACTCGAGCGAGGACCTTTTTTACTTAGTCTTCCACTCGAGCGACCGTCGAGCAAAGGAAGCTATGCTCGAGCGAAGGGCCCTGTTTTAGAAATTTTGAAAAGACGTTTTATGTTTCGTTTTTCATTCTTTTTCACCTCTAAGCACTCTTAGGCATGCATTGAGTACACTAAATGAATTAAAGAGCATGGAAGAAGCCTAAGAACATTAAGCAAATTAAAAAACGGAATGAATTGTATTATGACCCAATGTGTTATGAATTATGTAGGGTAAAGCACAAGGACGAATCAAGCACCGGAACACTATGAGTAATATTTTAGTAAAGATATTTTTATGTATGCATTGTTTTCTAAATGTTACCTATGGGATAAATTTCCGCCTCTATGAATTTGTACTATAAATGAGTATTCTATTCACTTGATTCGTAATAAAGTATGTGACGTAATCGATATATGAGTATGAAATGGGCCTAAGGGCGTTTGGCATGTTGACGAAGATACAGATTGGGCCTAAGGCCGTTTGGTATATTTAATGAAGACACGGATTGGGTCCAAGGCCGTTTAGAATTCACCCCCAAAAAAAAAGGCCGTTTAGAATGCTTAACAAGAAAGACTAAAGGTCTTCTTATATACAAATTGGACCAAAGGTCATTTTGAATCTGAGTATGGATGTGATCACGATCATATGCGTGTAATTATGAATATAAGAATGGTGGACCTAAGGTCATTTAGTAATATGATATGGAGGACTAGTGGTCCTTGGTACATGGATCCATTAGACCTAAAGTTGGTCTATGAATGAGTATTGGACCCAAGGTCGTTTTGCATTATATTGAGTTGGACCCGAGGTCGTTGTGTATGTGGCTATGATGTATTGGACCCGAAGTCGTTTTGCTTTGTTGAGATCTACAAATCTGTATGTGAATGGGAATAGTAATTCAAATGTTTAATTTATAAGTATGGTTCATTGTGAACGAAACTCATTCATTAACCTCTTTACTATGGTATTATTCACTGGGCTTTAGCTCACTCTTTGTTTATATGTATGTAGGTGAATAGCGGGACGTCCAACCTTAGCCCTAGTGAGCGTTGAGAAACCAAGTTCTGTGAGGTCAACCAAGGTCGCCTCATGTAGAGACCTTACTTTTGTTTTACTTTTGTTTTTGTTCCCTTATGGTTAGGTATGACTAACTTTGTGTATAACCTTAGAACTTGGTGCTAAAACTATAAAATGATCTTGGATATACGTATTACATACATAATGTAAATATTGCTTGGTGTGAGTTATTTCATATATATGAGAAAGTTTTGATTAAACCATGTATGCACAGCTCATTGGACAATTCTTGTATGTGATGCTTCCACAGTTTGGCCCCCTATTATTAAATATGGTTTGATTTCTAGCTGAGGCCGCAGGTAATCTCATGATTACTGGCCGGTTATGACTCTAATCTATAGGGGCGAGTTCGGGTCATGACACCGCTACTTGCAGAAGTCTCTACCGCCAATGATGGCCAAACCTGTGTCTCATCCTCAAGCCAGGCCAAGCACTTGCCAGAAAGGGCACAACTAAAGCTAGCAGCAAGAGCCAAAAGAGCTCTCATCCTCCAAGCAGCGAGGTATCGAGCCAAGTGTGAAGCACAAACTAGAAATGGAATAGGGTATTCAACTCCTTTATCTGGATGGGTCTGATCACGCCCAAACTAGCGTCTGAACTGGAATGAAAAGTAGAAAACACAGTGTGTAAGGCCAATCAAAAGTATACCCAGCTAGCGAGACATGCTGTAGCTCATCTCAAACAAGTTAAGCCAGGGGCTTCGCCAAGAGATGTCCATCGCAGATCTGCTGTACATCCAGTCACACCACAATCCCTCTGTTGAAAAGCTCACTAGTTGTAAGCAAAAGAAGTAGGACCTAGCTGAATAATCGGGGCAAGGGTCTACCACTTTCAGCTTATCCATCAACCATGCCTAGGAAAGGATAAAAATAAGAGAGATTAAATAATAGAGAGATACGTGTTGTGGGAAAAGTAAGGAAATGGCTTTTGAGAGAAAATAGAGAGCGAGTGCCAAAGTGATGTGAGAAATCATAAATGAGAAAGGGTCGGAAACAATACCTGGAGAAGGAATGAATTCCCGCAAACCGAGAAGTTTCTTGCCGATGGAAAGAATCCAAACCCATTATGGTTTTGGCCAATGCCAAGCCTATGCAGCTTCAGCCCTCCTCGAGGCGTTGAGCCACTTTAATCAATCAGATGCTGACTCCATTACCACTAGAGACGAGAAGATAATGGACGAGAAAGCATATGTAGAGAGCAGGTTGGCAATAACCTCGCTAACCTCGCAGGTTAACGATAACCTATTTCCGATGTCGACAAAACGGTGAATCAAGCCAAGAATGTTCAACTTCCCATCATGAGCCAAAGACTTAGCCTCATTAAAAGAGAGGCCACACATTCGTTCAAGAGCCCGAGCATAGCCAAAAAAAGGTTAAGGTATAATCTAGTCATTGCGTCGGGACTCCATTAACGCTTGAAACTCCTCAAGAGTGGGACACATCTCTTGTGATCCGAAGCAAAATACATACAGTATGGAAGAATGGAAAATAGAGTGGAGTGTGGCTCAAGGAAAAAAGGGCGTTTATGCCAAAACCGTTGAAACTTACCTTTTTTGTGCCATCCAAAGTGGTCATCCAATCTTTGAGCTTCTCCACAAGGAAAATCTCTATTTTCAAAGAAAACTAGTAGAAAAAATGATGCTCTATCGAAGAAGTAGCAAGAGAAGACCTTTATAGAAGATAAGGGTGTGTGACTGGTTGACAGTTGTTACTAGTTGTCCAACCACAAGTCTTGGCCAGCTAGCTACTTCTCCAGCCGGATGTACATTTCCTTGGCCGACCGGCCAAGTATGCTGACCAAACAGTTTGGCAACAATGTTATGTTTGCTCTCATTGTTTTTTAGTCTTGTTTTGAGTCTTTTGTTTCTGACAAATGTAAATAAGTTTGTTTGAGTCGTTTTTACTTTGTTTTTCCTTCCTTGAGTCATATTTTTTATTTTTGTCGGTTGTAGGCTCAATATCCGATTAAGAACTCATTCGAATACAAGCAATTTCAATTTCAAATATAGTCATTTTTGCACAAGTATTGTGCCATTCTTGAGATGCTGTGCAAAACAAAAATTCTTTCTTTAATGAATTGCAGGGTTTGACCCCGATCATAATTTTTACAAAAGAGAAAATAAAAATTTTCAAAAGAAAAATGTAAAAGGTCTATTTGAAGCTATACAAAGTTCTAAACTACAAAGGAAAAGAAAAGGAAAAAAAAAAAAAGTCCAAAACCAGTGTCTACCAAGTCAAGTACGTCGGGAAGCCCTTTTTATCCTTTTTCGATGAAAGACTCAAGATCACTGTCGCCATCAACACCACTCTCACTGGAAGAGTGTGACTCCGAGTCAGAATCATCATCCCCATCCTCGGACTCGGAGCGCTCACTAGCAATCTCTTCAGTGTCTCTAGTCTTAGTGTCCTCACCAGTCAAAGTCTTCTCTGCAGACAAAGAAGCCCCCTGCACTCGGGACTCGCTGTCTCCACTCTGACTCTAGATGCCCCTGCCTCTACCCTCACCTCTGCCGTATATAGGGGCCCGTCTGTCTCCCCTCTTCACAGCTGGAAGTGGTGCCACAGGTGCAACTGGTACAAGTAGAGGCTGAAAATAGTTTATAATAAATAGAGTATCAATACAGTTTGGTGTGGTGTAGAAATAGTACGAATGTGGCAAAAGGAAATCAGTGCATGTCAGATGAGAAAAATGAGTTACCTAATGACCATGGTAGGCGAGCAGGGCCTCCCTCTTTCGTACCATCTGGACCAAGGAGTCGACAAACTGAAGGAGGCCATCCATATAACCCACCAGCACCTACAAGTGAGTTTGAACATTAGTATACAGAAAAGGAAATATGAATACAAAGTGTATACTTGCTACATGTCAGGGTCCCTAACGTACTCGCACTCCACTGGGTACTTAATCAGAATTTGGTGCACTATCCTATTTGACCGCCATTATGTGATCGTGGTCAGGATCACGGGAAGACCGACTGCATGAACGTTAGGGGCAACCTCTCAAACATCAGGCCTAGCTGTACGAACAGCATCTCTAGCAGCAAGTACATCTGCAGCGCCACCTGCGCGAGCTATAGTTAGAGGCAACATAAGATGGGTCCAAATGAATGCAGTGTAGTCCCCAACTCCACAACATAGATTAGCATCATGTCCCACCATGAAGTGCACAATAGCATCGACAAGAAGACTATCGACGGTCCTTATAAAGAGAAGAGGAAGAGCAAGAACAATGGGGTAGGGTAGGCCCAGGGTTTGGCATACGAAGCGCTCCCCTAGGTACCAGGTCTGGTAGAATGGACCCTCCAGCAAGATTCGCAACCGGAAGGTATCCCACGAACTGGCTTACTCATCCCTCGTCTCCGCAAGCATGACCACCCATGGTTGCCAAGTGTAAATAGAGGATTCATAATTGAAGTCATTTATCAGAATAGGGAATAAAAGCAATAGAGATGGAATGGAATAGGTATGAGTTTCAGATTACCTCGCATGCCGTCACTGTATCGAAGAAGCAGCTATAATAGGCGAAGGTGGTGATACTACGGCGATAGGGATAGCACCTGCCGTCATACAACCTTGAGTAAGGCACAGTCACTGCCATCTCATCTCTCGGGATTGGGGCAAGAGCGGAAAAGTAAATGTATACGTAAAGTTGTAAGAAGAGAACAGTTTATGAGTCAACATGCAAAAAATGCAAAACAAAAAGCATGGTTTATAACAAAATTTGAAATAGATGTTTAGGGCATACCTTCCAAGCTCTCTAGTAGTTGCCAACCATGCTCCCGTTCTTGTGGGAACTGGAGCTCAGTCATAGTAGCACACCCGGTGGTGGCAAGGCCAGCACCATCCCAGTCATAGTGGCGCACCGGGGGCAACACCACTAAAGCGCTGAGCAGATATAGACCCGTGATGTTCCACCTGTTCACGAACAAGGTGGTACCGAGGAGGCAGATCAGAAATCTGCTAGTGTACTGCTCAATCTGCTCCTCAATCTCTAGCTGGCTTCCATAAAAATGGTCGTAGAACCAGTTGTACCTCAATATGGATGGCCTATTCAATAGAGGGTGTGCTCCCAAAAGATGGACCTAGGAAGCCCACCACTGGCCCATGTCTAGGTCAAAGAGGATCAGATCACCCCTTACTCGCAGCCCCATGATCATAGCGAAGTCATAGGGCATCATCGTCATCTCTCCAGTAGTGAAGAAGTAGAAGGAGTTGGTGGTGTCTCACTACCTCTCCACCAGGGCGTCGAGCAAGGACCGGCTCGCCAGCAGCCGTGAGAGCCCAAAACAGAATAGGTCGAAGCCTGCCTCATCAACCTTCTCTCAGACTCAAAAGGAAAGCTCCTGGTATTAGTCCCTCGCTATCACCGCGCCATAACCCCTTCAGGCATAAGCGTCACCCTGTGTTGAAAGAAGAATTTGTTAAATGCCTGAAAAGATGAAAGGTTGTAATGAATGTCAAAGCAAGCGAAGTGCATGAAAAGAACCAATGTGAGAGGTGCGAGATCCAAGGTGCTCTCACAAAAGGAAGTCCTCAAGCATGCCTTGGGAAAAGTCCTCAAACTATAATATCCCATCAGGGGCCATCGCATACATGTGTGGATAGTACGTAGTTGAGTCGAATGACCTCACCCTCAGTGATAGTAGCTCGGGCTCAGGCTCTAAAGGGTAGATCTCCTTCGCGACAATGTCCTTTGTCGCCCCGTCGACCTCCTTTATCATCGGATCCTCTACACTCACAACAAGTGGAGGAATGGGTACCTCAAGAGGGGCATCCTCATGTGGAATATCATTAGCCATGGAGAATATGGTTGGTGGAGAGAGAAAAACAAGAAAAATGAGAGACATAGGTAAAAAAAAAAAAAACCCCAAAACCAAGCCCTATGAGAGAGAAAGTGAGGGAAAAAGTGAAAATGTGAGAGTGAGTACATGAAAACCAAGAAAAACCTGTGAAAAACAAGCAAAAAATAATGAAAAATCCAAAAACTCGACCAAATCAAAATTCAATCGGTTCAAAACATAGAGGGCCAAATGGGTTTCGTGAATAAAGTTTATGTGGGTCGTTGGGTAACGTGAATAGAGTGAAAATCTATAGAGAGAGAGAGAGAGATCCTAAATAGAGAGGGAGTTGATTTTCGGTTTCAAGGTGCATGAAAAATGAGGCTTAAGTTGTGTTTTAAAGACCCACGGGTGTTAAAACCCCAAACTGCCCGCGAAACAAGTCAGGTGGCCGGTCATCCAACATTTTGGCCGGCCGACCCCTTTATTTGGCCGACCAATTCTTCAAGTGGTCCTGATGTGTTTTTGTTGAGATCTTGCTTAGTCTGTGCATAGAGCATCTCATGTTCATCCTAACAAGGAAAATTGGAGTATCTAGGTTTGTTTCAGCTTTAGAAAATTTTGAGATTGCATTCTGGATACACAGTTCTAGGTCCCGTCATTTCACCGAAGTGTGAAAGTGCCCCGATCTCAAGCTTGAGCAAGGTGTATCCATTTCTGAGCATTTGAGGACCTCCGAACTATAGGCCAGAGTTGGAATAGAGATCTTTATGAGGTGTTTTCTAAAAGCACTGCTTTACTTTACATCTATCCAAACATCATCCTCTATGTTGTCATTTTGTTTATCGCATCTATTACATCCATTTACATCATGCGTTACCTTGTACCATCTATCCTTTCACGCCGAAGCGTGATTAGGATCATTGTCCCCCGAGCTTATATCAAGACATGTGAAACATGTTCCCGAGTGGTTTCCTTTCCTCAAGACACGTGAATCTTAGGGTATGTGATGGCATATCCCTGTGCATGGTAGGGTGTTCCCTACCATTTTTCCTATGATGTGTTTCTAGAGGTGTTCACGGATCGGTTCCATGCAATTCGGATGATGGGTTGGACCAGCCCGATGGGGTGCGGGTTGGGAAAAAATGGAACCGCATCCGCCCGCAGTACGGGTTGCGGATTGAGCGGGTGGGTCATGCGGCTGTGCAGGCGAATGCGGGTGGTTTGTGAATTAGATTTTTTTTTTTTTAAATTTCATTTTTGTGTTTCAACTGCAGTTGGAGGTTCTGTATGGGACAAAAATTAGACTAAAATATTTATAACTTTTTGCTTTGAATTTAGTATGAAATTCACACAACAAAATGAAAAAGATTGTAGTGTATATGTATAAACTTGCCCCTCATAAGTCATATTATCTGGATCTATATCATCTTGCCCACAACACGATACAATCAAAAGCATTTTCTTTTATTAAATAAAAGAAGCAAAAAGTTACAAACCCATCACTATCAAACAAACAATAAAGCAAGTCCTGAGGCATGATTGCTATCTTACTGAACTCCATTGTTTTCTCATCAATCTTCCACAAATTAAATGACGGGCCACGAGGGCCATTGCACAATCCAGCTAATACAAGTTGATCTTGACAAGAAACCAAGAATGAAAACAAAACCCTAGGAGGCCTAAGTGTCTGGACCTCACTCCAAAAGTGTTTGTTCAAATCAAAAGACAAAACAGAGCATGAGCAAATCCCAAATACATAGAATTTCCCTTTAAGTAAAGCAGAGGACAACCATTGAGATGAATTTGTTGAACTAAAATCTGCAGGCAAAGGGGAAGGATTCTAAATTTGGGTACCTTTGTTCATGCAATGAAACTTTTTTTTTTTTTGTAGTAGTAGTAGTAGATCTTCCAGATTTGGCATCTCCAGATCTAGTTTGTGATTGAGCGACGGTGACACTACGACAAGGAGAAGAGGAGGGGATGAAGAGACGACAACGATGGAGTAAGGTTGATCTGTAAGAGACGATGGCGACGGTAGAGGAGAGGAGAGAGATGGCGATGGAGAGGAGATGAAAGAGATGGCGAGCAAGGGGCGAGAGATGGTGGTGGTGACGGCGACGGGGAGGAAGGAAGAGTGAGGTAGGCGAGATGAGAGAGAGAGAGAGAGAGAGAGAAACCCAAATGAGAGAAAGAGAGAGAAACAGTAAAGGAGGATCAAAAAAATGAGAGGATCAAAAAATGAATTCAACATGCAAAGAGATTTTTTTTTATTTTAAACATAATGTGCAGATCATGCAGGCGGGTTTCGAATTTGCATGGACAAGGTCAGGTCTGACCCGAACCCGATTTTATATGAAAAAATAGACCCGCACCCGTCCTAGTTATGCATGCGAGTAGGGTCGGATTTGTGCAAGTAGGGTCAGCTTGGGCAGATTGTACAGATCGGATAAACCGTTGCCCACCCCTAGGTGCTTCCGATGGCACCACTATATTTATCTTCTTTATTACATTGCATGGAACATGCATCACATCTCATTTCATATCAATCACAGCAATTGTATCGCACTCATGTATATCTTTCATGTATCATCTTGTTATCTACATCCTTATTAAACCTATTTTATACACCATATTTTAAAAATTTTAACAATTGTACACAAAAAAAAATAATAATAATTCCCTCAAATCATCCCACATGGCCAGCCACCCTAGGGAAGCTAAATATATACAACTTCTTCAAACGATATCCATGAATTCAAGGGAAAAAGTTTGCTAGTACCCCCAAAACATGGAACCATCCCTTTACCCTAAGTCCAATCCTAACCAAAGCCTAACTAGATCATGATTAATTGTATAATTAAGGCCTATAATAATTCACTATTCCATTAGATTCCAAATAAATCCAAAATGTCCAATCTATTTCCAACCAATGGGCTTTTAGACCTTTTGCACCAATTTGATTATAAAAACCACCTATCCCTTAGCATTTTGCACACAAGAACTCTTATAAAAACACCTCATTTGGATGAGCAAAAGAGAGGGCAAGAGAGTGAGCTTGGTGGAGGAAAGAAGAGAAAGAGAAGCTCTTGTTAACTAACCAACCAAAGCTCAAGTAAGCCACATCACCATCTCTCATTCTATTTTATTTTTCAAATACATGTTATTATAGATTTAAAATCATATTTTCCGATGTTTTGTAATGGCGTTCATGTGTTCAAAGTTGATGAATTGGGCTTTAATCCTTCTTCTATTCATATTTCATTTTAATAGATGCAAAACTACCTTTTTTCTCCCCGTATCTCACATTGTTTCCAAAGGCATACCATCACTCTAAAAATATGAGTTATTAAAACATTATTTTGTATGTTTTCATCAAAAAATGAGTGAAAATTTTCCTTCAGTTGGCCTTTTTTCTCACCAATCTTCTTATTTTAAGTATTGTGCATGAAAAATTTATTTTACAGCCGACTTTTGAAAATTCTAGAAAAATGTATAAACATCTTCTGGACGTCATTTTTATGTCACAAACTTCATTAAAAAGTTATCTTTCAAGTAAAATTGTTTTCATTGAAAAATGAGTGAGCAACTTGTAAGAAAATTCGATTTTGGTAACGGTCGACGAATCTGGACAACGCTGGAGTATTTCTTAAATAACTAAAAATCTAGAAAAGATTTTCCATTTCCAAAAAATGTTCTAAAAAATAGATACAATTCTCTACAAACCATAGGAAGTCTAGGTTTGGGACAAATCTGAAACAGCCCTTTGATTTTAATCTTTAAGTGGTACTGAATCTAGAAATTCTATTTTGCATTGGTATTTTATGCTCTTGTATTCATGAATATGCTTATTAATATATGATCATGCTTTCGTATGATATTACATATGTCATGTTTATATACCTTTTATTTTATTTTTTCGATGATGCTCACATTAATGCAAATTTATTCTTTTGTTACTTGCTTGTACTAACTAACTTAAAATGTTAATCTAAATGGAAAACTTAATGGGGTAGCTAATGGGGTTTCGATCACATGAGTATTGTTATGAGATAAAGTCATGTTCAAATTGAATTGGTTAGCAAGACGTGTTCCCTCTTGAAAGTTAAAGTTTTGCACAAGTGGTTGTTTGGAACCCTTGAACAGAGCGAGATTGTATTCGGATCCTAGGTGGTTTGGTGTGAGGAGGGAATGGGCAAGGCCCTATTTTACCGTCTCTTTTATGGTCCTCGGTTGGCGCTACGTGGTATGTAACCGTTTCTAGACATCTAGGGTAAGGTTTGCAAAGCAGTAACAGAATGGACATACCAAATAATCCGTGTCCGATTCTTGAGGTTTGAACGATGAAATCTCTTTAGGAAATTTCTTGACTACTAACAACTAACTTTGTAACCTGTGTTATTTACTCGAATGCCATGTTCCTTTCCTCTATTGTTGTAATTGCTATTGTGTATTAGATTGGGAAAAATGGATAAGATATGTGTGCATTTACTAGGCATTCAAAACTTACAACATATCTTGCCAGATGCGAAAGAGAAGCTTGCAGCAGAAAACAACAAGCTAGAAACCTTCAAAAGAAGTTAGAAATTTCTTTTTGTGTTTTGTGTAGTCCATCTGGAATTTTATTTTGGATGTAATATTGATGGAACTAATTTTTGTAACTAAGTACATTCTGTATCTATTCTCTTATTATTATTATTATTATTATTATTATTATTATATATTTGCCTTTTTAAAAACCAATATAGTTCCCTATGTTGTTTATGAGATCTTGCGTCAATGTCTTTTAAGATATGTCAAAAGGGTAGTGTGCTACCTAAGAAAGCTGGACTTAAAAGGAAGGCTAATTTGACTCCTCTGGCGATCTGACGATCTTTCTTGATTATTGGCCATAGGATTCATTAGTGACTTTCCCTTGACTACCACCCTTAATGTAGATTTTGGGGCGTCACACCTGGACAAAATGAACCTTTTGCTAATTTGAAAACCCAATTTTGGGGCTTCCATGAAGCTATCATTTACGTAGGTGGCGTGATTAGGTAGAAATATCTAGGGCCTGAAGTAGCCAGCAGGCACATCTGTAGGAACAACTTGTGAGGATCCTTCAGCTTTTTGATGCTTGGTGGCAGGAGGTTTTGGAGAAGAAAGTTCACTAATGGTGGAACGTGTTTTGGACTTCTCAAACTCAAGGGACTTAAAGCCCACAGCAATAGCAGTTGGACCAGATTCAGAGAAAGCTCCACTCTCATTTTGTTTCTTTATGGATTGCAGTTCTATTGACTTCCACAACCTTTTCTTCTTCTCTAGAACAGGAGGACTAGAGTGACGGGCCAAAAGAGAACCATTTTAACTCCAGGTATCGCCATTGTTAGATCAATAAGGGGATCTGACTTCCTCTCGCTCATGGCAACACTAGTTTAACTACCCTGTTGATCATAGGACTCTTCAAGGGTCTTTCCCTCATCAGGTAGATAGGGTCCAGAAGACATGTACCCAGGAAGCTTGGGTGTAGATTTCTCAACTATTGGAAGGGCCCAGATCTTCTTCAATTCGTCAAGACGCATTTGATACTCTCGCAAATTTTTAACTGCGTTGATGTTGGAACCTAAAAGAAAGGGGAATATCAAATTAAACATGTCTATATTATTGAAAAAGAAAAGTTAAGAGGGGAAAGCTAAACCAGAACCTGCTCGCCCAAATTTCCTTGGGATGGGCCAGACTTTCAAGGAATCATCATCAAATTCCCAATTTTCGGAAAACAGTAACAATGTCCTTCTCTGTGTCTTTATTGGTTTTGGAGAGGACGGTGATGAGCTTTTGGAAATCTTTCTAGGCCTTAGAGCATTTTCAACCACATCCTCTTCTCAAGAGGATGAAAATAATATTTTTTATTCAAAAAGTAAATATAGAGGAGGTTACTATTCATTCAAACTCCAACCACAAATCTTCATTTTCTTCATTCAAACTCCAATCAAAAAGTAATTTTTGTTTATTAATAAATATTTAATTTTAAAATTTTTGTAAAATATATTTAATATTATACTCATTTTAAAGGTATGATTTTATACTTTTTATTAATGTCAATTTTATAAAAATTAAATTTACACATTAAAAGTTATTTTAAATATAATAAGAAATGTAGAGTGAATAGTGTTTTAGAGGCTCCTTCATTTTGTTCATCCTCCCTTCATATTTGAAGGATCAATCCATCTTCCTTCATTTGGGAGGAATAAATGAAGGATGAGTTAGAACTCAAAATTAGAAAGGATCCTTCATATTTGAAGTTTTAAAGGATGGGTTAGAGATGCTCTTAGGTAATATTTGAGGCCTTTGACCTCAGTCTTGGCATTGTAGGCAGTAAGGACATAGACGAACAATATTTCCATCTATCCTAGTTAAACGCCGTAAGTCTTGTTCAACTCAAAAATGCCATTGATGGTGCGATATATGTTGGCGGAAAGTTGGATAGAGGCAAGGGACTAAGAACTCATACATTCTCGCAAAAGGGGTTTTAGAGGGAATCTCACCCCTCCCTCAACAATGGCAACAAGGGAGAGGCAAGTATAGTCAAGACCTCCCTCAAGATCATCAGTGGGCAGTCTCAACCGAATATGGATGTCCTCAAGATTCCAACCCGTGAGCAAAAAACAGAAAGGGCTTCAGGGGACTCAAGGAGTTGGCGATATTTGCCATGGATTCAGAAGAAAAAGAAGCCAAGGAAGATAAGAGAAGAAGAAGGGACTTATAGACATTGAGAATGCAGAAGGAAGTTTGCCGGAGTAGCGGAGGAACGACGAACGATATTCCTACAGCTTCTCCTTCTCTCCCGTGCTTTGTATTTTTGATTGAAATAGTAATGAGTTGTGAAAGGTTTGGAAACAAGGAGGGAAGATTTATACTTATCGAATCAATGCGATCTGACGTGCGCATTGCTTCATCTAACGTACGTGTCAGATTAGGTCCAATAACTTGAAGACATGCATGCAAGTCAGACGACAACAACCCAAATGTGCCGGTTCAAGGGAATCATTGCTCAAATTCAAAATCCTAAGGAAAGAGGAATATAAGTTTAATGGTCTACTCCCAAATAAACAAAACTCCAACTTCTTCTAAGGTCAAAAACCAAAAAAGTCAAAATTGGGGGGCAATTGTGGGAGGGCGAATTAAACCATGAAGCAGGACCAGGAATCTGGGTCCAGAATATTAGAAGTGCAAGACCATTGGTCTCTAGGTCCAGCAATTAAGGGTCCAGATGATCAGAACCAAGGAATACAGGATGCACGCCCGCAAGGGTCAAACTCAATCAAAGGCATATTCCTAAAATAATGGCTTAACCAACTCCTAGATGAACGCACAATCTGGTGCGCAATCCCTAGAGAAAAAAGGTTGACGTGAAGAGTGAGAGGAGGCTTAACCATGCACAACGGCTAGTGGAAGTTAAGTATAAATAAAAAAGGTAATAAAGTCTATGATACACATACAATTCAGTACACTTCCTGAATCTATACTCTCACATTTTTACTCCTTTGTCTACTATTTTGTTAACTTAGGTATCGGAGAGTTCCTAGGCTACTGTCCCGCCACTCCTTTGCCTTTTTGTGAGTGTATTTTCAAGTCTCTAGCAATTTTATCCTCATCGGAGCACCGCCGCAGCCAAGTTGTTCAATTTTGCCAACCACAGTATCCATTTCATAACATTATGAAATTGGCCCACAACACGGTAACATTTTCGTAATCAGTTCTTCATTAATATTTTTATTATTTCATATTTAATGTTGGTGAAATTTTTCATTTCATAATTAGATTTTACAAAATCAATATGCAGGTGCACATCAAAAAGGTGTTGATGGAATTAATCAGACTCATTCTGAAATTGGATTAGGAAACGGTAACATTTTTTAATCACTTTTTATTAATATGTTATTTCATACTTAATTTTTTTTATAATTCTATATTAATTTAATTTATAATTAGATTTTTCTATCATAACAGATCATTCTGAAACTGTTCCGCAAAACGGTTAGTTTTACATGAATTTAGTGTGATTTTAATATTTTAGAATAATTTAACCAAAATGTAATTACGACCATAATAAAGAATCAACATTAAATATGAAAACAATAAAAATATTAATAAAAAAAATTCATTAATGCTGGTGTAATTTTTTATTATATTTTATTAATCATGTCCATTCTGAAATTGGGCTGGGAAACGGTAATGTTTTTTTAATTACTTTTTATTAATAGTTTTATTATTTCATATTTAATTTTTTCATAATTTTTTATTATATTTATAATTAAATTTTGCTATTATAATTACATGTGCTTATTAAGGAGTTGATGCAAATGTTGATCATTATGAAATTGTTCCACAAAACAGTTAGAATCACATTAATTTGAAGTGCTTTTCGTAATTGATCATACGGGTATTATAGTTATTTGATACATTTTTCATAAATAAGCATACAGTTAAATTTACAGCAAATAATATTTTAGAATAATTTATTTAAAAATCTAATTATGACTATAATAAAGAATATCATCAACATTAATTATGAAAATAATAAAACTATTAATGTAATTTGTTAACAGTTATTATGACGGTTGAATACAGCTTTCTTTTTTCTAATGATTTGTTTCAATGGTTTTTTACTAGTATTAAGGCATCGTTTGGAAACAGATTATTTTAGTAATTTTTTAACTTTTTATGAAAAAATGTGTAAAAAAGTATAGAGAGTAGTGTGACTAACTTATAGTGACTTTTTGACTAAAATGTATAGTTGATAAACGATATCTACGGCTTTGTTTGGCAAAAGGCTTTTTTTTTACTTTTTGGGCTAAAATTCAAAAAATGATAAAATAGGTTAAAATAGACAATAAAACAAAATGTCACATCAAATTTATAATCGTTTTATTTTTTTCTCACAAATATAACATCCAACTATAAAAAAATCTAACTATTTTTTCAAATATAAATATTTGAGTCTATTAAAACAACCATAAATTAAATACCGTACTAAAATATTTAACTTTTTAAATGAGTCCTAAATATATATCAAAATCAACGGGTCTGTTTGGTAACGTTTACGTTTTCAGTTTATATTTACAAAAATTTTATAAACTGATTTTTGTTTATTTTTTATTTATTTTTAGAAAAACATAAACTACAAACGCGTTTGGTAATTGACCAAATGTTTAAAAAAATTTAAAAATATAAAAAAGAGTGAGAAATGGCAAATGATGACAGAAGACGGTGGTAGAAACTGGTGACGGTGGGTGGTGGGTAGCGGGTGGTGGTAGGTGGTGGTGGGTGGGTGGGTGGGTGACAGTGGCGGCTGGTAGCGAGTGGATGGCGGCGGTGGTAGGTGGTGGTGACAGGTGGGTAGCGGATGGCGGATAGTGGTAGATGGTGACGGGTGGGTGGTGGTGGCGGGGAAGTGGCGGGTGATTGTGGTGGGTGGGTGGGTGATGGTGGCAAGTGGTGGGTGGTAGCGAGTTGGTGGTGGTAGTGGTGGTGGTGGTGGTGGTAGTTGCAGGTAGTGGTAGGTCAGTGCAGATAGGTGGCGGACGGTGATGGTGAGTGGGTGGATGGGTGACGGTGGCGGGTAGGTGGCGGGTGGTGATGGTGATGGTGGGTGGATAGGTGACGGTGGCGGGTGGTAGGTGATAGCGAGTGGGTAGTGGTGGTGGTAGTGGTGGTGGGTGGTGGGTGGTGGTGGCGGTGATGGTGGTGGTGGTGATGGGTGGTGGGTGGTGGTGGTGGTGGTGGTGGTGATGGTGGTGGTGGTGGTGGTTGGATGGCAGGTGGGTGGTGGGAGGTGGTGGTGGAGAGGGGTGCGTGGTGGTGGCGAGTGAGTGGCAGGTGGGTAGTGAGTGGTGGTGGGTGGCAGGTGGGTGGTGAGTAATGGTGAGTAGTGGTGGCAGATGGTGGTGGTGGGGGGTGGGTGATGGGTGATGGTGGCAAAAAATGGTGGTAGAAAATGGTGGCGGGTGGTGGCTAGTGTTGGGTGGTAAAAAAAAAAAATTCAAAACTTAAAACGGAAACACATTTTTTGAGTTTACATTTTTTTGCCAAATTTATAAACTGAGACCACTGATTTATAAATCAAAAATTTACCAAACAAATTTTTATTTGAATTTTTAAAATTTTTATAAATATAAATAGAAAACTAAAAATATAAATATTACCAAACGGCACCAACGTGTTTGAAAAAAATAAATAAATAAAATTCTACAACACGTGTGCCACGCCTTTCTTTTGTTTGGTAAATGCGTGTGGGAAGGAAAGGAAAGGATGAGACGAATATAAACATACCCAGTCCGCGTGGTATTCAAGGCTGACCATACAATTTTCATTTTCTTCCACGTGCATCACACACGACACAAACAGATATGCCTTTTTTTTGTTTTTTGTTTTTTTTAAGCCTCTTTAGCCTCAATTATTATTATTGTTTTTTTATTTTTTATTTAATGTATATTAAAAAATTGATGTATATTTTTATTTTATTTTTTCTCTTTTTAAGTTAAATTGTGATTCACAAGTAATTATCTTATCTTTCAAGAATTTTATATTAGTTATGTGCTCAACTAATAGTAAGAAATTAAATGAATATATGACTTTAATAATAAAGGGATAGTAGACAAATTATAATATTTCATTAGTCACGCACATGAGCACGTGATCTTCCTAATCTACGAGATAATTTCTAGTGATTCACAATAAAAAATAAAAAGTTAAACCGTGGTTATAAATATATTTTTGTTAAAATGCATTATGGTAAATCACATTTTTTTTATATGGTTTTTACTCATAAATTAGATTTCATGCATTTTTTTTATAAGGTTTTTACTCACATTTATTTTTTCTTTTTCTTTTTTCAAATTTTTTGCAAAGTTTTAGACTTTTTTACCATTATTATTTATGTAAAAGTACCAAATCTAGGAGTGGTCAACATGACCTATATGACAACTATTCACTCGGTTTATTTTTAATTTTCAGAATTCACTGTTTAGAAAATTTTACATTTTCATTTTTCATTTTTTTTTTCACTGAATTTTTTAATATTTAAAACAATTTTTTAAATTTTTAGGCACACCTAACATAAATACACTTAAAAAGTATAATATTTGTGAAAAAAATCTTTAAAAATTCACTAAAAATCAAAAATACAAAATATATATTTAAATTCAGTACATTTTTTGTATTTTTATATATTTATCAATTTTTTAAAATATTTTTTCACAAATATTTTACTATTTAGATACATCTAACTAAAGTGCATCTAAAAAAGTTTAAAAAAATGCCAAAATTTTAAAAATGTTCACTAAAAACAAAAATAAAAAACTTAATTTTCAAAAAATTAAATTCAAAAAACTGAAACCAAATACACTGATTGTTTTTTGGGAAAATATTTAAGACCCACAAAATATATACCCACAATGATGTGGTAATATCTGTGTCAATTTATAATTTGTTACACATCCAATGATATAGGCCTCACCCCCTTACTACATCATTGTAGGTGAATTTATGAATTTAAAAGTGTGAGTCTCTAACATTATTCTATCTTTTAATATTTTAAATTTTGAAATTTCATAATCTTGATGTTCATATTTATTTTTGATAAAAGTTATATTTTAAAAAACTACTGAATTGGACAGATAATTGGCCCAATAACCTATGTGGTTATTCGTTTGAATAGTGAAAAAATCAAAGGTTGAGGATTCGAATTGATAAAGCGATTGCGACTCTTTTGCATAGTCTAACTTACTAACATTCTAACGTTCTATGATTTGTCAAAAATAAAAATAAAAATAAAAAATAAAAAAACTCAACGAGATTTATCAAATTTTATACAAAATTATGTAAATGAATATATATATATATATATATATATAAACTTCACTTTTTTGGATTTGAAAGTATGAAATTTTTCACTTTTGAAAGTTCACATTTTTTATGAATGTTTTTAAAATTTCACATAGTTTTTAAATTGAAAAATTTTAAGATAGTGTGAAATTTCACATATTTGAAACGTAATAAAATAAAACAAATTTCATAGTACCATATTAAGTCCTAAATATATTTTATAACGTTCATAAAAGTTTTATTAAATGATTTTTGTAATTTTATAAAATAAAATAAGGTAAATTACTCTGACCTCCCTTAAGGTTTGGAGAAAATACAATAACCCCACAATTTTGTCATAATTATACTAAGTTTCTTTGAAATTTTAATTCATACAATACGTTACCTTCTTTTCATCAATAATTTGTTAGTTATATGAATGGAAAAATAATATTGTTATCTTTCTAATGCAAAAATATATATGTTTTATTATTTATTATTTATTTTTGTATTTTCACACCATTGGAACTTTCGGTCCGCTTGATCATACTAGAAAGAAAGGCAATAGTATAATTATGTCAAAGTAATAAAATTTAATGTATTATTATTTTTTAAATTTGAAGAGAAACCAATAAGCTTGTTTGGTTTTGATTTTTTGGATTCACTTTTCAAAAAATTAAATTTGTTTGTTTTTCGTGTTTTTTTTTTTATATTGATTTTTTTTATTATTCAAAGCAATTTTTTTTAATTTTTAGATATACCTAACATAAATATACTTAAAAATTACAATATTTGTAAAAAAAACTTTAGAAAATTCATTAAATACCAAAAATATAAAAATACAAAATTCAGTACATTTTTTGTATTCTTGTGTATTTATTAATTTTTTAAAATATTTTGTAAAAAATATTTTAACTTTTAGATACATCTATGTGGTGCATCTAAAAAAGTTTTTAAAAAAAAAATTTTTGCTTAAAATTTTAGAAATATTTAATAAAAACAAAAAAAATAAAAAATTCAATTTCTAAAAAATTGAATTTAGAAAATTAAAACCAAACACGTTAAATATAATTTAGTTGAATTTAATGATATACAACTAATGAGTAAAATGTTGTTCAAAAAAAAAAAAAAACTAATGTGTAAAATTATTTAGTAGTTAGTACTTTTATATAATATAAAATTGGATATTAGTGCACATGATTACATAATCACTAATGTTTGGATAATGAGATATGGTTACCATGTTTAAATGATATATGTTTATAACTTGATGTATTATTTTATATGATTTTTTTTATTCATATAAGTTTGGAAAATTATATATAATTTAGTTGAATTTAATGATATACAACTAATGAGTAAAATTATTTTGTAGTTATTGATTAGTACTTTTATATAATATAAAATTGGATATTAGTGCACATGATTACATAATCACTAATGTTTGGATGATGAGATATGGTTACCATGTTTAATGATATATGTTTATAACTTGATGTATTGTTTTATATGATTTTTTTTATTCATATAAGTTTGGAAAAATTATACAAAAATTCCAAAATTTGAATATTGTAAGAAAATAAATTTTGAGTTTTTAATTTTGTCAATTTATATTCTAATATTTTAATTTGTTTTTCAATATAAACCATTAACCTATTTTCTTTAGAGTAAATTACACTTTACCCCTTTTGTGTTTGGTTACTTTACCACTTTGGCGCTTAAAATTTATTTTTTCTCACTTTAATCCTTTATATTTCAAGTTTTTTTTATAATTTACTCCTAAAGCTGATATATGTTCAAAATTAGACAAAAAAAATGTTACAATAACCATCGCATAACATAAAAAATACATTATTATATTAAAATTTAAATTTATATTAGAAATATGAGTTATATCTTAAAATATTTTTATATCATGTGAGTGACAATGTGTCATTTTCTATTAAATTTTTAACAGAAATTAGCTTTAGGAGTAAATTAAAAAAAAAAAAAAACTTGAAACGTGAAACATGAAGGGCTAAAATAAGAAAAAAAACAAATTTTAAGGGCTAAAGTGGTAAAGTGGCTAAACATATTGGGAACAAAATATAATTTACTCTTTTGTTTAAGTAAAACTAATGAAAAAAATAATATTTTAATCATTAAATTTAATATACCTTAAAATCTCTAAAATATTATTTTTCTTTGTGTTTAATAACTAAAAGATATATATATTTATCAACTTTTACTTAACGAAAATAGACAAATAGTTTAAATTAAAACTAAATAAAAAATTTAAATTTAAATTGACAAAATAAAAAATAAAAAATTTATTTTGTTACAAGGCTTAAATCCTAAAGTTGCTGTTGTTGTTGTTGTTGTTGTTGTTGTTGTTTTTGTGTTTGTGTGTGTGTGTGTAATTTCTTCAGTAAATTTTTACAATAGAATTTAATGAATTATAATCATGATTAATATATATCTATATAATAAGACAGAACGGTTTTTAAAAATATATAAAATATATCAGAAATACATTTCATTTGAATGGTCTAAATCAATTCTAATTAATATCTAACGATTAAGATCAATTTTTTTTCCCACCCAAACACTCTCTGCTTTTTTCTTTCTCTCCCATATTTGCCAAACAGGTCTGCCTTTGCCTAAACATGTCGTACCAAACACGTTATCCTAAACTCCCTGTCTATACATTCTCTTCCACATTCTCATAAAAGAGACCTGATTGAGTTCCCTCTCTCTCTATCTCTCTTTCTCTTTCTCTATTGTGCTTCACAGACGATTTAAGATCAGATCGCATTACTGAATTTGATCTAGGGCTTTCGAAACAATGATCTTCAAGGCGCTGTTCTTCATGTCAACCTTGATCTAATCAATCTTGTAGAAATTCAGAGAGAAGTCGAGACGCCGATGAGTCGTCCAGATTTGGGTTTGCGATGATGATGAGTGGTAGTGAACATACTTGACACCACTAGAATTCTCTGTTCAATGGCTCGAAAATAGCGAATAGAGAAAGGGTTGCAGGGTGGAGAATCTCCGGAGGACCGCCGGGAATCGCCGACAAGCAGCGTTTCAATCACGTAACCCATGGCTCAATAATTCTCGCCTTGCTGGCACTGCTACATCAGATTGATGGAAAAAAAAAACAAAGTATTTGGAAATGGGCTTTGTTTGACAGCCGAGAAATTAGGGAATGGTGGTTTTTCTCAGGGGTGTGGAAGTGAGTGTTCAGAGAGATAGGAAATTGGGTTGAAAGATTCATCACCACTCCTTTCCCTTTATCCATTAAAAAACAGCACCTTTTTTTATTTTTTACTTTTTATTTTTATGTATCTGAAACTAGTATTTGATAAATCTTTTTTCTCTTTCTTTTACTTTTTCAGGTTGATGATGATATACGGATGATGATCCAACTTAGGTTTCATTCCAATCAATCAGTGTATCTTCTTTACCTATTACGTGGCAAATAAGTGCATGTTTTTATGTATTGTATCTTCAAGGGCTCTCTGATTTATTCTCTCTCTCTTTATCTCTCTCTCTCTCTCTCAGCAGCACTGTAACGTTGTATTTGGTATTTTTCTCAATAAAATATATATATCTATATAATAAAGTAGGAGGGTTTTTAAAAATATGTCAAAATATCTCAAAGAAACATTTTGTTTTAAGGGTTGAGATTAATTTCCAAATTCTTCATAGGGTCAAGATTTTTTTAATTCCAACTCACCCACCTTCCCCCCCCCCCCCTTAATGAATCTTTGTTTCTCTTTATTTTTCGTTTTTTGTTTATTTATTTTATTTATACCCTACCTTCAAGTACGAAAATAGACTAGTATCTATATATAACTTCTAAAGCTTGAGAAAACTTCAAAAAAATACATTGAGAAATAAGTACATGTAACTTGTATGTAATAAAATTCGGACCATTGACTTAAACATAGAAAGATTCTAACCAAAAAGATATAAGATAAAAATAAATAAATAAATAAATAAAACAAACTAAACTAATCATTTCATTATAACAAAATGTGTAAATTACAATTTGCCCCCTTTATGTTGGCTATTTTCTCAATTTAGCCATTAAATTTTTTTTTTTACCATTTTAGCTCCTTATATTTTATGTTTTTCTCAATTTACTCCCAAAATTATTTTTTGTTTCAAAATTTGACAGAAAATGCTATATTATCAGTCACAACATAAAAAATATATTATTATATGTCACAACCCAAGCCCGCCCCTATGGGTTTAACAAGAACCGCCATGTCCGTGATTACCGAAGGCTTATATGATAAGAAGACAAGATACAGTACATGGGCATGGCGGAAGCCAAAACAGTAAATAAACAATGTCCAATGAACTGTAACAGTCTGTATGCAAAAAGACTTTTCATACATGTGAAGGAAGATTTGCACGGATTGTACGGCCGAGCAACGATGACGGCAGACTTGACGGAATGCACAGCGCCGGGCTAACCCTCACGTCGGCACGGCCAACAACTTGGCTCGTGCGGTTGGGGATATTGGCTGGTCAGACACCAGTAGGTGTGACCGAGGTACGGCTCGCACGAGGGGAACGGAGTCCAAGGCCACGGATGGTTGCGCCGAGCTATATGGTGCCCGGGCTAGACTTAAACCGCGGTAGCGCCGGTATGCGCCTAGCCGGTCGTTTGAGATGAGCGCAGTCCACAGGACCGAGAGGGATAGATGGATGGTTAGAGGTCGGCATGCCTCACCCGGCTGGTCCTAGCGAACCGGCCTATATTGGCTCGGTCGAGCCGGCCAGGCTTTCCCTTGATTCCAAGTTCTTAGTCGGACACATAGCACGGTTATGTGAGGACATGACTCCCCCAAGTGTTAGGCCGGTCGTGGCATCTCGGTCAAGGGTGCCACCTAGGCCAATGGCGTGAGGGAGAGGACATCTACTCCACGCACGCCTCAATACCGTTGGGCAATTCTGCGTGCACTGGTGAAAGGACAAAACCTTTACACGCGTGAGATGGTGAGAGGTTCGCACTGCCACCTGTCCAGGGAAGGACAGCAGAGGTAGTGCGCGCACAATTTCGAGGCTGCATGGCCAGCCTAGAAATAAAAAAAGAAGACGAACATTGGAAGTATGCGAATTCATTCTCACGAGCCTTCTCTCTCTCTTCTCATTGTCTTCTTCCTCAGTGAACTGACTTGATCGTCGGAGGGTCTTTCCGGCACACCACCGCAGGGCAGCTCACCATTTTTGTGTTACAGAGACAGACACCGTTGACGGAAGCTTGATGTTCAAGGCGTACGGAGAGCGAAGGATATTTCACCCCCGTACAATACATATATACAATCAGTGCAAAACAGTATGTACCACATTTACAATCATTCGGAACAAGGACCTAATCCCTATTAAATAGTATAGTAACAGTCTATATAGATTACAAAAGAGATACAGAAACAGACGAGGGAAATTAAAACACCTGTAAGCCATAACTTGACAGGCTGGGAACCTCGCAGTGAGGCATAGTGGTTGGCTTGACAAAAAGGGGAGTCTAACCCACACTCCTACCTCCGGTCTAGTGCCTGAACACCTACATATTTATATAAACAGTGAGCTAAAGCCCAGTGAATAACATAATGCGTAAAGAGGTTAAGAATGAATGTCCTTTCAGTATTGAAAACAATCAATTGATTCAGTATATCAGTCATTCAGTCCTAATAGTCATATGTGGTACATCCATTAGTATAGCAATACAAAGAAATGAGGTCTTAAAGATCGAAACGATCAATGATAGCCATCATAACGATGTGAAGTTCCAAGATAAGAATCGATGAGATCTCTATGATACTTGATAAGATAAGCGATGAGTCGCTATAGATGCCACAATACAGTTCAGAATAGAAGACAAACATTCAATCGATGCGATGTCGATCAGAGACGATGCTGATGCAGTTTAAACAGTCACATTTGAACATATTTTTACACAATTGTTACTCACAGAGTTCTGGGCTATAAGCAGCTAGAGCGCGTCTCCGAAAGCCAACCTTATATAGTGACAGAATAAACACACACTAAGTTCACATTCGGGAATCAAAGACTTAGTCCCTATTTAGACTCGGTGCGGTTCTACATCTATATCCTCTTTAAGATGCTTTAAACATGCCCTAGGAATGCCTAGGATGGAAAGAGAATGCAAAGATACACTTTAAAAGTATTTTCAGAATTTTCAGAAAACAAGAGATCCGCTTGAGCACAGGTTACCCCGCTCGAGCGTAAAGGCAAACAAAATACTCCGCTCGAGCGGACTGTAAAATATGGCAAAAGTACTAGATGTCTGAAAATCACGCTCGATGGGCGCTCGATAGCCGCTCGATCGTGAGAAACAAGGTCTCGTTCGAGCGTCCAATACCCCACTCGAGCGGACTTCAAAACAGTGCAAACTGCTGGGAGCACGAATTCCACGCTCAAGCGCCAGTCACCCCGCTTAAGCGTGAGTTCAAAATCTGGAATTCCCAGATTTGAACCTCAGGCTCAAAATCAAATCCAAATGAATCAAATTCGATTCCTTTGGGCCCATTTCCTAGAAAACACTTGTAAATACATAGTATGACATGATTTAAAGCTCAATTTGTAAAATCAAGGCCCAAATGTGAGGGAATTAAACCCAATTTCAAACTAATTTTCAAGAACATGATTTCAATTGAACATGCAAGACTTTAAACAACTTTCAAGCTTCAAAGAATTGCTCCAATGAGCCAATTGTTCCAAAAAACATGATGAATTCATGGTCCATTGTAAGAATATGAACATGCATGAGTAATTCTATGAACAACAACTTCCAAATGCAAGGATATAAATATGCATGCATGATATGAGCTTCAATTCAACATTATAAGCCATATCTTGGCTCTAATCTTCAACAATCCTCTAAAACATGCAAGAAGTACTTCAATTACACAGTCAAGAAGGTAATTATTCTACCTTAAGTTTTCAATTATAAGAATACATGCTCAAGTTTGCAATCCTCTCTTCAATTCTTTCAATTTCAAGCAAGCCACCAATTTGAATTCAATTCTCTCACTCTCTCTCTCTCTCTTGGTCGGTTGTGCTAAGAAGTGAGCTGATGAAATGTGTATGAATGAGTGCAATAAGGCTCAATATGGTCTAAGGTAGTGGCCCACTCACAATGGCAAAGTTGTAGATAATGCAACTTATGGAATTAAGCTCATTTTAATCTAATTAAATCATACCAAATCACATTTCAGATAAATACACCATAAATTCACATAAATTCTAATGATCATAAACTATCAATCAATTTCAGATTCGGTTGCCGATAAGACCTTCAATTTGTAGTTTAAAGCATAAAACATGAACATATAATTTAACAGTCAATAGATAGACATACGATTAAACAGATATACTCAATCAATTCAATTCCAGATTTCAGTCAGTCAGTTCAGTATTTCAATCGATTCGGTTACTAATCATGTTCAGTCTCAGTTTAGCAGTAATCAGTTGGGTTATCAGTAATCAGTGGTGAGGGTTATTACATTATACGTTTATATTACATATACGAGTTATATATAGTAACATATTTTTATGCTATTTGACTATCAATTTGTCATTTTTTGTCTAATTTTTAACAGAAATTAGTTTTAGAAATAAATTAAGAAAAACTTGAAATAAAAAGGATCAAATTGAGAAAAACTAATCTTTAAATGTCAAAGTAAGAAATTGACTAAATATAAAGATTGCTACTATTAGCACCCCATAATTTATTTTGGACCTTCCAATTTTTAATTTTTTTTTATTATAATAATAACCTCAAATAAAATTACTAGAAAGACATCATTAATTTTGGGACACCTCACACCTCATCTCACAATTAAACCTACGCACCCACTACATCATGAATTAGAGTTTATGCGAGCACACACTTCGATCACCACCCATCCATCTTCCCTAAATCCCACCTTCAAAACCTATCCATCCATCTTTCTCAAATCTCACCTTCAAAATCTACCCACCCTCAAAACCTTGAAAACCCATTGGTGGCAATATTTCGGCGGTAACAGTGGCAACAATTTGACTACCTACACTTCTCCGCAATGACAATGAGGGGAAGTTTTTCTAGTAACCACAATCCCATAAGACGAGATGAGCAAAACAATAAAAACTTAGAGGTGATTCATAACTTTGATGTTATTCTTAACTCAGAGGAGATTGACTTTGTAAGGATAAGTTTTTGAAAAAAAAAATGACAAAAATAATAAAATCAGTTTGCTATTTTTTTGGGGACTGAACTCCTAAGCATTTGACTAAAATTCGAGAACACAGGCTTGAACATTGTTTTTTTGTTCGAGAAGGCATTCCTGAACAAATAAGTAACGTTCGGGAATACAGGTCCGAACATGAAAATTTCTTAACATATTGATTTATCAAAATTGTTAACGCTCGGAGAAGTTTTCATTTTTTCAAGTTCGGAAATACATGCCCAAACAATACTTATTTGTTCGGGAAGGCATTCCTGAACAAATAAACTATGTTTGGGAATGCAGGTCCGAACATGAAAATTTTTTAACACATTGAACAGTCAAAATTGTTAATATTTGTAGAAGTTTTCATTTTCTCAAGTTCGGGAATACAGACCCGAACATGAAAATTTCTTAACACATTGAATGGTCAAAATTTTTAACAATTGCAGAAGTTATCAGAAGTAGCCCAAATCTATTATCAGGTTCAAAAGTTATTCCTTCATCGCGTAACTTTGATAATATTGCTGCGTATTTCTCTGCTAAACTCACAATTTTATAATATCTACCAACAAAACTAATCAAACTAATTATTATAATTTTTTTTCTACAAGAGAAGATATTATTACGAGAAAACTAAAAAATTATGTACATCTATATCTATATTTCTATATTAAGCAAAAGGAGGTTTTTAACCTCAAGACTTGTGGGAGTTTCAATCTCCCAATCTAAATTTCCTGCTTTTTTGATTTTTAAAAAAAAAATCTTAGCATTTATTAACTTCTCTCAACTCTCAAGTCTTACCATCATAATAATACTTTAATGCATTAAGGACAAGTATAAAAAAATTTCTTTGAAATCAAACACATATGAATTCTTTGAAAAGTCCCAACACATGATTATTATCCCTCATAATAACACTTTAATGCATTAAGAACAAGCATAAAAAAAATTTCTTAAAAAGTCTAACACATATGATTATTATGAATTCCTTGAAAAGTCCCAACACATATGATTATTATCCTTCATAATAACACTTTAATGCATTAAGAACAAGCATAAAAAAAATTTCTTAAAAAGTCCAACACATATGATTATTATCAAAACATTAAACTTTAATATAATATAATAATAATAAAAAAAACATTTAATTCCTTGAAAAGTTCAACACATATAATTATTATCAAAATATTAAACTTTAATATAATATAAAAAAGGAAAAAAAAAACATTTAAAAAAGAAAAAAATATTTAAAAATCACAATTAACATATATAGATAATTGTAAACACAAACCGTGCATAGCACGGGTGATATGCTAGTATATATATATATATATATGTAGAGAGAGAGAGAGAGAGAGAGAGATCATACTAACTGTGACAATAGCAGTAATCACATCCAAGTTTGGCATCTTCAAAAAAATTTAAAAAGTCAAAAAGTCACTATCCTATTTAGGCCAAGTTTGGGAAGACTAAATAAGTGCACTTTTTGACTTTTTATAAAATATGGGTTGGATTTGGGTTGGGTTTGAAGTGATGTGTTAGAGAGGTGATGTGACTTAAATAAGATGATGTGATTTAAATAGGATAGTGACTTTTTGAATTATTTTGGAGATGCCAAACTTGGCCTAAGTCACATCATCTTATTTAAGTCACATCACCTCTCTACCACATCACTTCAAACCCAACCTAAATCCAACTCATATTTTATAAAAAGTCCAAAAGTGTACTTATTTAGTCTTTTCAAACTTGGCCTTAGGATTTTTTAGAAGATGGGCTTTTTTGAGGTGTGAAAAGTGTGCATTCAATAGGTGGAATGTTTTCACAAGGATAATTTTGATATTATTTGCAAGGGGAAAGAAATTTTGAGGATTTCAAAATTTATAAGTGAAAATCTAAAAAATAATGAATCCAAAATAATTCATGAGGTATTAATAGCACAACACAATATAAAAGGAACAATGTAGATATTATCAGATACTATCTCAAATAAACAACCCAACAACCCACATAAATAACTCAACAACCCTCAAATACGTATATATAATAAATTATAAATACAATCTTAAAATTTAGGCTAAGTTTGGGAAGTCCCAAATAAGCTAAAAAGTTAAAAAGTTACTCAAAAAGTTAAAAAGTTAACACTATTCACCAAAAGTCAACAATTACGGCTGCACAACTCCCAATTCAAATTTTCCTCTAAAAACTAATTTTTACAATTTTTTATTATACATTTTTTCATAAAAAGTCAAAAAGTTAACCCAAACATCCATATTTTCAACCTCACTTTTTTAGTCAAAAAAGATAAAAAGTGCACTTATTTAGTCTTCCCAAACAAGGCCTTACTAAAAATATAAACTCCCTTCTCATATTTATGAAATTACATCTTTACTTCTTGAATTTTTTAATTATATAATAAATAATTGCTTTCGTTAATCAGTTGTTCAGTTAAAATAACAAAGTATATGTTGTAAATAATAATTTATTTTAAAAACACCTATATTAATTTTTTATGAAATTAAACACTTTTTTTTCCCCTCACATTTCTTATTCAATATTTCTTTCAACTAGTAATACCCTTTATCTAAACATCAAACCATCATTTTCAACTCTTGATTAGTACCACTGTCATTATTGTCTACAAGCATTTGCTATTTGTCCGAAAATGATTACATAATATTATGGTGGTATAAAGAAAGAAATTTGATAGTGAATAGATGAAAATAAAGGTTGTACGATAATTTCATTTTGATATTAGCGGTTAGGAACATTTATTCATAAATTTCTCTCACCTATTTATGTTTCACTTAATTTAAATTATTTTTTTATATTCTAATAAATCTTATATATAGATGACATAATTACCAAAACATCTCTAATAATAATATTCACATTAAAGTGTGAATGTTCACCTTACTAAATTACTAACTATTAAAAAAATATTTAATAAGTAAAATTGTCTATAAAATACCTTAAATATGAAAATTAATATTTAGTAGATCAAATGTTCAAATAATAAGATTTATTGAATACAAGAATATGTTATAGGGTAATTGGGATATAAATACTTGAAAAATATTTCCTAATAAATCCACCTAGAGGTTATTTAAGTAATTATATATTTTTTCCTATTAAGTTGTAGAAGAAAAAAAAAATTCTAAGAAGAGTATAATTATAATTTTCTGAATATTAAGATGAAATTTATATTTTTGAAAAATCTCTGGGTCTATTTGTAATTTACCCATATTTATTATGAGTTGACTGATGACTCAACCGTTCAACAGGTGCATGCTGGTATGCTCTACTTGGTCGTTTCAAAAACTTAAACAAACTACCAACCCGAGTCGTCTCTGCAACTTGCCCCCCTCTCTCTCTCTCTCTCTCTCTCTCTCTCTATTAAAAAACAACCTTATTATCGTCAACTAATTTCGATATTCTCTCTCTAATCAAGAAAACCAAACCCTAGCTTCCTCCATAATCCTAAACCCAATCCCTCTCTCTCTCTCACCCAAATTTTCAACGCTGAAGTTGGGGATTTTGGAATTCGAGTTAGGGGTTTGAATTATTGTGTTCTGCAATATATGGATCTTCAACTGCTGAACAAGGGCTTGAATTTCTCTCGGAGAAAGAAGAAGTGGCTTATCGCTTTTGCTTTGTTAGGTGTTTCGAGTTATGGTTGTTATAAGGTTTATCACTTGCCCTCTGTGGCGAGGAAGAGGAAGAGAATTTTCAAGCTCTTGGGAGCTTTGATTTCAATTGCCGAAATGGTTTCCGATTCCGCGGATACCATTGGTGTTGTCTCCAAGGACCTCAACCAATTTTTGCTCTCTGATTCTGACCAAATTCCCAATAGTTTGAAGCAATTGTCCAAAATTGCAATGTCAGAGCAGCTTTCACAGTCACTGATTAGGGTTTCTGAGGCTATGACAGTTGGGATTTTGAGAGGGTATTATTGTTCGGAGACCAGAAATGAGATTGAACAAGGTTCGAATTCGAGTTTTTCCGATCGGGTTATGGATAAAATCATGTCTACAGCTGGGACTGGATTTGTGTCTGTTGTTGTTGGTAGCTTTGCCCGAAACTTGGTTTTGGCTTTCTATTCGAATGGCCAATCCGATGAATGTTCGAATGGGGACGGACTAGTCTGTGCATCCCATGGTTTTGGGTCGGACTCATTGGCTTTGCCTGAATGGTTAAATGTTGTGTCGAGCGATAAGTGTAAACTACTTATAGCTGATTGCATCCAGAATTTTGTCAGCACAGCAGTTGCTGTTTATCTTGACAAAACAATGGATGTTAACGTATATGATCAAATGTTCTCTGGGATTACAAATCCCAAGTACCAAACCAAAGTGAGTGATTTTCTGGTTTCTATTTGTAATGGTGCGGTGGAAACACTTGTGAAAACATCTCACGAAGTACTGACAAAGTCAAAATCCAATCCAGACTCGAGCTCAAGTTATTCTGCTTCCATTGTTGATCAGAGCACAGGTCCAAGTGGAATAAGGGAGGAGTTTCCTGAGCAAGTATCGCCTTCTACAGAACTGAAAGTGAAAAGCATGTCTAATGGGATTCAGAATAATGGGTGGGTGGGTACTGTTTCATCCACATTGACAGTCCCACGCAACAGGAGGTTTTTGCTTGATGTGACCGGGAGGGTGACATATGAAACAATTAGATCTCTCGTGGAGTTTTTCTCGTGGACGGTATCGGATGGTATGAAAAGAAGTCTTAATGTAGTTCATGACGAGGTTGTGGACAGAGGGCTAGAAGTTATCAGATATGTTTGTGTTAAGTCTTCTGTTATTGTTACCATATGTCTTGCGTTGTATTTGCATATCATGGGTGGTACTAGGGCTCTGTTGCCTGCTTAAATTGATTTTTTGTTTCCTGCAGAAACTATTCATATATGAGGAAATCTTATTGACATCACTTTTTTTTTTTCTTTTTCTTTTTTTCTTTTTTTTCGGGGGTTTTTTATCATTGTCTCTGTTATTGAGCATGGAATATTGTGAATTTACTGGCAGAAGTTTTAGGTTCTGTCACCATAGTTTTCAGTTGGCAGTGTTCATGGGCATTCAATATTGAATACTTTACAAGAAGGAAAGGCTAAATTTTGTTTGCTTTTTGTGAATTCTGCAATGCATCTCTTTAGTACTGTGGGAAGAGAACTTAAACATTTGCGCAACGTTTAACGAGTCATTTGAACCAGGAAATCGTCTGTAAATGTGAACGTGGTATGCTCCGATTTATTGGCTTTCATCAAGAAGAGGTCTTAAAGTGGAAATTGTTCAGTGTGAAAGAGAATCAAGAAGCAACAACTAGCCTCCTGGTGCTATCTTGGTGACATGTCCAAAATTTCTCCTAAGCCAACAGTGACTTATCTTTTTTTTCCCTTTTTTAATGGGGTGTGTGGGGGAGGATCGAGTTCTGTGTCTTAAATTGCAATAAGGGTTACAAGCAGGGTGATTTTGTCAGCTGCCTCTACTTAGATTAAGCTCGTGAATGTTACCTTTCCTGTTGTTTTTGCAATGGTGTAAAAGTGCAACTGTATAAAACCAGAATAGAATTTGAGACGTAGGTTTCATTTCCTTATTATGATATGCATGGGGATCACCTTGTGGCCTAAATAAAATACTTTTCTGGAAGCCTTTGGTAAGCTGTTTGGATGCCTCAACTGTTAGAACCTTATACCGCTTCATTTGGCTGGTTATTTTCTCCATTTATCTTGAATTTCTCAGATATACTTTTTTAATAAAGGTTGCAAACTATAAAACTTAGCTTTTAAGATGTAACACATTTGTGCAGCGTACAGCTCATTTAAGCAAGCCATGAAGCTAAGACTGTTCACTTTTGGTCTTCTTCGAGGCTGTGCTTTCTATTACTCTGCAGCTGACTGTAAAGTCTTTCTTTTATCCTCTTTGTCCTTTTTTCTTATATGATTTCATATGACTCAAATTTCTTTGTAACATTGGATGATCATACTTCACATGTCTCTAGTGTCATCATCAAGAACTTGATTAAGCTGTGGAGTTTTAGTCCTGAAGATTTTGGATCAAAAGTATGTGGATGTTTTTAGAACTGAGTTTGTGACTGGTTGCAAGAACATAACAAGGTATGCTCCATGGTTTTTGGCTTGTGCTGTTCTTTATACTATAGTTTGCTTAACCAATTTAATATCAATACCTCATTCATCATTATATTTTAATATCTTCAGTTGCATTTGGATTTTTTTGAACTACTTTTTTTCAATATCAACTCATGCCCCTCGTGATAATTTTTGAACTTTTTTGTACAATCTTAAGCTCACTTTGTGTGTGCATTGAAATTGTAATTTTTGTCCACACTGTACAATGAAGTAGCTTTCTTAACTGGTTTTTTTTTCATGTGTTATTATGGGTAGTGATCATCTCAAGGAATTTTATAATTGATTATTATCTAAACTAAATTTCAGTTATTACAAAATGATGTGAATAATATTTTCACTTTCTCACAAACAAACAAAAAAAAGAAGAAAAAAGCACAGTGATGTGAATCATGTGATTGTAGATTATGATAATAAAGTGCAGTATGATGATCTATCCTGGGAAAGACCTGAACAGTATCATTATAAAGTAATTGCAGTAGAAGCTAGTTTTGTTGATCAGAATTTAATCATTTAGAGCCATATGTACCTTTAATTACTAGATATTTTATTCTATAAAGATTGGTGTTGATCAAATGAGACAGTATTGTCTTGAAGGAGTTTTATGTTGTAAGTGCTTATGATTGTATCAAATCATTCCATTAAAACAAGATGTACGCAGCTTTGTGTTTGGTCATTGTGATTAGATTGTTTGAAGTTTTGAGGGGTGAGTTTTTGGACTCATTTTGTTAGTTAAGCATGCTGGTAACGTGGACCTTAGTATTTTACCTGAAAATGATGCCCCAATTTAGAGTACCTGTGAAAATTCACATTTAATTATTCTTAAAAATAAAAAAATAAAAAAATTAATTAATTAATTAATTTTGTTCAGAGTCTATCTGAAATATATATTAGTGTAAGAGTTAGTTTTAAATTAACTCAATTCAATCATTAACAAAGACATTATTAAGAATAATAATTTTGTAGGTGTTCAATATTTGTTATTTATAAATTATTTTAATTAAGATTCAATAGGATAATTATGCTTACTAAATACCTTAGTTAAAAAAAAAATCATAGTGTATCAATTTTAAGAAACCCACACAAATACACACACACACACACAAAAAAAAAAAAAAAAAAAATCAAACCTTGCAGATTTTTGGTAGCAACTTTCCACATGTATGTTAGCATGTTAGTATAGGGAAGGAGAGCCCCTTTATGCTTCTTGGAAATGGGAAGGTTGGATAGAATGAAGAGAAAGAGGAAAAAAAGAAAGAAAAAGAGAGAGAGGGTGCTCAGTAAAAGAATCCGGTGATATTGCATACATTGTATATATATACATGCATGCTTGTATTTGGTGAAGGAGGGAAAAAAAGAAAATTTGCCAAGTTGAGTAGGAGGATAAGAGGAGGAGGAGGATATATATTTCCTACCATTTCAACACTACAATTAAGTATGAAAACCCTCTCATTTTTTTATTGTTGAAATTTTTAGATTATATTCATATGATAAAATGACTAACTTATAGATAGAAATTTATATATATATGTATATAAATTTTGTGATGTGTATATCAAATATTTGAAGATATTGATAGTCTCAAAGTCGTGGTATTATTGTGGAAATAAGTTTGCATGTGTAGTTTATACCATTAAAGAGAGGATTGAAGATTTTATTTGACCCTTAAATCTGCCAGAAACTTTGTACGACTTTTTAGACAATTTTATACTCAAAATTTTGAGATGATTTCTTCTACAAAGTTATTGAGAATGATGTCTAGTTCATCCACAAAATTTTTCAACAATTATTAAGTTTTTTACGAATTTATACAAATTTTTAATTAAATCTAGAGCTGCAAGATAGATTTATTATACGTTTGAAAATTTATTAAAAATTCTATATTAAACCAAATCTGGTAATTTCTAAACAAAAAATGAAATTTGAGAAGTCTAGTTTCATAATAAATTTTTAGATTATGGAATTGATTTATAAATTTAAGTATGGAATTAATTTAAGAAAATGTGACAAATCTGTGTCATAAACTTTCTTGAAAATTTTCGGAATTATTTATAATTTATTTTTGAAAAATGACCATAATGTGTTTATTGAGTATTCTATAGAGTTATATGAATTTTAGAGTTGTATAAGTAATTTATTTATAATTTTAATTGCGAGATATACATTCTGGAAAAAAAAATAAAATTAGCAAATTAAGGAGGAATCAAAAAAATTATCTTTTCAATTGTTTATTTGGACAAAAATTTAATATTGTGCTAATCTAATTTTGTAGATTAAAAATCCATGCATGTGTGTGATTATGATTTATTTCTTCTTTTTGCTATCTACATTATTATTTCATACCATGGTTTAAATAAATTGTTTATTTAAATTTTGTACATTTGTTTACTATTGTGTGACATGTGTAATATTTTATGTTGGGAATTTTAATGAGTTGGTATAACATTATTGGTAATTAAATATTGAATTATTATGAATATCTCAACAAGTAAAAAAATACGAAATTTAACCAATGATACATTAAAATTTAAAAGTGATGGGGTGAACCCGGTTTAGAATCTTGCACAAGTGAGTTGCGAACCCTAACATGACACGGAAAGGTATTTCGGCTCTTATCGGTGTAGGCGATATAAAGTTGGTGATGCAGGTGTCATAACATAGACCATTCCCTTAGGGCAGACCGTGATGTCACGACTCGGATATGTAACCCTGGTACGTGGGCATCATTGGTAGTTATACTAAGTAACATTTGAACATTTGACCAAGAGGGAGTTAGAATTGCTCGTGGCTATTGCTTAGCGGTTGAGTGGAAATAGTGCTCCGCGGGGAGTTAGTTAAATTTATCTGATAAACTAAATCTATGAAAATTTAAAAAGAAAGGTGGGCATATTCCTTATAATGAAATACTGCTTCCGTTTGTTATATTTTTTTATTTGATTTATTATTATCTATTGTTATTATTTCAACTGATAACATTCCTTTTATGCTTACTAAATGTTACTTGTTATTCTGTTATTGCACATTATTCATAAATTGTGAGTATTATTATCGGGGAAGGTATTTTCGGGTTGTAGTATCTTATTGAGCTTGTCGCTCACTGGCATTCTCATTGCCTTGCCGTTTTATGCTAGGTACTGAAGAAACTGAAGAAAACACTGAGGCCTTGCAAGGCGACACTTAGCCTTTGTTAGCTTGAAGAGTGCCCAAGATCTATGAATCATTTTTCTAAGTTTCTAGTTTCTAGGCTTTTTTTTTTTTTTTTTAATGTTATATTCGTGTTGTTTTTATGTATTACGACTAAGTTTTTAGTTTTTATTGGAGTTGTAATTTAAGAACTTTTAATTTCTGGGTTGTTAATTAATGCTAGTAATATTGGTGACAACATTGATAAGAGATTAGTTACTAACAAAATTGATTTTAAGTTTTAAATCTTATTATTATGTCCTTAAATGTTGGGGGGTCACAACATGGTATTAGAGCTTAGGTCTAGAAACCCTTGAGACCTTGGATAGACTTAAGCACACGTCTCTTACTGCGCTTCAATTAAAAACATTTTATGATCTAAAGCCTTATCAAAAGTATAATAGTGTCGTATTTCCTCTGTAGGATGTCGAGCCCACCACACAACGACGATTGACTCTTGGACCTAGAATCTGACCCAGAAGAGGAGCCATTACTAAGCGATCCAGAAATAATGGCATAGATTTCCGAGTCTGAACCAGAGGATGAGGAGGATTCAGAAGAAGAAATGATAGAAGAAATGGACGAGGAGGATGATGTGGAAATAAATTTTGTGGAACCCTTAGCCGTCCTTCCTCTTGAAGAGTCTGAAGAAGAAGAGAGCGAGGTGGAGTCGGACCCCATCTCCTCCATAGAATATGCCCTTGAAAAGGACGAGGCAGATTTGGGAAATGTGGCGCAGAGGGTGGCATTCCCAGTTGGAGTTAGGGTGTATATTAGGCTACAACCGATAATACCTTGCGAATGGAAGCATCGAAGGGAGGATGACAAATATGTGGGACCTGTAAGGGTTGTTCGGGAATTTGCTGGGATCATGAACAAGGTCGATCCTTTACCACCAGCCTTGGCCGGCAATTACACCAACCTCTTCCACCAGCGGGACATTTTCTTTGTAGCCCCACCGGCCGGAAAGATCATTCCTATGGATGGGACGGTGAACTTCCGCGACCCACTCACTTACGAAGAGGTCTCTGTGAGGATTCTGAGCCAGCGCGTGGGATGGGAAGGGCCTAGGTTGTTAGTCCATTGGAGGTGCTATGGACTTTATGATGAGAGCTGGGAGTATGCCTGGCAAGTGCATCAACACTATCCGTGGCTCTTCAATTAAGAGGGATAGAAAAGGAGTAGGCTAGGTTGCTTAACAATTTTGTTGTGATTTCATTGTAAAAGCCTAGTCTTACAGTTATTAGTAATAGGGTGAGAGAACCCCCTCGGTTATGTAGTAGAATGAAAAATTTTTTCTCTCTCTTTCTTTCTTTTATGAATGTAATGATCTTTTATTATCATTAATGAAATCCTAGTATTTAAAAGTTTGTGTGTTGGACTATTTTACTTGCAGTTTATCTAAAAATAATAATAATAATAATAATAATAATAATAAATAAATAAATAAATAAATAAATGGTGTAACAATAATATCCTTCGTACAGAAAATGACAGGAAGAACTAGAGCAAATGGATCCAATAACAACAACAACAACGGCAACAATAACAATGACATCATGAATTTCATTCGGGCAATTACTAATGAACTAAGAAACCAACCCAGGCATAAAAACAACAAAGCAGAATTAATAGTGAAATTTCAAAAACTCAGGCCACAAAATTTTTTCGGAGAATCCAATCCTTACGCGGCTAAGACATGAATAAAGCAAGTGAAGAAAATATTGGAGACGCTAGAGATTCAGAACGAGCAGGACCAAGTGTCCCTCGCTTCATTTCTCTTCGACGGGGAGGCTGATTTATGGTGGACAATGATTAAGGAAAGCCATCAGGTGGCAGACCTCTCTTGGAGACAATTCAAGGAATTGTTTATGGAAAAGTACTTCCCAAACTCAGTAAGGCAGGAGATGATCCAAGAATTTCTCCAACTGAAACAAGGAGGCATGACTGTGACACAGTATGCCAATCGATTTTAGGCTCTTTTTCGCCATGCCACAGCTATAGTGGCAAATGAAACAGATAAGGTAAGGCGCTTTGAGTGGGGACTCGACTCGGGGATCCAAGACAAGCTGGTTGTAGTGCAGCTACCTACTTATGCACAGGTAGTAAATAGGGCTCTTACTTTAGAGAGAGAAAAGATGGACACTGCAAGGATCCAAGGTCAGCAGTCTAGAGCCAACTAGCCAAGAAGTGGAGGACCCTCAAAGAACAACAAGACCCCTGTTGCCTCAGTACCTTATGCTAAAGGGCCACAACAACAACAAGGGTACAATCCTAAATAGCATAATAGGGAAGAGGCTAGAAGGTTCTATGAGTGTGGCCAAGAAGGGCACTTTAGGAACAACTATCCTCAAAGGCTAGGTTACTACATCAATCAAGGAGGAGCCATTCAACGAAACAAATGCGCGCCAACTCAGGGAACACGAGCTGTGTAAAATTCCCAATCCGGTAGAGGCCAACTGCCAGCTAATCGGAATGTGGGATAATTGAGGACTCAACAACCAGGAGATGCCAATGCAAGAAAACCTCGGTGCCAAATCAGGGTGCCACTGGGAGAGTCTTTGCACTCCAAGAAGGAGGAGACAATGGAAATCCTTCAGTGATTCAAGGTATACTCATCCTTATGAACTATTGCGTACAAGTCTTGTTTGATTCTAGAGCATCACACTCTTTCATATCTGCTTCATGTGTTGGAACTTTGGGATTAGAGCCTGAACAATTAGAAATACCTATGAGTGTAGCTTCACCGCTAGGAGGTCAAACTCAAGTAGATCTCGTATGCAAATCATGTGAACTAGAGTCTCTAGTTTACGTTTAACTTGCGACTTACGAGTTATGGAAATGTCAGACTTTGACGTTATCCTAGGAATGAACTGGTTATCAGCCCATAGAGCCACCATTGATTGCTATTGGAAGACAGTGACTGCTTACTCTCAGGACGGAACGCGATTCCAATTTAAGGGGGATAGACAAGATTCCCTATCACTGACACTTGGAAATTCAAAGTGGCATGATCACCTAGTTGGGTGGCTAGCCAGCTTAGTTGTGGAAGATAAAGATCGTATGGAACTAGGGCTACCTTGTGTGGTGTGCGAATATGCTGATATGTTCCTAGAGGAATTACCAGGACTACCTCCAAAGCGAGAAGTAGACTTTACCATTGAACTACAACTTGGTACATCACCGATCTCAATGGCACCACATCGTATGTCACCAGCTGAATTGAGAGAGCTAAAGACACAGTTGCAAGAATTATTGGACAAGGAATTTATAAGGCCAAGCACGTCCCCGTGAAGAGCACCAGCCTTATTTGCTAAAAAAAAGATGGGACACTTAGGTTGTACATTGATTACCGACAACTCAATAGAGTCACCATTAAGAATCGGTATCCACTACATGTTCGGGAAGAAAATATTCTTAAGATTGCGTTTCGAACCCATTACGGCCACTATGAATTCGTAGTGATGCCATTTGGCTTAACCAATGTACTAGGCGTGTTCATGAGCTAAGATAAGAGAGAGGAAAACAAGAGACTTTAATCAGGTTAAGTGCATCAAAAGAGAGGACTTTATGGTGTTGGTGAAGGATGAAGAGATTAAGGAGCGGTGAAAGAACTATTTTGAGAAATTGTTAAATGAGAAACATGGAGATAAGTCAAAAGAGGAGGAAGTAGACAGTAATAAGGAAAACCAGGATTATAAGTTCTATCGTAGGATTAGAAACTTTGAAGTGGAGATTACACTTAAAAAGATGAAATCGAATAAGACTATAGGACCCGATGATATCTCTATTGAAGCTAGAAAATATTTGGATAAGAAGGGAGTGACTTTGTTGACTAGGTTATTTAGGTAAATTTTGTTGACTAGGAAAATGTCAGAAAAGTAGAAGAAGAGTATCTTAGTGCCAATCTATAAGAATAAAAGAAATGTTCAGAACTGTAACAACTATAGAGGAATCAAGCTAATGTGTCATATGATAAAAGTGTGGGAGAGAGTGATGAAACGTTGATTGTGAGATATAACAAACGTGTTGGAGAATCAATTTGGGTTTATACCTGGTAGGTCAACAATGGAAGTGATCTATCTTTTGAGGAGAGTAATAGAAACGTATAGAGAAAAGAAAAGAGACATTCATATGATTTTTATTGATCTTGAGAAAGCATATGATAAAGTGTTTTATGATATAATCTAGTGAGTGTTAAAAAAGAAAGTGTGACAAAAGGCTACATTGATGTGATTAGGGATATGTATAAAGGTGTGGTGACCACTGTTAGATCGCCAGCTGGAGAGATAAGTGAATTTTCAATTACGATAGAGTTACATCAAGGATCAACCTTAAGTCCTTATCTTTTTGTTTTAGTTGTAGATGAGTTGACAAGAAATATTCAGGATGATGTGTCATAGTGTATGCTTTTCGCAGATGATATTTTGTTAGTAGATGAGACTAGAGAAAGAGTTAACACTAAGTTGGAGACTTGGAGAGAAACACTTGAATCTAAAGGATTTAGGATAAGTAGAACTAAGACAGAGTACATAGAGTGTAATTTTAGTAACAGTAACAATGGAAGCATAGAAGAAGTGAAGCTTGAGGACCAAACACTATCAAAGAATGAACATTTTCATTATTTAGGATCGATTATCACGAAGGCTAAGGAGATTGAAGCGGATATGATTCATAGAATCAAGGCGGGATGGCTTAAGTGGAGGAGTACGTCTGGAGTACTGTGCGATAAACTAGTACTCACTAGACTAAAAGGGAAGTTCTGTAGGATGGTTATTAGACCAGCGATATTGTATGGGACGGAATGTTGGGCGACTAAGAAAAAACATATAGATAAGAAATATTGCTGAGATTAGAATGTTAAGGCGGATGTGTGGCAAGACTAGAAAAGATAGAGTTAGGAATGAGTATATTCAAGAATGTGTAGGAGTAGTACCGATAGAAGATAAGTTGAGGAAAAATAAATTGAGATGGTTTAGTCATATATAACGAAGACCAATAGAGGCAGTAATGAAGAGATGAGATACTATGATGGTAGATGGAAGTGTTAGGAGAAAGGATAGACCTAGATTGACGTAGACTATTGTAGTAAATAGATATATGAATCTCCTTAATTTGACTAACAATATGGCCTTGGATAGAGTCGAATAAAGAAGAAGGATTCACATAGCCGACTCAATTTGATGGGACTTAAAGGTTGGTTTGGTTTGGTTAGGTTTAGTTTGGTTTAGTGTATGGTGTACATTTAAACTTGGTATAGTGCTTATATCATACCTAAAATAAATTGGTCTACATATTTCATTTTCAAACATTTTCTATTCCAGTATCCCTAATGTTACATCTTCAAATATTAATCTCACACTGATCAACAATATATGATATAATTAGTTCTTTTTTTTTTGGGGGGGTACATCGGAAATAATATGATATAATTAGTTACCCTGCAGCTATTCAATCGATTTCACCAATAATTAGTTACCCTCTTAATATTGGTGAAATCGATTGAATAGCTGCACTATCAAGCATAATTTGGTGATGTTTGTTGTTACTTAATCATTACTCCTCCGTCTCAAAATATTAGTTTCTTATTCTATTTTTTTACTGTCCCAAAATATTAGTCCCTTTTCAAACTTTAAGGACTCAAATACTATAAATTTTCTCTTTTGCCCTTCCTTTAAATTCATTAACAATACAAAAAGTACAATTATGACAATTGATATTTTTAAAAAAAATATACTATCAAATGGTAATTTTGGAAAACTAATATTTTAAAGTGCAATAATTGTACTACAAAAAAAAAAAAAAAAAAAAAGTTAGATTCTCCAAAAGAGACTATTATTTTAGAGAAGAAATGTTTGAGACCCCTTTTTTTGGGGGTTCCACGACCCCTAATTTGATTTTGACCCTTGATATGTGTGTGAAGTCCACTTATGTATGTGTAGGTCCCATATTATGAGTGTTTGGGATGAGAGTCGGGGTTATGAGGGTCATATATGTGTGGAGTCTTTATCACAATTGTATTTTAGAGGAAGGGTGTATTATTTTTTAATTTTGAAATTATGTGCCAAACGTTTGTTGTAGCTTATGTTTGCAAATTACGTAGTAAAAATAATTTGGTGATTGAATAGCTTGTGTTTGATGTAGTCACAAATAACCCTTTTTTTTTTTTTTGGCCTCATTCCACTTTCCGTCGCTTATATGTCGTAAATATACTCTTGACTAAATACAACAATATTTGTGCCAATATTATACGATTGCAAAAAAACCTTATTTTTAGTAATGACAGCTTCACTATATTTTTGAGGAACGTTGATTCGTATTCCATGACCATGGATGAGAAACTTTTATCTTTTGGTGGGAGAAATATAGTAGAGCATTCTCCAACAATTTCTTTTTGTTTTGCTTGTTTTGGTGAATTTGTTGAAGACTTATTAGTCTTAATAAATTTCACACCACTTGGGCCCCCAACACCTTAGCAAGGTGTGTCCATAGCATTTTCTTATAGTGGTCAAACTGCTTCTCTTGATATCAACCCCTTCAAAAAATATAAAGGTAAATTACATTTTGCCATTTAAAATATCATTCAATTTATGCTTTGGTCCTGCAAACAATTTCTGAATTCAATCCCTAAACTAAGTAGTTTATGGAGCTTTTGGTGAGAAATGCCACAATCTCAACCTTTCTTGCAAAAAAAAAAGAAAAAAAGAAAGAGGCAAACTAACAACTTCTCATTTATCAAGGACAAATATCAAAATATAATTAAAATATGGCAAAAATATCCCATGTAAATTTTACTTGTATCCATCCCCACCACCTCCAACTACTAGTCATCAGTGGCCACTATCTTCGGCGATTGTTTTCCGACCATCAATCATCAATAGCTTTCTAACAAACACTTTTTAACGTTAATCTCAAGCGACCATTTTCAACGATAACCATCACCATTACTACTACCACCACCACTTAGAAAATAATAAAATTTTACTGTTTGTTATAGATAGAGAATGGACAACAATGGCGACCTTCTTGTAGATCTCAAATTGTTGGTCACAAATCTAAGACCAGAGTAAAATTTTACTATCCATTATAGAGATAATGGACAACTCCAGTGGCCTTCTTCTTACAGATTTGAGTTTGTCAATAGTTGATCTAAAATGGTTGACAGTGAAGACAGTAATAGATTTGAGACGATGGTGGATGGTAAAGATAATGAGCAGCGCCTGTAGATGATGGAGACGATGAATGGCAATGGCGAATGATGGATATGGTAAAGACGATGAGAGCAATGAGGACAGTGGAGATGGTGGAGATGATGAAGACTTCAATTGCTATACAGAGAGATATGGAGTGCTGTGAGCATGCCCGGCCCTGGCCATAGGCCCACAAGGCCATGGCTTAGGGCCCCTCAAAATAGGCCCAAAATAGGGGTCCCCTCTTTTTATAAGGTAGTATAATATGTTAAGTGTGTTTTAATCCAAAATTTTTTTTTAAAATGTCCAAACTAACTTAATTTTTTTGACCCATTAAAAGGCCAATAGTTTAAGGCCCAGCCCAACAGTCTGAAAGGCCCATTTTTTTAATTCCTAACCCTATCATCTCTTAATTCAACCTTTCCTACATTTGTTTGATAGCACACACCAGCAAGGACACACCAGCAGCAGCCCAGACGAAACACACACCAACACAGGTAAATTTTTTTATTTTTTTTTCTATTCAATTAATTAAATATTTATCTTGTCTTTTGCACAATTAATTACTATTATAATATTGGTATTTACATCATCAAGAAAATTTTATTCAAGTTTAATAGTTCACATCACATAATTTAAAAGTTTTGTGTTTTGTTAAGTGGTGGTGCTCTTATTTTGAATTTTGATTTAAAAAAATATTTTGATCTCAGTACAGTAAGCAGAGGTAAATATTTTTTTTTTCTATTCAATTAATTAAATATTTATCTTGTTTTTTGCCCAATTAATTGCTATTATAATATTAGTATTTACATTATCAAGAAAAATTTATTTAAGTTTAATAGTTCACATCACATAATTTAAAATTTTTGTATTTTGTTAAGTGGTGGTGCTTTTGTTTTGAATTTTGATTTAAAAAAAATATTTTGATCTCAGCACAGTAAGCACAGGTAAATATTTTTTTTTCCTATTCAATTAATTAAATATTTGTCTTGTCTTTTGCCCAATTAATTGCTATTATAATATTGGTATTTACAAATCTTTTGTCCTTTATCTTAATTTTTTTTTTCATTCAATAAAAGAAAATGTGAAGGGCCCCAAAAATTTAGTAGTTGATTATCGACTTTGGGCCCCGAAAATCTCAGGACCGGGCCTGGCTGTGAGAGAGAGAGAGAGAGAGAGAGAGAGAGAGAGAGAGATGAGAATGTTATAGAATATAAGAGTAAAAACGTCCAAGTTGTTATTTTCACAATAGAAAATATAAGCGTAAATTACAAATATATATCCTGAGATTTACTTAAAATACAGATTGTCTCTCTGTGGTTTTGAAAATTACATCTCACCCCTTCAAATTTCTAATCGCATTACAAATTACTCATTTTATTAATAAATCATGAAATCAATTAATAATTTTTAATGATATCATAAATATATTTTAATTAATTATTCAAGAAATTTTATTGTTGTATAGGAGAGTAGTTAGGAGTTTTTTTTTTTATGTTAATTTTGTTAAATAAAAAATTCTAATAAAGAGGTCTTTGTAATTTCTAAAACCACAAATTCATATTTTAATAAATCTCAATGGTGTATTTATAATTTACCCAAAATATAAAGTAAAGGACATGAGGCATTAAAATTTTTGACTTGCACTTTAAGAAAATATGAATTATTTGAGGGATTTTTGGCCTAAAACTCCTTATTTTTTTGGGCACTTCATCAGAATTATTTATCTACAAGTTCTAACTGATAAATTTATCATTGTAAATTTATTCATTAATATCTACTATCCTTACTCTTATTCACTTACTCACTCACTCACTTACACAAATTCACCATTCTCTTCTACATATACAAAGAAAAAGAAAGACTGATAAATTTATCATTGGAATTTAATATGAATCTGAAACAAAGGAGGCAGTGGTGATATAGTGTTTATGTAGATTGGCAACGGTAAATTATAGATCTACGATGGTAAAGTGTAGATTGGTGACGATAGAATGTAGATTTGTGACAATAGTGGAGATAATTGGTGAACGGTGATGGTATCCGAATAACGACGGTGGTGGTGGGTAGGTGGATGACAACAACGGTAGTGGTGGTGGATAGATGGTAACGGCAACGGCAGTGGTGGTGGGTGGACGACGACGATGATGACGACGACAGTGGTGGTAGATAATGGTGGTGTGAAGCTTTTAGAAAAAATGGTAGAAAGAGAGATAAAGAGAGAAAAGAAAAGAATATGAGTAGACAACGATGACGGCGGTGGTGACAGGTAGACGACAATGACAACAGTGGTGGTAGTAGACAATGGTGTGTGAAGCCTTTGGAAAAATGATGGAGAGAGAGAGAGAGAGAGAGAGAGAGAGAGAGAGAGAGAACTTGATAGATATATGTATTGTAAAACTTATTGGTACATTCAAGAAATCAATATAACTTAATGGTATTTAAGTCTACTTAATGAGACTAGTTGATAATTATCCCTATTTTTTTTCTCATATGTGGTTCGACTTCCTCAGAAGCCCAGGGCCAATCATAGCAGCATAATTGAGCAATTGGAAAGGTGTTATGAAAATTTGACTTGACAAATTTTTTTAGAAATTCACAATATATTCACACTTATAATTAGAAAAATGAAACAGAGCTCTAAATCTAGAGTTCTAATTCGAACTCTAGTGATATGGCAATGCTAAAAAAAAAAAAAAAACACAAACATCACATTATGGGTGGGGCCAGCTCATTAGAACTCCTCTAGAACTCTATATTTAGAGCTCCCAATCCTTTTTCTTATAATTAAAGATTTAGAAAAATTATGTCGGTAGTTCCTATATCTCATGTATCATTTCGATCACCATAATTTTAATTAACTCGATTTTAATCATGAATTTTGAATTGTGTATTAATTTAGTCCAATAGATAGGATTTTTAATAGAAAAAAAATGCATGTCAAAAACATGTGACCATTTTTGAAAAGTAAATTAGTATTTCACTTCTCTCCTTTCATCTCATTCCTCTTCCCTCTTTGAAACAAACAACCCACTAGTCACCTCAAACCATCCATAATCATGAAAATTAAAAAACAAAAAAATATTTCATATTCAAATTAAAGCTCACCTACAAAATAAAATATCAAAATTTTTGGAAGAAACTAATTGTTGAAAGATTGCTAGAAAAACCCTATAGAGAGTTTGGCTATTGCCCTACCCAACCCCTACTGGCACCTTCGAAGACACTTCATTTCCCCTCCACAATCCCTACCGACACCTCATTTTGCCTCCACATCACCTAATGAGACCTCTCTCTTCTATTCCAACCCTTGATGCCATCCCTTATCTCATCTCCCAACCTAGTCACCACCTTCATCTTCCTCTATGTTCTCTTCTTCCCCCACAACCCCAACCTCTTCCTCTCTCATTCTTTTGTATTAGCAAGTTATATATATATATATATTGTGTAAATTAGGTTTTAATGAGTTAACTCACGACATCAAATTAGGTAGGTAACTCACCAAGTTAAATATGGGATGAGTAAATGGATAATTTTGCCTTTAAAAACACTACATGTAGAGATAATTTTATTTTCACACACCATTTGTTTACTGTGCACATATTTAATGAATTAATTTTTTTAATATGATTTTACCATTAAGCAAATGACTAATGTTAGGGATGTTCACGAGTCGGTTTGGCTCGGGTTCACCCCTAGCCTAGTGACCGAACCGAATATGTCGGGTTGGAATAACGATGACCCACTACCTTCCAACATATATTTTGAAATCCACAAAAACCTTCGGTTTTGTAGTCGATTCGGACGGGTATTCTCACACTTGGTCCTCACTCAAAATCTTTGTTACCATTCAAAGATAACTTAGGCTAAGTTTGGGAAGACTAAATAAGTGCACTTTTTGATTTTTTATGAAATGTGGGTTGAGTTTGGGTTGGGTTTGAAGTGATGTGTTAGAGAGGTGATGTGACTTAAATAAGATGATGTGACTTAAATAGGATAGTGACTTTTTGACTTTTTCTAAACATCCCAAACTTGGCCTTAAAACCAGAGATTCATTTATATCTCACATACAAATATTCAATTTAAATGCAACTCTCATACATGATATGAGAAAGAGAGTAGGAAAAAAAACTAATAACAAAGAGGGGAGACTCATGCCACCACAGTGACATTGATGCCGCTATACATGAGTCTTTAGAAATCAAAGACAGTTGAAACTAGGGTTGATCAATCTGGTGATCGTCTTCATCAATTTCTCCAATTATTGCAGTTTATTATAAAGATTTTGATAAATTTGAAGATTAAGATAGAAGATTTCAATAAATCAGATAGATCAATTGTCACTCAACGGGTCAAAAAGAAAGGAACGAAAATATGAGGAGGTGAGACAGTTGAGATTAGGAGTGTTCAACTTGAGATGGTAGAGAGAGAAAAAGAGGGGGAGAGGGAAAAAAATAAGATGAAAGGGTTACGATGGAGCGATATGAGGAGAGAAGGGTTAAAAGGGAAAAAGGGAGAGACGAATTTTAGGGGGAGAGAGAGAGAGAGAGAAATGAAAGAGAAGGAAGACAAAAAGGTTAGAGAGAGTGGGTGGGTACAATAATGAAGTCTGAATATTCAAAATAAAGTGATAAAGGCTTGTCTTGGGAAAGTAAATCTTGGAAGACACAACTCACTGTTTTAAATGTAACGTTGCAGGTGTAATTTGTATAATAGTGGGTTGGTCGGATTGGTTTAAATTATTTTTTATATGTGGAGCCGGATATTCGATCGAAACTTAAGAACAAATTTTTAAAACAATAAAGGTTAGACTTTTTTTGGGATTACTCCCTTCACTTCTTTTGTATTTGATTGGTTTTTTTTTTTTTTTTTTTTCTTGATCTCCCAATCTCCAACCTTCACGTGTGTGTGGGAGTGAGACTTTTAAGGGGTATAAATCATTGCTCTTTTTAAAATTCAAATCGGTGCCAGTCCTGAGATTTTCAAAACTGTCCATACTTGGGTCGGTTTGGGCGATTTAGTTTGGATTTGTCGAGTGATTCAGATCCATGAACACCCTAATTAATATGGATATCAACGCACAAACTAAAACTTAAAATTAGGTTTTCTTAGCAGATATCTTTTGAACATGAAAATCCTCAGTACACATCTTATTTTCAAAAATTGCACACATTAGACCTACTCTATTCTTTGTTTGTTTCTCACTCCCTCTATTGCTGGTTCACTTTACTATTCCACCATTTTTTTTGATAACTTTGACATAATTGCTCAGTTTGTGTAACTCCATACTCCAATGTTCGTAACGTCCGATATTTTTTACTGCACAACATCTTCCATTCGAAGTAGTAAGTTGCAAACATTCACTAGGAAACAGAGAGAATGAAACAAAAAATTTCATTCAGAAATATAAAATTGAAAATATGTAAATAGTTTGGAACTATAGAATCAAAAATATACAAATGGTTTGAAAATAAAATTTTAAAAATATAAGTTTAGCTCCTTTATTCAATAGTTGTATGTCAAAAATTTATATTTTACTCGAAAGTAAAAAACCAAAAATTATTGTTTTATTCAGTTGTTGATTTTTGTTGTTGTTGTTGTTTTTTTTTTAATTTATTCGAATAACTAGTACCAAATGGTTTTCATTCTTTTTCCCAACCCATATGGAATAGATAACAAAAAATAATAAAACAATAACCTAATTTTTGCAGAATAATAGTAAAACAATAACGAAAATTATTGATTTTTTAAAAATCACATACCTTAGAGAATATTGAAGAATGTTGTGCTTTAGATGTTTTTTTTGTTACGCTTCAATCGTCAGAGTATTGCTGGAAAATATCGTGAGTGTAAGGCAAGGTTTAGGTTTACGTTTAGGGGTGTGGTGTGGGTTTATGTTGTGTGTAGTGTGTGTGCATAATGGGTTGGGTTTCCATATTGATGTGTGCACATATTTTGCCTTAGGAGTATATTTGGAACATTTGGTGCATAGAATGAGTAAAATAGAAGGCAAACAAATATATAAGTGTGTGCATAGAGAAATGGTGTATGATAGTGCTGTCTACTCATATTTTTTCCATTTTTACCCTAATGGAAGTTATTGATTAGACCAAATTGATACACAATTCAAAATTTAGAGTCAAAATCAAATCAATTAAAATTACAGGAAATACAGTGACAAATGAGATAAAGTATAGGGACTATTGGTGTAATTTTCCCTAAACATTTTATTGAACTCAAGGTTATGCCTATTTAATTAGACTAGATTGCATGATATTAAAAGTCCTGGGACTAGCAGTCTTAAGATTACCTATATTTTTGTATTACATAACTTATGTCACATTTGAAATGCTCCTAAATTAGGAGGGAAACTTTAATGTAACTATGATACATGTTATCATTGAAACATGTTATCACCATCCAATAAAATATTACGATGCCAACATATTATACCCCACTATGAAGATGTGGTAGTTAATGAAGCAATAGTTATATTTGAATAGTCGGGTTGACCTTCTGTCACAACCTCATCCCGCCCCAAATAGGATAGTAGTCATGACCGACCAGTAGTGTTCGACCACTAGAGGCCTGACAAGACAAGACAAGACAAAGCTGGACAATAATCTTTAGGGATGAGCATGGTCCGGATTCGACTGGATTGAGATAAAACCAGGACCAATCCGTTATCTACGATTTCTGAAAAATTGGAACCAATCCAATCCGTTTAAATCATGGAACCAATCCAAACCAATCCATTTAAACATGGATTGAATCGGTTTAGGACCACGGATTCACATGATTAATTAACAAAAAAATATATATAGAATACTTTAATTTCATAAAAACATAAATATAGCGCTATATTTGTTCCACCATAGCAACATGTCTTTCTATAATAACGATATACTGTTTTAGAATTTAAACAACCATAAGAAAACTGGTTTCACCATAAGTATTTAGACCATTACAAATTAAAACTAAAAACTAACAAACAAAAGTAATAAAAGAAGATATTATGCGGGTTTAAGTTTGAGTTTAGGTTTTATATGGAATAAGAGAAGATACTATGGGGGAGGATGTATAATAAAAATATAGACTATTTGTATACGGTCCGGATTGGTTCCAATCCGGAACCGTGGGGTTCAATCCGGAACCAATCCGTGGACTACGGATTTTTAATTCTTCAATCCAAAACCGAACCAAGGATTCAAAAAACCAATCTAAACCTACTAGATTAGACTTGATTGGATCGGATTACGGATTTCACGGATTCTTTGCTCAACCCTAATAATCTTGGTGCTTAAGCGGAAGCAATCTGTCCATTATATTAATTGATATCCATTCAGAGCAAGTGCATAGGTAGGATGGGAATAAAATAAACATACATTTTATTTAGTTACTTGATATTTACATGTCCACACAGCAAAAAAGAAAAGATACAACTACAAAAGTCACTCTTATAAAGACCAAACCACAAAGGCACAACTTTAGTTCCAAAACTACAACTTCCCCAAAGACAAAATAAAGAAAAAGGTGCTAGTGCAACTCCTCTTCGTGTCCTTGGTCCACATCTTCACTTATATACATATAAGGGAGATGGGTGAGCTTTTGCCCAATGAATAGTAATAAAGTAAGGGAGTAAATGAATGAACATTGCGAGCTTTTCAAACATTCTTTCAAAATGACATATATACTTATACAAAACAAAGCATAGCTTGAGTTGCAGACAAAATACATAATGATGAGCATTCAAGGAAAACAAGGGTTTAACCGGCTTGGGTACCAGCTAAACAAAACATGATGAGCTCGACCATAATACATGATTGGATATACCCCAAATTGTGGATCTGGGTCCAAGAATGCCATCTAGGTAGATGATACAAAAGTGTAGAATGTTTATTCATAGAAAAATATAATAAGCTTGTAAACATAATCAAGTTTGGCATTGAAAACATAATTTGTCAAACATAGAGTTACTAAATTACTACTCACAAATAGCTCGGCTAGACAAGGGTTATCTTCTTCCAAGGCTTGACCTATACAAAACAATAACAAAACATTGAGGCATTTGGACAATCCTTAACTTCCTATATTAATTTATCATGCCATTAGTCTTTAATCTTCTTTTCTATTCAAACATGTCTCAAGTGGATTTCTAATTATATTATCCTTGGGTCTAGATGTCAAAACATATCTAAAAGTGTCCAAAGAAAACAAGGAAATCAAGTGGAACATGATGCAAAAACTATGCTAAAAAGGACCAGTTCGCTCGAGCGGTCCCTTCACCGCTCGAGCGGTGAATGAACCTTCCTAGAATCTCAAGTCTGCAAAAGTGTTCTCAAGCCACCCTTCAACCACTCGAGTGGTTAACCGACTTAGCTAGGTTTTAGGATGGTTCGCTCGAGCAGTAAGCCCTAGAGCAGACTCTTGCAATTTGACCTGTTCTGCTCCAGGTTGTTCTAGGATTTCCAAACTCACTTCTCAAGCTTTCAAATCTCAACTCTTGGTCTATAACATCCTAATAATCATATATATAAAGAAAGAGTAATAAAAACTTGGTATTATACATGGATTTAAAGATTAAACAAGCAATAGATAGTTTTTATTCAAGTTTTTTAATCTTTTCAGTTCTTTTGTCTTACAATGATTTCAATCTTCAAAACTAAGTTTTAAAGCTTCTAAATCATAAATAAAAGGTGTAGGTTTATGGCATAATACTTGTTTTACTCATTTCTTACATGAAAGTAGTTCAAAACATGGTTTTCCTTTGATTTCCTCAAACTCTTTCCTAGTTTTCAAACTTTCCTACTTTCTTCTTATTTCAATCTTCCAAAACTTATTCCTACTCAAATTTTTGGCTATGTTTTGACATGAAAACATGGAAGAGGGTTAAGTTTCTCACCTTGTATTGACTTTCTTGGAATTTCTAGGCTTGAATCTTTAGCTCCTTGAATTTTTCTTGCCTCTTCTTTCTTTTTCTCTTTTCTTCTCATTCTTCTTCTTCTTCTTCTCTCCCAATTATTCTTGAATTCTCCAACAAGCTTCTTATTTATTTGGCCAAGAACAAGAGGCTTTATACGGTGTTGATGGGCCAAAGGTGATAGATTTCTTTGATTGGCTAACTTTCTTGTTTTAGCCTAGTTAACCAAGGTTAAAACTAAATAATCTAATCTAATCTTATCCTACTCATACTTATCCTAATTGATCCTAATTAGAAAACCATCAAATAACATGGAATGAACAAGTTCATTAGACTAAAGTCTTTAAGCTCCTTAATTAAGGCATAGGGATATCCTATGGTTCTCAATTTCCAATCTAAACTATTCTCCAACTTCAAGCTTGGAACACACAATACTTCTAAGTTTAGGTTTCTAAACCAACTTCTCCTTGTCCCAACCAAGTCCTAGTTCAACCAAATAAGCACTAAACATGAAACTAGTATGCATGAATGTCATGATATGCATACGCATAAAGTCTCGAGTGTCACACTCTCTCCCCCTTAGAAGTGTGGTCCTCCAAACTTATCTCACCTTGGCTCCGAAATAAATTAAGATATTTCATTCTCATTTCATCTTCCTTCTCCCATGTAACATCCTTTCCTTAATGTTCTCGCCATTCCACATTTACCATCAATATTGCTTCATTCCGAAATTATTTTACTTGACGACCAATGATTTGAATGGGTCGTTCTTCATACTCCAAATTTTCATCAATAACCAATCTTTAGTAATCAATCACATGGGTTGGATCCCAGGCATAACCTCGTTGCATAGAAATATGAAACACGTTGTGCACTTGTTCCATCTCCGGTGGTAATGCAATCGGGTAAGCCATTAAGTTAATTTTCTCCAAAATCTGGTCCTATATATCGTAGAGCTAATTTTCCTTTATTTCCAAATCGCGTTTGGCCCTTCGTTGAAGTAACCTTCAAGAATACATGATACCCCAACTTCGAATTCCACATTTCTTGTTCTTGCATATCCATAGCTCTTTTGATGACTTTGGGCTATTTCAATTCGTTATTGGATAACCTTGATCTTTTCAGTAGTTACTTGAACAATTTCAGGCCCCAATATTGCTTGATCTCCTACCTCTGTCCAACAAACTAGTGATCTACATTTTCTACTATATAATGCTTCATAAGGTGCCATGCCAATAATTGCTTGATAGCTATTGTTGTAGGGGAATTCCACCAACGACAAATGAATTTCCCAACTTCCCTTGAAATCCAAGACATAAAAACGAAGCATATCCTCTAAAGTTTATATAGTTTTCTCTGACTGTCAATCTGTTTGTGGATGAAAAGCAATGGTGAACTTCAATTTTGTTCCCATTGCTTTTTGCAAACTTTGCCAAAATCTGAATACAAACTTGGAATCTCTATCCGATACAATAGAAACAAGCATACCATGAAGTCTAACAATCTCATTTATGTACAAAGTAGTAAGTTTATCCGTCTTATAAAAAGATTTCACAGGTAATAAATGAGCAGACTTGGTCAGTCTATCAACAATGACCCAAATAGAGTCCATACCTCTTGGTATGCGAAGCAAGCCAATTACGAAGTTTATTGTAATATGTTCCCATTTCCATTCCAGAATATGGAGAGGTTGAAGAAGACCTGCTAACTTATTGGCATTGGAGGCTTTGGGATAAAAACTCCTCTATGTCTCTTTTCATGTTTGGCCACCAATACACTGGCTTGAGATCTTGGTACATTTTGGTACTCCCAGGGTGAACTGCAAACTTAGAATGATGTGCTTCCTCTATAACTTTCTTTTTCAGTTCAAGTATATTTGGGATACATACCCTGCCTTCAAATTGTAGCAATTGATCTTTGATAGCGAATTCCGGCCTTGGCTTTGAATCAATTTCTTCAAAAATTCTCTTTAAAAAGGCATCCTCCATCTATCTCTATTTAATTTCTTCAATGATCATTGGTTGTGCCAAAATTTTAGCCAAAGTACCTCATATTTCATGTAGGACTAACTCCACCTCCATCTTTTGCAAATCGCATAAAATGTCTTCTTGCTTGGTAAGTAGACATGCCAAATTCCCCATGGATTTCTTGCTAAGAGCGTCCGCTACAGTGTTTGCTTTGCCAGGATGATATTGAATTTGTAAATCATAATCTTTCATCAAATAATGACACCATATATTCAATGCAAAGACAACGGTTGGCAATTCTAGATCATATGTTGGGTAAATCTTTTCATGTGGCTTTAGATAGCATGAAGCTTAGGCAATGAGTCTATTATTCTGTATCAGAATACAACCCAATCCTCTATGCAACGCATAATTGTAGATTACAAACCCCTTTGTACCTGTTGGCAATACAAGGATTGGTGCCGAAATCAATCTAGTCTTGAGCTCTAGGTATGTTGAATATTTTTTTTTCTGTCCACTCAAATGGCACTCCTTTTCACGTGAACTAAGTGAGTGGCACTCCTATCTTGGAAAAATCCTTGACAAGCCTTCTATAGTAACCTGTCAAACTAAGGAAATTGCAAACTTTTGTTACAGTTGTTGATCTTGGGCAATTCACGATTGCTTTAATCTTTTGGGGATCAACCAAAATTCCTTTTTTATTAATCAGATGCCCTAAGAATGTGACAGTAGTCAGCCAAAACTCCCACTTCTTCAACTTGGCATACAACCTTTTGTTTCTAACAGTTTGAAGGGTCAATCTTAAGTGTTGTTTGTGTTCCTCCACACTTTTAGAGTAAATAAGAATATCATCAATAAAGACTACAATGAACTCATCCAAATAAGGCTTAAAAACTCTATTAATCAAATCCATGAATGTCGCATGCGCATTTATAACCAAAAATTTGTAGTGGCCATACCTTGCGAAAGTTGACTTCTACACATATTTTGCCTTGACCTTGAGTTGATGGTAGCTTGATCTAAGATCTATCTTGGAAAAGACTTGTGCCCTTTACAACTGATCAAATAAGTCATCAATCCTAGGCAACGAGTATTTATTCTTGATAGTCACTTTATTTAGCTCCCTGTAATCAATGCATAGATATAGTGTCCCATCTTTCTTTTTGACAAACAACACTGGCGCACCCCATGGCGACGTGCTGGGTTGAATGAAACCTTTATCTAGTGAGTCTTGTAGTTGAATCTTCAACTCCTTTAATTATGTGGGCGACATTTTATAAGGAGTTTTGGAGATAGGTTGCGTTTTTGGTATCACATTAATAATGAACTTGATCTCGCTATCAATTAAATTGCTTGGCAATTCTTCAAGAAATACATCTAAGAATTCTTGTACCACCAGAATGCTATACAAACTGACATTGGATTCTGGAACTGTCAGAACACTACACAAATATCCCTGACATCCTTTCCTAAGTAACCGATTAGCCTTCATGAATGAAACAAGATATGGTGGGGGCACTACTCCATTTCCTTGAAAAGAAAGTTCTTCTTGATTGGATGGTTAGAATGTGACACACTTTGATACATAATCAACAGTAGCATGATTTGTTGATAACCAATCCATTCACAAAATTACATTGATGTGCTCCATATTAATTGGTAATAAATCTACAGTCCAACTAGCACTCCTAACTACTACGTCACAGTCTCGGTAAATAAATGTACAAATCATGGATTCACCTGACGGTGTAGACACTAACAACAAATATTCCAAAGGTTCTAGCTATTTACTCAATTTACTCGCAAACTCTCTAGATATAAAAGAATGTGTAAAACCCGAATCTATCAAAGTATAAGCATCTCCAGCACAAATTAAGAGTGTACTCGACATCACTGCTTCGGTATTTCAGGCATCGCTTGTATTAGCCTTTGTATTCGATTTCCGAACTGACCTAGATGAACTATTTGCACCCCTTTCCTTGGCCTTAGGACAGTTCCTAAATTGGTGCCCTATTTGTCCACACACAAAACAAGCTCTTGTAACTCGATGACATACCCAAAAATGATTCTTCCTACATTCTTGGCATGTTGGTATAGTCTAGCTACCCTGGCTTGAACTGCTAGTACTTCCCGTGTTTGACCTTTTAATCAGTGGACTACTCAGCCCCTTTTTAACACCAAAACTTTGTTTCTTGTGGAACCATTCCTTTGATTGCTGTTCATATTTGGAATTTTGTTCAGCTATCAGTGCTTTATTTAGAACTTCTGTGTATGTTGGAAATTGAAAGAGGTTCACCTTATCTCTAATTGGTCCTCTCAAACCCTCCTCAAACTTTCTTTCTTCGTTGTAGTCCATATTTACCATATACAGGGCAAACCTTGCCAATTCCATTAACTTTGCATCATACTATGAAACAGTACCTCCTTCTTGCTTTAATGCTTGAAACTCAACGGCCTTTCTATCCTTGACGGATTGAGGAAAATATTTGTTGTAGAAGATTTCCAGGAAATGATTCCAAGTGATACCTTTATATTGACCTTTCACTAACAAACACCACCTACGTGCTCCTTCCACCAAGGTAAATGTAGCAAGTGTAACCCTTTTCGTCTCAGTACAAGGGAAAACTTCAAAAAAATTCTCAATTTTCAATACCCGAGCCTCTACCTTCAATGGATCTATGCCTCTTTCAAATTGGGTTGGTTTCATGCTTTTATATTCTCGAATTAAGGCTATTGTCCCTTGATTTGGAAAATCTATTTGCAATGGAATCTATTGTTGTGGTAATTGTTGTTGTTGTGGTGGTTGCAGTTGTGACGATTGCTGCTGTAGTTGTTGTTGCTGTTGTTGTTGTTCTCTTTGATCACTTTGTCTCATAGCCTCTACAACACCTTCCATTAATCATTCTAGACGGTCTAACGGCTATTGAAGGATTCTCCTCTTTCCTTCACCATAATGCTATGCACATGAAACATGAATTAAACATTTATAGATATGCATATGATATTTTAACTAACATATAAGATGCACATCTCATCACAAGCACTCATTATGAATGCATTCCTAAAGCTTTTCTAGAGAATCCGATGGTCTAAAGGATAAGTATGTGTGTGTGTGTGTGTGTGTGTACAAACTTGTGCTCTGATACCACTCTTGTCACGACCCCATCCCATTCCAAACAGGATAGTAGTCATGATCGGCCAGTAGTGTTCGACTACCAGAGGCCTGACAAGACGAGACAAGACTAGACTACAATCTTAGGGCGTAATCAGAAGCAATCTGTCCATTATATTAATTGATATCTATTTAGAGCAAGTGCATATAGATAAGATGAGAATAAAACAAACATACATTTTATTTAGTTACTTGATATTTACATGTCCACACAACAAAAAGGAAAATATACAACTACAAAAGTTACTCTTACAAAGACCAAACCACAAAGTTACAACTCTAGTTCCAAAACTACAACTTCCCCAAAAGACAAATAAAGAAAAAGGTGTTAGTGCGACTCCTCTTTGTGTCTGTGGTCCACATCTTCACCTACATACATATAAGGGAGAGGGGTGAGCTATTGCCCAGTGAATAGTAATAAAGTAAGGCGGTAAATGAATGAACATTGCGAGTTTTTCAAACATTCTTTCAAAATAACATATATCTATATAATAAGGGAGAAAGGTTTTTGAAAATGTATAAAATATATGTGAGATACATTTAGGTTTAAAGGCTTAGATCAATCCTACAAATATATTAAGGGTGCAGATTAATTTGATTCCCGCTCAAACCTTCTCTGCTCTCTCTCTCCCACGTCTGCCCAAACACGTCTCTACGACTCCCTCCCTCTCTCCCGCAACTGTCCCTCTTATCTCTCTCTCACTCTTTGTTCTTCTGCTTTAACAGACCCTCTTCCTCCTCAACGATAGAAGAAAGAGAGAGAGCAACAGCAGCAGAGTCTCAGTGGCCGATGATTCCCAGCAAACATGAAAGTTGAATCAGAAGCTAATCCAACGGCCGCTCCATATGAGAAAAGTTTGGTCCCAATCCTCTCTCTCTCCAAAACCTTTGCCATACCCGAAAGTAAAACCTCTCTCTCTCTCTCTTTCTCTCTCTCTCTCTCTCTCTCTCTCTCTCTCTCAATCTCTCTCTGTTTTGTGGATTGGATTATCATATTATATAACTCTCCCTACAACCGATTAAGTTTTTTGGGTTTGTAACAGAAGATTCAGATCTTGCTGCTGAAAAGAAATCAGGCGACCCAACTGACAAAGGTAATCTCTCCCCCGCTTAAATTCGATCACTTTCTCCCTCTATTTCTCTATCTCTCTCTGTTTCTGTATTTCGAAACCCTAGATTGGAAAGAAGAAGAGATTTGGTATATTTGGTAATTGGTAAGAGTATTGTCACGTAATGTCCCAAGACCACCTAATAACTTTTCCAGAGTAAGAGAAAAGATAGAGTTCATTGTAAAACCAGATGAGTGGTTGATGTAATTCATCATTGTATCTACTGTTTATATTAATTTGACTTTGAAATTTTAATTATATTGCATTGATTTAGACCCAGAAACAATACCTATACCTGCATAATTGTAGTCGGTAACACAATACAACTAGAATAAACGAGTTTACAAGAGTTTCATTTTTCATTGTAATTTTACAAGAGTTTCCTGATCAATCATGTTTCATATGGATTCATTTCAAATCTTGCATATATCGCCAAAGATCATATGACCGATTTTTCTTTGTGTATCGTCTCCAGGACAATTAGCATACTTTCACAGTAGTGCTCTTGACTTCAATGCAAATATTATGAAAGCTTTAATCTTTTAATGATTTCAATTATTTCCTTTTCATTTTAATGATGATGTTTCTTTGCAATCGTGTCCTGACCCAAACCCGCCCTATGGGTTTAGCATCAGAATCGCCAAGAATCCGAGATTACCAAGGCCTCTGGATCGATGTCTGATCAATCGAGTCTGAGGGCCTGGCGGAAGCCAAAACAGTAAGTAACTAGTGTCCACTGAGCTGGGACAATCTGTATGTCAAAACCATATTATTCATTCATACAGTCCAAAACAGTACACTCTATACAATCATTCACAACGAACAAGACAGGATCAAGTCCCTGACAACAAGACAAGATATAACAAGAGATCTATACAAATGTACAATACAGTAGGGAGACAGGTGGGGGAAACAAAAACACCCCAAGCCATGGCATGGCGTCTCGGAACCTCGCAGTGAGGCACATAGGCTGGCTTGACAAAACTGGGGACCAATCCCACGCTCCTAGCTTCGGTCTGGTGGCTGAGCACCTACATATATATATAAACAGTGAGCTAAAGCCCAGTGAATAACATAACGTGTAAAGAGGTTATGAATGAATGTCCTTCACAGTAATGAAATCAATTCATTATACAGTATTTCAATCTTTCAGTATTTCAGTCAATCAGTATTTCAATCAATCAGTCATATGTGGTACATCCATTAGCCTATAAACAGTAGGTCCAAAAGGACCAGGCCTTAACAGACCCAACAATAATGATGGCCATCAAACAGTATGGTTCCACAAGGAAACCCGTGAGCTCAGAATACCAATAACAATGGGTGCTAAGGATGCCACAATACAATTCAAATACAGACATACATTCATTCAATAAGCAATATCAGTTCAATAAATTCGATTCAAGATTCAAAATATAACCATTTGAACATATCTTTACACAATCACTGTTACTCACAAGGATTGGGCTATCAAGAGCTAATGGCGTCCGTGAGCCAACCCTAAGCTTAACAAATAGAACACACACTAAGTTCACAGTCGAAAAGATGATAATTACATCCCTAAATTCCTCGGTGTGGTTCTATGTTTAAATCCTCATTAAGATGCTTTAAACTAGGCCTAAGAATGCCTAGGATGCGATGAGGATGCAAAAATACAGTTGGAAGGCACTTTTCAAAAGTTCTTTGGCAGGGCCTCGCTCAAGCGAGCCTTCCTTCGCTCGAGCGAGGTTGCAAAATCAAAGGCTTCGCTCGAGCGAACAATCCTTCGCTCGAGCGGTCTGATGAAACAGTAAAAATACTGGATGCTCAATTTTTACGCGCGATGCTCGAGCGAGCTTCCAAAATCAAAGGGTTCGCTCGAGCGAGCCTTCCTTCGCTTGAGCGGTCTGATGGAACAGTAAAAGTACTGGATGTTCGATTTTTACACTCGAGCCACCAATCCTTCGCTCGAGCGGGGCTCAGAGGAAAACGTTGGTCGCTCGAGCGAGGAATCCTTCGCTCGAGCGAAGAAGCCAAATCTGGAATTTCCAGATTTGCCTTCTAAGCTCAAACCAAGCATTCTCAACTCAATTCTCGACCTCTTGGGCTCAAATTCTGGAGAACACATCCCAAAACAATGTATAACAAGTTTCAAAAGCCAATTTATGCATTCAAGCCCCAAAGGTGAGTCAATTAAATCCATTTTCAAACCCATTTTCAAGAACAAGTTTAAAACATGCAATGCATGAGCTTCAAATCAAATTTAAGCTTCAATTCTTGTCCAAAGGGACTCATTAGTGGGAAAACATTCTGAAAACATGAACTAGAATATAAACATGGACATGCATGTATGATTCAAGCATGAATTCAACTCCAATTTCACTAATTCAACCATGCATGCAACAATTGATCTTCAATTCAACATATATGAGCAAAATCATGTCTTAGCTCTACAATGATGCATGAATCATGCAAAACTTAGCTCAAGGACAACAATAAGGAGATGAATGTCCTACCTTAATCTTGTATTCAAGGTGTGGAAGCTAAATTTGCCAATTTCCTACAAGTTCTTCAAGTCTACAAGCAATTTCTCAAGATGAATTCAATGCTCTCTCTCTAACCCTCTTACTATGGTCGGCTGAGGTATAGGGAAATGGCTGATCAAGATGTTTATCTAAGTGTATAAGGCACAAATGATAAGCTTAAACAAAGACCCACTCAATGGCATTTCTGAAATTAAGTCCAACTCTTCAATTAATTCATTTTAATCTAATTTAATCATTCCTAATCAATTTTTAGATAAAAATACCATAAAATCACAAATATTTTACTGATCATGAAACACTAAACGGTTCCTAAATCGGCCGCCGATAAGGCCTTCAATTAACAGTTTAAACATAAACTACAAACAGATAAAATCATACAATTAACAGATAGAATATGCAATTCAATAGGCAGTCTTATTCAGTTTCAGTTTCGATTCCAATCAGTCTGTCCAGTACTTTAATCAGTTCAATTATTAGTCATTAGCGGTTCAGTTTAGCAATAATCAATGTATAATTCGGTGGTTATACGGTAATCAGTACGAGGGTTGTTACAAACTGTGAACAGATTGACCTGCTCTTAATAGGATACAATTTATAGTAGATTGGTTAATCTGATGCTTTAGTTTACAAACACTTCAAATGACTTTCTATTTTGAAAATGGTCCCCTCGCAAAATGGTGTTAGAGGTTTGATGCTCGATATGTACGACTCCCACAATGACATCTGGTTATGTCACTCCTTTGGTGGCATATGCTTCAACAACACAGCTTTTGTAAGTGTGTTAGCACTTTCAGAAATTGCACGAGACTGACTTCATTCTATTTATAGTCTTTATATATAGAATTTGAAACAGGTTTATATTGGTCATTTCAGGATTTTACAAAATTATTTGTTTATTTATTTTCTATTTACCTTCTTGCGATTACTCTAGAAGTTGGTAAGTGTCATTTCAACAACACGGCTTTGTGCGATTAACTGTATACCAACTAGAGTAATTGGTTGGTACCATTCATTACGGTTAAGTGTCATTTCATTACGGTAAGTGTCATTTTGCTTGTGCATTGGAATATGGAAATACTTGATACATTTATTTGTGTATGCTCTGATATAGTGTCAGAGGTGGAAGGAAGGGTGGGTTATTTTACCTTTTTTAGGGAGACTAGAGTGTCCTCTTTTCATTCAGACCAAACAAGATCTAAACTCTTTTGCTACAAACGGGACTTTATTAAGATCATAGAGCACACAACATTTTGGCTTAGCTGTTATTTCCTATCCTCACCAATGGATCCTAAGAAATTTCGTTTTGATCTTATCTATTGTACCAAACATAGATATGGACATGCTATAATTGTATGAGTTGTAGTCTTATTGATTAGAGCCTCTAGAAAACTATCTCGGGAAACCCAGGGGGTCTAGAATTTTTGGAATTCAGTGGTGGGGACGTTAACAAGACAAAAATGACTTATAATAGAGACTACTTCACCTTAAGTTAGGATTACGATTAGCATGTACTAGACAATACTTCTCATTATCTTTCGTTGGAGGTCCATTTTATATACTTATATGACATTAAGCCCCGCTTAATGTTTTTTATTGCGTGAAATCTCACACCCAGTTAAAACACGTTAAATACCTATCACTAAAAATCACAATCATACAAGACTCCCTCTAGCATGAAGGTGTTCTACCTGTTGTTGAGAATAAATCCCACCCAAACAATGGAAGCAAATAAAATATAAAATGATCACAAGAAAATAAGAAAAAGATTTTACGTGGTTAAGCAAAATGCCTACAATCATGGTGAGTGAGAAGCAATCCACTAATAGTAGAAAATTACAATGGTAAGACAAATACAACTCCTTGGTGTTTTCCCACACCCCCCCCCCTCACTATTATTGCTCTCAACCTCACACATCCACAAAGGATACACATTGTCATCACACAATACACACTATTTTGTCCCTCATTTATGAAACCCATTGTGTATTCCCTTTAACCAGTGTATATTACTCTCTGTGTATCATTTCAGTCTCTTATACACTAAGCCACATCACATCCCTTTTATAGATACACCATACACTGCTTTTTGCTCTCCCAAAGCTGCAACACACCTCATAAATCTAGACATGAGATAGACCGAAAAAACCTTTGAACTTTCCCAAGCCAAAGACAGCTACTTGACAAGTTGACACCACCAAATATAGGTAATCAGTTGACACCTATTTATGCACTATTCACTTTTCATGTTCTCAGCTCTTTGGATGATCAAGTGCTCCAATTTTCCAGACCAACAATATTTCTTCTTCCAAAAATTAGCTTCCAGAGAAAAACATGTATGCCTTTCCTAAGAAAATCATGTATACAATTCACCTTCCAAAGTCTTCTGTTGCAGCCCCAATACACACACACATAAACAATATATACCAAATTTGAACCGTACAACCTCCAAGAAAAACTATTTATTTATTTTTCTATGTATAGAACAACCCAACAATCACCCCTTCTGTCCATGAGAAAAATTATTGTATTTGCCCCACCTCATTCGGGTGCTGATTGAAAAACAGTAACCAAGTTCTTTGCAAATGAGACCCTTTTCTTGATGGACACTTCATCAAATTTTCCTGTTTTTTGCCTGAAAATTCCTTGACATAGCAATTGCTGTTTGGATCGAATTATTGCTGTTGTGGTGTTTGTTTGGGAGAGTCGATGGTTCTGAAAAAGGGTCAGAAATGGTCAAGTCTGCGGTAGTGAGTGTTGCTAATGGGTACGGTGGTGTCCCAAGTGACTTACAGAGTTAGAGTAGCGGTGATCATGGTGACATGCACATCTTTGAAGGTGGGAATGTTGCAATTTCGATCCAAATACTTCGTCAAGTAACCGACAACTTTAGTGAAGAAAATGTGTTAGCATGATATTTTACTGTTGGTATCATTATAAATTATTATATCAATCTCTTTATCTTTTTATATATTTTTTTTATAAATAATTAAAATAGTCAATTTTGGCACGGAGCCTCAGTTTCCACTTAAATGCTTTTGCTTTTTGCTTTCACCTTTCAATGGCATATTGGAGGAAAAATATGCATTATCATGATTTGTATGCAAAAGTCAAATAGAAATTATTGGAAATTTTTTCACCACACAATGATTATAATTTGATATTTTATTATTATTATTATTATTATTATTATTATTGTTGTTGTTGTTGTTGTTGTTGTTGTTGTTTCCTCATGATTTGGTATTTATTAGAAAACAAAAGCACCACGAAACGAATCCACATTGTTTTCATAAAAGTGGACCATATGCCCAAAAGTTCATTTGTTTGGCAGCAATGTAATGCAAGAGTCAAAGTCGGTGGCCAAGCAGACTCAGCGATGAATGTCTTAATTAATTGGGTACATAGATGGAAAGCTATTTTATTGTTGATTATTGATTAGATAAATGGTAGGGAAGAGTTGAGAGGGAACTGCATATAAACTACACATCATTAGCTGTCCCAGGGTTAAAGCAGAAATAATCTTCTTCACGGAAAAGATTCCATTCCAAATTATGGTATAACTTGGCATAATCCAACATTTGTTTAATAATGTGTCTAACTCGAAGACAATTTGGTAAAAAACCACTTCCATCGACCAAATGGAGTTTGTCAAAAGTAAAGCTACTAAAGTTCTATTAAGAGCACAAAGCAATTGTCAATTGGTTTTACACCAAATTCCAATACATGCCACAGTCAATAACTACCCAACAGTAGCATGTGCTTCCTTCCAGGGCCTAATTAACAAAACCTCTCAGCACCACGAAATCAATTATTAGCTGGCACAAACAGGAGAGAGAGAGACAGAGAGAGAGAGAGAGAGAGAGAGAGGGAGAGCCATGTAACTAAGGGTTCCAGTTTCACCAGTCATGATTTATTTTCATTTTATATTGTTAGGTATGAGTTTTCTAGAATTCTCTCTAACACGCTGTTAATAGGTTATTTTTGCTCTCCTCCCTTTTTGATCTCATTGATGATTGAGATTTTATCCTTTTGATTGCCTAATGACTTGGTGATTACGGTTTATTTATTTTGATTGTATTGTGGTTTCAAAACTTATTTGTGCGTTAATTTGTGGTTGAGAAAACAATATTGTTCATTATTGATTTCTAATAGCGATTAGGTTCTACAGTTTTTTTTTCACATATATGGGATGTTTTTTTTTTATTTATTATTTTTTTTATTTGGGTAACAAGAAGAATTATGTTACAATTGGGGAATTATTGATTGTATTGATACTGATGTTATTTAAACTGTTCCCATTGTTATTTTTATGTCCTAAAATGCTTAACAAAGCCAAGATAGTTAGGTTTGTGTGAATGCATTTAACAGAGGGACAACATTGAAACTTTTTAATATATTGAACGTTGAAAATTCTTAATATATTGAAAGTCAAGTTACTTATGTGTTTATAGGATATTTATGTGTTTGTTTGATTTGGAAAACAAGAAGAATTATATTAAAATTGGGAAATTATTGGTGAAATTGATATTGATGATATTTACACTTACTAACAAAGTATGTACACGCACATTCCATTGTTGTTTGGGATGTCCCAAAATAGTTAACCATCTTGAAGAGCCAAGAAACTAATACTGTTACCATCATTTTGTTAAGTTTGAATGCATTTAATAGATGGACAACTTTGAAAATTCTTATGGGTGGAAAATTGAATTTAGGAAGGTGAGTAATCATTTAGTTTGTTGATCTGACATCACAATAATTTATAATCTGCAAGATATCTGAGAAATTATTGAGAGGAGTTAGAATTCCATAGAGAAACTGATGGATTCGCAAAAATTCTGATTTATATTGCTTGGGAGAATAGGAAAGTAGGTACTTGCAATTTGTACATGTTTGAAATGATTTGGCAATTCTAGACATAAGAGAGAATTTTTTATGATGGAGATTAATTTAGCTGATTAAATCTCTTACCATTGATTGGAAAATTAGTACCTTATTGAATTAAAATTGGCGTATTCTAAGCTAACATCAAAAATTCATGTATTTGTGTGCAATGAAAAACAAATAGTTGATGAATAATATAGAATGGATGAACATTCAAATCTGATGCATTGCATTTAAAAATTTGTCCCATGTTCCTATCACAGAAATCGAATTTTGATGGATAAAGAAAATTCATGTATTATGTAAAGCGTGAATTTGTGGTTGAAAAAACAATATTGTTCATTGTTGATTTCTAATAGCGGTTAGGTTTTACAATTTTTTCACATATATGAGATATTGTTTTTTTTTTATTTATGATTTTTTTATTTGGGTAACAAGAAGAATTATGTTAAAATTGGGGAATTATTGATTGTATTGATATTGATGTTATTTAGACTCTTCCCATTGTTATTTTGATGTCCTAAAATGCTTAACAAAGCCAAGATAATTAGGTTTGTGTGAATGCATTTAACAGAGGGACAACGTTGAAACTTCTTAATATATTGAATTTTGAAACTTCTTAATATATTCAAAGTCAAGTTGCTTATGTGTTTATGAGATATTTATGTGTTTCTTTAATTTGGAAAACAAGAAGAATTAAGTTAATTGAATAGTATAGCATATTGCTCAGTGCACCAGTTCATTTTTACACTGCTAGAGCCCCATGAATAAAGCTTCAAGGCCATGACCCTTGCTTTGAAAGGCTGGGTCTCTGCCAACGGTTATTATACCAAGTGTGTTAGTGTTACCCTTCAATTACTATGCATTTGTCTACACCATTAACATTTATTGTATACAGTTTTTATTTATTTATTTATTTATTTATTTATTATTATTATTATTATTATTATTATTATTATTATTATTTTATGGTTAATTGATGGAATGCTTTCAATATATTTCAAGGAGGAATTTAAGAATGAGGAGATGGTTGATGTGAAGTCATTACACATCCGAAATGTAACGACCCGCATTTTATGGCTTAGTCATGTTCATGTGCATTTGCATAACCATGCTTTGTCAAGTTAACATTCATGAATCTTGCCATGTTTTGTACGTATATGATTTGCCATATTAAGTTGCATTCATGAATCTTGTCTTGCTATGCTTAAGTGTTGCTTGCATTTTCTGTTCCTTCTTTGTTGTCCCCAAGCCTAGGTCCTGTAAGCCTAGGTTATGCCAAGTCTAAGTTATGATTAAGCCTATTTTATGTTAAGCCTAAGTCATGCCAAACCTAAGTTATGTCAAGCCTAAGTCATTCCAAGCCGAGGTCATCTTAAGCCTAGAACCACTTTGGTTGACCTCCACCTCCACCAAGGCATATTGGCCGAGATGTCACTATCTGGGCCGAGGTGTTCATCGCCAAGGCCGAGATGTTATCTTTGTACCGAAGTGATCTTGTCCTGGAGTGGCATGACCTAGACCGAGGTGTGGCACATCTAGGCCAAGGTGTGGCACAGCTTAGTCAAGTGTTGTCCTCCTAGCCGAGGTCATTGTCATCTTAGTTGCCGAGGCTTTGTCTTTAGCCGATGTCATTACTTGCCGGAGTGCCGTTAGATTCATGTTCTAAGGTTAGATTCTTGACCTACTCATGCTGTTCTTTATGTTTATGTTATTGCATTGCATGATTGAATATGATTTGTAAGCCATGCATTGCTTTGAAGTTCGGTTTTAGAAAGAGAAAATAGTATTCATGTGTTCTTCAAGAAAAGTCATGTTTTGATCCGAAAGCTCATGCCAAGATTCATGTTTTCATGTTTGTTTTCATATGATCTTCAAGTGTGGGTACCCAGGTCCATGTTTTCGAACTCATGCCATGAAATCCCAGATTTTTGTATAAGCAAGTTATGATTTTGGCATTCATCTCATTCATGTTCTTCATGTTCTTCACGGGTGGAAACCCAGATTTCCAGACTTCACTTCCCGAAGTGTAGTCACCGAGATCACTCTTACCTAGACCTCACACTTAGGCCAAGCATCGTATCTCACCTTGGCCTACCTCGCATGATCACTCACACCTTTAGCTTGTCTCGCATGAACCTCGGCATGCAGCCGCACGCCGAAGCTTAGGTAACCACACCTCGGCTAGGTGGTGTGGGACCTCGACAAAGACCTGGTTGGTACCCAACATGTCTTCCTGACATGTAAAACAGTGTTTTGATTTCCAGCATGTTTTCCCGAGATCATTTGCATGCATGTAAGACTTGTTTTAAGAAGTATGTTCAGTAGACTTTGCCATGTGTTTGTAGGACTTGGACCTTTGCCTTGATCTCGACGTCCCAAGAACTATGTGAGTGGTATTTTTAATAAAGTTATGTTATAAAGTTTGTTAAAGCTTCACTTTGTTTTGGAAAAGTATTTGATCAAGCATGAATGATTATCCCTATTTTGTATGTCAAGTTTAAGTTTTATGCATCAAGTATAAGCTTTGTTTTGATGTCATCATGTTAAGTCCTTCCATGCCAGAGGACTATAAGCTTTTGTGGCACATTCAAGTTAAGTCTCTCGTGTTAAAGCGGGCTACGGGCCTAAGTAACACAGGTCCCTTGTGCTAGAAGACTCTAAACTTTCGCAGCACCATATTGTGAAAAAGGGCTACGGGCCTAAGTCACACAAGTCTCAAGGTGAAAAAGGGCTACGGGCCTAAGTCACACAAGTCTCAAGGTGAAAAAGGGCTACGGGCCTAAGTCACACAAGTTTGCAAGTTTTGTAAGATCAAGATTGATGAATACGGTTCATCCTATGTTTTGATAAGTAGGTAAACAAGTTTTGAAAGCTCAAGTATGTTTTGACACAAGTTATGCCAAGTATGTTTTGTATACGTTACGCTAAGTACAAGTTTTGAACGAGCTATGATATATGTATAGTTTTGACAAGAACCTCGGGAAATCATTCATTAAAACCTTTATTACTTGTATCATTCACTGAGTATCCAAGCTCACCCTCTCTATATATATATGTAGGTTTCAAGCAAGAAGTCGGCTTCGCTGAGATGTGTGTTTTGTGCCGATGTTTTGTGTGCATGTTAGGTCGGCATTAAGGATGTCGGCAACCATGAAGATTATGCTTTTGACTTTATACTTCATGTACTTTGTTTATGTCGGCTTGAGGAGCCTTTTGTTAAGATGTAATATGCATGTTATTTTGTTTGTATTCAAGTTGTAAGACCTTAATTAAGATGTATGCCATTTTATTTGATCTATGCACGGCTCTTATGGACTACTTAGATTTAATGTATTGCTTCCGCACATGTTAGTCCCATATGTATACTCTGATTGTGTGTGATCTTTGTAAGTTGGCCTTCGGTAATCTCGGATTACTGGCCATCACGGTACCATTCTACTAGGGGCAGTCTGGGGTCGTGACACGAAACTTTCTCTGAAGTTGAGTTTGTTGATTATAACTGTTAGGATACTCATATCCAGCAATTGTTTGAAGAAAAGAGATTATAACTGTTCAGGTATTTGTTAAAATAAAGGGAAATACTGGATTAATGTTTTGGTCATTTGTATGTGTCTGGTCTAACTTATCTTTAGCTCCTTGAATATTGTTTTGTTGGCGATCTCCAATCATAGTGAGATTTGAAATTGCAGTTGAAGTGTTGCCTCTTTTGTTTTCAATGGCCAACTTTTGTTTTAAGCTTCTGCTATATTACATAAAGATTTTGAAGCTGTCTTTTTTAATTGAAATTCATTGATTACCTAGGGACCTGTCTTAAAAAGAGATGTAATCCTAGATTTAATAGTAAATCGCTTGATTATCTTTTCGTCTATTGTTATTGGTTGGTTTCCAGACAAAAGAAATTTAAAAACTATGCCAATATACTGTAAGAATGTAATGGATCGCAGCCCTCTAAATCTCCATTTTCAAATTTTCACAAAATCTTAAAAAATGATAAATTATAAATATGCCTCTGATGTTTGTAAAATATTCTCACTCTCTCTATGGGAGCTTGCATTTTAAGATTAGTATCCAAAGTTTGGTAATGAGGTGCGGTGTTGCCTTTGAGTCAAACTTGGTTCTAGATCATGACACAATGCAATTATACAATTGGATTTGTTATTTTTATAACTGCATTTTAATCTTAATATTATTTACACCGTGCCTTTAGGCATGGACATACGCTAGTAAAATTATAAGTGACAATCGTTTTTCTATCTTTTTCCATTGTGGAACATTACTCATAAGAAATTACAATAGAAAGTTGAAACTTACACGGCAACCAAAAATAATTAAAGCAGATCAAGTCAAGTCAAGTCCATGTACTTTTATTTTTTTTAATTTTTTGAACTCAAGTCAAGTCATTTTGCACGTATAAATGCTGGATGAGTTGTGAAAAATCATGTGGGCCCAAATAATATGAGAAGAATTCAATAAATTTTATTTATTTATTTATTTATTTTTTTAGCCCATAAGTTACTTCATTCCTATTATTAGATTAGTTAGGTTATGTATAATTAAAGCAGGTCAAGTCCATGTACTTTTATTTTTTTTAATTTTTTGAACTCAAGTCAAGTCATTTTGCATGTATAAATGCTGGATGTGTTGGGAAAAATCATGTGGGCCCGAATAATATGAGAAGAATTCAATAAGTTTTATTTTTATTTTTATTTTTATTTTTAGCCCATAAGTTACTTCATTCCTATTATTAGATTAGTTAGGTTAGGTATAATTAAAGCGGGTCAAGTCCATGTACTTTTATTTTTTTTAATTTTTTGAACTCAAGTCAAGTCATTTTGCACGTATAAATGCTGAATGAGTTGGGAAAAATCATGTGGGCCCAAATAATATGAGAAGAATTCAATAAATTTTATTTATTTTTTATTTTTTTTTTAGCCCATAAGTTACTTCATTCCTATTATTAGATTAGTTAGGTTAGGTATAATTAAAGCAGGTCAAGTCCATGTACTTTTATTTTTTTTAATTTTTTGAACTCAAGTCAAGTCATTTTGCATGTATAAATGCTGGATGTGTTGGGAAAAATCATGTGGGCCCGAATAATATGAGAAGAATTCAATAAATTTTATTTTTATTTTTATTTTTTTTTAGCCCATAAGTTACTTCATTCCTATTATTAGATTAGTTAGGTTAGGTATAATTAAAGCGGGTCAAGTCCATGTACTTTTATTTTTTTTAATTTTTTGAACTCAAGTCAAGTCATTTTGCACGTATAAATGCTGGATGAGTTGGAAAAAATCATGTGGGCCCAAATAATATGAGAAGAATTCAATAAGTTTTATTTTTATTTATTTTTTTTTTTTTAGCCCATAAGTTACTTCATTCCTATTATTAGATTAGTTAGGTTAGGTATAATTAAAGCAGGTCAAGTCCATGTACTTTTATTTTTTTTAATTTTTTGAACTCAAGTCAAGTCATTTTGCACGTATAAATGCTGGATGTGTTGGGAAAAATCATGTGGGCCCAAATAATATGAGAAGAATTCAATAAGTTTTATTTTTATTTTTAATTTTTTTTTAGCCTATAAGTTACTTCATTCCTATTATTAGATTAGTTAGGTTAGGTATAATTAAAGCAGGTCAAGTCCATGTACTTTTATTTTTTTTAATTTTTTGAATTCAAGTCAAGTCATTTTGCACGTATAAATGCTAGATGAGTTGGGAAAAATCATGTGGGCCCAAATAATATGAGAAGAATTCAATAAGTTTTATTTTTATTTTTATTTTTTTTTTAGCCCATAAGTTACTTCATTCCTATTATTAGATTAGTTAGGTTAGGTATTGTGTCTCTATTAATTTTATTTTGTTTATTTATTTATTTTTATACAAGGTTGTAGTTGAGAGGAAGGATTTGGACTATTGACTTCCGATTAAGGTGTGTTATATTTTTATTTTATTTTATTTTTTTGGTCAAGTATAAATTTTTTTTTTTTGAAATCTAACATATATGAATTCTTTAAAAAGTCCCAACACATATGATTATTATCCCTCATAATAACACTTTAATGCATTAAGAACAAGTATAAAAAAAAAATTGAAAAGTCCAAGACATATGACTATTATCAAATATTAAACTTTAATATAATATAATAAAAAAAAGAAGACATTTAATTCCTTAAAAAGTTCAACACATATGATTATTATCAAAATATTAAACTTTAATATAATATAAAAAAGGAAACAAAGAAGACATTTAAAAATCGCAATTCACATATATAGATAATTGTAAATATATTAAGGAAAATGGGATTTCTAAACCCCAAGCCTTGTGGGAACTCCAATATCTCAATCTTAATTTTCTAAATTTTTGATTTAAAAAAAAAAACTTAGTATTTATTGATTTGGTCAAAATCCCCTGTTTATTAACTTTTTTCAATCCACATGCCTGCATTTATTGATTTGGTCAAAATTCCTGATTAACATTTAAAATCTCCTCATACAAATAATTATAGATACAGCCCGTGCATAATTATTGCAGTAGCCTTTTTAATTTCTCCTGTACACTATGGTTAGTGATAAGATTGTTAAATTATTTTTATAAAAAATCTTAAAAAAATATAATTTATATATTAAAAAAAATTAAAACAAATATAAATATCTATAATTATCTCGTGCATAGCACGGGTGACAATATCTATAATTAGTGACAATTTTTTTTTTTGTAAATTTTGCCCCAAAACGACGTCGTTTTGGGGCACTGAAGGACATGACAGAGGATCCGAACTCGGGTTGGTAGGTGGTCACGTTGGTTCGTTTTCGAGTTAATGCATTAAATTTAGGAGAATTATTGAGGGTGATGTACTAGTTGACTTAGTTGACTGACTTGTGACTGAAATTAAAGTTGTGGGAATTATTGTCATGCACCACACGTTATTTTCGAAAAAAAATTGTCACATTTTTTTTTATAAAATATCTTTTATTTTGTCATATATTAAAAAAAAATTCAATTAATTTTAAATCTATAGAAGATATAATGTGATATGATTTTAATATGGGCATTGATTTAGACCCCCTTAAAACACCCACCCCCACAACCCCCTCACACACATGGAGGTTGGGGATTGGGTGAGAAAAAAAAAAAAAAAAGTTGACCAATTAAAACTAAAGGGGGTGAAGGGGGTGACCCCCCAAAGGGGGTTTCAACCTTTATTCTTTTAATATTTCGTGATATGACAATCATATTACAATATTGTACCATAATCTCAAATCTCAATATGACAATCTATAGATTTAAAATTAATTTTCCAACCAAGTCCAATTGATTTCCTTTATGACTGATAAAATACTAATTTTAAATCTATGTCCTATCCTTTATTTTTTTTTTATTAAATTTTGTGAGTAATTAAAATTATTCAATTAATTTGTCATGTCTTTTTATAAGACAAAAAACATTAGTAGTCTATGTTTTTCTACTTGTATTATTTTGGTTTCAATTTTGATATTTAATTTTTAATTTTTTTATCAATTTGATCCAATTGATAATGTCGTTAATGTTTTTGACAAAAAATATCACTAAATTAATTGAAATTAACTCACTGAATTAAGTTAAGTTCATAATTTTACACTTAAAAATATTGCTTATTTTTTATAAGAAAAAATATTATAAATTATAATCAATTGAACCAAATTCAAACAAAATCATAAATTTAAAATTTAAATTAAAATCAAGTCAATTACATTGTATATTGCTATATTTAAAATTTAATCTAAAATCAAGTCAACAAATCAAGTCAATCAAGTCATCACCGAGTCGCAATTTGCCCCCTTCTATATTGCAAACTTGCATTAGATGATACTGCTATAAGATTCACCATCATGTGTGATCCTATTTCCAATTACATTGTCTTGTGTGCCTTTGAGAACTAGATGAAGTTCAATATGAGGAAATTCTCCACTATTGGACTCCTTCTAGTTGTTTTGTTTTTCAATGAATGTTTGAGCAATGCTTCAACTATTAGTTGCATAGAAGAAGAGAGACTAGCTCTTTTAAAGTTGAAAGATAGTTTCACAGACTATGAAAGTCGACTATCATCTTGGCATGGCCAAGATTGTTGCAGTTGGAAAGGAGTACAATGCGATGAAATTACTGGCCATGTTGTTAGGCTTGATCTCGGCACGGGCGGCTCTACTACTCCGTTAGTGGCTAATGAAGTGCATTCTAGTTTGCTTCAATTGAAGTATCTGAATCACTTGGACTTGAATGGAAACTATTTTCACGCCAGCCCAATCCCAAAGTTCTTTGGATCAATGACACAACTAAGGTATCTCAATCTGTCTCGTGCATTGATCAGTGAAATAGTTCCCCATCATCTCGGAAATCTTTCTAGCTTGCGTGTTCTTGATCTTAGCTTTATGTATCATGCAACTGTAGATGATTTCACATGGGTTTATCGTCTTTCATCATTGCAATACCTCGACTTGAGTTTCATGGATCTTAGTCAAATGCAAAATTTACACGGGGTACTAAACATGATTCCTTGTTTACTAGAGTTGCGTTTATCAGGTTGCAAACTTGATAACATTCATTTATCTCATATGCATTTGAATTCTACTATTTCTAATGTCCAATACTTAGACCTTTCGTATAATTCACTTGAAGGAGAACTTTCGAGTCTCCTTGGGAACGTGACTTCTTTAAGAGTCCTTGATCTTTCTCATAATCAGTTTAATTCTTCTATTCCTCTCTATTTGGAAAAGCTTAAGTGTAACAACCCTCATACTGATTACTAATATATTACCGATTAAGTACTGATTACTGCTGAACCGAGACTAATTATGACCGATAATTGAATCAACTGAAATACTGAACAGACTGATTGAAAACTGGAACTGAACTGACTAAGTGCATCTATTGTATTGCATTTCTATCTATTTGACTGTTTACCTATCTGTTCAGTTATTATGTTCAAACTGCAAATTGAAGGCCTTATCGGCGGCCAAATCCGAAATTGACTGATGTTTTATAATCATCATAATTAATGTGATTTTATAGTGTAATTATCTGAAAACCGATTCTGTATAATTAAACTAGATTAAATAAAGCCAATTAAAGAGTTTGATGTAATTACCATTTTGCCATTGTGAGTGGGGCCTTTGTTTATTCATCTTTGAGCCTTATACACTTAATCAAAACATTTCTTCTCCCATTTCTTGCATACAACCGAATTTAGAGAGAGAGGGAGAGAATTGAGGGAGATTTTGACTCCAACCTTGTGAATTGCTTGAGAACTTAGGGGAAATTGAAGATTGATGTATTTTTGAGCTCCTAAACCTTGAATACAAGACTTAGGTAAGGAATTCATCTTCTTATTGTTGACATTGAACAAGTTCTTGCATGATTCATGCTTCATTATAGAACTAAGTCATGATTTAGTTCAAATATGTGGGATTCTAGCATATATCATGCATGCATGCTTGAATTGATGAGTTTTGAGTTGATTTCATGGTCAAATGCCACATGCATGTTCATAATCATGTTTAAATCCATGTTTTCATCTTGTTTTGAAAAGATTGAGCTCTTTGGAGCAAGAGTTGAAGCTTTGAAATGGTTTTAACCCATGCATGTCATGTTTGAAGATTGTTCTTGAAAATGGGTTTGAAATTTGGCTTTAATTGACTCACCCTTGGGCTTTGAATTCACAAATTGGCTTTTGAAACTTGTTGTATATTGAGTTCAAATGTGTTTTCCAGAATTTGGGTCCAAGAGGTCGAGTATGGAGTGGGAGAATGCTTGGTTTGAGCTTACGAAGCAAATCTGGAAATTCCAGATTTGGCTTCTTCGCTCGAGCGAAGGATTCCTCGCTCGAGCGACCAACGTTTACTCTGAGCCACGCTCGAGCGAAGAAATGATGGCTCGAGCATAAAATTGCAGCATCCAGTACTTTTGCATTTTCGACAGACCGCTCGAGCGAAGGATTGCTCGCTCAAGCGAAGCCTTTGATTTTGCAAGCTCGCTCGAGCGAGGCTCTTATTTTCAGCAAACTTTGCAAAATGTTTTCTAAGTGCATTTTTGCATCCTCATTTCATTCTAGGCATTCTTAGGCCTAGTTTAAGGCATCTTAATGAGGATATAGATGTAGAACACACCGAGGCAAATTAGGGATTAAGTTATTGATCTTTCCCAACTATATAGCTTAGTGTGTGTTCATCCTGTATACTGTGTAGGGTTGGCTTACCGAGGAGACGCTCTAGCTTACTGTAGCCCAGAACTCTGTGAGTAACAATTGTGTAAAGATATGTTCAAAAATGATTATCTTCTGAACTGTTTACTTATTGAACTGTTAACTGCACTGTTTACCGAACTGCACTGTTTACTGAATTAAACCGTTTATTGAACTGAGTTTATTGAACTGAACTGTATTGTGGCATCCTTAGCAAGTACTGTTACTGACTGTTACTGTTACAGAGATCTCTGTCGGTTCCCTCGTGGAACCATTACTGTTTACCCATTGATGGCCATCATTACTGCTCGGTCTTTAAGACTTACTGTTTACTGTTATGCTAATGGATGTACCACATATGACTGTTTACTGAACTGAATTGAACTGTTTACTAAATGAATATATGTCCTATTTTCGAATCGCATCTTGTGGCATCCTTGGCACCCATCACATCGTTATTCGCTACCGTTTGACAAATCTTTGCCATCGACGGTCTATGAACGGGTGGATTTGTCTAATCGGATCGGTTCCCAAGTTTGGAACCACTACTGTTTACTGTACCGAATGCCAATGGATGTACCACATAACACTGTTTGACTGAATGGGTGGCCTGAAATACGAGCCACAAACAGAAAGACTGATAAACTGTTTAATGAACTGTTTTCATTACTATAAGGACATTCATTCTTAACCCCTTTACGCATTATGTTATTCACTGGGCCTTAGCTCACTGTTCATATATATATATAGGTGTACAGGCCTCAGACTGTGGCTAGGAGTGTCAGGCGAGCCTTAGTTATGTCAAGCCAACCACTGTGCCTCACTACGAGGTTCCGAGTATAATCAAGCTTAGACTACTTTTGGGGTGTCTTAGTTTCACCCAACTGCCATCAGATCGCATAGATTCTTATCAGATTTGTATGGATTGATAGCATCTTGATCGCATCATCGCATCTTGCTTTTGTACTAAATGTATATATGTATGAAAAAGTCTTTTTGCATACAGACTGTCACAGTTCATTGGACATTATTTATTTACTGTATTGGCTTCCGCCATGCCTCAGATCAGACATCTTGTCCTCTCATAAGCGTGCCTTGGTAATCTTAGATTCTTGGCGATTCTGATGCTAAACCCATAGGGGCGGGTTTGGACTGTGACATTAAGAGCCTTGAACATCTCAATCTTGGCTACAATGCATTTCATGATGTTGGTGGGATGTTGAGTCTAATGTCAAATTAATGTAGTTTGAGATCATTTGATATGAGTGGCAACATATTTGACCAAAAGATGTTCATTTATTATGGAAATTTGTCTAGTTGCACCATGTACAATTTAGAGACATTGTGTTCAAGTAGTAATGGTTTCATTGGTCATTTACCAAATTGGTTGGTACAGCTTAAGCATTTGAAATACCTTGATCTTTCAAGTAACTTGTTTAATGGTTCAATTCCAGATTGGTTGGGAAGAATGTCACCCTTGCACAATTTAGTCCTCCGTGATAATCAATTTATTGGGGTCATCCCACTGTCACTAGGGAACCTATCAGCCTTGAGAGTACTAGATCTTTCTCACAATAAGTTAAATGCGTCCATTCCTGTTTCTATTGGACAATTATCAAATCTCAAGATCTTAGACCTCTCTTTTAATTCCCTTGAAGGCGTAGTGCTTTCTGAAACTCATTTTGCCAACCTCTCAATGTTGGATGAACTGAGAACAAGTTCTACATTCTTGACATTGAAGGTGAGATCTGATTGGATACCTCCTTTTCAATTGAAATCCATTCGAATGGGGTCTTGCAAAGTAGGGTCTCAATTTCCTCAATGGCTTCAAACACAAAAGAAATTTGTTGAATTGGATCTTTCCAATACTAGCATATCAGGAACCCTCCCTAAATGGCTTCTTGACATGCCTCTCTTGCAATTATATCTCTCTCGTAATAATATCAGTGGACCCTTTCCGAAATTGCCTTCCACTTTGTACACAGTTGATCTCTCCCATAACTATATCTCAGGACCCCTTCCACAAAATATTGGCGATATGGTGCCTACTTTATTCAAGCCCTTCCTAGCTGACAATTTGATAAATGGTTTGATACCCAATTCATTGTGCAAAGTTGTGGATTTGGTTCTACTAGATCTCTCTAACAATATGTTATTTGGAAATCTTCCTCAGTGTTGGGGAGATACAAGGGAAGGGGAAATGCCAAGACTAGCTGTTATGAAATTTTCATCTAACCAACTTTCAGGGATTATTCCAAGCTCCATTGGACGTTTGCCTAGCCTGGGTTGGTTACATTTGAATAACAATAGTCTTTATGGAGAGATTCCTTTGGGTTTGAAAAATTGCACAATTTTAGAAATGTTGGATCTTGGTGAGAATGGATTGTCTGGAAACATTCCTGAATGGATTGGAGAACTACAATACTTGGGAATTCTGAGACTGCACAAGAATATGTTCAATGGCAAGATTCCCTTACAGTTATGCCAACTGTCAAGCCTCAAAATCATAGACCTTGCAAACAATAACTTGGAAAAAACCATCCCTCGTTGTTTTGGCAATCTCACTGGTATGGTTTATAATGAATCTCAAAGAATTGAGTACGCGCCATGGCTTTTGGACATGAGACAGGTCATGAAAGGAAAGGAACTCGAATACAGCACTACACTATTTTATCTAGTGAACATGGATCTTTCGATGAATAATTTGACTGGAACGATCCCTGAAGAGCTGTCACTTCTTTCAGGTTTGCTTGGGCTTAATTTATCACATAATAATTTGACAGGAAGCATCCCTAAGAAGATCGGTGGCTTGAAGTCATTGGAATCTCTTGATTTCTCTTACAATCAACTTTCAGGCACAATTCCAGAGAGCATGTCAAATTTGAGTTTTATGAGCCACTTGAATTTATCATACAATAACCTGTCAGGACGTATTCCAGCAGGTAATCAGCTCCAAACTCTTGATGACCCTTATATTTATGTCGGCAATAGTGAACTTTGTGGAGCTTTTGTACCAAAGAAATGCTCTGGTGACAGATATTTTCAACCTCTTCTGACATCCACAAGTCATGAAGAAACATATGAAGAAGACGAGTCTGAAAAGGTATGGTTTTACTTGGTTATAATGAGTGGCTATGCCACAGGGTTGTGGGGAGTTATTGGGGTTTTGTTGTTCAAGAAGAAATGGAGACATGCTTATTTTTGATTCGTTGAAACGACTAAAGAGAATGTACTAGCAGCTATAGAAGTGAGAGTGGCTCGATTTAATAAGTAGAATGGCAAGTGAAATCACAGTGATTTGCTTTCCCTTCTCTGTCTTTATAGTGTTTGTGTGGATGGGTGGTTGTAGTTGTTTAAGTGCACTTTTTTTTTTTTTCCCCTCCCAGAAAGTTAATAAATTTCATGTTACTATATGTAGCCTTAAAGATTATTTTGTTGTTGGATTGACTCTAAGTAGTTGTTTTAATCTATATATGTGAAACTTGGTTACTTCATTACTTTATGTTCTGAAGGTTTATGGTTTTTTCATTGTATGTCGTGATGAATTTAGAAACCATGTAGTTCGACACAGAAAAAACCAAAAAAATAGTTCTTCGTCTAAATTTACTCTAAATTTTAGGAGTTAGATTTGAACTACAAATTATTTTTTTTCATATGTATATATATATATATATATTTTGTGTGTGCGTGTGAGTTCTTAGTTTCTAACGTTATTGATCTACCATAATACAAATAAGCGAGGATATGATCCATAGTGACTTACCACCACAACCATCTTGCTACCACTACCTATCACCTCTGTTAGTTAATGTTTATATTTTTCAAACGAAAGTTGTGACATAGCACCCAAATTTGATTTGAAATTTTATTTTATCCTCAAATTATCTTTAAAATATCAATTAGGCCACCAAATTTCATTTTATTCAAAGGTCTAGTTGATAAATTAAGTTTTGGTATCATCTCAGTAATTTCCATTTAACCATAGACGATAATTGACAGTGGGAGTAAAACTCATGCAAAAAAGAATAATTTACGTATAAAATCCAAGCCCTAGTACACTACCACGGCATTCTGGACCAAACGCATGAACAACTACATCATCTTTGATAGACATTGGGCCTTCTTCTCTTCAACCTTTTTCTACAATATTTATTATAAAATTAAATTATAATGCAATATATATATATATTTTTATAAAAAAAAATGGTGATATCCAAACTAATGTAATGCTATGCTATATCAACAATGGCAACAAATAAGCAATTACAAAGATATTGAATATGATATATTTCACTCTAAGTTCTTTTAAATCACATTTCCAACATATACAACCAACAACAAATTAGTTCACACAATTTCTCCAAGTTAGCAGGTTGAGTATCATTTAATACACAGTTATAATGCAAAATATACATATTAACCTTATTCATACCACTGCTGCTTGAAGCATTTCATTCACAGGTTTTCCTTTATTCCTTGTATGTCCTTTAATCCAAACATCAACTCTAGATATAGAATCTGGGTGTGGGCTTTGATTTTTCTATTTAAAAAAAAAAAAACAATAAAACATAGTTCAAAATAAGAAGCAACAAAATCAAAATGCTTTACAAATAAATGTTGCCTATATTGTCAAACTTACCATTTCTTCCTCTAATCGTGCATAATCTTTTCAACTCATGGTGTGTAAGACAGTTTGCTTTGCCCTCATATCTTTGAATTTGTTACTCTTTTCCTAAGTGTAAACATTTGAAATGTCAACATTTATTAAGGATTTATAATCTTTATCTTAATTGTTATGAAAAGAAATTAGCTTCTAATTAAAAGTTACAACTACATAAAATTGTTATGAAAAATAAAACTTACAATGAAGCCTTTTGAAAGTTGATTTTTCACAAATGCCTTCCATTCAACCATTCCAATGTTATTAGGTTTGGTGAGGGCAATATTACGTGCTAAATGACCTTTACCTGTTGCAGTGAGAGTTCTTATTTTTCTTGATAGTTCAAACTTGCGATTGCGCCACAATTTTGCGAACTTTTGCATCACATGTGTCTTGTGGATATCATGCATTTTGTATCTAAGCTGCATTTTCATAAAAGCAAACAATTTAAAACTCTAAACAAGCCAAGTCATCTTCAACTTTGTTCAAAATGCACTAATTAGAAGATAGTTGTCATACATCCCATGCTTACATTAGAATTTATAAAAGGTACACAATTTCCATCAGTATACATGGTTCAAATACCATATTTGGCTGGCCTATAAGCCTATAAGCTTATAAGGTGCAATACATATACTGGTTAGTATAAAAACCAAAACATACATTTATTTACTTTCAAAACAACAATGATGGACATGCTACATCTAGTATATTTGACATGAAATTGACGCCTTTCCGTATGTTGCTTTTACCATGATTGGAGACCAAGCCGATACAAATTTAAAGGATTTCTGGCTGGGGCTTAAACATGTATTCAGGAATCTGATAAGTTTTGATGTCTATGATCTTTACTGTGACCTACTTTCAAAACATCCTGAACCTGAATGATATTATATCAACAACACAATTGTTGTACATGTGGTTGTTTTATCTGTAACGTTTGCGTGTTGACCTTGGTTTCGCAATTTCCAGATTGAAAATCTAGAACAGAAGTTGTAAAATACAAATTGCTTTCAAAAATAACAATTTAAAACTCTAAACAAGCCAAGTCATCTTGATTCTTGACCAAAAAACCTAAGCTAGGTCACATGTATTAGTTAGTTTGATGAAGCACAGCCTTTCTTTATTGGCTATGTCATGCTAAGAGGTAGAAAATGCCAAAAATTTTAGAAATTCAAAACTCTAAACAAGTCAAGTCATCTTGATTCTTGACCAGAAAAACTAAGCTAGGTCACATGTATGAGTTAGTTTGATGAAGCTTAGCCTTTCTTTATTGGGTCATGTCATGCTAAGAGGTAAAAAATGCCAAAAATTTTAGAAATTTAAAACTCTAAACAAGCCAAGTCATCTTGATTCTTGACCAGAAAAAACTAAGCTAGCTCACATGTATGAGTTAGTTTGATGAAACTTAGCCTTTCTTTATTGGGTTATTGGGTCATGTCATACTCAGAGGTAGAAAATGCCAAAAATTTCAGAGATTTTAATGTCAAGTTGGGTAGAGGCTTCAATATGCAACAGAGGGAAAGTTCGAGTGTGGCTTTGATGTTGAGAGGTTTAACTGAGGGTTTGCAACAAATAAGGTGGTCAAGGAAGGCTTCCACAGAGGGTTGCAGCAAGGGGTTTGACAGTGTGGGTAATAATGTCATCAATATCTATTTCAAGTTGCAGAATCCACAAGGGGAAGAACTCTTTGAAATAATGTAAAAATAGATCAGTGAAAATATTGAAAAATAAAATCTTAATCTCCTAGAATTGGAGGTTCCAAAGCTGAGATGAACATCACCCAAAAATCTTGTCAAGTTTTTCTTCCAACAATTGCCCCACCAACACACACACTCCCACACAAATCATTGTACAATTGACTTCATGCTCATGATTTCCATTTTAATAGAGAATTTAAACCACTTTAAATTGTTCCAATGATCACTATTCGTACTAAACTCCAACCTTCTCCTGTTTCACTTTTAGTTGATAAATATTCCTCAGTAACAAAGCTTCTTCACCATCAAAATCATCAACCGCAGTGAATTAATTTCAGAATTTTAAGCAGCCAATCTTCAAGTTCAAAACATTCTAAACATTAAAACAACAAAAAACTGAAAACTGGCAAAACTGTCAACAAACAACCAACAAGACTAAGAACTACAACCACAAATCTGTTCATTCACAACATACAAGAAAATGGAGGGAATGAAAAAACTAAAGCCAGACCATAACCAACTGAAAAAAAAACAAGCCAAAATCAACAAAGTTATAAAGAACATATGCCAAAAATAAAAAAAGACCTATACAGCCCACATGGGAAAGCACACCCAACAAGGACAAACAAAGTATAACCAGCATCACAGCTACATCAGCAGCAAGACACAGCCACATGGCAGCTGAACTCTGCCAGCAACAGCACACCCTGCAGCAGCAACATTTTGTAGCAGCAGTCCTTTGAAGCCAGCTTCAGCTGCACCCAAGCAACAGCAACAAGAGCCGGCCACAGCAGCATCAGCACACTGCCAGAAACAACACAGGCCACAACAGCAGACCACTACACAAGCATACTGCCTTACACAGCACAGCAGCAGTCACATGAAGCTAGCATCAAATGCAACTAGGCAGCAACACCAGCAACATGAGACAGCCACAGCACACTGACAGAGAAGGGCTTACCCAGAATACCCTCAAAATTAGACACAAAAGTGGATTTAACAACATCCATCTCAGTAACTCTACTCCCATCCTCAAGAGTCACACCAAGTAACTTATCCCTATTCCTATTATTATTAATAGACTGAAAAAAACACTTACAATTGCTGTGACGACCCCACTACGTAAAATAATTAGCATTTAATTAATTAAGGAGAGTTAAATTTTAATTGCCTATTATTCTGATTTAATTTGGAATTTATGAAAATTATGGAGACTAATTCGCACATATTTCTATCGAGAATTTATATTGGAATTAGAAATTGAAAGCCTAAATGACTCAAAAGAGTATAATTGGTGAATTGAATTATTTTAATTTTGCGTATCAAACCAGATGGGAGTTAATTAAATATTCGATTCAGTTTAGTAAAATTGAGATTTGATCAATTGGGTCCGAATTGGAGTTAATTAGGTTGTGAGAATTGAGAATTAAGATTATTATGAACTAAATTTATTTATGAGGCGATCAATTGAATATGTAATTTATCGATGAAGATTTTGGGTTTGATCTAAAATTGAAGGCTCTAATGATGTGAGAAGCCAAAATTGATGATGGAAATAAATTTAATTGGACATTTGGAACTTTTTGAAAGTTTGATTAAAAATCTAATTCAAACTGATAAATTTAGATATAATTAATTGGGTCTTAATGGAAGTCAAATTAGTCTGATCAAATTATATGGGATTTGTAATTGGTTACGATTAATTAAATTATGTGCTAATTGAGATTTATTAAGATTAAGTGTTAATTATAATTAGTTAAGACTAAGTGGGGTTTAATTAAATTAATACATAAATTAGTAACTTAGCTAATTCTAGAAAGGCCTAGAGTATGTGCACGTGTGGATGTGCTGAACCATGAAGTGGGCATATGTGTATATTGTATTAATTTCAAGTAGAGAAATGAACTCATTTTCTTTTATTGCTGAAGGAGTTCTGGAGAGAGAGAGAGAGAGAGAGAGAGAGAGAGAGAGAGAGTACTCAATTTACTTGGTTGTTGGAGAAGAAAAGAGTTGCTGGAAATGCTATGTCAAGAAGGGAAAAAGAATGGAGCTCAGGGAAGCAAGAGTTTAAAGAAAGGAAAGGGAAATTCATCAAGAAACTCATCAATCAACAACTCTAGGGTCAACTACAAAGGTGAACCAGGCATCTAAATACTGTGAGTAATTTCTTTGTAAAGATATTTTCGTATCTGAATTACTTTAAGAATGACTATATTATTTGATAATTTGAGCCACCTATGTTTTGTTATGAAATGTTGATACGATAAGTTCGTGAACAAGAACCTTGGAACCGTTAAGTTATACTTTGAAACTCCAAAACGTGTATGATATGATATATCTTGGAAAATGAGGTTTTGTTAGGAATGAATGAGTAAGATATGATAAGCTTTTCAAAAATGGAATTTGTTTAAGAAGGAATGAGTTCCTTTTGAAATGATAACTATGATAATAGGTTGAGAAATGTCTTTTGATCCCCAATGACTTCTGTATAGTATTTTTACTCGTCATGTACGTTCAGTATAAGTTATTGACTCATTGTGATATAATATATGACGCTGATCTTTGATGATCGTTTCGCATGATTTCGATTGTATTAATTTGTATGATATCTGCCCGTTATAGACGTTTTGAATAAAGTCGCCGAAATGGCCGTTTCGCATAAGCGCGTCCTATATGGACATTTTGTACCAAGTCATCCCAAGTGGACGTTTCGCATAAGTCATCTAACAAGGACTTTTGGTATAATATATAGGCATTTTGCATGAAGTCGTCCTATGTGGGTGTTTTGTATGAAGCCGCCCAATGAGGGCGTTCCGAATATTTTGTTCCGCCGTGAACGTTTTGTGTGGTATTCCGACAAGTTTGATAAGGCAATTGGATACTATGAATTGTGGAAAGATTTGACGATCCATATTAGTTATTATATGTTTCCGAAGTATGCTTTAATTATGTCAAGAACGTTATATTGTTTTGTTTAAGTTATAGATCTCATCTATTTAACCTCTTTACATCGAGATTATTCACTGAGCTCTAGCTCACTGTATTATTTATGTATGTAGGTGATCAGGCGCGTGACCAAGCCTAGAACTTCTACCTGGACTCTATCTTGTCAACCAACCTATATGCCTTCAGTGGAGCTTCCAGATATGTCAAATGGTTAAAGCCATGTGATTAAAGTTTAAGTTTCGTTTATTCTGTATTTAGGACTAAGTCCCTTTTTGTCTAGTTAGTATATTTTATGATGTGCTATATATGTATATAAAAGAAAGAAATACAAAAACTAAGTTTCAAATTTTTTTGTCTCATGTAAGTTTGCACAGCTCAATGGATATTATATATTTATTATTTGTTTCCGCTAGTCCCTAATAATTTATTTTCTGTTCAAGAGGCCTTAGGTAATCTACGGATTACTGGCCGGTTATGACATTAAACCTATAGGGGCGGGTTTGGGTTGTGACAATTGCTATCCCCTAAACTCAACCATTGGATTCTAGATTTTTGTGCAGCAAAGGATTCCTTAGCTCTACACAAGGAAGCAAAATGAAAATACAACTCTCTTTCCTTCCCTTCAAGATTGAGATCAAAAGGTTGCTTATCCAGCTTAAGTTGAATACTATCCAACTCCTCCTTAGTAACAGAACCCCTAACACAGACATCACTAAAATGTTTCTTATTCAAGGCTTTAAGCTCAGGTCCCTGATGCTCAGCCCAAACTTTGAAAATTTTAAAAGGCTTAGGCGCTTTTATGACTTGAGTGTCCAGGGTCACAGTACAAGGAGAGTGATCAGATGTACCAGAAGGGTGAAAATATGCATGAGACTTAGAAAACACACTCATCCATCTATCATTAACCAAAGCTCTATCTATTTTAGAAGCAATATAAACCCTGCTTATTGGCCCAGCAATAGACATGATGATATCTCTCTCCGACATATATATTGATTATTTTTATAACTTTATAATTTGCAAAAAAAACTTGACATTGGACACAAGTGTGATGCATGTACAGAAAAGATGGTTGTAACCATCATCTGAGCAATTGCATAAGGTTAATTTGGATATGAGAAAATGCGTGACATAACTTCAAAACATGTCCTGAATTGTGTGCTTTATATAATAAAATATATATATATATATATATATTGTTTTAAAATACAGAAGCAGAGCGAGAGAAACAACAGAAGTAGGTTCAAGAAAGTTCTAGCCTTTATAAGGTCTTCTAAACTTAGACAAAAACACAAACGCATGTATGCATATTAAAGATTTATTTGCATAAGGGTAATTTGGATATGAGAAAATGCATGTCATAGCTTCAAAACATGTTCTGAATTGTGTGTTTTATATGATGGAATATACATATATATATATAGTTTTAAAATATAGAAGCAGAGTAAGAGAAACAACAGAACATACTCATAGTGGTTCAGAGTAGAAGCATCACACAGAAAAATGAGATTTCTATATATCTAAGAAAAGATAGAAAAAATAAAGATATGCATCCAGTTAAAAATTCAACATGCCTAACAGTTCCCATTTACAAAATATCTAAAAAGAAGATCAAAGCCCTCAAAAAGGAATATTACTTACGAGTCTTAACTGTTAACAACCTTAGTTAGAACACCAACCAACCAAACCCATTTCCAAGGGAAAGAAGAACCATCATCACCAAGCAAAGCTGCATAAAAGGACCTCAATTTGTTCCCCTGTATTCCTAGCTAGACTGACTTTGAGCCCTAAACACCCATACACATACTGCAGTACATATGAAATTAAAAGATAGCATCTCAACAGTAGCCTATCAATTTAAACCAGCTCAGAGTAATAACTAGCCTCTCAATGTCTGATTTCCATAATTCCCCATAGAAACTTACAGGAATAGGTCGATAAATTGTGTGGGCAATAGCAAAGATGATTTTTTTTTTTTTTTTAATTAGAAAGCTAATGTCTTTGGTCTCATAAGTCTAAACCACTTCATTTTATCTTTGTAATGCATATGAAGGCTTAGGAAATAGATTATAAATAACTGAGAAATTAACCACGATCTGTCGTGCCCGTGCAGCAGGTAAAAAATCAATAAATTTGCTAATTTGATATTGCCATAATCCATGACCAATCCTAACCCAAATACAAGTTTCATATTGTGCCCAAAAAATACATCTAAAATATAAGCTAGTAGACACACAACACATATATTTCAATCACTCCAACCTCATTTCCTTTACTAACCCTTTTATTTTCCTACAGTTTCTTAGCAACCAAAAGGTGGGTAAAATACATTTCACAACAAAACAATCAATACAGTGATAAACAACCATACAACATGCCAAAAAAAAAAAATAATAATTAAATGGGTATGACTCACTTTGATTGGCAATTAATTTCAGTTTAAAAAAGAAAAAAGAAAAACGGAATTTTTAATCATCGATTTTCTACTAATTTATGATTAAAAAAAAAATCCCGAGGTAATCACCAATTTTCTACTAATTCTACAACTTGTTTTTTTGAAAATTCATGATATTGTCTTTAACTCAAGGGCTGAGTTTTTCTGGTCTCATGGATTGATATTTGATTCGAACTACAAATTCTTCATTTCCTCTTGTAACTATTCTCGCTATGTAAGCAGAGAAAATGGAGTGAATGTGAGAGAGAGAGAGAGAGTGAGAGAGAGGAGAGAGAGAGAGGATTTCGAATTCGAACATAACTCATGAATCGAATATCCGATTTTTTCTAGATTGAAGTGAAGAGAAGAATGAAACCCTTCTCCTTCGAACCGTCGATCATTGTCGTCGCCGAAACAGTCTTACCACCGAAAGGAGTGCACCATTCCAGATGGAAATCTCACGCCGCTGAACTAGTCTCCCTTTCGAGCCTCTCTCTCCTAGGTTATCCGATTTAGAACCTAATTAGAAGACAAACAGTGTGTATTTTGATTTAGGACCCAATTAGAAGACAAACAATATGTATTTTGATATAAAAAAAAATAATTCTGGCGCTTAATTTTTCGTCATTCGCGTCGCGCCGGATACTATTTTATTTTGGCACTTAATTTGTTTTTAGTCGTACCATTTACGATATAAATTGTACGCAGTGAAAAATGAAATATGTTTAACTGTTGATATACGTATCGTGTATAATTTATATATTAACGATATATTATTTGTATGTCATAAAAAGTTTTATTATACACGGTTAATGTTGCAAGCGTAAAAAAATCATCATTATTAGCATCACGGCATACGCAATAGACACGTCGTGATTAAAAAATTATTTACGACATGCAAAAAAAAAAGCCGTAAAAATGAGAAATCACGACATGCATTTATTATATGTCGATATGAAACCGTAAAAACTCAATTTTGTTGTAATGTTCTATTTAACCATAGACGATAATTGACAATGGGAGTAACACTCATGCAAAAACGAATAATTTACATATAAAATTAATATTATTAAAAAAATAGAAATTAAATTAATTTTAAATGATAATTTAGAGATCAAAATGATATTTTCTCGTACAATTATATCTAGCTAGCTGTTGAATGACTATTCCTTGTTGTATGCTTATGATTGGTATGTTTTTTACTGTGAAAGTATTTGCACAAAAACAAAATTTAAAAAAAAAAAAACAAAAATATGCATAGAAAATTTAAAGTGTAATTTTAATTCATTCTAAATATGGTAAGGATTATTCAAAATAAATTTGTGTACATATATATATTTATTTATTTATTTTTAATATAAATTCTTTTAAGTTCAAAATCTAAATTTGAGCATCAGTGATTATAATATTTTTTTAAGTCATTGACTATAATACTTTTTTTTTTTTTTGAAGAAGTACACAAGTTGAATTATGTTGAAAATTTGTAAAATTTTAAACCGCTAAACCAATTCTCATCCATTCGCCAATCCGCCAATCCGCTCAATCCACATCTGCCGGATTGGCGGACGGATGCGGATTGATTTTCTCTAATCCTCTAATCTAGCGGACGGATGAAAGATTTGAGGTTTCATGGCCGCAACCGACCCGCGCCCACCCCTAGGCAATGATGTTTCGAATAACAAGCTATTGAAGTTCATATCCGAAGAGACCCATTGAAGTCCAAATCTCATTCTTCTCCTTCTTTTCTCCTTTTCTCATTTTCTTCTTTTTATTCTTCTGTTTGTTTCAGAGAGAAAATAGAGGGGAAAGAGAAAAGAAGGAAGAAAAAGAAAAAAAAAAAAACTGCCTAAAACGACGTCGTTTTGGATAGTCAAACCATTCAACCCAAAGGCATTTCGAATTACGAAACATTTCTCTTAATAGTTTAAATTATGTTTAAATTTCAAGCAAAACTACCTCCTTTTTGAGTATGCGATTTTAATGTTATTTTCATTCAAATTTAAACTCAAGCCATTGAATTATGTAATTTGTTAACTTTTTTTCTTTTTTTTTTTTTTTGGGTGAAAAAAGCACACAATAAAATTATTGTAGAAAAAAAAAAACAATGACAAAAAAATCATTTTCTTGCACTTTGAGCCACCGAGTGTCCATGGGCCCTAAATGGGTTGCAGGGCAATGTTCCTTGGTCGGACACAAGCCTAAAAGTCACTCTGTTTTTTCAAAAGTTATTTATAAATTTTAATCCCTCTTTTTTAGTAGTTTGTTTAAGGGGCGCTTTTTTCATAAATTTCTTTTTACTTAATTATATTTTATTTAGTTCATATTTTTTTTTTTATATTTCAATAAGTTATATGGGTGACAGAGTTATAAAAATACTCCTAAAAATATTCACATTTATAGTGTGAATGTTTCGTGATGTGAATATTCACACTGTCAATATGAATGCTCACACTATCAATGTGAACATTCACACTATAAATGTGAATATTCACACGTCAATATGAATATTAGCATTTTAAAATATAAATATTCACATTACCAAATTGCTAACTTTTCAAAAAATATTTGTAAAGGTAGAAATGTTCATAAAATACCTTAAATATGAGAATTAAGATTTGGTAAATCAAATGTTCAAATAATAGGACTTATTGAAATATAAGAATGTCTTATAAACTAATTGAGATACAAGCACTTGAAATAAGATTTTCTAATAAATCTCTCTTTTTTTAATATTGTAATTATTTTTTTTAACATTCATTTAATCTATATAAACTTAAAAAATATATAATTTGCGAACATATGATTACGAAAATTCATTAAATACAAAAAATACAAAAATTTATTATAATTTAATACTTTTTTTTTGTATTTATTGAATTCTTTTAAAATTTCTTCACAAATATTTTATTTTTTAAGTACATTGAAATTATTACCTAGCCAAAAAAAAAAGTACATTTAAATTAGGTGCATCTCAAAAATTAAAAAAACAACTGAATAAATATAAAAAAAAATTATTAAAAATAAAATAAACATGAAAAATAAAAAATTCATAAATTATTTACAACCTATTTACAAATAAGGTAAACATATTGTGCCAAAATAATTTACAACAGGTTTTGCTAAAAAATTTACAACCTGTTCAATGAATTTTTAGGACAACCTTTTTATCATAAAAATATTGTTGAATTTTTTTGCGCACATGTTTACAAAATAAGAATTCACAACCTGTATACCATATTTTTTTATTTTTGAATTATAATTGACTGTTTTACCATTCTCATAGTAGATTATAAAATGTAGTTTGTTAAAGAGCTGAACAAATCAAGTAACGAAGCCCAGCAATTGGGCTTTTTGTTGTCAAATAGTTGGGTTTTTTTTGGGGCCTTTTTACTATAGAAATCCAGCTTTTAGATTTATAAGGAATTGGGGTCACTGCTGTGCCTCATTTTGTGGTACATTATGGATTTATTTTTATAATCTGAACCGTTCATATTGTAGGGTTTGTTGAGTATTTCATGCCTACCAAAAATCATATTAATCGGATATCAATAACTATATGATCGAATTGCATATTTTTATACTGTTTTTCAAAAGAAAAACTTCTTGTTTATTTTTTTGGTTATCAATCATATAGTTATTGACATCCGATTAATATGATTTTTGGTAGGCATAAAGTACTAAACAAACCTTACAACATGAACGGTTCAGATTATAAAAATAAATCTATAATGTACCACAAAATGAGGCACAATAGTCATTACTGTATCAAAGGCACAACAGTGATCCCAATTCCGATTTTTATAAGCAGTGTCCAACTGGCCGACAATGACTATTTCCTAAACGACCATGATTGGGGGCTCGAATGGGGGAGCCCCGAATCCCCCGAATTACTTAATCAAGTAAAAAAAAAAAAAGAAAACAAAAAAAAAAAAAGAAAATAATTTTTCAAAAAAGGAAATTAGGGGGATTATGGGGAGAAAAATTAGGAGGATTTTTCATTTTCCTTTCCTAAATTACTGTCATTTTATTTTTTTTTTGGCAGAGGCCAATGGACTTGGACTTATCATATATATATATATATATATATTATTAAAGGTATTATTTTTTCCATACTAAGGTGGCACATTATAAGAGTTTTTTTTTTTTTTTTTTTTAAAGAGAGCCACATTCGCATATATTTTCTTAATTATATAGAGTTCTACACAAACTCAAACTTAATTTAAATTATACTAACTTTACCTATTATATATGGACTCTATCTGATAAATATTTATTTTTCATATATTTTTCATCTTAAATTTAGATAATCTACAAACTCAATATTAATTTTGCGTTTCATATTTTTCTTCTTAATTCTTTCAAAGATATTAGATTTTTTTTTTCAATGCTAAATTGTCCCCTTTTTTTTTTCATGCATTATTTTATACTCAATATCAATTTTATATTATTTTATATTATGAATTTGTCATTTAAATTTTATAATGATTCTATACTTCATTTGCTACATTATTTTGTATAATCACAATTCACAGAAAGAAAAACCTGCACAACAATGATACTCTCGAGTAACCTCTAAAATTTAGATTTACTACTTGCGTTACTTTTTCAATTGTTGAACAGCAACATCATATTACAAATGATTAATCACTTCACACACTGAGATGTATCTATCATTTGGATGTTTTCATTATTTTTCTTTTTGGGTTTAGATGTTGTTATGTAATTCTTTCTTGGTTAGTCATTGTTGAATTTTTTTCACATAGTTAATATTTTAAGTTAATTAAGAGTATTTATTTTACAATATTATAATTTAATATATATATATATATATATTATATAAAATCATTATTTGATAATCTAAGAACAACATATTTATATTTAATTTTTTAATAAATTTTATATAATTTATATTTCTACATATTTTTATTTTTCAAATGAATATAAAAGAAAATTAAATAGTTAGAATTACTTTTAATTTTATGTTACTAATTCTTCTTTTAATTTAACTATTATTTTTAATATCAAAATGAGTATTTATTTTACTTTTCTATAATTTAATATATATCATACAAAATTATTATATGATAATTACACTTTTATAATACGATAGAACTAAAATTATCAAAATATATAAATAATTTAACTAAAATTAATATGGATTAGTATTCAAATAACAAATTTATAGAATGATAGTGTCAATATTATCAAAATAAATAATTAAATTCATACTTTAATTTTAATTTTAAATTAAAATTATTCTTTTATAAAACATATTTTACTATCAAATATTTAAATAAAAAAAATAGCACGTGCATTACACTGGTCAACTACTGATTTTTCAAAAAATTGTAGTTCGACTGTCAATTATCAATTGATCACTATAAAAATATTTTAAAATAATACAATTCAACTTGTTATACTATAAAAATATTTTAAAGTAATACAATTCAACTTGTTATACTTCTAACATCATATTTCAATACACACTAAACACAAATGAATTAAAAATACATCAAACCTCTTAAAGAAAATTCAAAATATTCTAATCATTTATAACTTTAATAAATTTCTCACTAATCTTATTATCAAAATGACAAATATGTATAAAAAAAAATTACTTAAGATTTAGGGGGATGCACCAATAAATCCCAAATTTGTATCTTGTAATCCATTTAGTCCTATGAATTTTCTTATGAACCGTTAAGTCCTATCACAATGTTAATGGCCATTAAACATCAAACACATTATCGTCAAAACATCATCATCATCAAAACAACTTCAAACATCACATTAAACATTATTCATCATCATCAAACATTAAACATTAAACATCATCATCAACATTAAACATTAAACATCATCAAACATTAAACATTAAACATTATTCATCATCAACATTAAACATTAAACATCAGACATAAAACATTATTCTTCAATATTAAATATTATTCATCATCATCAAACATTAAACATTAAAAAGATATAATATAATATAATCCAGTGATAATGGTTGAAAAAGCTAGCAAACTCTTCTACTATAATTTACTGGAGATTTTGAGTGTAGAAGAAGGTATGAACTTATCCAAATAATGAGATTGAAAGTCGATCGTGTCTTGTTCATTCAATGTCACAGAAGCTTCAATTCCACCGCAACATTTGGTCTACTGCAAGAGAACCATTTCCACATCCTGTGATGTAGTAGCAAACCAACTGGGCTTTCCCAAACCAGAGTCAATTTCATAACATTCAAACCCACACAAGCTCATGAAAAGATACAGATCTACCTCTTTTAACTGTACAAAGATCTACCACAGATCCAGATCTACCACATCTCAGATCTAGCACCATCGACACATCCCCCTCACCAGATCTAGAGAGAGAAAGTAGAGAGAGATCTGTGTGGATCGAATTTGGAGAAGACGGCGGATCGGTGGCCTTCTCTTTGAAGCTTGCGGGGGGCGACGAAGCGGAGGCGGCGCTTGAGAACCACGTGGATGGCGGCGAGGCGGTGGTTGTCAACGAGAAAGGATGGGATTTCGCAGTGGAGAGATCTAACCACCATCGCCGAGTCACGTCGTTGGATCTACAAGAATGGAACCAAACAACAAATTGAAGCACCACGGCGGCGAGATCGTTGGCGCGGGTGAGATCGTCATGATGTTCTTCTTCGGTTTGACGGATTTGAGGGAAGAACATAACTGTGTTCATGATTTCGATCGAATATCACACATCCGATATTTAAGAACATTCAAGAACATCACTGTGTTAATGTTAATGTTGATGTTTTTTTTTTGGGTGAATAATGTTGATGATGATGAATAATGTTTAATGTTGAAGAATAATGTTTTATGTTTGATGTGTGATGTTTGATGTTGATGATGAATAATGTTTAATGTTATAGGAAGAGTGGAGAAGGAAACCCAAACATGGTTCTGGGAAGTGGAGATCTCGCCTGCCATGAAGTGTTCTTAATCCAAAGGTTCAAATCTAGATTCAAAACCAGATTTAAACCGTGAAGTGTTCTTGGAGTTTTGATGATGTTAATGATGTTATTGATGTTACTGATGTAGATAGTGGGACTAAATGGTGCATAAGAAAATTTGTAGGACTAAATGGTATAACTTTCTACCACATAGGATTTACTGGTAATTTTTCCTAAGATTTATGTGTAAATAAGTCCCATTAATAAGACTTGCCGGTAATTATTCATTTTTTTAAAAACAATTTAAACCTAATCTAATGGGCAATAAAGTAATTTTATAAATTAGAAAATTTAAATCATACAATCAAACCTCCATCTTCTTATTTAAACTATATTAGACAAATTATCTTCTACAATCAAACACCGTTTTTTTTTTGTCCACCCCTCATTTCAAAATGATGAATAAAAAATAAGTATTTAATTATATGATTTAAATTATTTAATTTTGAATCAATCGTCTTCAATTGAAATACATTAACAGACTAATTGTTTGAGGATGAATTTAAAAAAATAAAATAAAATAATGATGATGATTTAAAGCATAAGAGTGAAATTAACCTTTTTTTTAAAAATTTTGAAAACATGGTATTTACACTCATTATGTACGGGAAATGTCTGGAACCCTTTTAGGGATGATTTCCACACTTTCAAAGTGATCATGACCTTCTATATATGTGTGGTGTCCACATCATGAGTGGTCCAAATTTATGCGGGTCTTGTGGGGTAAGGGTCTCAATCACCACTCTATTTGAGTTGGATTCGTTATGACTTGCTAAAATTATAAATTAATTTCTTATATAAACAAGTTAAATTTAAATTTTTATGTTAGAACTCGTAAATTTTTTTAGCTTGATTGATTAAATTTATTAATATTCAACTGTTACTCGATCTAAGTTTAGAAGCTTAAAAAAATTATAATATTATATCAATATAAGTGTTAAAATTTTATTCAGTCATTTGTAAATTTAAATGAAGATTTGTTGAGGATGTTAATCATGAAATAACGATCCCTTCGTTTCCATGAACAAACGATTTTTTCATAAATTTTTTTCCATAAAAAATGTATGTCTACATTTAATTGCAACCTTGAAATTAATATGTTAGACAACATTTGTTTGGCGGATTAGGTTGAATAAGATTATAAATATGCTGTGATTGAGTAAGGAGATAGTAATATGGTAGTATTAATTTAGAGATATAAAATAAAATATGTTTATTTGAAGAGTAGTGTGGTGAAATTACCTAAAAGCCCTTATTATATAAAAAGAGATTTTATTATGTTTGATAAATAGATAACAAAATAGACATTTTTCTTCAATCCAAAAGGATTGGATTAGCAATCCCATCCCCTCTATAAAAATGCTAATCCTACCCGTAAGTAGGATTGGTAGTCCTATTAGACTCATAATCCCTTAGCATGTATAACCAAACATAGGGTTGGTGAGACTCACGGGATTATTAATCCAAACCAACCATTTTAAGAGACCAAATAAACATGCCATTCTTATATTAGTGGTGATGGTAGGATGGTGGAGGTGATAGTGACAGTGGTGGTATTTAATTTAATTTTTAATTTTTTTATTTTTTAAAAATAAAAAATATTTTTCATTCAAATAAGATTATTTTCATTGACTAAGAAAATATCTTTCGTCAATTTTTGTCTTCTGTTATATCAAAAGTGAATAAATTTGAAATTGTTTTTACCGAAACAATCGGAGGGAGGATGAAGTCCAGCACCAGCGAGTATAGATGGCTTTGACCCATTTTCTGCTAATTTTTTAATTGGGTTTTAACCCAACCAATTAATTTATCTTATAAAAATAATTCAGATTTCTATTTCTGTTTATATATGAAAAATACTTTTTCAACTGGAAGTCAACAAATAGTTTATGTGTAACATTTTGAGACTATCAACTTTGCTGCATGCATTAAAAGTGGAATGGCATATGCGATATTGAGTTTTAAAAGTCTCTTTTCTGAAAAAAAAAAAAATTGAAATTTAGTTTCGTGAAAAAACTAAAATATTTATTACTTTTATCTCTCTCTCTCTCTCTCTTTTTATAGAAATAATTTTTTTTGAAAATTTTAAAAAATATTTTTTAGTATTTGTTTTTATCAAACTACTTTCTAATTTCACATTAAAATTCTAGAAAACAAATTTTAAAATTAAACCAATCAGAACTTTCTTGACCCAATTATTAAGCCCATTTTTGCTCCCCAAATTCCAACTCATGTTCCTGCCACAAAATGGAAAATTCTAATCTCATTTTATTTTACTCTATTTAGGAAAATTTGCACTTCTATTGGTCAGAGCATATGATTCGATGGGAAATCCTAAGTTTGAATTTGAAGGGATGGACTAATGGTGAAATGTTGTACTCTCCACTCCCTTCGGAGATTCTCGCACTCTTGTCATGTGATTATTTATACTATATATTAAGTAAAAGAGAGATTTTTAACCCCTAAGGCTTGTGGGAGTTTCAATATCTCAATTTGAATTTTTTAAATTTTTTATTAAAAAAAAAAACTCAACATTTATTGATTTGGTTAAAATTTCTTGATTGACATTTATTAACTTTTTTCAATCCACACGTTTTTCCACATATCTGCATTTATTAATTTGTTCAAAATCTCCTGATCAGTATTTAAAATCCCCCATACAAATAATTATAGAAAAAAATCCGTATATAGTTACTGCAGTACTCTTTTCAATTTCTCCCATAAACTATGGTTAGTGATAAGATTGTTAAATTATTTTTATAAAACAATCTTAAAAAAACATAATTTATATATTAAAAAAAAATCTAAAACAAATATAAATATCCACAATTATGAGCTAGTATGATATATGTGAAATGATTGAATCCATATATTTGAAGATTAATTAGGCGAAACCCTAAATAATTTTATGGTACATAGGCCTTTAGCCCAATAATTATATGATATATGTAAAACGAATAAGCTATATATATTCGGAAATTAGTTGGGCGAAGCCCCAACACCCTAGTGAGCAAAATAATACTAATAATAATAATAATTCTTACTTTTCTTATTAATTCTTGCTGACACATGAGTAAGTTCTCTCAACTCAATAAAAATTTCACTAAAAAAAAGGGTAATTGCACCAAGATCCCCTCAATTATCTGCGAATATTGCGTTACTATACTCATTTATAAACTTATTCATATTGACCCCTAACTATAAAAATCGTACAAATACACATTTTTTGAAAGTGATTTAGAGAAAAGTAAAAGTGATAAATTTTTATGGGTCAAAACATACATGTTCATAAATGAGCAGGATGAGTTGATATTCACAAAAATTGAGGAGATTTTAGTGTAAATTACTCATTAAAAAAAAGAAGTATAACTTGTATGATATTTTCCTTTGGTAATATTAGAGGTGTGTATGGGTCGATTTAGTTTGGTTTAGTACTAAATTTAGAACCAATCCAATTATAATCGGTTTTAAATTTTTAAACCCAAAATCGAGCTAATCATGCACTAGAACCAACCCAATCCAACATAATATAGCTTGGCTGATTCGGATTGGAATAACAGTTCCACTATATTAAAAATAAGTGAATCAATTAATAATAAATTATTAAAATAAATAAGTGTTTAACATTTAAACATAACACAAACAAAGAGTAAATTATTTTTTAATTCAAGCCAGTACAAATGAAATCCAACTAAAGTTTAAACATAACTAATACAAATTAAATATATTAACACAACCTACACAAATTAAATCAACTATATGAAATCTAACCCAATCTTCTAATACTTCCTTCGTTCACCTAATAATTCTTGTATGTAAGAAATTATTAAGTGTAATTAAGTCCATTACAATAGACCAATTAGATGAAAACATGTTAATATAAATAAAATTTTAAAAAATATATATAATTAGGTTCGTTGCTTGGGTTGGTTTGGTTGCCTAAACCCAGAACCAACCCAATCTTATTGGTTTAATAATTTGAACACTCAGGATTAAATCATTGCACTCAAAAACTAACTCAACCCAGCCCATAGAGATCGGCTTGGTTCGGTTAGGTAATTTGAATACCCCTGTAATATTGCTTCTGTCTGCAAGTATATGTAGACTGGTAATTGTCTAGAATTATTTTTGGGTGGGTAAAAGTTGATGAAAATCTGAATTTTATTTAGATCAACAAAACTCTCACACGTAATTACACTTTAGAATCTGTTACAACCAACTCACAGTTACAAACTAATCTCACAGTTACAACCTATATATTATAACAAACTCTAACAAACTAACTGATTCAGCTGTTGATGCTGTATGGGTGCAGGAGTATTAGAAGTGATGTCATTGTCTCCTCTCGATATCTTATCGGCAAACCTAGAAGTCGATGGGAGAAGGAAGAAGCATCAGCTTGTCTTTAAGATAATGAAAACGAGAACCAGACAACGGTTTGGTGAAGAGATCAGCAATTTGATCAGAGGTAGGAACATATTTAAGAAGAATTTGTTTTGAAACAACCCGCTCGCGGATGAAATGACAGTCTATTTCAATATGTTTCGACCGAGAATGAAAAATGGGATTAGAAGCAAGGGCCATAGCAGACAAGTTGTCACACCATAACACGGGAATAGAAGGAGGAACCAAAAAATCTTTAAGTAACTGCTGGAGCCAACTAAGTTCAGCTGCAGTGTTGGCTAAGGAGCGATATTCAACTTCGATGAATAACGAGAGCAGAGGTCGTTTTTAGCGCATCAAGAGATCAGATTTGGATCTAAAAAGATACAATACCCAGAGGTAGACCGGCGATCTGATGTATCACCGGCCCAATTTGAGTCAGAAAAGGCGTGAAGGGTAAGAGGACCAGGAGTGAAACTTAAACCATGAGAGACAGTGCCTTTAATATAACGGAGGAGACGCTTAACATGTTGAAAATGAGCATTGGTTGGAGCATGCATATGTTGACATGCTTGATTCACTGACTAAAGACAAGTCCCGAGTGATGGTAAGATATTGCAACCCTCCAACTAAGCTGCGATACAAAGTAGGTTGAGCAAAAGGAAGAGTATCTGAAGGAGAAACAGAGGACTTTACTGCCAAAGGTGTAGAACAAGGCTTGCAATTTACCATTCCAGCTTTAACAAGCAGATCAGTAGCATATTGGTGTTGACAGAGAAAATAGCCAGAATCTTGAGCAATGACATTGATACCCAGAAAATAGGATAAAGAACCAAGTTCTTTCATAGAGAAAACCGAGTGCATCTTTTTAAGAAGGGTAGTGAGCACAGTAGAGTCACTACCAGTCAAAAGGATGTCATCAACATATACAACTAGCAGAGTAAGACTGGTAGAAGTCTGGTTGACAAATAAGGAGGTATCGGACAGACTGTTATGAAATCCCTGTGAAAGAAGAAATGTAGAGAAAGTGGAATACCAGGCTCGAGGGGCCTGTTTAAGACCATAAAGGGCTTTCTTAAGTCTGCATACATGAGTAGGATAAGAAGAATTGACAAATCCCGGAGGTTGAGTCATGAACACCTCTTCTTCAAGTGAGCCATGTAGAAATGCATTGGAGATATCAAGTTGAGTAATGGGCCAATTATTATGAAGAGCAATACAGATAAAAATACGAATAGTAGGTTGTTTAGCAACGGGACTAAATGTCTCATGAAAATCGATCCCCTCTTGTTGCAAATAACCTTTAGCCACAAGGCGAGCCTTATACCGGGCAACACTACCATCAGAATGATGTTTGATGCGAAAAACCCATTTACAGCCAATTGCCAATTTAGAAACAGGCAAGGGAACAAGAGTCCAGGTACCTTGAGCTTGAAGAGCAGCATACTCTTTTTGCATAGCTTGGAGCCAGACTAGAGATTGAAGAGCTTCATGGACAGTACAAGGTTCAGAAGTGAGAAGCTGAGAAGAGGAAATAGATGGTCGAAGGTCAGGCACCGAGGTGAAAGCAGTAAATGTGCTTTAGATCTGGTGATCATAGGATGGGAATTAAGAGTCTTAGAGGGAGGCTGTAAAGGAAGATGAATGGCAAGAGAGTGAATAGGAATAGGCTGCGACATGGGACAAGAAGAGGACAAAGGAGGGTGTGGCTGGTCAGCAGTAGGCTGGGTAATAGCAGATCTGAGTGGCAGAACAGCAGAAGACAGAGGAACAGAACTGGGTGACAGAGTAGGAGACATAGATGGCATCATAGAAGAAGCAGCAGGGTGAGGCTGCAGAACAGGAGAAGACAGAGAATTAGAACTAGGCGGAGCAGCAGATTGTGGCAGAGAAGCAGATCGGGATTGAGAAAGAGAACTGGGCTGCTGAGAAGACAAAGTTGGAGAAGACCAAAAAAAAAACTGTTGTAAAGAAGACAAAGAAGAGGATGCAGGGGCAGACCGAGAAAGAGGTTGATTTTGAAAAGGGAAGCAAGTTTCATTAAACTGAACATGTCTAGATAAATACACACGACCTGTAAGAGGATCGAAACACCTGTAACCTTTTGCAAATGGATGATACCCTAAGAAGACACAAGACACAGATCGAGGTTGAAGTTTGTGGGTGACATAAGGCTTGAGCCAAGGAAAACACTGACAGCCAAAAACCCGGTGAGAGTAACTGAATGGAGTGAAACAACACCTCAAAAGGATTTATGAGCAAGTTTAGAAGAAGGCAATCGGTTGATTAAAAAAGTGGCCACAGCAATGGCATCAAACCAATACTTAAGAGGCATAGAGGCATGATGTAATAATGCAATAGTTGTATCAATTATATGCCTATGCTTTCGCTCTGCAACACCATTCTGAGAAGGTGTGTAAGGGCAAGAATGTTGATGGACAATACCCTCTGATGCAAGAAATTGAGCCATTTTGTTATTAAAGAACTCAGTGCCACCATCTGTTCTCAGAACTTGTAAAGAAGTCTGAAATTGTTGTTCCACATATGCTTTAAACTCAATGAATTTGGAATAAACCTCACTCTTAGAAGATAAAGGATAAATCCAAGTGAATTTTGAAAAATCATCCACAAAAAGCACGTAAAATTTGTAAGAAGAATCAGACAAATGAAATGGAAGCCTATGGCTTTTAGCAACACAGCAGTCAACACAAGTTGAAGAAGCAGTCTTATTATGTTCAACATTATTGGAAACAAAAGTCAAAAACTTCCTAAGATGAGACAATTTTAATAAACTTGGATGACCAAGTCTATTATGCCAAATGTCCTTAGTAGTGGAGGCTGATGGAGATGGAGTTTTGGAACTATGGTGAGCTTGAGAAAAACTTGCTGCAGCAGATGAAGATGGAAGAAAATGGTAGAGACCATTGATGTTAGTTCCTTTGTGAAGCACTCTCTTCGAATGCTTGTCCTGAATCACAAAGTGAGCATCATCAAATGTAATCAGACAATTGTTATCCCTGGCTAATTTGTGGACAGAAAGCAGATTTGAAGAGATAGAAGAAGTGTGAAGGAGAGGATTTAACTTGAAAGTATGATGAGGAGGGTAAAAGTCCTTTACCAAGATGTTGAATTGGTATAGTATTACCATTGCCAATAGTAATTTGATCTCCCCTTGATAAGGCCGGTAGCAACTCATATTACTCAGATCATTTGTAATGTGATCAAGGGTCAGAATCAAGATACCAAGGCACTGATGCAGTAGAAGAATCTGGGACTGAAGCATTGGAAGATGCCACAAAAGCTTTGGAATGCTGAGAAGCTTGTGAGGAAGAAGAACCAGAAGAAGAATGGAATTGAGAATCTATTCTATACCAGCAATCAATGGCTATGTGACCAAAACCACCACAGATTTGACATTGAGACTGAGGAAAAACAGATCGACCTCGGCCACGATTAGCACCACCTTTACCATGATAATGATAGCTCAGACCAAATCGCCCACCGCGATGACCTCGAGATCGAAATCGCTTCAGAACTGTAACCACGAGATGATGAGTTGCCTTTAATAGAAGAGTAGGCAACAGTTGGATCTGAAGAAGATTTCTTGAGCTTAGCCTTCATATGGATTTCTTCAGAACAAAGAAGAGAAGACACCTCTTCCATAGTAATAAAACCAGATCTGGCTCGAATGGAAGTTGCAAATGCATCATATTCATCTGATAGGCCGTTGAGAGTGATCAAAACTAAATCTTCATCATCAATCATCACCGAAACAAGAGCTAACTGATCAACTACCTCTCTGATTTTGGCAAGATATACAGTCATGGAATCGTTGTGCTTAGAAATACTATTTAATTTGTTCTTCAATTGATGAACATGAGCACGAGAGAATGAAGTGTAACGCTTATGCAAAGTCGACCAGACTTCAGAACAATGATTACAGGTTAAAACTGTGGAGTAAATTGATGGAGAAAGAGTAGCAGTCATGCAACTCAAAAGATGTGCATCAACACGATTCCATTTGATGCGATCTGGATTGGAAACACTCTTACCTGAATCATCAAGAACAGTTAATGGTGGACAGGAGCTTGGATCATCAACATATCCAAGCAGTTCTGTAGCACGGAGAATTTTCTGCCATTGTGATTTCCAAATCGCAAAATTTGATGTATCAAGTTTAACAGTAACAAAGGAGGAGAGATTGGAGAGAAGTAAAGAAAGATCTGCAGAAAGTGTGAAATCAGAACTCGAAGCAGCAGCCATGGATGCCTGTGCTCAGAGGAGCTTAAAGCTCTGATACCATGATGAAAATCTGAATTTTATTTAGATCAACAAAACTCTCACACGTAATTACACTGACTTGGTGTATATATACACCTTTAGAATCTGTTACAACCAACTCACAGTTACAAACTAATCTCACAGTTACAACCTATATATTATAACAAACTCTAACAAACTAACTGATTCAGCTGTTGATGCTGTATGGGTGCAGGAGTATTAGAAGTGATGCTGCTGTCCTCCTCTGATATCTTATCAAAAGTCAGTATGAATTGCTTTTATATGAAAGCTTCTGTGTGATGACTTTTTTTCTTAGCTGGGGAAGGCAATTACAAGTTAGCCTCAATAACAGCGTGACGACATTGACAAAGCCAATAGAGTAGTGCGTACAAACAAACAAAGTTTACAAATATACATATTTTAACATGTAATTTTTAAGTGTGTAAGTAGATATATATTTGTATAAATGTTCATAAATATATATAAATTATCTTATAAAATTAATGTAAATTTTTACAAACATACATAAGTTAACTCATAAAAATTTTAAAAATCATAACTTATGTATATTTGTGAAAAATTACGCAATTTTATAAGATAACTTATATATATTTATGAAAACTTATACAACTACATATAACTTGCATATCTAAACACTTCCCTTATGCTGTTTTTGGTTGGGGGATTTGAGGACAGATTTGGAGAGGGAAATGAAAAAAGTAAGTGAAATGTGAATAAAACATACCTATATTTCACGTAGTTTCACACACTTTTTTTCTTTCCTTTTTCAAATCTCTTCCCAAATCCTCTAACCAAACATAACATTAATGTATGTGCCCCATGCAAATAACTATTTCAAAAATAAGACTATTGTGTGAGTCTCTCAACAAAATTAGTCATGCTTTATGCAATTTGATCGGTTGGACATGCTAAATCATATGGTAAGTTTTTTGAAAACTTTCTCCAAAACAATATGTTAGGAATTTTCGTTCCCGAAAACAAAAAAAAAAATGAAAACGATTCTAAACATGTCCTAGGATTCTGCTGACATGATTGTTTTGCAGAAGATTACCTAATAAAACTCAGTTTTGCTAGACCCACTAAAATCGATTATAGAATCAAATACAAAATATATATGAATGAATAACATTTTATAAAGTTTGTAAGTAGCATAAACTTTTGAAAAATCTTATCCGTCGTCATCAATTTCTATATTTGTAGACTTAATTAAATTTCGGTTATTAATTTATGTCCTTCAACGACTGGGGGCTGCTATTTGGCATTGGGATGATGATAAGGTTGAAGGGGGGACCATTTCAGTCACAGTGATGAGCTTTGGTTCTCATCATCTCATGTGTTCTCTGCCATGCGTTTGTATGTATGTGACTTGTGACTTAGCCATGTTTGGTTTTCTTTGTGGATGCATTACCTGTATGTGTGCAGGAGAGAGAGAGAGAGAGAGACAGAGAGAGAGGGGTGAGTGAATGAGGGGAAGATAGAGATGAGGGTTATTAACTTATTTTCCAAGAAAAACGCCATTAATATGTCAAATGATGTGGGAGTCAGCTAGGGTAAACAAACATCAGGTTGTGTGAGGTTTAGGTTAAGCCAAGATTATAGAGTAAGAGCATGTGTGTCATCCCAAACTCGGTTTATACTACTACAAAAATAGTTAAAGATCATACTTTGACAAAAAAAAAGATCTCACTTTTATTGGAAGTGTGATAAAAAAAATTAGATTGTAATTTTAATCACACTTAATTTGATTGAGTGTGATAATATTTATTTTTTATGTCACTTTTGAATTAAGTGTGATTATATATATATATATATATATATATTTTTTTTAATCACACCTTCTAATTAAAAGTGTGATTATATATACACTACTACTTTTTAATCACACTTTTTAAACAAGTGTGATTATATATATATTTTTTAATCACACATTCTAATTAAAGTGTGATTGTTTATATATTTTTTAATCACACCTTTTAATTAAAGTATAATTATATATACACTACTACTTTTTAATCACACTTTTTAAACAAGTGTGATTATGTATATATTTTTTAATCACACATTCTAATTAAAGTGTGATTGTTTATATATTTTTTAATCACACATTTTAATTAAAGTGTGATTATATATATACTACTACTTTTTAAACACACTTTTTAAACAAGTGTGATTATATATATATATATTTTTTAATCACACATTCTAATTAAAGTGTGATTATTTATATATTTTTTAATCACACATTTTTAATTAAAGTGTGATTATATATACACTAATACTTTTTAATCACACTTTTTAAGTAAGTGTGATTATATATATATTTTTTAATCACACATTCTAATTAACGTGTGATTATTTATATATTTTTTAATCACACATTTTAATTAAAGTGTGATTATATATACATTACTACTTTTTAATCACATTTTTTAAACAAGTGTGATTATTTATATATTTTTTAATCACACATTTTTAATTAAAGTGTGATTGTATATACGCTACTACTTTTTAATCACACTTTTTAAGTAAGTGTGATTATATATATATTTTTTAATCACACATTCTAATTAAAGTGTGATTATTTATATATTTTTTAATCACATCTTTTTAATTAAAGTGTGATTTCACTACTACAAAAATAGTTGAAGATCACACTTTGACAAAAAAAAATATCTCATTTTTATTGAAAGTGTGATAAAAAAAATTAGATTGATATTTTAATCACACTTAATTTGATTGAGTGTGATAATATTTATTTTTTATGTCACTTTTTCAATTAAGTGTGATTATATATACATTTTTTTAATCACACCTTCTAATTAAAGTGTGATTGTATATATATATATATTTTTTTAATCACACATTCTAATTAAAGTGTGATTATTTATTTATTTTTTAATCACACCTTCTAATTAAAATGTGATTATATACACTATTACTTTTTAATGACACTTTTTAAATGAGTGTGATTATATATATATATATATATATATATTAATCACACATTCTAATTAAAGTGTGATTATATATACACTATTACTTTTTATCACACTTTTTAAATATGTGTGATTATTTATATGTATTTTAATCACACATTCTAATTAAAGTGTGATTATTTATATATTTTTTAATCACACCTTCTAATTAAAGTGTGATTATATATACACAACTACTTTTTAATCACACTTTTTAAATGAGTGTGATTATATATATTTTTTAATCACACATTCTAATTAAAGTGTGATTACATATACACAATTACTTTTTAATCACACTTTTTAAATAAGTGTGATTATATATATATTTTTTAATCACACATTCTAATTAAAGTGTGATTATATATACACTACTACTTTTTAATCACACTTTTTAAATGAGTGTGATTATATATATTTTTTAATCACACATTCTAATTAAAGTGTGATTATATATACATTATTACTTTTTAATCACACTTTTTAAATGAGTGTGATTGTATATATATTTTAATCACACATTCTAATTAAAGTGTGATTATTTATATATTTTTTAATCACACCTTCTAATTAAAATGTGATTATATATACATTACTACTTTTTAATCACACTTCCTAAATAAGTGTGATTGTATAAAATATTTCAAATTGATTTTTGTATAAAATATACAATTCCCAAATTTTTAATCACACTTAATCTGATTGAGTGTGACAATATTTATTTTTTATGTCACTTTCTAATTAAGTGTGATTATATATATATGGGGTAAATTACACTAACTCCCCCTGAGGTTTATGTTTATTATAGTTTTCTCCTCAGGTTTTGGAAATTACATCTTCCTCCCTAAAGTTTAAAGTTTCATTACAGATTCCCCCTTAGCCATTTAATTTTTTTAAATACTAATTTTGCCCTCACTGGGTAAATTATATTGACACCCCTCACATTTTAGAAATTACAATACCCTCCCTAAGGTTAAAAGTTGCATTACCAATTGCTCCCTCGGTTAGTATTAGTTGGAAAAAAATTCATTGAAAAAAAATTAATTGGAAAAAAAATTAATTGAAAAAACATTTTGTTAGTAAAATTTTTAAATTTCAATTTAAAAACCAACATAAACTCATTTTTTTGAATTTACGTTTTTTCCTCAAATTTACAAACTGAGACAACCATTTCTAAATCAAAAAAATTATTAAAAAAGTTTTTATGACATTCTAAAAAATTTTGTAAATATAAATTGAAAACTGAAAATGAAATGGTTATCAAGCAGACTTTAAATGATAAAAATGTCGTAAAATTAACAAATAATCAAATAAGTTACTAATATAATAAATGATTTATCAAAAGATTCTTAGGCTATGTATGGTTTGATTTTTAAAAAAAAAAAATTTAAAATTTAAAATTAATTTGGTTAAGAAATAAAAAATAAAAATAATTATCATTTTTATATAATTTTTATCTTTCGAGTGGTTAGAAATAATTTTTTACAAATTAAATTGAAACAGCCATACGTATGTATATAACCTGTCCAAAAATTAAAATGATAATTATTTTTTACCCTTAAATGATAATTATTATTATTTTTATTTCTTAACCAAATTAATTTTTAATTTTTAAAAAAAAATTTCTAAAAATCAAACCGTATATGGCTTAAGAATCTTTTGATAAGTCATTTTTTACGTTGATAACTTATTTAATTATTTGTTAATTTTATCACATTTTTACCATCTAAAGCCTGTTTGCTCATTTCATTTTCAATTTATATTTACAAAAATTTTAAAAACTGTCATAAAAACTTGTTTGACAATTTTTTTTATTTATAAATGGTTGTCTCAATTTGTAAATTTGAGGAAAAAATGTAAATTCAAAAAATAAGTTTACATTGATTTTTAAACAGAAATTTAAAATTTTTACTAGCAATTTTTTTTAAATTAATTTTTTTTCCAATGAATTTTTTTTTTTTTCCAACTAATACTAACGGAGGGGGCAATGATACTTTAAACCTTAGGAAAGGGATTGTAGCTTCTAAAATGCTAGGGGTGTCAATATAATTTGCCAGTGAGGGCAAAATTAGTATTTAAAAAAAATCAAATTATTGAGGGGAATCTGTAATTAAACTTTAAACTTCCAGGAGGGAGATATAATTTCTAAAACGTTAAGGAAAAATTGTAATAAACATAAACCTCAGGGGGTGTCAGTGTAATTTACCCATATATATATATATATATATATATTAATCACACCTTCTAATTAAAGTGTGATTATATATATACACTACTACAATAATATTTATTTTTATTCACACTTTTTAAATAAATATAATTATATATATATATATATTTAATCACACTCCATAAACATTTCAATTTGATTTTTATATAAAATATACTATACAATTTGTGCCTTTATTCTACCCATGCCCATGAGTGAGAGAGACGACTCTTCCATTCCCCAACAAGATCGAATTTCACAAACACACATCTCTTCTCCGTCTCCTTGCCTTCTGTTTCTGAAACGACGCTTCACACACACACATACACACACACACACACACACACACACACTCTCTCTCTCTCTCTATTCTATTACTATACATACACATACACGTAAAACCTATGTAGGCAAGGCGTGAATTGATCTGGATCAATTTCCTCGGGGATGGGCGATTCGAACTCGAACTCAGATAGAGCAGTCGACGAAGAAGTTTCGAGACTGATCGATTCGGCCAAGGAGTTACAGACTCAAATCTTCGTTGATTTCAAGAACGACTCGCGACATTTACGAAGCCCTTCGACAAATAAGGTTCTCACTCTTGATTCCGCTATTCGCACCCTCCGTTGTTCTATTTCCTCCTTAGTCCGTAATGGCAATTTGGATCCCAAAGAGGCCGACAAAGTAACAACTACTCCAAATCTCCTTCTATTTCTCTCTCTCTTTCTCTTGCTCTTGCTTTCTATAGAATAGAAGTTTTTTTATTTTATTTTATTATTTTTTTTATTGAGATTTTGGATGATATACTCACACTACAGTTTCCTTTCTGTTTCTCTAGTTGGAAAAAGAATTATACAGATCTAGCTACATATTGAGTGAAGGAGATGCGGCCGCTTTTATTCCCAGGAAATCTCATGGTGCCTTTCTGTGTTGTGTTTACTCATTTCATTTATCTATCTAATTTTTTTATTTTTTTTATGAATGGGGTTTTTGTTAATTGCATTCGAAAGATGTGATGATTAACTTGCTATTGATTGATGGCAGGACGGTTCTTGAGTATGTTTCTCGGTCCAATTAATGTCTGTGCCACTAGGAAGGATGTTTAATTGAAAGTGAAAGAGGAGTACAATAGCTTCAGGGTATGCTGCCCTACCTTTTCTAGCGCATTATTTTCTTTTCTACTTGGAAATATTAACATTATAATAAGTTATTTGGTGAATTTTGTTCCCTCGAGTGATGATTTCATTGCAACAAATGGAGCCTTGTTGATACTTTTTTTTTTTAATATATATTTTTAACGTGCCCTGTGGATGGATGATCTACAAACCATTTGGAGCGTCCATATCATTTGCTCGGGTTTTTAACTTCAATTTTTTAAGTCACTTTTAACTTTGTTTTGTTTTGGATTTTGAAAAATAGATCAACTAAGGGATAATTGTTAGAGTTTCTTCTCACCAACAAGTTCTAGAACCCAAGGGACAAGCCATTATGGCTTAATCTATCACAGACTCAGCCTCTCCCCTTTATAGACCATCATCTGAAGGCTTCACCACTGCCTCAACCCCTTTTCACTGTGCTGTACTGTTTACCATTAGACCAGTAAAAGTAGAACAATTTAGATCATGATATGAAATCATATAAGGCTATAAATTCTTTTACCTCCATTAGTTGATTAGTTTTTGATGTGGGATCAAACTTTGCCTTCATCAATTCTTCATGGAAAGAATTTCACATGGAATAAAAGTGCACGTCACCATCAGTAGCATATATTATTATATTTGTATTAGCAACACAAGGTTACTAGTGTACCTCAGCAACTTGAAGTGCACGTTCAGTTTTATGAATTTTGGTCTTTTGTTCTTCAATAATCTTTTGAAGCTGCAAAAGAACAGAAAGCAAAACACAAAAATCACTATACCACGATCATTCAATTGAAATCTAGCAAACTCAAATTACATGAGAAACAGAGGAAACAAATGTTTCATGATTTTCTACAAAATAAAAAATAGATAATAAATGGATCATAACACTCATTCTAACTCTCATTCATTCAAAATCAAGCAATATTCAAGTTATTCGATAGATGGAGAAAACAAATCTTCTAGGGCGTTTACAAAGAAAAAAAAGGTAGGAAGGGATTTTGATGCGTCAGATGCCAGGCTACCTATCCAACACACAAACCGACTCCTTATTCATGATTGGGACCAGCAAAATTGAAGAAATAACTCAAGTGGAGTTGCTTAGCAATAATAGATATATACATTAAGGGCAACATCAAACAAAATATATATATAATAATGTCCACTCAACCCTCAAGAAATTACTCTCCACCCAAATTTATAATGGTAGCTAGAAGACCATTAAGCACTTAGTTGTTACTACTGCTGCAGAGCTGCTCTGCTGCTGCTGCAGAGCAGTTTTTGTTGCTACTGCAAGTTGCTGCTGCTGCCAGTTGCTGCCTCTTTTGGGAGGCAAACCACCTAAGTGAGTTAGGCAGCCCACTTTGAGCCCTGGGACATTTTCTAGCAGTGTTTAAAGCCTGCACCTTTCCTAGCAGTGTTAGGCAGCCCACTTTGTGTAGATTGTTTAGACCTTGTGGAATTATTTTTTTTTTTTTCTTTTTTTGACTTTGCAATTATTTATAGATCAGATAAAGGTTATGTGGCCCCGTATAAACATTCCTGTTCTATAGTTGTTAAAAATAAGATTCAAATCCCCAAATGCAACCAATTGAGAGTTTCCACTCTCTCTCACATCTTAAATCCAACAAATTTATTATCTTTCTTTTATTTTTAAGTTTTTCAATTTGTCTTCAAAGCATCCTTAAAATAAGGCTTTGTTCTCACACACCCCTCCCCTTCCCAGCTAAACCACAGAGAATGACCTTTCTTTGGTATCACTTGCATAGTGTATGACATTTGACCATAAAACAGGACCACAATCTGTTTTGATTACATTATAAAAGAATAACTTAATCTCAAAATTAACATGATGGTTAATTCAAATTGCTCATTCATTGTTTCCATGTACTTCAAAATGCATGATACTAGCTCCCACAGTAATCAATACACTATTGCATTTTAAAATGATTGAAATGTAATATATTTTACTAGTAAGGCAAACTGAAAGCATTTCTGAAAGTGTTAAGCAGCCAGTCTCATGGAGACACAAACAAGAAAAAATGAAAACTTGATTGTTTCTTCTCTTGTAGCCATATGATCTCCCTGATCATTGAGTTACCGCCCGCGTTGCTCTCATATATGAATTATACTAGTTTTTGTCCTTTCATTTTTTATTTTTCTGTCAAAAAGACAAACTTCGTTACATAGGGGTAGGAATTGAAACCTAGGTAAAGGCCCAATCACCGGGTTATCTAAATGCTCTTGAATTATATATACACTAGTTGAAACTCTTAAATTAATGTAATGGTGCACACACATTCCATATTATGTTCACAGAATATTGTTCATATCTTGTTCCCTTAAAGTACATTCACCATTAAGGAGAAAGTTATAAAAAAAAAAGTCCAAGAACTTAGTAGGCCCAATCTCCGGGTTATCTAAATGTTCTCACCACCACTCAACCCTCATATCTTGTTCCCTAAAAGTACATTCCCTTAAATTTGGGTCATGGTAGTTATATAACTATTCCAAACTTTCCCTCGTTTAAACTTGTTCTCTTTTGTGCTCTTTTCTTCTTTTCTCTTTCATCATTTCATCTCTTTCTTCTCTTTCTATCCACTCTTTACTTATATTTTTTCTTATCTAAAAACAGATACACCAGCACATAATTGTTAAAATCTTGGTGGAATTGCTCAACACTCAAATACTGGAACTGTGGGCGATTGTTCATTTGTTTAGTCTTTTGGAGTTGACTCATCTTGACTTAGTATATTAATTGCTTTTCTTTCTCTACCTTGATTTGAGGTTTAATTTTTGTTGGGATTTGGTTTAGTTTACTCTCTCTGTTGATGTGTTGCTATAATAATTTTTTGATAAAATCTTTTCAAGGCTATGATTTACTAATATGTGTATACTGTTCAATCATGCTCCATATGTATATGTCATATTTATATATGGTAATATAAACATTTTATACTAGTAATAATCAAATTCGTTATTTTTTTCTATTGATGCAGGGGATGAAGAGTCAGTGTGATGAGAAAATATTCGATTTTTGTCTTTTGTAAGACAAGAACAGTCTCTACAAAAATAGTACGTTTTTTCATATGCTTCTAGCGGTTTCTAAATTAATTTGTTTTTTTTTTACTTTTCAGGTCAGAAATTTCTTGGAGAGATGCAAAATATGGTCAAATAATTCAAGAACTTAGTTTTTTCAAGTTTTTTATTTTTTATTTTTTAATATATGTAATCACAGTTAAAAACTTTTTATTAATTTCTTTGTAGATACTTTTGAACATTTAACTTTCATATATGAAATATATGACGTTATTCCACTCAATATATGGTTGTAATTCAAAATATAGTATATAGTGTGTATTATATTCTTCAAATGCGCGTACAAAAATAATATTGATTATTCTTCAAATATGTCGAATTCTTTTTTTTTAATCACAGGTTTATTAGTTATTAATCACACTTAAAAAATGTGATCTAAATGTTATTAATCACACTATCTAAATGTTTTTAATCACATTTAAAAGATGTGATCTAAATCTTTTTAATCACACTTAAAAGGTGTGATCTAATATTTTTAATCACAGTTAAAAGATGATCTAAATGTTTTTAATCACACCTAAAAGGTGTGATCTAAATGTTTTTAATTACACTTAGAAGGTGTGATTGAAATTTTTTTAATCACACTTAAAATGTGTGATCTAAATGTTTTTAATCACACTTAGAAGGTGTGATCTAAATTTTTTTAATCACATTTAAAAGGTGTGATGAAAGCATTTTTTAATGACACTTAAAAAGTGTGATTAAAAATGACCTCTTTTAATCACACTCCCAAAGACCACACTTTAATAAAACTTAAAAGGTGTGATTAAAAAATATACATCACACAAAAAAGTGTGATCTTTATCTATATTTGTAGTAGTGTTACCTCGAAATTGGACTTAATTTATTCATCTTAAATCCAATCCTAAAATAATGTTTAAATTTCAAATTTGCCCACTTAATCCTATAGATATGAATTATTAATTTATTTTTTTTCCGTGTTGTAAGACTATTAAATTATTTAAATCCTTTTAATAAATATTTAAATTTAAAATATTAATAAAATTTAATTATAAAATAAATATAATCTTTTAAGAAGTGCATTAGTTTAAGTTATAAAAAAAAAAGTGTGTATATATAATTCTTTATCTTTTATTATTTTTTTAAATTTATTTTGTAACTAAATAATAAAAAAATTAATATTAATATTTTCTAAATGGGCTGGCCAAGCTTGGCTGGGCTAAAACTATTTATCCCAAACTCAATCCAAACATTAAATGAGCTTAAAAAATTTGTCAACCCAGTCATACGGACTAAATATTTTTTTCAAACCCTAAAACTATCGAGCTGAGTAGGAGGGTTGGGTGGGTCATCGGGCCGATGGCCACTTGTAGAATGAACATGTCCTAGTATCATTTTCAAAAAAATTCTTTCTGTTTCTCATATTTTCGGATATAAAATATTGCAAGGTTTGGAAACTTTCATTTTTTTAAAAAAATTTTTTGAACAAAATTAGTTTTTGAGAATTTCGAAAATAATTTTAAATTATTTCCTACAAAGAAGATATTTCGAAGAAATCGTTTTACCAAAAAAGAGTTGAAAGGCAATGACTTCTCTTCGATTGAGTATTTGATTAGAGACATGTTGCTAAGTTTGATGAGTCCGTCTTTTTTTTTTTTTTGCATGGAAGCTCTATTAAGTGTGCCTAATAAAATGAACTATTTAAAAAGTTAAGATAAGTCCTAAAATGAGCCCACTAATCTCAACAAATCTTCTCCAATTAGATTCCCAATTGGACCTAATCCATTTCTTTTATAAATTAGTTGTTGGGTATACCTCCTTAGTAGAGTTGGGACCAATTGGTTTATTAAAAATATTTAATTTAGTTTGGTGTTAATTATAATATTTTTTTATATATTATATATGTCATTTGGAGGTGTAATGGATATTTAAAAATCTATTTCGTGGCAACTAGGATTTTGATAAAAAAAACCTAAAAATCAACAATATTTTTATTTGATATTGTTTTTTCAAAGTGGTGTACCAGCATATATAGTGTTTTGGTGTAATAGTCCAATTTGTGGATTTATTGGGATAGTGTTGTGTATTCACTTTGGTGGCTAAGATTGGTCCAAACTTCTTACTTGATTTGTTGCTGTTGCTGTTGCTTCAGTTTCAACGCTATGTTTGCTTTAGTTTCGGAGGATTATTTCAGTCACTTTTGTTCATCTATTTGGTGAGATTCTTTTTTCTGTTTATTTGTGATTATTTAAAATTTACCTAAAGGTAGTTTGTGAGACTATTCGTGTCTCATTTGTAATTATTTAAAAACTCTTAATTGATAGTGAAATCGGATTTCGATCTCATGAACGTACCTTACATTGAGAGAACCACGTAAAAATTCTTGTGTCGTTATTGATTTAATTTTTTTACATTATGGGCTTATTGAGGTTGATAGTAGCAAACCCGAGGGTTTCAAAGATAATGAATGGAAGATGCTTAATTGAAAAGCCGTTGGTGTTATTTGTCAATGGATTGATGACAGTGTGTTTCATCATGTTACTAGTGAAACTTTGACACATGATTTATGAAAAAAATAGGTCTTTATGATAGAAAATCAGCCATAAATAAAGTCTTTCTATTTCTTAAGTTGGTCAATTTAAAATATAAAGATGATAGTCCCATTCCGAAACATTTGAATGAAATAAAGAGTATTGTTAATCAACTTACTTCTATGAAAATTGTTTTTGATGATGAGTTGTAGGTTTTGATGTTACTTAGTTATTTGTTCAAAAGTTGGGAGACTTTGGTTGTGACGGTTAGTAACTCAATGCCTGATGGAGTTGTCACAATGAGTCTAGTCACTAGTAGCTTGTTGAATGAAGAAACTAGAAGAAAATCAGCGAGTTCTTCTCATTCGAAGGCATTTGTAGTGAGAGACTGAAGCAAAACAATGGAGAGAAGTTAGACTCCTTATGGTCATAATCAAAGCAATGACAAATTGAGAGATAGTTCTTTTTCAAAGAAAGACATTGAGTGCCATTATTACCATGAGAAAGGGCACATGCAGCGGAAATGCCGAAAGCTCAAGAATAGAAGAAAATGTGTGACAAAAGTGTAGATAAGAAACAAGAAGACACAACTACGGTTACTACCAATGGTGATCTCATGGTTGTTTGTGAAGATTATTGTGTCAATTTTGTGGGTTAAGAGAGCAATTGGGTGATTGATTTTGGTGTTTCCTTTCATGTGACTTCTCGAGTTGATTTCTTTACTTCCTACAGCAAATGAGATTATGGTTGTGTTGGAATGGGTAATGAAGGTTTGTCCAAGATTGGTGGTATGGGTGATATTTGCTTGGAAACAAATTTGGGCTGCAAGTTGTTGCTTAAAGATGTGAGGCATGTTCCTGACATTCGCTTTAATTTAATCTCCACTGGGAAGCTAGACGATGAAGGCTATAACAAATTTGGTGATGGAAAATGGAAGCTCACAAAAGGTTCTTTGGTAGTGACTAAGTGCAAAAAGACTCGTACATTTTATTCGATGAAAGGAAAAAATTTGCAAAGGTATGGTCAATGCACTTGAGGATGATGCTTCTACCGAATTGTGACACAAGCGGCTTGGGCACATGAGTGAAAAGCAGCTCCAAGTTTTGTTCAAGAAAGAGCTTCTACCTAGTTTGAAAGGTACACATCTTAAAACTTGTGTTCATTGTTTGGAGGGTAACTAATATAGAGCTTATTTTCATAAAAATGTTACTTCTAAAAAAGAAAATGTTTTGGAGTTAGTACATTCAGATGTGTGTGGTCCTTTGAAAATTAGAACACATAGTAGTGTACTTTATTTTGTTACTTTTATTGATGATTATTCAAGGAAAGTTTGGGTTTTTGCACTAAAAACTAAAGATCAAGTTTTAGATGTGTTTAAGCTTTTTCAGGCCATGGTTGAAAGAGAAACGAGGTAGAAATTGAAGTGCATCCGAACAAACAATGGTGGCTGTGCGGGGAGCAAATATTTAGGCAAGCCCGTACTCCTTTCTTCTAAGCTCCTTGTCTATCCGATCGCCCTGCGAACACAACGACGGTGAGCTACTCGGCGGTGTGCGGCCGGAAAACCCCTCCGACGATCAAGTCAGCACACACTCAGAGATAGAGAGAGAGGAGAGAGTTAAGTGTAAGTGTATATCTTACCAAATGTTCATCTGTCTAGGCATGGGGGGCGCAGACTCGCTTATATACCTTCTGCGCCCCAAATCTACTCCCATTAGTCTCTCGACACGTGGTGCCGCTATCTCATTTGTCAGCACAAATCTAGCTGATTATCACCTAACCAAACTGCCATCCCACACTACCGGGATCTCGGCATCCGGGCTGCATTATCTCGGCTGCCAACGGCCTTGTTACATAACAAGCTAGAGTGCTCCACTCGCCGAGCTCAATGACGACCGAGCTCGGTTGCATTCCGGCATAGCTGAGCTGAAGACTGGTCGAGTTGGTAAACCGAAGACCTTTCCAGCCGAGCTGGAAGTGCCAGCCACGGGAATAGGACCGGCTTCTATTATCTCGACCGAATTACCCAATTAGCTCGGTTCCCACATAAACAAGCCAAGTAGCTTGGTCTTAGCATGGTCCTGGGCCATTACCAAGCACAACCCTCTCCGACTAAGCCCAAGCTACCATGGCCCACAACATGTTCGGCCCATAACCTGCCCGGTCATTACCACAGTCCAACCCAGCTCATAAATTTCCCTCTCAATTGCCCCTTAATTCCGTCCGCGCAAGCATGACTGGGATTATCTGTTCTGACTGGGTAACTCTTTATCGGTCCTCAGTTTGCAAGACGGTGACCGGGCTAGTTGACATGCATGTCTTCAAGAATTGACTGGTCGACGCCTCGATTTGCCATCCTGTCTCTTCAGTACTGATGCCGCCGTCAATAGGGACACGTGTCGTGCCTAGATTGGCCTCGAGCAGCCAACCATCACGTTCCCTCACATTCAAATTTGGGCAGCCTTTTTACCCCTATAAACATGTCATACCTCACTTCTTTTCAATCTTACTGACTCTCCTCAAGCCATCAACGTTCCAGAGCTCCAGCACCCTTCCTTTCTTGCCATTCCTGAGTTCGTGTGTGAAGACTCAGATTCAACCCCTTTCCTAGTAAGTCCTTCGAGCCCTTTATTGCGATTTCATTTGGTATTTCACATTTTAGGGCACTAAATCCGTAGGTTTTAGGATATACCCCCTAAAACCCTCTCCTGCCCCTATTTTCTTCGATGTTCTTCAATTCCAGCGATGAACACATGAAGATCTAGAGCGGACTAGGCTCCAGGTCTTCTTTTGATCCCATATAACATTAAGACCGAGCAACTTATAAGTTTGCCAAAACCTTAGTAGAAACCGAGGTAGACAGAGGGCTTGGCCGTTCGACCGAGCTAACAACTGGTCCACTTGAGCGACCGAGATCCTTGACTTGCCTTTGCAACTGAGGTGGTCTAGCACTCTTCATGACCGAGCTAAAGTCAAGCTTGTTTTGCGCGACCGCGCTTCCACTTATACTTGCCCTCCTTTTCCTGCAAAGTCCAAGGGGACCACAGACCAATACTGAGGCTCTCAAAGACCGAGCAGCCATCAAACACCAGTCTGTGCCAAACCACCACAGCCGAGCTAAACCAGCCGGCTACACATGGGGCGCTAACGCTTCCTTGTCGACACTCCGGCTACCCTGGCTGCGTTCTGGGAAGAATACGGTATCCCGGACGATGTTCATTTAGAGCTCGGCGAGGAGAACACAACCCCATGGGGCAGATTAGACCAATGTTCCTTCACCGTGCTGTCCATTATAGAAGGGGGACTTCGCTTCCCGGTTAACCCGCTGATCTGCGAATTCCTGCGGCGTACCGGGCTAGCTCCAACCCAGGTCTCAACCAACACTTATAGAATAATCAACGGGATCCACAAATTGAGCAACCGGCTAGGAACCAACCTCGGACTAGCCGAGATACTGCGGCAGTATACCCTTCGGCATATAGGCGATGGCCTTGCATACTATCTAAAAATTAGACCGGGCAAAGAGAAGATAGTGACCGGCACCCTGGACAAGGACTTGCATGATGATGACTTTTTCTGGGTGCCCGGGAACTATGAAACAGCCGACGTACCGGGCTGGTTCATTAACAAGAACTTCGATTCAATATGTAAGCCGTGCTACCTGCTCGGTCAATTTATCTTTCTTCACTATTTTGTACTTTAACATTTTTTCTCCTGCTTTCTCTTGCAGTAATCGAAGCCCTGCAGGCCCACTATCATTATCCCAACGGCCATCGAACTGCGGTTCGCCATCAAGAACCGGGATTGCCACGAGCTTCTCGGCTACACACCGACATACAGATACTCAGCTCCACTACGGAGTAAAGTCACAGACTTTCTTCGCGCTCCATCTTCGCCTCCAGATCCTATACTTCCTGACTTCCATTAATCCGTCTGACCGAAGCAGAAGAGATGGCCAAGAGAAGCCGCATCAAGAACCTGATCACCGCTACCTCCACCGAGATACCGAGCGTCACAACCCGCTCTACTACTGCCGGGCAATCCAGTAAAGTCGTGGTTGCATTGACGTCTCCCGCCGCCGGGCAATCCAACCAAGACACCTGCCGAGCTGGCAAAAGGCCACGTGCAGACCCTTCAGCTGAGCTTGTTACCGAGCTCAACACTGAGCAACCTACCGTGATAGCTGACCCAACTCCACCGTGGAGGCCCCAACTCAAGCACCGGGGTAAAGAGATCCCGGCGACAGCTTCTGTTAAAGGCGACAAGGAACATCTCCTCGCCTTTGATCTCAGCAAAGCCCTCCTCCTACCGAGCGACGTCGTCAGCAGCGACCATGTGCCAGACATTCGGTTGGTGAAATCCTCAGTCAAGTCCATGACCAGGGTAAGAACTTTACACATTTTGCCATAAAATTTTGCAAGTGTTCGCTCGGTTTTCTTTCTAATCAAACCTTCTTCTTGCAGGCCATCCAGAAACAACACTTGGTCATAGAGCGCATTCACCGACTCCGGCAGAAGGCCAGCGACTGCCAACCAGGTGGAACACCTTCAAGCCGAGCTCGGTCGGTCCAAAGCTTCGCTGGAAATGGCAAACTCCGACAATTCTAGGTTGCTCGGCCAGCTTGGAACCGCTGAGAAAGAAAGGGATGCGCTCTGGGTCGAGCTAGAGGCTTTGAAAGAATCAAACAAGAAGGAACTGGAGGACGCCAACAACGCCGGTTTCAAGGAAGCCGAGGAGAGCTATACCAAGCAAGTCCATGCCACCCAAGACATCTTCTTCAAGGCGAGGTGGAAGGCTGCTTGTGAATAGCTCGGCTAAGGACTTGGGACCAACGTGTTTGCTTCTCCCTCAGTTGCCTTCCCACCGACCTACCTTGTGTTGTATGCCAACGACGTCTTCAGCGCGTTGCAGGCTGAGGCCAAGGAGGAAGAAGCAGATGATGCCGAGGAAAATGCAAAGGGTGACAACCGCCCAAAGCAACCTGGCCATGAGCAGCCCACAACCACGGTCGACCTGGAAGCGTCCTCAACCAAGGATGAATTCACAAACCTTTTCCCCTTAGCTTAGTTTTCTTTTTCTGTCTTCTTTTTGTTTGAAAATGTAACCGGGCTGTTTGCCCCCCCTCTTGTAATTATTTTGCACATCAATGAAAAAGTTCAATTTTCATCAAGTGTTTGCACGGTCTTCTCGTTAAATACCTCCAGCCGAACAAAATACTTCGACAAGACAAACCCTCTTGTTTAACTTATATAACCGGAATAAAACATCTCGGTTTAAGTTCCATGAGTTGTTTAAATCATCAACTTCACCAACCGGAGTACAATATCTCGGTTGAAATCTTAAAGTTAAGCAAATCAACCGGAGTAAAACATCTCGGTCGAGAACTCAAGTTGAGCAAATCATCAACTCAATCAACCGGAATAAAACATCTCGGTTGAGATCTCAAAGTTGAGCAAACCATCAACTCATTCAACCAGAATAAGACATCTCGGTCAAGATCTCAAAGTTGAGCAAACCATCAACTCATTCAATCGGAATAAGACATCTCTGTCGAGATCTCAAAGTTGAGCAAACCATCAACTCATTCAACCAGAATAAGACATCTCGGTTGCGATCTCAAAGTAAAAAACAATAATCAGAATGCTAAAGCAAAGATCAGACACTTTTATATATTGACAAAAAGAATATTACATTCGGAAGTGTGAGGCAAAGATTCATTTGCACAAAAAGAACACAAAAACTAAAAATAATACAGTTTTGGGTTGGCCGCATTCCATGGCCGAGGTATTCCTCTTCCCTTCAAATCCTCCAAGTGATATGCCCCCTTGCCCACTAGACCGGTTATCCTGTACGGGCCTTCCCAGTTTGCCCCTAGTTTGCCCCTAGTTTGCCTTCAACTGGCACCAGGGTGTTACCCATAACCTTCTTCAGGACCCAGTCGCCCACTTTGAACGGTCTGGGGCGCACCGTTTTGTTGTATTTTCTTGAAAACTCTTGCTGGTAGGCGGCCACATGGATGAGAGCCTTTTCCCGACGTTCTTCCACTAGGTCTAATTCCAGGGCGAGGGCTTCAGAGTTCAGCTCGGGCTCAAAACTTTCTCTTCTGAGGGTGGGCATACTAACTTCCAAAGGGATGACCGCCTCCATGCCATATGCCAAGGCAAAAGGAGTTTCACCGGTAGATCACCGTAGGGTCGTTTGGTATGCCCAAAGGACACTTGGGAGTTCCTCGGCCCATTTTTCCTTGGCTTTTTCAAGTCTTTTCTTCAACCCATCGAGAATGATCTTGTTTGATGCTTCGGCTTGACTGTTAGATTGCGGGTAAGCCGGGGTAGAGTTGTAGAATTCAATCTTTAAGTCTTCACAAAATCCTCTGAATAGGCGACCGTCAAATTGGGTGCCATTATCAGAGATCAGAATTTTGGGGATGCCAAACCGCGTTACCTCATTCTGCCAAACAAATCGCTTGACGTCCTTCTCCTTGATTATTGCCAAAGGCTCGGCTTCAACCCATTTGGTGAAATAGTCGGTGGCCGCGATGAAGAACTTCCGATTGCCTGGTGCCGTTGGGAGTGGTCCCACTATATCCAGCCCCCACATCGCAAAGGTCCTAGGGCTGGTGAGGGGAAGAAGTTCCCTGGCCGGCTGATGGATTTGGTGGGCAAATTTCTAGCACTTCTCACATTTGCGAACATATTTTTGCGCATCCACTTGCATGCACGACCACCAATATCCTTGCGAGATAGCCCGGTAGGCTAAAGATCTGCCCCCTATGTGACTGCTGCAGATGCCTTCGTGGATTTCGTACAGGAAGGCTTCCACGCTGCTTGGGTGCACACACTTTAAATAGGGACCGGTGAAAGACTTCTTGTATAAAGCGCCTAATGGAGAGAGCCAAAACCGCTCTGACTTCACCCGGACTTTATGTGCTTCCTTCTTGTCGGCTAGAAGGGTCCGTTCTCTGAGAAAGAGGATAATAGGGTCCATCCAAGAAGGACTTCTGTCTGTCTGTTCGGTTTCCTCAATGCTGGGCCTCGGTAGGAACTCAATCAGGAGAGGGTTGGGAGATGTGTTATCGACCATGGAAGCGAGGCTGGCTAATTCATTTGCTCGGCCGTTATCTTCTCGGCCAATCTGTTGGACCCTTATTGCCTGGAATTGCTTGATGTGGTCTCTGATCAGAGCTTAGTACTTTACCATTCTATTATCCTTTGCTTCATAAACCCCAGAAACTTGGTTAATCACGAGTTGGGAATCACTATAAACCATTAGCTCGGATGCGTGCATCTGAAGCGCGCTTTTGAGCCCGGCCAAGAGCGCCTCATACTCAGCCTCGTTATTTGATGCAGGGAATTCGAGGGTGATAGAGTGCTCAATGGTCACCCATCCGCGAATTGAACCACGCCCACGCAAGATGGCAGTTAGAAGCCCCATCTACAAAAAGTTTCCACATTTCGCCTACAAAAAGCTTCCAACATTCTGAAGGGTCTTGGGAGGCCTGAAGGTTGATGTTTCCACGGTCGCTCGGCTGTTTGGCTTCAGGTTCAATACTGATTGGTTCCACTTCCTCCCCCCTGGTGAGACGGCATCGGATAGAGCAGGTTGGTCGGTAAAACCCAACTTCGTCATCGCATCACCGGGTTGTAGCGTCGTATTGGTTGAAGGTTCTTCGGCAGGGCACGCAAGTTCCGCGTAGCCAACATCGTCGTGCTGTGTTATTTCAGTCGAGCCTGTATTCACCTCCTCGTCCGCCGCGGCAAGATCCACCGGGCATACCGGATGAGTCCCTGGTGAGAATTCAGCAACAAAATCGGCTAACGTTTGGGCTTTGATGGCAGTGCGCGATTGAAACTTGACGTCAAACTGTCCCAATTTGATCGCCCACTTGAGAATTCGACCGGAGAAGTCCGCCTGCTCGAACAAAGCTTTGAGGGGGAACTCGGTCAAAACAATAATTGTATGAGCATGGAAATAGTGCGCTAGCTTTTTGGAGGCCATCATCAATGCCAACGCAAGTTTTTCCAGCGGCAAGTATCTCGACTCTGCCGGTAGCAAGGTTTTGCTGACGTATAAGATAGGGAGGTGCTTGATTCCTTCTGACTGGACAAGCACCGCACTAACAACGTGCTAAGAAACGGCCAGATAAAGGTAGAGTTCTTCGCCGGGTTTCAGTGTAACCAACAGGGGTGCTGAAGACAGATACTCCTTGAGCTCGGCCAAAACCTGGTCACATTCTTCATCCCATGATAACTTTGATTTCGAAGCTTGAAAGAAAGGGCGGCAGCGATCTGATGACCGGCTTATAAATCGGTTAAGCGCGGCGGCCATTCCGGCCAGATGTTGCACGTCCTTAGCCTACGGCTCTGATCTGTGAGGGGTCTGCTTCGATGCCTCGGTTTGTGACTAGGAAACCTAAGAATTTTCCGAATCCCACGCCAAAGGCACACTTAGACGCATTCAGGCGTAGCTTGTGTTGTTTGAGAATGGCGAACGTCTTGGCCAAGTCGGACAAGTGGTCTGCTTGATGCCGTCTCTTAACCACCATATCATCTATATAAGCCTCCATCGTCTGGCCTAGCAGAGGAGCGAACATCTTGGTCACCATTCTTTGAAAAGTTGCCCCAGCGTTCTTCAAACCAAAAGGCATGACTCGGTGGCAGAAGAGTCCCCTTGGTGTAGTGAAGGAGGTGATCTCGCGGTCGGGGCCATGCATGGCAATCTGATGATAACCGCAGTAGGCATCCAAGAAACTGAGCCTATTATGTCCAGCCATTAAGTCCACAAGCTGGTCTATTCTGGGCAGTGGAAAGCTGTCTTTAGGGCAAGCTCGGTTAACAGTCTTGTAGTCTACACAAACTCGCCACTTTCTATTCTTCTTGGGTACAACAACTGTGTTTGAAATGCACCGAGGGTAGTGTACTTCCTGAATAGCTCGTGCCTCAAGCAAGTTTTTCACCTCTTCCGCAACTACCTCGGCGTGATGCAATGTCGATCTCCTCGTTCTTTGAATGACCAGCTTTGCACCGGGAAAAACATTCAGGTGATGGCAAATGAAACTCGGATTGATACCGGGCATGTTGTAAGGCGACCACACGAAGACTTCGATGTTTGCCATCAAGAATCCCATCATATCGGTCCTTTCTTGGGCGGTAAGGCTTGAACCGAGCAAGAAGAACTTGTTTGGACTTTCTGTGTCAATCCGAACTTCCACGAATTCTTCAACAGCCTTGTCCTCAGCCTTGGTGCCCACGTCGTCAAGGACTCCTTGGTTTTCCGGTCCCTCGATCATTTGGACAAAGCCTTTGGCAGCTCGGCTCTCGTTGACTGCCACGAAGCATTGCTTCAACATGACTTGGTCGCCCCAAACTTCTTCGATTGCTCCCATAGCCAAAGGGAATCTCATCACTTGGTGGTAGGTCGACGCTACGGCCTGCATAGCGTAAAGCCATCCCCTTCCAAGGATAAGGTTGTATGTGGACGGCACTTGCAATACCCAGAACTCCACTTGCTTGACCACGGATCCCGCTTTGACCGGCAGTATAATCTTTCCCAAAGGCCACTCCGGTTGTGAGTTGAAACTAACCAGTGGCGAAGTTGTTGGAGCCAAGTCTGTATCCCGGAGCTTGAGCTGTTTGAATGCGTTGTAATACATGATCTCGACCGAGCTTCCCTGATTGATCAAGATGCGCTTGACATCGAATTCTTTAACGCGGAGTGTGACCACTAAGGCATCGTTGTGTGGCGTCTGAATGCGCTCTAGGTCCTTTGTGGAGAAACTGATGACGTTTTTTTCTTCGGTCTTGCCCCTTTTGATCGCGGGCTGGACCGACAAAACTTCTCTCATGTGCTCCGCTTTCTTGATCATACCTCGAAGTTCACATACACGCGCCGGTTCCACAATGCCGTGGATCACATTAACAATGCCCTGAGGGAGTGCCTCCAAGTCATCCGGTCTATGCGGATCAACCGGAGCAGGATGCGCAGCTTTAACACCCCTATCAATGTAAAGGTCCAAGTGCCCGGCTGCGACTAGCTCCTCCAAGTGTTGCTTCAGAGGCAAACAATCCTCTGTTCGGTGTCCATGCTCCCGGTGAAATGTACAGTGGTACCGTGGATTGAAACCCTTCTGCGCATCACCTAACTTAGCAGGAAACCAGACATAATCCTCGTCACAGATTTCACTAAGTATGCGATAAATTGGAATCTTAAAGACTGTGGTGATGCCTGTCCTGGCTTTCAACCTTCTGTTCGCATCAGCTACGTCGTCGCGGGGGTATTCGTCTTGGTCATTCTGTCAACCCCTACCTCAGTTTTGACGATTTGAACCTCGGTCAGATTCCTCGACGTGATCATTTGAGCGGTTGGTCTCCTGTCCGACCGCGTGTACCTTGCCAGCCGATCTCTTGTCTGTTGCTACCGAAGTTGCCTTCGCGGTAGACGTTGCCGCATCATCTTCTACTCGGATGTGCTCGTTGATGCGCTGCATTAATTGGCCCATGGATGTCGGCTGGTGCATAGTAAGCGAGTCCCGCAGTCTATGTTCGACCGAGAGACCACGCTTATATTGAGTGATTGTCAGGTTGACCGGGCAATCCAAAATCTCATTGAAAGTTTCCCAGTATTTGGAGTTGTATGCCTTGAGTGTCGCTCGACTCCATCTTGACACTGAGAAGGTGGTCAACTTCCTTTGGCGTTTTGGTGTTGGTCTTGAAATGTGTCACGAAGGCTTCCGCCAAATGCTGCCACATTTCGATGCTCCCCTTTGGCAGCCTCTCAAACCATTTCAAGCCCAGCTCGCCCAAACTCGACGGGAAGATAAGGCACATAAGAGCGTCATTTCGCCTATGTCCAACCATGACCTGTCAGAAGTGGCTTACATACATGTATGGATCGGTCTTTTCGTCGTAGAGCGTGAACTTTGGCTGGTGGAAGCCCGCGGGAAGTGGTGTTGTCTTTATCTCCAGGGAAAAAGATGTGGCACTCAGCCTTGCCAAGTCTGTGTCCAAAAGGAGAGGCGCAGCTAGGCGAGGTGGAGGCATTCTGACCGCTTCACTAGCGTGAATCCCATAGGATAGCCGCTGGAACGCCGGGACCCTCTGAGCCTCCCGCCGACGAGCCCGTTCCTTCAAGACTACCCGCAAATCCTCTGAACGAGCGAAATAAGAATACCTCAACGTCGTTGCCAGACGTGAGGGTTGATAGGTGTTATCTTGCACGCTGGATTTCTCTACGTACGCGTTGGAATCTCCAACCTGGTAACTTCTGGTGATTGAGATGGACGGAGTACGCTGCTGGCTTTGACTACCTGAACGGCGGGGTTGAGTGCACTCACCGTGGTCTCCCACTCTAGCTACACCCTTCCCTTTGACATGCCGCTTAAGATCCTCCATCTCCGCCGCCATTCGCCGGATGACGGCGTCTTGGTCCCTTAGCTTGTGTTCCAGTCGTCTGGCGTGCAATTCTCTCCGCCGCCGGTGACCGTCTGGACTCCGTGAATGACCAAAGCTTCTTTCGCGCTTATCCCGCGTGTCTCTTGAATGTCCTCCTGGAGAAGTCTCCAGGTCCGCCATATGAGGGATGATGGGATGTCCTTCTCTCTGTCTGCCTGATTCTGGGGTAACTCCGTCGATGGCAGACAATGGAATCTCGTCGTTGTTCGCCATGGACGACGATCAGATGAGCCTGGAAGACAAGGTTTTGTCTGTCAAGTTTCCCACAGACGGCGCCAATTGTGCGGGGAGCAAATATTCAGGCAAGCCCATACTCCTTTCTTCCAAGCTCCTTGTCTATCCGATCGTCCTGTGAACACAACGACGGTGAGCTACCCGGCGGTGTGCGGCCGGAAAACCCTTCCGACAATCAAGTCAGCACACACTCAAGGATAGAGAGAGAGAAGAGAGTTGAGTGTAAGTGTATATCTTACAAAATGTTCATCTGTCTAGGCATGGGGGGCGCAGACTCGCTTATATACCTTCTGCGCCCCAAATCTACTCTCATTAGTCTTTCGAGACGTGGTGCCGCTATCCCATCTGTCAGCACAAATCTAGCTGATCATCACCTAACCAAACTGCCAGCCCACACTACCGGGATCTCAGCATTCGGGCTGCATTATCTCGGCTGCCAACGGCTGTGTTACACAACAAGCTAGAGCGCTCCGCTCGCCGAGCTCAACGATGACCGAGCTCGGTTACATTCTGGCATTGCTGAGCTGGTAAACCGAAGACCATTCCAGCTAGGCTGGAAGCGCCAGCCACGGGAACAGGACCGGCTTCCATTATCTCGGTCGAATTACCCAATTAGCTCAGTTCCCACATAAACAAGCCAAGTAGCTCAGTCCTAGCATCGTCCTGGGCCATTACCAAGCACAACCCTCTCCGACTAAGCCCAAGCTACCACGGCCCACAACATGTTTGGCCCATAATCTGCCCGGTCATTACTACGGCCCAACCCAGCTCATAAATTTCCCTCTCAGTGGTGAATATATTGGGCCATTTGATGAGTATTGCCGCAGCCAAGGTTTTTGGCATCAAAGGACAGTTAAGAAGACTCCTCAACAAAATGGTATTGCCGAGAGGATGAACCGCACCATTATAGAAAGAACAAGGTGTCTTTTTTCACATGCTAAATTGTCAAGATCCTTTTGGGGTAAGGCAATGAGGACAATAGTTGACGTGATCAATTTGTCTCCTTCTTATCCTTTGAATGGTGATGTTCCTGAAAGAGTTTGGAGTGGCAAAGATGTGTCTTATAAGCACTTGAGAGTGTTTGGTTGCCAAGCCTTTGTTCACATTCCAAAGGATGAGAGGTCTAAGCTTGATGGCAAGTCAAGACAATGCATTTTTCTTGACTATGGGCGTGATGAGTTTGGTTATAGATTGTGAGATCCGATCGATAATAAAGTCATTCGAAACCGTGATGTTGTGTTTTTTGAAGACCAAACGATTGAAGACTTTGGCAAAAGTGATCAATAACCAAAGTAATAAAACTAGCGATCTCATTGATATTGATCCATCTCATTCGTCTTCGATGGATGATAAAAATGCGGGAGATATGCAGCCACCTACTGAAGATATGGAGAATGATGTTAATCCTAATGAAGTTGAGCTTGAAATTGAGGAAGAATATCCAACTCAAGAACCGCCACTACAACTTGAGTCGAGAAAATCTACAAGGGACCGTCAACCTTCGAAAAAGTATCCTCCCAATGATCCAATCAAGGGAAGCCCGAGAGCTACCAAGAAGCAATTGAGAATGCAAATAAAGGTGATTGGAAAAAGGCCATGAAAGAGAAAATGAATTCCTTGCTTGAAAACAACACTTCTGATTTGGTGAAGTTGCCTAAGGGGAGGAAAATTCTAAAAAATAAATGGGTCTTCAAATTGAAGAATGATGACAAGAATCTAAGGTACAAGGCACGCCTTGTTGTGAAAGACTTTGGGCAAAAGAAAGGTGTTAACTTTGATAAAATTTTCTTATCAGTTGTGTAGATGTCTTTTATTCGGATTGTACTTGGCATGACTACAAGTATGAACCTTAAAGTTGAGCAACTTGATATGAAAACCACATTTCTTCATGATGATCTTGAAGAATAAATTTACATGGAGCAAACGGAGGGTTTTGTGGGAAAAGGAAAAGAGAAATTTGTTTGCAAATTGAAGAAAAGTTTGTATGACTTCAAACAAGTGCCACGACAATTATACAAAAAATTTGACCCTTTCATAATAAATAATGATTTTTCTAAAACCACTTTGGACCATTGTGTGCCTGTGAAAAGTTTTCCGGATGACAAATTTATTATTTTTTTGCTTTATGTTGATGACATGTTAATTGTGGATCAAGATTCTACCATGATTAACAAATTGAAGTTAGAGTTAAGCAAGTATTTTGCTATGAAAGATTTAGGACCGGCAAAGCAAATTCTTGGTATGAAGATTGTTCATGATCGAATGAAGAGATTGATTTGGTTGTCTCAAGAAAGTTAAATTGAAAAAGTTCGTGAAAAGTTCAACATGGATAAAGCAAAGCCAGTTGGTTGTCCACTTGCGGGTCACTTCAAGCTTTGTCCAAATCAATGCCCTACAAGTGAGAAAGACAAGGAAGAGATGCTGAAAATTCCTTATACTTTAGCAGTTGGTTCTTTGATGTACGCCATGGTTTGTACAAGGCCGAATATTACTCACGTCGTTGGTGTGGTGAATTGGTTTCTCTGTAATCCAAGTAAAGAACATTGGACAGTGGTGAAATGGATTCTAAGGTATCTTTGAGGAATTTCGAAAGTGTGTTTATGTTTTGGGAATGGTAAGCCGATACTTGATGGTTTCATAAATTCCAACATAGCTGGTGATGTTGATTCTAGGAAATCTACTTCAGGGTATTTGATGACATTTGTAGGGGGAGCTGTGGCATGACAATTTAAATTAAAAAAATGTGTTGCTCTCTCAATTACCAAAGCTAAATTTATTGCCATTACTAAAGCTTTCAAGGAAGAGTTATAATTGAATAAATTTTTGCAAGAGTTGGGTTTGATGCAAGAAATGTATGTGTTTTATTGTGATAGTCAAAGTGCTATTTATTTGAGTACAAATTTCACTTTTCATTTGAGTTCGAAACACATTGATGTGAGATGCCATTGGATTCGTGATGTGTTAGATTCGAAATTGTTACAACTCGAAAAGGTTCACATGGATAATAATATTTCAGATATGTTGACTAAGACTCTGTCGAGAGACAAACATTAAAGTGTCGAACTTTGGCAGGTATGGTTGATGTATCCACCTAAGTCGGTAGGGGGAGAATTGTTGGATATACCTCCTTAGTGGAGTTGGGACCAATTGGTTTATTAAAAATATTTAAAATTTGGTTTGGTATTGGTTATAATTTTTTTTATATATTATATCTGATTTTTGGAGGTCCAATGAGTATTTAAAAATCTATTTGGTGACAATTAGGGTTTTAATAAAAAGCTCAAAAAATCAACAATACTTTTATTTGGTATTGTTTTCCGAGTGTGGTAACAGATATAGTGTTTTGGTGTAATAGTCCAATTTTTGAGTTTATTGGAATAGTGTTGTGTGTGTTCACTTTGGTGGCTAAGACTGGTCCAAGGTTCTTGCTTGATTTGTTGTTGTTGCTTCAGTTTTGACGCTCTGTTTGCTTTAGCTTCGGAGGACTGTTTCAGCCACTTTTGTTCATCTATTTAGTGATGTCTTTTCTCTTATTTATTTATGATTATTTGAAATTCATCTAAGGGTGGTTTGTGAGACTATTCGTGTCTTGTTTGTAATCGTTTGAAAACTTTTGGTTGATAGTGAAATCAGATTTCGGTTCCGTGAACGTACCACATTGAGAGAATCGCGTAAAATTTTTTGTGTCATTGTTGATTTAATTTTTGCGCATTAGTTTTTATTTTTATTGATTAATTTACTTGTAAGAACTCATGTATTTGTCCTAACATTAGTGCTAGTCATGTTTTTTTTATTTTTTTTATTTATTATTTTTTTAAAAAGAAGAAGAAAACAATACAATTTTGCTATGTACAAGTAAGCTTGATGAAGATTGCAATCTTACAATTTTGTTTGAATCCTCATTTCCATGGCATCTATCCATCTTTGGAGGTTCTCTCTAAAGTTAACAATGTCTCCATGTTTTTTTTTTTTGTGGTTATGTAGGGTATCTTGTGCCAATTTACACGCACCAGATTAAGTTCCTACAGTTCGAACAAATTTTCCGAAACAAGAATTACATCTTGCAGCTCGTGACCCCAAGATATACATTTACTGGCAATAATGTCTCCATGCTATGTTTCACATAACCTTATTGTATGGTGTTCTTCCCCAATCATGAAGATTTTTTGTTTGGATAAACAGAAGTAGAAATCATTCAATGCTCTCGTAAAAAGTTTAGGTGGTGCTTTAAATAAGTAGCAATTGATCTAAATTATGGGATTTATTACTTTTATATTAAAATTGTAAGAGACAAAATATTAAATGTTAACTTTTAAATAAAATGATGCAATGCTCTAAAAATAATGGATAATTTTTCAAAGAGAAAGGACAACATTTAATATACATGTCTCATAAACACTATGATCTAAGAGTGTGAATCATATATACTTTATAATTAAAAAAAAAATAGTATAATTTTAATTTTCTGAGTCATAACTAAAAAAAAAATATCATAACTAAACATAATATGAGACATAATTAAAAAACTCATGAGTTATAATTAAAATAATATTATAATTAAAAAAAATTAATCTTAATTAAAAATATATACGATACATTATATTTAATGGGGGAGTATGTTAAAAATTCCCCTTCCTTTTTACATCCAAAGGAATAGACAAATGAGTGATCCTGAACTTTCCTTGACTAGCCACTATCATCACCACCTTTTCATAGTCTTGTGAAAAAGGGTTATTTTAGGAAGATGATTATAATCAAATTTTTGATAAAAAAAACTGCTTATAAACAGTTTTTTTGTGAGAGAGGAAGTTGGTAATAATCTGAAAAGTAGATTATTACCAACTTCCCAAAATAGAATGATTAGTTTCGTTTCATATAGAATTATACATATATATGGAGAGAGAGAATTTCTTATTTAAGGAAAATAAGAGTTTAACTAGCCTGGGTACCGGCTAAACAAAACATGATGAGCTCGGCCATAATATATGATTGGATATACCCCCAATTGTGGGTCCAGGTCCAAGAATGCCATCCAGGTAGATCATACATAAGTGTAGAATGTTTATTAATAGAAAGATATAATAAGCTTGTAAACATAATCAAGTTTGGCATTGCAAACATGATTTGGCAAACATAGCGTTACTAAATTACTACTCACAAATAGCCTGGCTAGACAAGGGTTGTCTTCTTCCAAGGCTTGACCTATACAAAACAATAACAAAACATTGAGGCGTTTGGACAATCCTTAACTTCCTAAATGAATTTATCATGTTGTTAGTCTTTAATCTTCTTTTCTATTTAAACATGTCTCAAGTGTGCTTCTAATCATGTTATCCTTGGGTCTAGATGTCAAAACATATCTTAAAGTGTCCAAAGAAAACAAGGAAATCCAGTGGAATAGGATGCAAAAACTGTGCTAAAATGACCAATTCGCTCGAGTGGTCTCTTCATTGCTGGAGCGGTGAATGAACTTTCCCAGAATCTCAGGTTTGCAAAAGTGTGCTCGCGCCACCCTTCAACCGCTCGAGCAATTAGCCGACTTAGCCAAGTTTCAGGGTAGTCCGCTCGAGCAACCTTCTCACTGCTCGAGCCATGAGCTCTAGAGTTGACTCATGTAGTTCGACCTGTTCTTCTCGGCTATTCTAGGATTTCCAAACTCACTTCTCAAGCTTTCGAATCTCAACTCTTGGTCTATAACATCCTAATAATCATTTATATAATGAAAGAGCAATAAAAACTTAGTTTATACATGAATTTAAAGATTAAAGAAGCAATAGAGAGCCTTTATTCAAGTTTCTTAATCTTTTCAATTCTTTTATGTCTTTCAATGATTTCAATCTTCAAAACTAAAGCTTCTAAATCATAAATAAAAGGTGTAGGTTCATGGCATAATGCTTGTTTTACTCAAAGCTTACATGAAACTAGTTCAAAACATGGTTTTCCTTTGATTTCCTCAAACTCTTTCCTAGTTTTCAAACTTTCCTACTTTCTTCTTATTTCAATCTTCCAAAACTTATTCCTAATCAAATTTTTCGCTATATTTTGGCACGAGAACATGAAAGAGGGTTAAGTTTCTCACCTGGAATTTCTAGGCTTGAATATTTAGCTCTTTAAATTTTTCTTGCCTTTTCTCTCTTTTTCTCTTTTCTTCTCCTTCTCTTTCTTCTTCTTCTTCTTCTTCTTCTTCTCCCCTAATTATTCTTGAATTCTCCAGCAAGCTTCTTATTTATTTGGCTAAGAACAAGAGGCTTTATATGGTGTGGATAGGAGCTAGCTTGGAAGTGTTGAACTTATAAAAGAATGGGGGAAGGGATGAAGGTCCAGAGGGTGGATAGATCCCAGTATTTCGCAAGAAAACATGGTCAACCAGGAAATCTCAAGATATTCACACTAGTTTTGTGGATAACTTACCTAAAGCATTGGATCCTAAGGGGTTGTATACATTGTTTTCCAAGTTCGGAGTAGTAATGAATGTTTACATCCCTAACAAGAGGAGGAAGATAACAAGCTTACTGTTCGGATTTGTATAATATAACAGCCCAGTTGTGGCAAGAGTAGCTATTCAAAAGGCACATGGCACTTGGTGTGACAATTGCGAGATAAAGGCAACGATGGCAGAGTTCAGCAAGGCCCAAAGCAAAAATAGAAAGCAACAAGTGTTACAAAAAGGTAAAGCTACTACAGCCCATTGAAATCGTGTTAACATAACCAGTATGCATAATAATGTGCAAAGCTATGCTGATGTGGTGGCTAGAGTAGGAGCTGGGAAAGGTAGTGGACTGATAGTTAAAGCAGATGAGTATGGAAATGATTGGCTACATGGGAGCCTAGTTGCCAAGCTCAAGCCTTTTTTTCTTGTATCTGATTTCAAACAAGAATTGTTAAGTAGGTATGGAACTGATGTTCAGCTAAGAGCGATTGGAGGCAAGTCGGTGATCCTCTCTTTCAAACCAGAAAAGGAAATGAAGAGTGCACCAAAAGAGCTGGAGCACTAGGCCTATGAATGGTGTGAGTTCATCACACAATGGACCAAGGACACAATCATTGAGCATGAAAAGATGGTATGACTTAGTTATTATGGAGTACCACTCAATCTTTAGAACTCTATCAATTTCAAGAATATAGGCATGCTATGGGGTGATGTCATTTGAAATGTCATCTCTATGCCATGGCAAAGTTAGAATAGCAACTAAAGTATTAGACTACATTAACCAAGTGATAACCCTGGATTGCAAGGTAAACTTCACCAGATTAGAGTTTGCGAAGAACAAATAGTTGTTGTAGAAAATTCAAGCAATTCTGTTATTCATTTGTGGGATGAGGTCTCTGTTAACGCAAACTGGAGGGATGATCATTGCGTTGACAATGGTGAGATTATTAGAAAAGAAGATGATGATGTGGCAATTAATGATGAGGTGGAGTCAGAGAGGAATTTAGAAGGTGACATGTGTTTAATAGGTGCATTAAAGGAGAAGGAGCTGGCAGGAAATGACAGTTTCATGGCCATCTCTGTAATGAAAGAGACGGCTAATGACTTGGGAAAAGCAAGCAATGGAGGCGCATGCATGAGGAAGGAGACAACCTTGTCAGAGAGCAACGGCCTTATTGTAGAAAATGGAAGTCAAAGAGTTGATGGGCTAATTTGTACCTCTGGTTTTTTAAAAAGCTTTAGTGGAACAGATTTAATTTGGCCCAACGTAAATTTAGAGGTGTTTTTAGGTCCAGTCCAGACTGATAAATCAAATTACACTAGGCCTCATTCAGCTCATGGGCCTAATGGTGTGGGCTTATCAAGATGTGATGACCCAATCATTTATGGGCTGCAAAATCCCATAATTTATGATTCCTTATTACAACAAGAGGATATTAACTTTAGAAGCTCAAGGTTAGAGATGGAGGGGACTAGTAAAGCATCAGAGGCTAGAAGATGTTATCTCCCAGAAAAGAAAAATCCTAAGAAAGTTACAAGGAAAACACAAGTCAAGGCAATTGGAGGTACAAGATTCAACAATGGTGTTCTACATAGAGCTGCAACTCATGCATTGTCTGACTCAATCTCATTGAGTAACAATTTGAGTAGAGGAAGATACCTTTTAAATGAGGCACAAACCACCCTACAAATTAGGAAGGTTCTTGGCGTAAACTGTAAAGGAAAGGAGAACGAAGTAATTGAGAAGATAATGGAGCTTGAAAGCCAGGATTTGGAGAGAAGGAAGTAGCTGGATGCTGCCAAATAGTCTTGATTTGTAGGATTAGGTGATTGGGAGCTTTATTTTGTTCATTAATGAAATTATTATCATGGAATATCATAGGGTTGGGAAAACCTGAAAAAATGATGAAATTAAAGGAGCTAATTAGAGTAAGGAGAATATATATTGTTTTAATTCAAGAGACAAAGAAAGATGAGGTTTTAGACTCATTTGTGAGATCTTTATGGCCTGGGAATCAAATGGAGTTCATGGCTATTAATGTAGTAAGGAATGCAGGTGGGCTATTGTGTATCTGAAAACCAAAGGCTTTTACTGTATCAGAGTGCTGCTGCAATAAGAATTTCATCTTGCTTTTAGGTATCACTTCTTCAAATTTTAGTTGTATTATCTTTAATGTCTATGCCTCCAATGATGTGCTAAAAAGGAGGAGATTGTCTTCAATCTCGTTTTCGTAGATTATTTAGTCTTTCTACTGATAAAGATGGCTCTCTTAAAGACTTTATGGATAGGAAAATTAGTTATTCCAACTGGAATTTAACCTTTAGGAGGCCCCTATTGTCATGGGAAGATGAGGAAATCCAAAACCTGCAAGTCTTACTGGGTAATGGGCCACTGATAAGGCATGGGGTGGATGATAGCATGAGGTGGAAAGGTTCTAGTTAGGGTGTCTTCAAATCTAGTGAGTTATTCTGCTGGCTGCAGTCCAACAGAGGTTCAGATTAGTCTATACCTAAATTCATTTGGAATAACATCACACCACCAAAAGTACATTTTTTTTCTTGGTTGGCTTGGAAAGGCGGAATCAAAACATCAGTATTCCTTCATAATATTGGTGTTCTTAGAGTAGAGATTGCCACTCAGTGTATTTTTTGTAAAGAAGAACATGAGACCATAAATCATGTATTGCTTCTTTGTCCATTTATTTGGAAAATTTTGTCTAACATCAGCGGGGTTTATGTTGGGTATGCCCATGCTCTGTGGTAGACTTATTTGATTGGTGGCCCTACACTAAAATCAAGAAGAAGAAACTTCAAATATGGAATACCATACCACTTGCTGTTCTGTGGTCAATTTGGAAGCTGAGGAATAATTGTGTGTTCAATAGTGCTCATGCTAACTTCATGGAGCTTTGTGAGCTTATCAAGATTAGAGTTGCAATTTGGTTGAAGAGCCACTCATTTGGGAACTCCTATTCCATCTATGATTTTGTATCCAATTTGAACCAGATCAGAAGGTGCATTTGATGGATTAATTACTTTGCTACTGTTTTGTTCTGCTATACTACTCTACTGTTCATCTATTCTGCTCAATCATCTGTTCTGCTGTTCTATTTTGTTCTACCTTGTTTTGCCTTTTGCTGTTTGCTGCCCTGCCTTGGAGCTATGATGGAGGATGACTGTTTGTTTTCTGTGGGCAGAGGAGCTTCATGGAGGATGGATGTTTGTTTTTCTGCTGTTTGTTTTTATATAGCTCTTCCTTTATTTCTTTTGGTTGGTTCTTTGTTTGTGGTTGGTTACTCACCAACTCTTGATGGTGTGCCAGCATATGATTGGGCAGACTTATCGGTGCCAACCTAGTTGGGATTGGTTTGTTTTGTTATGATACTTTTTGTATTCATCCATTTTCTTTTTTGTTGTAATACTCTCTTCATTCATCAATAAAGTAATTCTTTTTTGCTGATCAAAAAGGTGATAGATTTCTTTGATTAGCTAACTTTCTTGTTTTAGCCTAGTTGACCAAGGTTAAAACTAAATAATCTAATCTTATCCTAATCATATTTATCTAAATTAATCCTGATTAGCAAAACATCAAATAACATGGATTGAACAAGTTTATTAGACTAAATTCTTTAACCTCCTTAATTAAGGCATAGGGATATCCTATGGTTCTCAATTTCCAATCTAAGGCCTAGTTTGGCTTATACTATATAAGTCAAAAAGCTAAAAAGTTACTCCAAAATCCAAAAAGATATCACTATTCACAAAAAAAAAAAATATTTTAAAATCAATTTTCTTCCCAAAAAGTACAATTTGAATTGATGTAAAGCAGCAGCTGTGCAGCAAAAATGAAATGATTTGGTGTGATTTTCACACACACCGTTGTTCGTCTCATGGGGGCCATTACGGGTCCCGTTTTGATAATTTGAACCGTTCAATGTGTAGAAATCATCGAGTACTATATGTCTGCAAAAAATCACATTGATCGGATATCAATAACTATATGATCAAATCAGTTATATACAACAAATGGATGGTGTTATAATTAATGATTGAAAAATAAATAAATCTGATCAGATAGCTATCGATATCCGATTAACGTGATTTTTTATAGCTACATAGTGTTCGACGAGTTACACACATTGAACGGTTCAGATTATTAAAATGGGACCCGTGATGACCCCCACGGGCCAAACAAAACCGTCCAATGCTTTGTATAAAAATTAGCCAATAATTTCCAACTCCAATACACTCCAGCCGGTTGTACGGCTGGGGCCCACCCCTCTCTAATCATCTCTTACACATTTTTTTTATACAATTTTTTAATACACATTTTTTCTTAAAAGTCAAAAAGTTAACCCAAACCTTCATATATTTTTTTTTGTCTTTTATAGTCTAAAAAGATAAAAAGTGCACTTTTTTAGGACACCCCAAACCAGCCCTAAACCATTCTCTAACTTCAAGCTTGGAACAAACTTCTAAGTTTAGGTTTCGAAACCAACTTCTCCTTCTCCTAACCAAGTCCTAGTTCAAGCAAATAAGCGCTAAACATGAAACTAATATGCACGAATGTCATGATATGCATATGCTTGTTGTCTCGTGTGTCACACCATCCCAAGTTTTATCCTTGAATAATGAGGTTCACCATCTCAAGTATTTATTTAATTTTTACTTCAAAATTAGCAGAGACGATTAGTATAGTTTTATCTTATTCTATGTTTATTTGCAATCACTTAACATATATTACATTATATAATAATCAAATATGGATGGTATTTTAATTTTTTAACCCGTTACTCCTTTCGTGTTGTATCCCACCTTCTCTCAATTTTGGAAGACTATCAATTCACAGATTGACTTTTGTATTCAAACATGAAAGATTGATTAAGATAAATAGCCCAATTCAATGATTTTTTCCTGAAACAAACAATAGCCTTAAAAGCCTTAAAACAAAGTGATTGGAGCTCTAATAAAGGAGATTTAATGAGCTCTAATGGGAGTGGATTCCACTATAATGTGATGTTTTGGCTTTTTTTTTTTTTTTTGGCCACTTCATAAGAGCTTAATTAAAACTTAAAAATTAGAGAAATGTATCATTACTCGCCTTAAAACTTGCATTTGTAGAGAGTTGTGTTGATTCATAACGGACAAGATAAGTACCAAAGAAAAATATAAATGCCATAATCATATGAAGATTGCACTGAGATTACACTGTTTTTCAAAGATTACATTGAGATTACACTAATAATCACAATGATAAAGTATTTTAGTCTCTTAGCTCTTTAATCCATTCGTGTTGTATCCCCACCTTTTTGGGAGCTTTTATTTCTTTCTACACACCATTTTCTCTTTGTGCACATCATCTTTAAAAAATTGTAAACATTTAATATTGCTCACTCCACACATTTTATATTCTATGTACACACATGTAAAAGTCTACACACACCCTAAATAATGTACACACACCCAAACGCACATACACTATGCTCATATCACTACACCCAAAACCAGTTGAAGAAGTTGAACCTACATTGAAGAACCTCTATTAATTCTATTACATTGTATTTGGCTGGGAGATTTAGGAAGAGATTTGAAGAAAAAAAAAAAAAAAGTAGATAGATGAAATGTGAAGAAAATTTACATACATTTCACTTAGTTTCACATATTTTTTTTTTCCCTTTCCAAATTCCCCAACCAAACACAGCATTAGAGTTTTTATGTTTTAGATTTGCCTTTAGTTTACTCTTTTTAATAGATTTGTATATATAATTTTGTATAAGTTTCAATTATTATTATTATTATTATTATTAATCATTTTAAAAGCCTTCTCGATTGTTTTTGGTCATCTTCTCATTTATGGAACCATTCTGCTTGCTCGAAAGTTGATAGTAGAAAAAGAGTAATGTTATTGTACACCCCCAAAAAATGTGTATATCATATGCACCATTGTTACTTGCTTTTTAGTAGTATTATGTATTTTTGTAGTAAATTTTACATATATTTTTTTGGTAGTCATGATGGATAAATAGTTCAATTCTATGATGTTTTCCTCAAACAAACACAATCTTAAAACTTGCATATGTGAAGAGTTGTGTTGATTCATAATGGGCAAGATAACTACCAAAGAAAAATTTAACTGCCATAATCATATAAAGATTACACTGAGATTACACTGGTTTTCAAAGATTATATTGAGATTACTACTCTCAAACTGGACAAACTGGACCTAATTGTCGGTTCGACATTACAATTAGAAAACTGCAAATAATCAAATGAAATTCATTACAATAATCTTATACAAACAAAAAGATTGTAAAAAGTGATGTGTTTTTATCATTTTATAACAAATAATTATTAAGACAGTTTTTAATTACAAAATATAACCCTTTCATTATTATAGGACATAAATTTATGTGTTAGATATTGCATTTGGCTGGATTCATTGAATTTGTATATTTTAACTTTAGGTAAGATAAATTTTCCATATAGAAACTCTGTATGATTCTATTTGATGTGTTTTATTATTTTGGATTTTAAATGTGTTGAGATAATTTCTCTACACAAAATGTAATTTTGCACAGAAAAGTTTCTTTGTGAAATATGTGTTATTGTTTAGTGTAATGTCTTTAGCTTACTAGTTTGATTAAATTAACTTTCTTTCAATAAATAAACTCATAGAAATTTCTCTGTGATATTAGTTTGATTAAAATAAGGGTTATTTATGTATAAACCTCATAAATTGTTGAAAAGTGTCACTTTGACTTATAAAATGTACAAATAGACTTGTTAAACTATTGAAAAGTATCATTTTGTCCCATAAATTATAAAAATATACAAATGGATCCCTCTAAACTATTGATATGTTTCACTTTGACCCATTCCATTAGGGGGTTCAATTTGTACATTTTTATAATTTAGGAACAAAGTGATACTTCTCAATAGTTTAATGAATCTATTTATACATTTTTTAAGGGTTGTGGGCCTACTTTGGGCTTCTATTGGTCATTTGAATCATTCAATTTTAGTGCCTCCAGAGTAGATTATTTAAGCAAAAATCAAGTTTATAAAATATCGATAACCACATATTTAGATCACATTTACGTTTAAAAAATGAGCAGCATGTTTTAACAATCATACTTGTCATCCATTTCTATAAGACTAATGTGATCCAAATACGTGGTTATCAATATCTAATAAATCTTTCTTCTTTTTTTTTCTTTTTTTCTTTCTTTCTTTTGAATGATCTACTTGATGGACATAATAAGTTAACAATTTAGATTTTTTTGAACAGAGATAACAATTTAGATTATTGAGATAGATCCAGAATATGCCCACAAGTCCCTTAACCAGACCTTTTAGTCCAATAACAAGCCAACTCCTTAAAGCAAAAACACATGAAAATCATATATTAGTAATATATATGTTGTTTTATTTTATCATGATACTAGCTGATGTTACACAAAGATATTATTCATGCCTTCGGGGCTTGGGGAGGTGGTTTCTGGGTGTATATATAATCAATATGAGCCACCAATGTTCTTTTTATCAAGCACTCTTCCTTGTTCACTCCTTCGCAACTTTCTTCATTATCAATCTCATCAATAAGCTCTGCCTCGCCATCCTATATATATTGAAAGATAAAATAAACCCTTAATTAAATTTAAAAAGTTCGAAAAATTAATCAAGAGAAATATTTAACAACCAATTGATGAGATTAGATGAAATGAAATGAACATACCCTAAGTTGGGTTTTCACCGTGGAAGGCCTCGGACGAGCAGTTGCTTTGGTTAGCATGGGAGAGAGGAGGAGGGCTACCATAAGAAGGGTGGTAAGTTTGGTCATTGTTTGATATGCTTCCTTCACCATATTGTTCTTGTTCGGTTCACTGGATAGGAGAGAAAAGAAGGATTGGGAAACAACTTATAGGGGCCAGGTTTGTCTCAAGAAGGTAATCACATGCATTTAAATCTCTACCATACTTGAGGTTATAAAAATAATTCAAGGGATAAAACAATAGTGCCACCTTCTGATTAAATTTAAAACGTGTAAATGAGATATTCATTCTATATTAGATTCACACTATATAAATTTAAATATATATTATAGATTTAATTTTGGAAACCTTTTTAAGTATATAACATTTTTGCTAGGTGAAAAAAGGAATTAATTTTCTCTCATTTGACCATTTGTTGATTTAGACAACTGTACAGTAGAAACATGCTCAAGTTCTTGGGTGACATTTTAGTAGATTTGAAGCATTTTTAGAGGTTAAAAAAGTTAATGTATTTAAGAAATTGTTAAAAAATTATATTTTTTGCGAGTTGAAAGTTAGGTTGCATTTTGGCTTATTTAGCCAAAAAAAATAAATTTTGTAGCTGAATCCCAAACATCACCTTAATTACCCCCACAGAATCAATGCAAAATCGTAGAAATTGAAAGCACACTTTCTCTTACTGTACTCGCTGTGGTTTTTGCTAGGCTTGTCTTTTTCCTGATTTAAAATATCAAAAATGATTGGTTCTCCTCTCTTTGACTCCCACGTGTATAAAGAGATGGTGGGGTCTGTATTAGTTTTTGTTAAAATATACATGAACCAAGGAGTACATTACGTTTATATGTGCACTAGATTTGAAATTCATGAAGAAAAATCATGTGTTATATTTGTTATACAAATTATTAAATTTTATAAATAAAAAAAAAATTATTTAATGATGTGACACTTTTTGCATTACTAAAGTCGGTCCTATTTTAGTTTTCAAATTTTTGTTATTGCACTATACATTAGATAATAAAAAAACAATTGTAAAATTTACTAGTTTATATAACATTTTTTTATACTTTTATCTTTTTGATAATGAGTTTTCCAAAGATATTGATTTGATTTTATTTGTGGGTTGTCTGATTTGATTTTAGTTTGGGTGGTATGGGCTGCTTGGGTGTTGGGTAATTAGAGTTTTGGTGGGTTGAATTTATGGGGTCATGTATTTTATTATTGTTAAGTCTTTCTTAACTTTTTTTTTAAAAAAAAAATTGGGAGGCCAAGGGATTGGTTGTTTGAATGCGAATAGCAGTAGTAGGAGTATTTTTATACTTTCCGAATCTCTTTCGATGCATGTCATCTACCTGTACCTTTAATTTCATGCTGTTAAATGAAATTTTTCTTTGCCGATCAAAAAAAAAAAAAAAAAAACCATTCTGGATTCATTTTACTGCAGTTTATACATTAAATTTTAAATTTTTTTGGGACTTATTTTAGAATTTTTTTTTTTTTTACCTTGTAAGATGTGACAAATGACAAATTGTTTTTTTTGTTTAATTATTTTTCTGGCTAAAAAGTGTAAAGCAAAATTAATTGATCTTTTACAAGTTGTCAAAGAGGCCTAAAATTTTAAAGAATGCATTCAATTGTCTGGGAAAAAACGAAAAAGGGAATAAAAAAAATTTTCCTCCTTTTGTTTGGTGGTTAGTTCACTACAAGAAAATACACAATTGGCGATGACTTTTGCCGACTAAAAATATTTTAGTTGCCAAAAGTTGTGGAATTGGCGACCAAAAATTATGTTAGTCGGTAAAAGTATAATATTTACCTACTAAATTTTTTTAGTCGGGGAATATTAATTTTTAGCGACTAAAAAAAAATTTAGTCGCTAAAAATATCACAATTGGCGACTAAAAAAATATTTTTGTCGCTGTATATATAGTTTTGACAACTAAAATAATTTAGTCGCTGAAAGAAAAATAAAAATTTATTTTTTATCTTTCGCGACCAAAAGTTTGGTCGGCAAAACTTTAATTTCAGCGACTAAAAATTATTTTTTGTCGCGGTATATATAGTTTTGGCAACTAAAATATTTTAGTCGCTAAAAGAAAAATAAAAAATTATTTTTTATCTTTCGCGACCAAAAGTTTGGTCGGCAAAACCTTAATTTCAGCGACTAAAAATTATTTTGGTCGCAGTATATATAGTTTTGGCAACTAAAATATTTTAGTCGCTAAAAGAAAAATAAAAAATTATTTTTTATCTTTCGCGACCAAAAGTGTGGTCGGCAAAACCTTAATTTTAGCGACTAAAAATTATTTTGGTCGCGGTATATATAGTTTTGGCAACTAAAATATTTTAGTCGCTGAAAGAAAAATAAAAAAATTATTTTTTATCTTTCGCGACCAAAAGTTTGGTTGGCAAAACCTTAATTTCAGCGACTAAAAATTATTTTGGTCGCGGTATATATAGTTTTGGCAATTAAAATATTTTAGTCGCTGAAAGAAAAATAAAATATTATTTTTTATCTTTCGCGACCAAAAGTTTGGTCGGCAAAACCTTAATTTCAGCGACTAAAAATTATTTTGGTCGCGATATATATAGTTTTGGCAACTAAAATATTTTAGCCGTTGAAAAAAAATAAAAAATTATTTTTTATCTTTCGCGACCAAAAGTTTGGTCGGCAAAACCTTAATTTCAGCGACTACAAATTATTTTTGTCGCGGTATATATAGTTTTGACAACTAAAATATTTTCGTCGCTGAAAGAAAAATAAAAATTTACTTTCACTCATCACTCTTTCTCTCTCTTTCTATCTATCTGTGTCTCTCTTTCTCTCTGTGTCTCTATCTCTGTCTCTCTTCTCTTTCTCTTTCTTTCTCTCTCACTCGTCACTCTTCTCTGTCTCTATTTTCGTCGCTGATTACGGAATTTCTATGATAGGTCCTGGTTAATTATGCTAGGTCATCCAACGAGGCAAAAGAAGTTTGTAAAGAGGTTAGTCAGTTATCCGTATAAAATATATGAAAATATTTAGTGGAACTCTTTTTGAGGGGTGATATGAGGAACAATTTTTTTTTATAAATGTTTCTCAATTTTCTACTTCAGGATATGGGTGTTAGTGCTGTTTATCTCTTGGTGATGTTTATCATTTATGTTCTCCTAGATGAATGTCTAGAATTTTCATACATCATCTCTATTAGAAATTCTGCTTAGGTTCATGGTAAATCTGTTATAAGCCTATTCACCCAAAAAATCATTATAAGCCCGATGCATATTTTTGTGTAATATCTATTTTAATTAACAATTCAACACTTGTAGGTTGGTTTCTTGGTATAAATTAGTCAATAATGGATGCTATTCGTATTGAGTTTTTCTTGCCTCTCGCCGCTTGAAAACCACCAAATTCGACCACTTGCCCTATATATAGCATCGTATTTGTGAACTCAAATTGATTTATTATGTCTCAACAGGAACTGTTACATAGTAAACTGCAATGATACTTTATTCAACTACAGGACCAATTACTCTTATTGCTGGTGGTTCATGTATGATATTGATATTGATATTGATAAATATATATATATATATATATTTATTTTCTGTTCTTCTTGATACACATGGTATGGACTATACTTTGCCCTGTCGTAAGTTATATTTATTTCAAATCATGATTGTTAATTGCTACAACAATCAAACAACATAGATAAGAGATTTTTCTGTTGAACCATGCCCTTGAATCACATCCTTGGGCTATCGTACCTGCTTTTGTATCTGTCAGTATCATCTCTCATATTCTTTAGAGTGTGATGTTGTTGCTTGGCTGTACTTTGGAATGGAAAATGATTGATGATAGTCTGTGCTATTATTTCTCGCAGATTGAGACATGTGGTGGTCAGTCTCTTTCCTTCCTTCCTAGAAATGTGTTCCCTATTAGGATCCATGCTCCATCAGAATAGGGTCTCTTAAGGTTTGAGTTGTGAAGCAGATTTTTCACTTTTTTGTTGGATATTATAGTGATTCACGAATTTGTCTTGGTTGCAATATGTTAATGACTGACTGGGCATTGTAAAAGTAATTGTCTATTAGTGTGTGAATTTTGTCATGAAATGTATTTCATGAACTTGGGCATAAGACTGTTGATTGATGTTGGCAGGTCATGTGCAGAAGGATGAGATGAAGGTGCTTGCTTTTATGTACTATATTTCCGTGGTCTAATATCTCTGAATTGATGTGCATGTATGCTAACACACACACACACACACACACAAACAGAGAGAGTGAGAGAGTGAGAGGTACAATGCTCTTTATGTGCTGTGTGATTTTAGTTAAGGTACTGTTCTTGTCTATTTTCATTTTATACTAATCTTTTTATAGATTTGCTGATCTCATATACATCTTTCTTTTCTTTTTGTTTGGTAATTATAAGGTGCATGAAATGGATCCTGAAATGGTCCAACTATCCATTCTTCAAGGTTACATGTCAAGGTTTTTCAGGTCAACACCTATGCCATTATTTATCATATTTTTTTGGTATTCTTTTATTTGGTTGTAACGTTGAGAGATTTTGGATACTGTGTTCAGGAAATACGGAACATGGGTTGCTAAGAATCCCACACTCGTGCTGTGCTCATCATTGGCAGTTGTTCTTATACCTTGTTTCGGTCTAATCCGTTTTGAGGTGGAGACAAGGCCTGAGAAGGTATCATAGTATTTCTATTGTATAGAGTTTGTGAAATAGATCATTCCTTGCATGCTTATTCCAACTAATTTGTTGTTAGGATTCCAAATGGTCATGTTTACCTAGGCCTTTGGACACAAATAATTGTATAAATGACATTGCCTGTTATACTGAAACTTGGTCACATTTTTGTCATGGACAATATTGCGGTATGGGTAGGTCATGGGAGTAAGGCGGCAGAAGAGAGACACTTTCTTGATGACCACCTAGCTCCTTTTTACTGTAATTGAACAGTGTTATTATTTTGCTTACAAATGCTATTTTTCTTGTTTCTTATCTTGTGCGCTTCTTCTAAAATTTGTTTTGTTAACATTTGTGTTAGCCGAAAGATCTGTCTTCCCTTTCCATTATTTATGTACCTTCTTTTAACAGTTTCCTATGATTATCATGTTTGAGCATAACACTCCAGTTAATGAGGTTGTTAATACCTTATTGTTTATTTTTCATACATTTTATTGAACAAGTCCTGTTCAATTCATTGAGGTTGAATGAAGGGTTCTTGTTTAGTTGGTTTCTCATATCTTTCAATTTTCATTTCAGCCAAAATTGGTCTGTTATGACACTCCACTCCAGTGATACTATTGTTTTTTGTTGTTGTCATTGTGACCATCATCAGCTAAGTAGAGATGAAACGTCTTTATGAACTTTGAAAAGCCAGACTAAGGGAAGCAATTGATGCAATTTGTGCCGTTATCATCATCATCATTGAGCTTATTTTCCCATTTTTTTGGGGGATAAGTATAGCTTACTTCCAGATTATACACTTGTTCCTTTTATGCAAAGAGATTATAAACCTCAATATGTTCAATGATTTAATTATTGAGAATGTATAAACATTTATTTAGGCATTATATTTTGTTCCCACCTCTCCTCATATGTTTCCAAATTGTTTTTATTTCCCTTATGTTTCCAAAATGTTTCAGTTGCCAAGCTAACTTAAACAACACACTGAAATGAGATTCTGATCCTTGGTCTGGTTACACTTGTCTAAACCCTAACGCAATAAGCATCTATAGATTGTTCACCAGGCCTAGAGAAACTTGAGTTTGTAACTAGGTCGGTCTATTTTTATGTGGTCTTCTGATTATTCAAAATCCATAGAAATTGTTAGTAGCTAAGCATGTCCTAATCAGGAATAGTAATAGATAACTACAAAATCAATCTGAATAAGCTGAAAATATTCTGGGAAATTTAAACAACTATTTCAATTGTTAATTGTTAGATGTGTTGCGCTTGACTGACCCCTTCCAAAAAAATTTGTTGTTCTTTGCCTACATGGTGAGTAATTAGGTTGTTAAACATCCAGGAGTAATATTGGTGTCTAGGGGCTTGATTGCTCAGCTAGTTGTCTCTAAGGAATTTGGCTGGATAACTTTTTTGATTAAGTTGCAGTTTTATTATGCCAGGTAGTTGTCTCAATATGATGTACATGTTTATAGGATTTAATTGATTTTTGCAAAGATACAGGTTTACAATCCAGTGTTGCTGCCACTAGAAAATGCCACTATTAAACTAATTGGTGCTTTACATATATGTTGGTCCAGGTAACTTGTAATTTGGTTTGTGAAAACTGGGGATATGTTAAGGATAAGAATTCTAAGATGCACCTGTTGTTGCAGACATCAAGGGATTTCTTTCAGATGTCAAACCTGCTCTTCTAAGTGCACTTGAAGCTGAGTGTGAAATAAATCCAGTGTGAAATAAATGGGACTTGCAGTTGAGAAGTCTAGCAAGGTTGTTTGCTCTAAACCTAAATTTCCTTCTAACTTCGTATTCTATTGTCCTGTAAATTTGACTTTAATATTAATGCCTTGGTGACAATAAAAAACATATGAGAGAAAGCACTCTGACTACTTTAGATGCTTGGCTTGCTGCTGTTCATCTCGACAAAATGGTTGGGTTCCAATTTATCTATTTCGTTTATTTTTTAATTAATTTTATTTATTTATCATGCTTCTCTGATAAATTTTCCAATTCTGTTTTTTTATTAGGTGCCTTACATCACTACTGCTTTGATGGATGCGAAGCTTGGCACGGAAGGGCGCAAGGATCTTTTTGATTGGCTATCAAGGCAACTTAGTGGATTAAGCAATTTTCCTGATGCTGTAAATCTGAATTATGTATTGTTTCAAATTGTTATGCTAGATGGATGTGACTTGTGAATGAAAACTTAGAATAGTTGTATTGTGTCGAATGTTAATGAATTATGTATTGCGTCGAATGTTAATGATTCAGTTAATTTGAATAATGCTTTAAAATTATAGGTTTATTATGGATTGAATGAATTATTAGGAATTACAAGTGTATTGTTTTTCGGCTTTGGTGACCAATTTATTAGTCGCGACAAATAAATAATTTTTTTTCGCAAAAAATGACAATTGCCGACCAAGAGTTTTGGTCGCAAAAAATATATCTATTGCCGACCAAAACAGCTATTGGTCGTGGAATCTCACTTTTGCCGACCAAAAGTTTTGGTCGCGAAAAGTAACAAATGGCGACCAAACTTTTTGGTCGTGAAATGTCACAATTGGCGACCAAATTAATTTTGGTCGCAAAATGTCACAATTGGCGACCAAAATTTTTGGTCGCGAAATGTCACAATTGGCAACAAAATTAATTTTGGTCGCAGAATGTCACAATTGGCGACCAAACTAATTTTGGTCGTGGAATGTGACAATTGGCGACTAAGAAATTTGATCGGCAAAAGGTGACTTTTCGCGACCAAAGTGTTTTAGTGACAAAATGGATTAGTCGCAGTAAATAAATATTTAGTGACAAAAAATTTAGTCGGCAAATGTAACTTTTCCCGACCAACGAAAATTTTGGTCGCGAATTACTTTCCGCGACCCTCAATTGGCGACCAAACTAGCGACCAAAAAAATTGGTCGCGAATAACTTTTGCCAACCAAAAATTGACTTTTAGCGACCAATTTTTTTGTTGCCAAAAGTGTTAATTCTTGTAGTGGTTATTGCAGTGAAATGTTTTTTATTCTTTATTTTTATAAATAAAGAAATTATATTAAAGACACATTAAAGAATGCAATTGTACATCGAAAGAAAAGTCATCTCATCTATACATTTAAAAAAAATAAAAAAATAAAAAAATCTACACATTAAAAATCTATTCAAAAATTTTAAAACACTCAAAACTTGATTCAAACAATCTTCCAAAATTAATACAAAAGATGCAAAAATCTACTTCTAAATCTAAAAATGGACACTTCTATTTCATAATAAATTATTGTATTCATTTTTTACAAGTTGTTAAAGACGCCTAAAATATTAAAGAATGCATTCAATTGTCTGGGAAAAAAAACGAAAGACAATAAATTTTGTTTTCCTCTTTTGTTTGGTGGTGTGTTATTATAGTAAAATGTATTTTTTTATAAATAAAGAAATTATATTAAAGACAAATTAAAGAATGCAATCCATACATCGAAAGAAAGTTATCTTCTCATCTATACATTAATATATATATATATATATATTCTATTCAAAAAATTTAAAGCATTCAAACTTGATTTGAAACAATCTTCCAAAATTAATACAAAAGACGCAAAAATCTACTTCCAAATCTAAGCACTAAGCCTTCCACTTCCTCTTTCCACCTTAACTATTTGGGTAAATTGCACTTTGCACTCATGTTTCACCATTTTTCAGGAAGACTGTGGGAGTTAAAAAAATAAGTCTTTTTGCATTCCCCATGTGAGATATACACAACATATATAGCAATAAAATCCTTGGAAGAATGGAGAAAGGAGGATGGATTCCGGTACTGAGTCAAAGAGGTAGAAACGGAGGGTGGAGAAAGGAAGATAATGCAAGATTGTTCACGATTTTTGTAGATGATCTACCCAGATCTATGAACTTAAAGATGATGGGTGACATATTCATGAAGTTTGGAGTGGTGAAGGGTGTCTACATTCCTCTGAAGAGAAAGAAAGTGAGGAACACTAGATTTGCTTTTGTCCGGTATGATTGTGAAGTGGCAGCAGAAGTAGCAGTGCAGAAGGCCAATGGGATATGGATGGAGGATAAGCAATTGGTAGTGAAGCATGTAGACTATGGTAAGAAAGCTAAGGAAGTCAAAACCCGATATCCTCCTCAAACAAAAGGTTTTCCACAGGGTAAAAGGGGCGAATGCAGTGTGTGGAAGCCAGCAGCAGGTGTTTGGACGTATGCAAAGGTCATCAAGAATAGTAATGGTGTGGAAAGTGGAAGTGTGTCAGTCCAGGCAGAGGAAATAGGAAATGGGTGGCTTTATGAAAGTGTGGTGGTTCGTCTTAAAGTTGAATATGCCAATGTTAAGCTTAAAACTGAATTACAGAGGAGGGGCATGGAGAATGTACTAGTGAGGGATGGAGGAGGTAGGGATGTGTTGTTAACTTTGAAATCTAAGGAATGTAGGGATGATAGTTTGGGAACTATGAAGGAGTGGATAGAGGATTGAAGTGAGGATATTGTGTTGTGGAGTCCTGATTTTCACAAAGTGAGGGAACGTAAGGTATGGGTATGCTGTTTCGGGATCCCATGGAATCTTTGGAATAGAACAACTATAAATAGAATTGGAAATTTATGGGGGCAGGTTATTTGTATTGAAGGTGATATATACAACCCAGAATCTTTTGAATATGCAATGATTCAAATTCTAACAAAGTGTATGGAGCCAATTAATAAAGTCATCAATTTGGAGTGCGAAGGATATTCCCATACTGTGAGAGTGAGGGAACAATTATAAGGGTTACCTAAGATTTGGGCAGGGAGAAATGATTGTTCTTTGGAGCATGGTGGGGAAGGAGTTTGCAGTTTAAACAATGGTGAGAAGGTTGGTGTAGGGGTAATGGCGACTGATGTGGCTGTAGAAGATGATGACCGGGATGGTGAGTCAGCTCGAGAGCTGGGCCACTCAAAGGAGATGTGTATTGGGGATGGGTCAGGTAGAGTGAGGTGTAGTGATGAGGTGGAGATGGGGTTACCAAGGCAATCTGAAACAGTAGTGCTAGAGTCTGCAGGTAATGAGCTTGAGGGCAAAACAGATAGCATCATGAAAGTAGCTGGGAGCATAGGCAACAACTGTGAGTTGGTAGGTCAGAAAAATAATGAGCAGGTTGTCACGCAAGGTGCTATCAGAAGTTTGAGTGGCTCTGGTATACTCAAATCGGGGGTCCATTTAGAGGTGGTGCTGGGTCGGAGCAAAGAGGTGGGCCTATGTAATGGGCTTGTGGATATGAGGGAAGGGGTGGAGATGCAAACCCAGGGCTTAAAAGTTGGCCTTCAGAGTGGGCTTAAGGATGGAGTGAGTCCTTTAATGATAGGCTCAGACTTATCAGAAACACAGTGCAACGATTTAAGCTCAAGGAAGAAACACCAGAAGAATAAAGAAAGGAAGTGAGTTACTAAATCTAGTGGGAAGAAGATCAAAGAGATGAAGCAGGGGTATCTTCAGCAGCCAAAAAGGTATAGTCACAAAGGAGCTTCCTCCAGTAAATTGGGTCCGAAAGAAGCTTTATGGAGAGCAACAGTTGCGGCAGCATCTGGTTCAGAATCAACTGCAAGTGGAGTAGCTAGAAGTAGATTGCTGCTTAATGAGGCTCAGGGCACTATTCAGATGGGAAAATTGCTGGGTATACACTATAAAGGTAAAGAAGAGGAAGTGTTGACCAAAATTATGGACCTTGAGGCAAATGATAGAGCAAGAAGGGAAGAGGATGTAGTTCCTGCGAATTAATTTAGTTTTTGGGGGTCACAGTTCAGTGTTAATGGTTATGATGAAGCTACTAACATGGAATGTCAGAGGTTTGGAGAAAAAGGAAAAAATGAGTAAAATAAAGAGGATGTTGAAAGTTAGAGTTATTGATATTGTTCTTCTTCAAGAGACAAAGAAGGCCTCCATGTCAGAAAAGGAGATCAAACAGCTTTGGGCAAGGGATAGAATGGAATTCATGACTGTGGATGTTGAAGGCTCTGCTGGTGGCCTATTATGCATATGGGATACAGGAGTCTTTCAAGTGTCAAGTTGCTGCTGTAATAGAAGGTTTATACTTCTCTCTGGGTCCTTATTCTTCTCTTTTGATTGTGTCTTGATCAATGTGTATGCACCAAATGAAGTGGGCCAAATAGGTAAACTGTGGGAGTGCCTTCTCAAGTTAAGAGAGGAGTATTCTAAGCCCTGGTATATAGGGGGGGATTTTAATGAAATTAGAAATATTGGAGAGAGAAAAGGTTGTTCTAGGAGGGAGAAGGGAATGAAGGATTTGAATGATTTTGTTGATAGAAGTGAGCTGTATGATTTGCCCTTATTAGGCAGAAGGCTCACATAGTGTAATGCCAGGGAATGAGAGAAATGAAGCAGAATCGATAGGGTTATGGTGGATCCAAAATGGGTGGAAACCTTTAATTTGAAGCTGTGGGGGCTTCCTAGAGTTTTGTCTAATCATAGTCCTTTACTGTTAATGGAAGATGAGAGAGATTGGGGCCCTAGGCCCTTTAGATTTGTTAATGCTTGGACTTTACATCCAAAATTTTTACCTTTTGTGGAAAAGTGGTGGAGGGAGCATCAGGTGGAGGGTTGGGCTGGGTTTAGGTAAAAACTAAAAGAGCTGAAAATAGCACTTAAACAGTGGAATAATGAAGTCTTTGGTAATGTAAATACTAAGTTGAAGAAGGTAGAGGATGAGCTTCACATGATTGATTTGTTAGCAGAGGAAAGAGAGCTTGAAGAGGCAGAAAAAACAAGAAGAAGAGAGGCTAAAGTTGAAGCTGGATGTTTAACAAGAATGGTGGAATGGTTGTCGCTCCAAAAATCGAGGCTCAATTGGAATTTTAATGGTGATAAAAACACAAGATATTTTCATGTGTTAGTAAAGTGTAGGCAGAGGAGAAATGAAATTAATTCTCTAACTGTTAGGGATGTGGTTGTTGATGATCCATGTAGAGTTAAGCTAAAGGCCCTAGCCCATTTTCTGAAGCAGTTTTCTGAGGATTGGTAGCATAGGCCTGTCTTGGAAGGACCATTTAAGTCAGTGATGGATAGTCCGTGTTTTGATTTGTTGGAGGCAGAGTTTTCTGAGGCAGAGGTTTAGGCTGCTGTAAAGGGTTGTGATGGAAATAGGGCTCCAGGTCCAGATGGGTTTAACTTGGCTTGCATTCAGAAACTGTGGAAGGTAATGAAGTCCGATGTGCTGAATTTTTTATCTAAATTTGATAAGAACTGTAAGTTGGCTAAAGGTATTAACAACTCTTTCATCACTTTGGTACCCAAAAAGGAGAATCCAGTGGGGTTGGCTGACTACAGATCTATCAGTTTGGTTGGGTCAATGTATAAAATTCTTACTACGGTTCTGTCCTCAAGGTTGAAGGCAGTGTGATTCCTCAGATTGTGAGTGAAAACCAATCAGCTTTTATTGGAGGAAAGAGCATTCTGGATGGTGTTTTGGTGGCCAATGAGGTTGTTGACAGTTTGAAGAAGTCCAGAAAAAAAGGTTTGATCATTAAGCTAGATTTTGAGAAAGCTTATGACTCACTGAACTGGGAGTTCCTACTCTCCATGTTGGTCAAGTTTGGGTTTGGGGGAAAATTGGTGGAATGGATTAAGGTATGTATTACCTCAGCTAGGCTATCTGTGCTTGTTAATAGCTCTCCTATTGAGGAGTTCAGTCCACAGAGAGGGCTAAGACAAGGAGATTCCTTGTCCCTTTTTCCGTTCATCATAGCTGCAGAGAGTTTAAGCGTTTTGATGAATAGAGCTTTGGATCTGGGGCTGATTAAGGGGGTGAAGATTGGCTCTGATGGGTTAGTTCTTACTCACCTTCAGTTTGTAGATGATTCTTTGGTATTGTGTGAAGCTGATGCAATGGAGGTAAGAAATGTTAAGAAGATACTGAGGTGCCTTGAGATAATATTAGGCCTAAAGATAAACTATCATAAAAGTGTAATATGTGGTGTGGGTATTTTGGCTAAGGAAATGGATGAGTATGCATCAGTGTTAAACTGTGCAGTTAAATGTTTGCCTTTTCAGTACCTCGGTTTACCGCTGGGGGCAAACCCAAGTAGAAAAGCAACTTGGCGACCTATATTAGACAAATTCAGAAGTAAACTAGCTGGTTGGAAAAGTAAACTTTTGTCATTTGCTAGGCGACTTATTTTAATCAAATCTGTCATTTCTTCGCTGCCTCTTTATTACCTGTCATTGTTTAAGTTGCCTCAGGGGATTGCCAGAGATTTGGACAACCTCCAAGCTTCTTTTTTGTGGGGAGGTTCTGATTTGAAGAGGAGGGTTCATTTAGCAAAATGGAAGGAAGTGGCTAAACTTGTAGACCAAGGGGGCTTGGGGGTTTGGAGAGTAAAGGAGGTTAACAAATGCCTTCTGTTGAAATGGTGGTGGATGTTTGGTGTGGAAAATAAAGCTTTGTAGATGAGAATTTTGAGTAGTAAATATAGGATTGAGGAGGGGAATTGGAGCGCTTAGGTAAGCTCTAATGTCAGGTGCTCTAAAATGTGGAAGGATATACTACTACAATCTGAATAGAGTAGCAATCTGGTGGGTATTTTTCTGGACAACTGTAAGGTGAAAGTCGGTAATGGTAATAGAACTAAGTTTTGGATGGATAAGTGGTGTGAAAACTTGTGCCTTAAAGATGTATTCCCACTGTTGTACAGGGTGGTAGCTGATAAGAGAGTAACCATATCTGCTATGATGGTCAGGAAAATGGAAGCTAGTGAGTGGGTATTTCAGTTTCGAAGGGCTCTGTTCGACTGGGAAAGAGAGAAGGTAATCAGATTGGTAAGTCAGATTGAGGCAGGTCCTATTATTAGGTGTCATTCAGAAGATTCTCTTATTTGGAAAGCTTCGGAATCTGGAAGGTATTCAGTTTAATCTATGTATAAATACTTGGTTGATGGTTTTAGTAACTTCAGCCTAATAAGCAAGAGGATTTGGGTAAAACATGTTCCACCTAGAGTTCAATTCTTTGGATGGCTCGCTTGGAAAGGAAAGCTAAAGATGGCTGAGTTTCTTCACAGGATTGGTGTTCTGCCTACTAGTTCATCTATAGTATGTTGCCTATGCAAATCTGGGGAGGAGTCACTTGTCCATGTGCTTCTGTTATGCCTAGTGGCTTGGAGAGTGTGGTATGAAATGCTTAGATGGTGGAAGGTACAAGGAGCTTTGCTAGCTTCAGTGGAGGCCATTCTTGAATGGTGGTCAGGGATGGGTTTTAGCAAAAGGAAAGGATGTTGTCGAATGCCCTCCCCTTAGTTGTAATGTGGTCCTTATGGAATCATCATAATGAATGCTTATTTCGGGATGTTGTCCCAAGTATGGATGGGATAACAAATCTGATTAAGTTAAAAATCGCTATGTGGTTTAAGGAAGTATTCAAGGAACATGTGTTTTCAGTTCATGATTTCATGTTTAATTTAGAGCGCATCAGATTCATCTTGGGAGGTGGCAAGAGTGTATAAAGTTATGTGAAGGCCTATTCATTGTACCATTCCTTCTGTTGGTTAGTGGTCTGAGCAATGGATGTGTGTCTAGGGTATAGATGGTGTTTAGAGATGGAGGAGCTGCTATACTTGGTTTGGTTCTTAAGCTTTGATTATGCTGCTATGTTAGAGTTTGTTCTTTGGTTCTTTAACTTCTGTTGGCTGTAATTTGGGGTGTTATGGTGGTATGCTGCTAGGCTACTCTCGTGTGGTTTTGCTGTTGATGTTAGGCTACAATGCTCTGTCTGATTTTCTACAGTATGCTTTCTGTTGTGTATGATGGAACTATGAATCTGTTTTGCAGTTAGAATGTATGTTGTTATCTGTTCTGCAATTTAGCTCTCAGATCTAGTGTTGGTTGGGTTGAGGACTGTTGTATTGAGCTTCAATAAGTCTAATGGCACTTTCGAAGTTAGTTCCAGTTATAGCGACCAATTGTTATATTTAGTTCTGCAGAATATTTCCTCAGTTGCCTTTTCAGTCCTCTGCTGTTTGGGTGCCCCTCTCAGTCTGGTGTTTCCTTAGAGTTGTTTTGTTGTTAGACCTGATTGCTGATTGATCTCAGTGATGTTTCTGCTGTTCTGAGGTTTGGTGACGAAGGGTTGGTTATTGTTCATATTTTGGTGTATTTTGCCACCTAGTTGGTGCTTTTTTGGTTTTCTTGGGTTTTTCCTTGTCTTGCATTGCTTGCTGGTTTCTCACCAACTAGGAGGTTCGAGCTTCTTCTAGCTCCAAGCTCCTCTTTATTGATGTATTTCAGTTGTTTTCATCAATAAAGTTTTCTTTGCCGATCAAAAAAAAAAAAAATGTTTCACCATTTTTCACTTTAGTAGTTTCATTTTTTCACTTAGGCCCTTAACATTTCAAACTTTTCCCAATTTGCTCCAATAGCTAACATCTTTCAAAAAATACCATGTTGGTAGCCATGTGACAAAGTAACTCATTATTGAATAAATTACACTATAGCCCTTCAAGTTTTAGTAATTTCTTATTTAGCCCTTTAAGTTTTTGTTTCCCGTTTTGGTGTCACGCCCCTATTTTCAAAATTTTAATTAGTCAAAGACTAATTAACTTAAGCATGATCTTTTAATAGATAATATCTCTTTCAACCATATTCCTTCTAGAAATCACTTTACTCGTATGGGTCTTAGACTCAAATTATGTTTTTGAGAACATTTTTTATATTTTTATAATTTTTTTTAGATCCATGAAATTTAGATGTACCTAAAAAGTAATATATTTGTGAAAAAGTCTAAAAATAATTCACTAAATTTGTATTTTTTTAAAAATTTCTTCATATATATTTTATTTGTTAAGTATATCTAGAATTTTCCATATAGAATAGGTATATTTAAAAAGTGCAACAAAAAAAAAAATTAATTAAACTATTTAAAAAATCAATAAATATTCAAAAGCAATTTTCAAAATGTAAATCAAACAAAATAAATAAAATGGACACAAATAAATAATTTAAATGCATTTGTGATATTGTAATAAATAAGGAGACTTATTTATAAGTCCTTTTTCAGAACCTTATGCTAGGTTAAGTCCTGTGTAATTTCTTATAGAGTCTCAAGTCCTATTTTCATAAGAATGTATTCCACAAGATCCTAACATGACATGACACTTACATAAACGTAACGTAACGTGACACCAATATAAACGTAACGTAACGTGACACCAATATGAACGTAACGTGACACCTACATAAACGTAACGTAACGTGACACATATATAAACGTAACGTGACACCTATATAAACGTAACGTGACACTTACATAAACGTAACGTAACGTGTCACGTTACGTTTCGCAAACTTAATAGGTTTTTGTTTTTTAAAATTGAATGTGAAAATGTTACTGATTTATGTTTGTGTCATATTACGTTTTAGTGTCAAATTTTGGTGTATTATTTTCAGCGTCTCGCCGGCGATGGGGTTATTTTTTCATGTCTGCCAAACATGCGGCGCTGGTTTCACTGGTTGAGTGCATGGCTACTGTAGAAGAGTGAGATACACGGTGGAGGGTCCACCGGTGTTGTGTTGCAGGTGTTTTGTTCTGTTGGTGATCTGCAGGTGAGCGTGTATCTCACGGCTTGGTGCGGGCGTGATCTCAATTGGACATAAAGTGGCTGTCTTGTTGCTATATACACGTCTATACATCTTTGTCAGATACATTGAAAGGGGTCCATCACTGGGATCAATGTTCTGATGGCGCCCAACATTATTATACTTTATGGTATCTTTGTTGGCCCATGATTATGGTGTAAAATTGAGGCACATGGGCTGGCCATTAATTTATTAGTCGGGCCGTAAATTGCTGTGTTAGTACCTACGGCTTTGGTGGGCCCGCATGTTTGGAATTTGGGCTAGTTGGTTTGTTTTGCTGGGCTCACCAACGGATCAGATTCTCATGGCCAGAAACCTCCTTGAAGCCTCTCTTATAGGTATTAAATCTCAATTTATTTTGTTTCAATCATTGAAATGTGATTTATGAATTATTTTTTTGGTTAATTAATTGTGTTTGAATTCAGTAATTTGGTTGTTTGGCTGTCCCAAAAAAATCCAAAAAATAAATAAAATCAATTTCTTATATAAAAAATTGAATATTACCATATATCATAGGTGTCACGTTACGTTTATGTAGGTGTCACGTTACGTTACGTTTATGTAAATATGTCACGTTACATTTATATAGGTGTCACGTTACGTTTATGTAGGTGTCACGTTACGTTACGTTTATATCAATTTCCTATATATGGTTTTATTACTTATTTATGATATTAACAACTAATATTGAGGGTAAATGTGTCAACAAACTTCCCACAGGACTTATGGAAACATAAGTTTTTTAGTAGGACCATATGTAGCATAAGTCTCCCTAATAGGACTTCTAAATAATTTTCCCTAATAAATAACACTAAATAATTTTTGCTAACTAGAGTGGGTAACCCTTATGAGGTGGCTTGCTTTAATCTATGGGTCTCATCATTGGCTTGGGCCATTTTTCTAATTTTATTCTCACTGTCCTTCACATCCTCTCCATTATTTCACACACCCTTTATTATTACATGTTTGTAATATGTTACCTCATAAATAATAATATTATTTAAACATATAACCTATGTCATTATTAACCATACAAGTTCCACAATATTTTGTTTTAACAAATTTGCCCTTTTGTTGCACCACTCTCTTTTCTCATTAATAGTTTTTTTAGTTGTTTATACATGGTTATGATAGTAATATTACATATCCAGAAGCAATATTCAACAACATTTAAAAATTTGTGAATCAAATTTATTCTAAATCTAATTAATTCTAATTAGCAAAACATCAAATAACATGGAATGAAAAATTCAACTAAATTAAAAAATGGATCAACGGAGAGGAGGGAATGGCGGTTGGATCCTGATTGTGCATCAACGGAGAGGAGGTGCTTCTTGGAGCAACAAAGTTAGGAATGGCCTATTTACTGTATTTGTGGATAATCTCCCAGGTTCTATGGATGCAAAATCTTTGTTCAAACTTTTTACAAAGTTCGGCATAGTAAAAGACGTCTTCATCCCTTTTAAAAGAAGGAAAATGACAAACTCTAGATTTGGGTTTGTGCGGTTTGACTGTCATGTAGCATCAGATATTGTAGTCCAGAAAGCTAATGGACTTTTGGTAGATGACAGAGTACTCAAAGTCAAGCATGCCACCTATGTCAGGCGCACCATGGATGCGCACAGCAGAGGAAGGCCCTAACCCGTCCGAGGTGCTGCTGAAGCACTCAGAAGAAAGGGTAAAATACCTTTTGTTGGTCACAGATCTTATGCAGAGGTTCTACAAGGCGCTCCAACCAATACAGCTGGGTCAGCGAGCTTAACCATCAATGTTAATTAAGATGGTCATGGTTGGCTATATGAAAGTGTAATTATCCGACTCAATTTGGAATACTCCATCAGGAGCATTAGAGATGTTCTAAAGAGGAATGGATTAACTCAAGTTGTGGTCAGAGAAGGAGGAGGCCGTGATGCAGTTTTGACCTTTACCTCCCAAGCAGAGTTGAAATCCAATATTCACAACAGCAAGGAATGGTTTAAAGATTGGAGCCAGTTTGTGTTGGAATGAAGGCCAGGTGTCCAACTTGTTCAGGAGAGATGTGTGTGGTTGAGGTGCTAGGGTATACCTTTAAACCTATGGAATAGGAATACACTACATAGCATTGGAAACCTGTGGGGGACAGTCCTCAATCTGGAAGGTGATATTAACCAACCAAAATCTTTCTCTTACTCCAGAATCAAAGTGGTTACAACAAGCATGGAGCTCATCAACAAAACCATTAACCTGGAGTGCAAGGGTAAACTTCACCCAATCCTTGTATGTGAAGAGTTTCTTGTCAACCCACTGGAGTCCAGTAGTAGGATGCAAAATGGGACAGGAGATTACAGCTCTATTACAAGTTACTGTATGGTCAAGGAAGCTTGACTTTCAGAGGTGAATTACAAGAGGAACGAAGATGATGATGAGGTGGCAGTGGGGTGTGACATGTCTGCTGCTATAATCATCCCTTCCAATGAGGTGGCACTAACGAAGGGGCTCATTCACTGTTGCAATCGAGAGAAGGTAGATACAGTGGTTAAGGATTCACTGTGTGATGTAGAGCTCAGCAGACCTAGTGCAGTAGATGTGCAAGAAGCAATGATACAGGAGCATGTACCCTGCCTAAAGAGCTATGATGAACCCCTAACATGTGTTGAACAAGCTTTATCTTTTGGTGTCTTAAAAAGTCTGAGTGGGCCACCTGATGGTCTTGGGCCTGGCATTAATTTGGAGGTGGACTTGGGCCATCCTTTTGATGTGCATTCAGTTATTAACTCTTTGAATTTGCCAGCTAACTCTCAAATCAATAGGCCCAGTTGTAACAGCCCACCTGGGTGCAACCCTCATGCTTCATCTAACTTCGCTGGGCCACATACAAATGGTGTCATTAATGGGTTGGATATTCTGAGTCTTCATGATCAAGCTCAAGTTGGATATTCTACTACCATCCTCAATCGTTTGCGACCTATCAAGAAACTAGGAAAAAGGAAAGCTCAGATGGAGGGCTTTTCTCGATTTGCTAGACTCTATGGCCACAAAGCTGTAGAACTTGCTAAACACTCCTCCAAGGCTGTTATCTTCAGACTAGCAGCTACTGCTCTTGCACACTCTGATCTCTCTAAGGGTGAATCAAGCTTGCATAGTTATCTGCTTAAAGAAGCCAAAGCCACTGTTCAACTGGGGAAGAATCTTGGAGTAAACTTCCGAGGAGAAGAAGAAGTTGTGCTGGATAAGACCATTGATCTGGAACTTAAGGATAAAGAAAGACTTACCAAGAATGGTACGGATAAGTTGTAATACCAGCAGTTGGGGGAGTTCAGAGTGTCCATTTTATTTCTTTATGAAGCTCCTATCATGGAATGTTAGGGGGATTGGTAAGTCGAATAAAGAAGTTACTAAAAGATAGGCATATTGATATTGATTTCCTTCAAGAAACTAAGAAGGTGGTTGATTCGGTTACTGCAGCTAAAGGAATTTGGGAAAGCAGGAACATGGAGTTCTTATCTGTGGATCCGGTTGGAACAGCAGGAGGGCTCCTTTGCATTTGGGATCCTGATGTTTTCCAGTTAACTGGCAGCTGTTGTAACAGAAGATTTATTTTAATCTCAGGCACACTATACAATTCCTTTGATTGTGTTTTGCTTAATGTATATGCACCTAATGATGTCAGCAGTCGATCTATTTTTTGGAATACTCTTTTTAACCGCAGAGTTTCTTTCCCCAATCCTTGGTGCTTGGGAGGTGATCTCAATGAAATAAGGAATATGGGTGAGAGAATTGGTTGCTCCAGAAGAGACAGTGGAATGAAACATCTCAATGACTTTATAGATAAATGTGAGTTAAATGACCTACCTCTTTTGGGAATAAAGTATACCTCGTGTAATGCTCAGGAGGCACAGAAATGGAGCAGAATTGATAGAGTCTTGCTAAGCCCAGAGTGGTTGATTCACTTTAAAATGAAGCTTTGGGGATTGCCTAGACTAATATCAGATCACTGCCCTCTACTACTGACAGAAGATGAAAGAGATTGGGGCCCTAAACCTTTCAGGTTATCAATGCTTGGATTTTACATCCTAGCTTCTCTTCTCTTTTTAAGTCTTGCTGGGAAAACACTAATGTTGTGGGCTGGGCTGGGTTTATTATCCAACAAAAACTGAAACACCTGAAGGTAGAATTAAAGAAATGGAATTCTAAAGCGTTTGGCAATGTCTCAACTAATCTCAAGGCTACAGAGAATGAATTGCATGAAATAGATATCATTGCTGAGGTTAGAGAACTGCTTGATTCAGAAAAGGCTAGAAGAAAGGTGGTCAGAGGTGAAGTGTGGTAGCTTTATAGAAGAATGGAGTGGTTATGGCATCAAAAATCCAAAGTGAATTAGTCCCTGCAGGGGGACAAAAATGCCAAGTTCTTTCATGCTATTGCAAGTACTAGGCAAAGTCACAACATGATCAATTATATTACAGTCAATGGTGTATCTGTTGAGGATCCTAGCACAGTCAAGCATGAAGCTTTAAGTCACTTCAAGACCCACTTCCATGATAGCTGGGTTAACAGGCCTACTTTACATGGGGAGTTCAAATCAATTGAGGCCAGCACTGTTTCCCAACATCTTATTCCAGAATTCTCTACTACTAAAGTTTGGTAACCATAAAAGAATGTGATGGTAACAAAGCTCCAGGCCCTGATGGTTTTAATATGTTATGTTATCAGAAATTTTGGAAAGTCATGAAGCATGAGATTATGTAGTTCTTTAAAGATTTCCATAACCATAGTAGGCTTACCTATGGAATAAACAGCTCCTTCATCACCCTTATTCCCAAGATTGATAATCCCAGCAACCTGTTTGACTATAGACCCATCAGCTTGGTTGGTTCACTCTACAAAACTTTAGCAAAAGTCCTAGCACATAGATTGAAGTTAGTGATGCCATTAATCATTGGTGAAACTCAGACAGCTTTTATAGGAGGTAGGAGCATTTTAGATGGGGTGTTTATTGCGAATGAAGTGGTTGATGGTTGAAAGAAGGCCAAGCTGCAAGGGCTGATTATCAAGTTGGACTTTGAGAAAGCTTTTGATTCAGTTAATTGGGATTTCCTATTCTTTTTGATATCTAGTTTTGGGTTTGGGTCCAAATGGGTCTCTTGGATGAAAACTTGTGTATCTACTACTCATATCTCCATCCTCGTGAATGGATCACTAACGCAAGAGTTCTCTCTGCAAAGAGGTCTTAGGCAAGGTGACCCATTATCACCTTTCCTTTTCAATATAGTGGTTGAAGGGCTCAATATTCTTCTCACCAGAGCACTTAATCTTGGCATCCTCAATGGAGTTCGGCTTAGGGCTCATGAGGTTCTTATATCTTATCTTCAATTTGCGGACAACTCTATTATTTTCTGTGAAGTTGATATGGACCAGGTAGTAATTATCAAAAGAGTACTTCGATGCTTTGAAGTCCTATCCGGACTAAGAATCAACTACCACAAAAGTGTGGTCTGTGGGGTGGGTGTGGCACACTACAACAAAAAAGGTCTATGGTGACGAAAACTCGTGACGAAAAAATATTTCGTCTCCAAATATGCATGTTTTAGTGATGAAAATAAGATTTCGTCTCCAATTATACTATTTTTAGAGACGAAAACCAAATTTCGTCACCAAATGCTTAAACAATAGGTGACGAAAATTTTATTTGTCTCTAAATTTTATTTTTCGTCACAAAACAATTTCCCATCTTTGGAAAATTTGGTGGAAGATTTGGCGCCATTTTGGAGACGAAATTTTTCGTCACCATTGTAAAAAAAATTAGAGAGGAAATAATTTCGTCTCCAAATGTATTATTTTTAGAGAGGAAAACCAAATTTCGTCACCAAAATGGTTAAAATCAATAAAAAATAAAATTGAATCATAGATATCTCTCTCTGTCACTCCCTCACCCATACATCTCCGTCACACCGTTCATTTATCTTTATCGCACCAGTTAACCTGCATGTCACCGGCCGGCGCTCTTTACAACAAATCTCTCTCTCTCTCTCTCTCTCTCTCTCTCTCGCTCCCTGATTTCGCCTCACTCTCTCTCCCCCTGCCCTCTTCTCGCTTTTCTGAGCTCCTTCTTCCCTCTTCTCACTTTTCACTTTTCCAACCTCTGTCCCCCTTCTTCTCTATCTCGCTATCCCCATTCTCGTCTCTCACTTTCGTAACTCGTTTTTCCCCAATTTGAACGCTAATTTGTTGGATGCTTCGCTGCCTACGTCCTCCTCACTTGGTTTTTCTCTAACCCTAACTTGGTTGTTGTCTCTCTCTCTCTGGTTGTCCCCAATTTCTAACCCTAACTTTTTCCCATAAATGTAAGTTGCTATGTAGATATGGGCACAAAACCCACCCACCCGCACAAACCGCCCGATCCTACCCTACCCGCAGCCTTTTGGGCGATTTCGATATAGGTAGGTTGGCGGGTGTGGGTCAGGATTCTCTGCAAAAATCGGGTTCGGGTTGATTACGATCCTACGAACCGCAACCCGCGACAAGATATTAAATTTTTTTTTTTTATATATATTTACAAAATAAACCTTTATTTATTTATTACTTATTATAGGCGTGCTCTTATTTGTTTTGCCCACTCTCTCTCTCCTCCTCCTTTTAGCAACCGCTAACCCTAGCAAAGACAAAGAAGAAGAATGTGGCGAGGCGAGACGGCAATCGATCATGGCGTGGTGGCCTTCCTCTGCCGCGGCCTTCGATTTCATCTACCCCATCTTTGCGGGGGATTGATCATGGCGGTGGGGGTTGGGGTTGTTGGGTTGGATTGGGATCTGGTCTGCATTTGGTGTCCTCGAGTGTGAGCTCATCCGGGTCTTCTGATGATCAGACTCATCTTGATCATGCCCAATTTGGTATTTTCAGGTCCGTGCTCTCTCTTGTTTTGGATTTGATTACTTGAATTTTTTGAAATTCGAATTTAGGGTTTGATTTGATCATAGGAATTTGATTATTTGCTGTGATTCAATTCAATTTAGTTTGCTAATTGGTTGATTCAATAGGAAACTTTGTAAGTTTAATAGGTTAAAAATGAAGGTCCTTCATTTACACTGTGCCCCTTCCCTCTTTCCCTCTCTTTTCTCGATCTTTCTCTGTCTAGGGTTTGTTTGTTGATGATGATTTACTCTCCATTGATTTTTCTGTCAATCAAGGTAATAAGGTTTGAGTACCAATGACTGTCTTCAATGTAGGTATTGGATTACTTTCTATGTTGAAAATAAATAATGTGATAGATTTTTAGAACTTGGGCCAAAATATTTCATTATTAATCTCCATTTGGTATTTTCACTGTCTTACCTCCTCTGAAATCACTGTTTATTGTAGTTGCTTGTGTTTATTGTTGTAATTGGATTAGAAAAAGACTTGTTACTGTTTATCCACTAATTTCATTGTAGTAATGCCTGTAATTTAGTTGCGGGGTGGGAGGGTTTGTTTAATTGTTTGTAATGCACTCCAGCCCCAACTCTTGACTTCCTTTATTTCAGTACCTCTTGCAATTCGAAGTTTTTTTTTTTTTGGGTGAATAATTTTTTTTTTGGGTGAATTTGAAGTTTATATAGCTGAAACCTATCTATCCTTGGTGGCTCTTCATTATATTTAATTCAATATGGTTTTCAACAATTTGATTGTTGTCCATGGACCTAATCCAGATTTTGGCACTTCCTCTCTCAGGTTTTAATATGTCGAAATGAGGCTGAAAAATGCTTAATTGAAACGTCTATAAATTCATTAGCATAAGCCGTAAGGTGGGATCATGTATTTTACATTTGGATACATTCTTGAGTTCTTTCCGTTGGTTATGGATGAAATAGCACATGATGCCATGACATTTTCATATAATTGATATGTCATGGTGAGTATATTTAAGTTTTTATAATTGAACAGATAGTTGATATGTTAAATACTTGAACTTATATTTGAGGTTATGATGCACTTGTTACGCACTTAAGCTCAAAAATCAAATATATGTTCATATCCATTTGTTGCTCAACAAGTGCATCACAACTTGGTTGAAGATTGCCTCCTCAGCTTATAATTTAGATAGAACATAGCACTTGGAGGGCTTTGATGATTGCATCAAGATGTTCAGCATCATCTTCTTTGCTTTTATTTCTTTTTTTTCCTTTTTTCTTTTATCCTTTTGTTGCATCTGTTATTTTTTTTTTGTTCCACAAATTGCTATAGATGGAGATCATGCTATAGCAGTCCTTGGGCTAAAGTCTTTATTGGCTGTTTTCAAAGACATTATACCTGGGTAAAACATTTTAGTTTCCTTCCATAGTGCTCGTATGCGCTTTCTATGAAGTTATTATTATTATTATTATTATTATTTATTTTTTAATTTTTTTTATATTTTCATTACCATTCAAGTCTTTTGCTATTTTTTGAATGTCTGTTACAGCTATCGAATTAGGTGCCTTGAGAAGGAGCAGGAAATGGTTGTTTCAAAGGTTGTTAAGAAAATGCGGTACTATGAATCCACCCTCGTATCTACATACAAGGTTTGGCTTGGCACTTTGTGAATGGCTAATGGAAATGGAGTGTTGATGTTAATTTAAGCTTTGGACTCTAGCTATAATATTTGCTTCCTTGTTTTGAAGTTTTTTCCATATGTACATGTGCAGGGATACTTGCAGAGGTTGATAGCCTTAGAACAAAGAGGCCTCATTTCAAATGTGGCTATTCGTTGTATCTGTACTTTGCTAGATTCAGTTCCCCACTTCAACTATCGTGAGAGCTTGTTAGCTGCTGTTATTAAGAACATAAGTTCTGTTGATGATGTTGTAAGGTTTTGATATATCTTTATTCTTTATTTTCCATTTTCATAAATTTGCAACTTCTCAACTTCTGGAACTTATGGAACCAAAACGTTCGTGGACATTTGCAACTTCTGCCACTTCCACCTCCACCTTTACCTTGTGTGCTTCTATCATTGTTATCAATGGTTTACTTCCATCACCTCCTTATTCCACGGTACTCTATTACCCGTGTCCACATGATTTTCCTCACCAACAACTTACGGTATCTATCTACCATAACGCTAGTTGAAACCACATTACTGACTTCCAAAGCATGCATTGATATTGCCGGTGTAGCCATAACCCCATAATTGCTTGTGAGGATTTAATGCCTTTTGCGGTTCCTCCAACAAAATTACCTCGCTTCAACTACACCTACTTGACTTGGTATTATTTTTTCTCGAGATCTTTAAAATATGTCTTGTGATTTCTACTTTCCTTTTTTATTTTTTTTATTTTAATTATATAAAAAGTAAAGGTTATTGTTCATTGTTGTCCCTTCCCCATTGTATTATAACATAGTGAAAAAAATTGTCTGATTCTTTCACATCAACACTGGTATAGGATTCCCATGAGTATTTAAAGTGTCATCACCCCTTCAAAAGTTAGGCCCTTTTGAAGGTGGTGCTTGTATTGTGCCTTAGTGCTGTTGGATCTAACGTTTCATCTTTCCTGTCATTCGTGCTGCCAATTGGTTTCCTATGTCGCCTACCATAGGTTCAAAGATATCTAGAGCGAGTAGGGCAAGTGTGGCAACAGTTCGTGGAGATGAGGATGATGTTGAGGAGCTTGAAATGTTACTTGAGGTTATAAACTTATAACATTAACTTGCTTTTTTGTTTGTTATACCTCTCAAATTTAATGTGTCATGAAAGTGCTGGTATATTTGCAGGCTTACTTCATGCAAATTGATGGAACATTGAACAAATTGACTACGGTATGTTATATTGAATTCCTTCGATTTACCAATGCAGTTTTGGTGCCAGTTTTTCTCTCCAAACAAAACCTAAACTGTCTTGACATCAATTTATTAGAAAATCAAGTGAAAGAGAGCTTGAATATGAAGGTTTTTGAGTTCGCATTATTTGCTTCTCTGTTATTAGAATGGCGATAATTTGTATTTTAATTCGTTTGAAAAAGCCCGAGAAATATCACAAACACTGAAATATGCACATGGCTCCCAATTAGAAAACTACTTTGACATTTGCACTATTCCAACATGTAGGCATGAAACTAAGTCGAAAACTATTCCAACATGTAGGCATGGAACTGAAGCTTCAAAAATAGGCTTTCGGGGGCCAAAATCGTGCAATAGCCACGAGACGGCCCAAGAAACACCTCAAACACCTCGGGATGAACCAATGTGAGTTGTAGAAACTTACGAAACTAGCACGGAACTCCCGGTTTGAAAACTAAGACAAAAAATATACTTTTTTACACTTAAGCTTGAAAATAGGCATTCGGGGGCCAAAATCGTGCAACCGCCACGAGATGGCCCGGGAAACACCTCAAACACCTCGGGATAGACCAATGTGAGTTGTGAAAACTTACGAAACTAGCACGGGACTCCCGGTTGGAAAACTAAGTCCAAAAATGCACTTTTCCACACTTAAGCTTCAAAAATAGGCCTTCGGGGGCCAAAATCGTGCAACAGCCATGAGACAGCCCGGGAAACACCTCAAACACCTCGGGATGGACCAATGTGAGTTGTAAAAACTTACGAAACTAGCACGGGACTCCCGATTTAAAAACTAAGTCCAAAAATGCACTTTTCCACACTTAAGCTTGAAAATAGGCCTTCGGGGGCCAAAATTATGCAACAGCCATGAGACGACCCGGGAGACACCTCAAACATCTCGGGATGGTCCAATGTGAGTTGTGAAAATTTACGGAACTAGCACGGGACTCCCGATTTGAAAACTAAGTCAAAAAATGCACTTTTCCACACTTAAGCTTGAAAATAAGCCTTCGGGAGCTAAAATCGTGCAACAGCCACGAGACGGCCCGGGAAACAACTCAAACACTTCCGGATGGACAAATGTGAGTTGTGAAAACTTATGGAACTAGCACGAGACTCCCGATTTGAAAACTAAGTCCAAAAATGCACTTTTCCACACTTAAGCTTCAAAAATAGGCCTTCGGGGGCCAAAATCGTGCAACAGCCACGAGACGGCCCGAGAAACATCTCAAACACTTCGGGATGGACAAATGTGAGTTGTGGAAACTTACGGAACTAGAACGGGACTCCCAGTTTGAAAACTAAGTCCAAAAATGCACTTTTCCACACTTAAGCTTCAAAAATAGGCCTTCGGGGGCCAAAATCGTGCAACAGCCATGAGACAGCCCGGGAAACACCTCAAACACCTCGGGATGGACCAATGTGAGTTGTGGAAACTTACGAAACTAGCACGAGACTCCTGGTTTGAAAACTAAGTCCAAAAATGTACTTTTCCACACTTAAGCTTGAAAATAGGCCTTCGGAGGCCAAAATTGTGCAACAGCCACGAGACGGCCCGGGAAACACCTCAAATATCTCGGGATGGACCAATGTGAGTTGTGAAAACTTACGGAACTAGCTCGGGACTCCCGGTTTGAAAACTAAGTCTAAAAATGCACTTTTTCACACTTAAGCTTCAAAAATAGGCCTTCGGGGACCAAAATCGTGCAACAGCCACGAGACAGCCTGTGAAACACCTCAAACACCTCGGGATGGACAAATATGAGTTGTGAAAACTTACGGAACTAGCACGGGACTCCCGGTTTGAAAACTAAGTCCAAAAATGCATTTTTCCACACTTGAGCTTGAAAATAGACATTCGGGGGCCAAAATTGTGCAACAGCCACGAGACGGCCCGGGAAACACCTCAAACACCTCAGGATGGACCAATGTGAGTTGTGAAAACTTACGGAATTAGCATGGGACTCCTGGTTTGAAAACTAAGTCCAAAAATGCATGTTAAATTGTATATGTTATGGATAAGATAATAATTGTTTAACTGAGATTTTTTGTTTTTTGGTGTTTCATTTTTTTTGCAGATTCGAGATTTGATATGGACGTGTTTGGTAATTTGGAGGGCCGATGGTAGCTCATTTTGTGTTTTTGTTCATATTACCTTACATGTATTTTTGTTGTGTTGTAAATTTTATATTTTTGTTAGTATTACGGGACATGTTTGGTAATCCGCCCTTGATATTTTATTTTTATTAATATTAGTAGACATGTTTTTTGTTGGATATTAGGAGATGTGTTTGGTAATCTGCATACGGTTGATATTATATTTTTGTGGATATTAGTAGACGTTTTTTGTGGATATTAGGAGACATGTTTATAATCTGTATGCAGTTCATATTGTATTTTTGTGGATAGTGCTAAAATTCGATTGTGATGTTTATGAAAATGAACAGATTTTTGTATTGATTTGTAATATATATTTTATTGAACAGGTTATTGAAATGCGCAGGGAATTATTACTAAAAAGAAAAAATTTCGGAAGAAAATAGTATTCCTATTTTCAAAATTTTTAATTTTTATTAGTGACGAAATAAAAAATGTCGCTATTAGTTTGCAAAAAACATGACGAATAATTTTGTCACTAATGATATAGTACGAAACAAATAATTTCGTCACATTTGCTGAATATTTCGTCACTAAATTGAAATATTTTGTGACAATATTGTCATTGAATAATTTTCTTTTTTGCTCATTTTAGTGACGAATTTTTTTGTCACCTTAATTCATATCATTGGTGAGGAAAACTTTCGTCACTAAAATATATTTGAGATTTAAATATTTCGTCGCAAAAAATAATTAAAATAAAATATTATTTAGTTTTGGTGACGAAATTGGTGTTTTAGAGGACGAAAAATTCAACATTTGGAGACGAAACATTTCGTCACAAAAAATGAAAAATAGGTGACGAAATTGTTTTTCGTCACCAGGTACTTTTTGTGACGACCTATAGGTGACGAACGTGGTGACGAATTTTTTTCGTCACAAATCACTTTAGTGACGAAATTTTGATGTTTGGAGACAAAATCTGTTTGTCACCTAAAGCCTTTTTTGTTGTAGTGGCAGCTGAGTCATTGCATTCTTTTGCTAACCTCTTGAATTGCAAGGTACGTAACTTGCCCTTGAAATTCTTAGGGCTGCCTCTAGGTGCCAACCCAAGTAGGAAATCCACTTGGAAACCAGTGCTTGACAACATTAGATCAAGACTATCAGGCTTGATGAGGAAATTGCTATCCTTTGCTAGAAGATTAACCTTGATCAAGTTTGTCTTATCAAGCCTACCTGTGTACTACCTTTCTCTCTTCAAGATGCCTGAAGGTGTGGCTCGAGAATTTGAAAAGATTGAAGCTGCTTTCTTGTGGGGTGGTAATGAACTAAAAAGAAAAGTTCATTTGGTGAAATGGACTGAGGTCACAAAGAGTTCTACACAGGGAGGTCTGGGCATTAGGAGGATTAGAGATGTGAATGTAAGCCTGCTTCTCAAATGGTGGTGGAAATTGGGGAATCAAATAAATGTACTATGGAGGAAAATTGTCTGCAGCAAATACAAAATTGAAGTACATAGTTGGCATCCTCCTGTCACTTCTTCTTACAAGCACTCTAGGGTGTGGAAGGATATTTCCTTCATTGGGATTCAAAATAGTAACATCTTCAATTTCTTCCTGGAAAACTACAAAATCAAGGTCGGGGATGGCAGCAGAACCAAATTTTGACATGATAAGTGGTGTGGTGTTTCTTGTCTCAAGGAGGAGTTCCCCTCTCTATTCAACCTTTCTACAGAAAAGAATGGTTCTCTCCACCAATTTTATGCTAGGAAAACCAACAACTTTGATTGGCACTTCCTTTATAGAAGAGTATTGTATCTTGGGAGCTGGCTGATGAAGTGAGATTAATTGCTTTGTTATCCTCTGCTCCTTCACTGAACCCAGTTAGTGTTGATAGTCTGGCTTGAGCTTCTTCATCGACAGGTTCATGCTCTCGACAGGTTCATGCTCTTTCTCAGTGTCCTCTTTATATTCCTTCAGCACTTCTCTTCATGGGTCTAATCTTAGTATTAGCAAATTTATTTGGAGTAACATTTTACCACCCAAAGTCCATTTCTTTGGGTGGCTAGCCTGGAAAAATAGAATCAAAACTGCTGATTTCTTGCAAAACCTTGGCACCCTTGGTATCACTGCCTCCACCTGCTGTTCTTTCTGCAATTCTGCCCCTGAATCTGCTTAGCATATTTTACTCCGTTGCCCATTCTCTTGGTCTATCTGGTCTCATGTGTTATTTGAATGGAGGCTTCAATGGTGCATCCCAGAAACGGTGGTAGATCTCCTCAACTGGTGGATGGGTGTCAAATTTAAGAGTCCACTCAGGAAATTTTGGAGAGCTATTCCACTTGTAGTTCTATGGTCACTCTGGAAGCATAGAAATGAGTGTGTCTTCATCAATGCTAATCCGAACCCAGTTAATCTGTGGGATCTCATTAAGTTCAGATTAGCTTTTTGGCTTAAAATGTGATAACCCTGTTCCGTATTATGTTAATTGGTCCTTATTATGAATGTGATTATGTGTTTGATATGATTTTGTGTGCCATTATGTGAAAATATGTGGTTTTGAATTTTTATCTATTCACCGTAGAAATATCTGTTTGATTATCTGTTTTGGAAATTAAATTGAAGGCCTTATCGGCCACGAAACCTAAAATCGATTACGCCATTGTGATTAGCGTAATTTTTAGAGTCTATGGTGAAATTTAATTGGAAATCGATTCGGATCATATTAAATTGATTTAATTAATCAATTAAGAGCTCAAATATCTAATATTAAATTAAAGTGACTTAGTGGGGCTATATAAGGGCCATTACACTCTATATTCTTCTCTTTTGTGTTCATTTGGATGACTTCAACTCTAAGAGAGAGAGAGAGAGAGAGAGAATCGGCTAGAGAGGGAACAAGAGGGAAAATTATGTGTTTGGCTCAAGTTTGAGAATTTAGAAGGTTGAACTAAAAAATTAAGCATACATTGGGGAGATTGAGCTTCTAGGTGAGTAATCAACCCTTTGATTCATGAGTTGAGTTGTAATTTTGTGGATTGAAGATTAATTAGTGAGTTAGACAATGAAATTGAGTTGATCATGTTGAATTGAAGGTCAATGTATGCATGCATGTGTGTAATTGCTTTGAATTTGCATGTTTGAGCACAAAATGTATGATCCTTGTAAGTTTTTAGTTGAAGCTCATGTATTTAATCATCTCTTCACCAACTAAGTTGAGAATAATGGGTATCTCCTACATGCATGTGCAAATCATGGAGGTGTGAGTGTTGAATGTTTGAATTTAATGTGTTGGTGATGAGTTTGGGTTAATTTGAGTCATGCATGTAAGTAATTCTTGGGATTGAGCTTCATAATGTTGTAATTTGGTGTTTATACGATGTTAGTATATGTATATGTGAAGTTTGAGACAAAAGCATGCATTTAGAGCCTTTGAATATCAAGTTGAAGCTCAAGAACATGTTCTGGATTTTCCAAAAAATTTGATGCCCGCTCGAGCAGGAGAACCTCCGCTTGAGCGTGAAATTCATGCTTCCAGTATATTTTGCAGTCAAGGTGTCCGCTCGAGCGGGGAAGTTCACGCTCGAGCGGGGAGCTATGTAGACAGACCTTCAGCTCGAGCGCCCGACTTCACGCTCGAGCGTAAATTTGATGCATCTAGTATTTTTGCAAACCTCATAGGTCCGCTTGAGCGGGGAAGTCCACGCTCGAGCGGGGACCTTATTTCTGAAAATTTTAAAAAGTGCATTCTGCGTTTTGTTTTTCGTTCTCTTTCACTTTTAAGTACTCTTAGGCATGTATTAAGCATTATAAATGAATTAAATGGAAAAGAATAAAGCCTAAAGAGGAATACGTGAATTAAAGAACAGATTGAATCATTTGTAACCTGTATGTGTTATGTGATGTGTAAGGTCAAGCTCCAGGGCAAACCAACTAACCAATCACTGTGAGTAATATCTTGACAAAGATATCTGAAAAATGTTGCGGTCCAATTTCTTACTTCTATGTAAGTTTATAAGTTTGTCAATTTGATTGGTGGACAATGTTTGCTATGCCAAATGAATGGGCCAAAGGCCAGTTTGACATGAAAGTATGAATGGGCCAAAGGTCAGTTTGACATGAAAGCATGAATGGGCCAAAGGCCAGTTTGACATGAAAGTATGAATGGGCCAAAGGCCAGTTTGACATGAATGAATGAATGGACCGAAGGCCAGTCTGACCAAAATGAATGAATGGGCCAGAGGCCAGTATGATTTGAACGATAGAATGAATGGGCCCGAGGCCAGTACGATCTGAATGATAGAATGAATGGGCCAGAGGCCAGTATGATCTGAATGACAGAATGAATAGGCCAGAGGCCAATCTGACATGAATGAAAGACAAATGGGCCAAAGGCCAGTTTGACATGAATGGATTGGGCCTGAGGCCGTCCGAAGTGTTTGGAACTGAAGTCACTTGATCTATAGCTATTTACATACTAGATAGAAATATGAATTGGGCCTAAGGCCGTCTGATGTATATTGTTCCAATGCATCTTCTTCAATTGATATTATTCACCGGGCTTTCGCTCACACTCATTCATGTGTTTGTAGGTGAGCCAAGAGAGGTCCAGACCCAGCCTCAGTGAAGTCTGTGTGGAACAACCAAGGTTTTGAAGAGTCAGCCCTTGCGTCTCGCGCACGAAACTCATCTTCGTCCTTTTGTCATGTATTTATATTTTGTCATGTTAGCGAAGACTTTGAATCTGTTGTATATAGTTTTCATGGGTTGACTTAGACTTAAATGATCCTGTCTGCACAGAACCTTATGCTACTATATTTTCTGTAGTGAGTTATTAACATGTATATGTATGGTTTGTTATGACGTGCCATGTAAGCATAGCTCTATGGACAAAGTTTTAAATTTTTCTTTTGTTTGGCCCCCTTTACTCTAACGTGTTATGTCCGGTTTGGTTTGAGGCCGTGGGTAATCTCATGATTGTTAGCCGGTTATGTCCTTAACCCTTGGGGGCGGGTTCGGGTCATGGCATAAAAACTCTTTCAAGGTCTTTCTTTTCTCAATGGTTGATGTTGTTTTCAATTGGAGGCAAATCATTTGTTGCTATTGAGTTTATATCTTGGCTGCTTATGCTTGGGTGATGTTCTGTTAGTTCTATTAGTTCTGCTTGGGTGATTTTCTGAGTTTATATATTGGCTGCTTATGCTTGGGTGATGTTCTGTTCCGTTTGGGTGATGTTTGAGTGATGTATTTCAGTTCTTTCTAGTAGCTTCATTGATTTGATGCATGCTATCAGATGCTCTCAGTAGGGTGATGTTCAATTGCGTCTTTGATGGTCTGTTGAAAGCTTTCAGTTGCTTCCTATCTGCCTGACTGATCTGTTGAATGCATTCAGTTGCTTTCTATCTATTAGACTGATCTGTCGATTACCTTCAATTGCTTTGCTGCCTTTGTTCTTTGATCTATTGATCTGCTGCTTGCTGCTTTTGGGCTTCTTTCTGGTTGAGCTCAATTTGAATTTTTTGGCTGCTTCATTTCGCTGCTTCTGTTTGGTCTGTCTACCTTTTGGCTTGGTTGCAGTGTTGTCTCTGTTTGTGCTTTGTTTTTGTTGCTTTCTTTCGTTGGCCTCTCACCAACTAAGAGGTTGGAGCTTGGTTTAGCTCCTAGCTCCTTTTTATTGATGTTTCTTCTCATACCTTGTATGTGTTCCATCAACAAAGTTTTCTTTTGCTGATTGAAAAAAAAAAAAAAAAAAAAACATGGAATGAACAAGTTTATTAGACTAAAGTTTTTAAGCTCCTTAATTAAGGCATAGGGATATCCTATGGTTCTCAATTCCAATCTAAACCATTCCTTAACTTTAACCTTGGAACAAACAATACTTCTAAGTTTAGGTTTCTAAACCAACTTCTTGTTCTCCTAACCAAGTCCTAGTTCAAGCAAATAAGCGTTTAACATGAAACTAATATGCATGAAGGCTTGGGTGTCACACCATCCCAAGTGTTTTCTTTGACTAATTAGGTTCACCTATTTATTTAATTTTTACTTCTAAATTAGCAGAGAGGATTAGTTTAATTTGATCTTATTCTATGTTTATTTGCAATCAATAAACATATTTTACATGATATAATAATCAAATATGGATGGTATTTTAAATTTTTTAAGTCGTTACTCCTTTCGTGTTGTATCCCACCTTCTCTCAATTTGGGAAGACTATCAATTCACATATCGACTTTTGTATTCAAACACATGCAAGATTGATTAACATAAATAGTCCAATTCAACGATTTTTTCCTCAAACAAACAACAGCCTTAAAAGCCTTAAAACAAAAGTGACAGGGAGCTCTAATGGGAGTGGACCCTATTATGATGTGATATTTTGAATTTATTTTTTTATTTTATTTTATATTATTACTGTCACATCATTAGAGCTCAATTAAAATTTCAAAATTAGGAAATATGTCATTGCTCGCCTTAAAACCTGCATATGTGAAGAGTTGTGTTGATTCATAACGGACAAGATAAGTACCAAAGAAAAATATAAATGCCATAATCATATGAAGATTTCACTGAGATTACACTGTTTTTCAAAGATTACATTGAGATTACACTAACTACCTTTACTACTCTCAAACTAATAATCACAATGATAAAGTATTTTAGTCTTTTAGCTCTTTAATCCTTTCGTGTTGTATCCACACCTTCTTGGGAGCTTTTATTTCCACACGTCATTTTTTTTTTTTTTTTTTTTTTTTTGTGTGCACATCATTTTCAATTCACACTAAAAAAATTGTAAACATTTAATATTGCTCACTCCAAACGTTTTATATTCCAAAGATATCCCACATGTAAAAGTCTACACGCACCCTAAATAATGTACGCACACGCAAACCCACATACACTATGTTCATATCACTACACCCAAAACCAGTCGAAGAAGTTGAACCTACATTGAAGAACCTCTATTATTTCCATTACGGTGTGTTTGGCTGCAGATTTGGAAAGAGATTTGAAAAGAAAAAAATGAAAAAGTAGAGAAAATATAAATAAAATATATATATATATTTTACTTAGTTTCACACACTTTTTTCTTTTTTTTCTTTTTCCTTTCCAAATCTCCCAAGTAAACACAACGTTAGAGCTTTTATGTTGTAGATTTGCCATTAGTTTACTCTTTTTAACAGATTTGTATATATAATTTTGCATAAGTTTGAATTTTTAATTTTTTTTTTTCCTAATCATTTTAAAAGCCTTTTTGATCGTTTTTGGTCATCTTCTCGCTTATGGAACCATTCTGCTTGTTCGAAAGTTGATAGTGGAAAAAGAGTAATGCTATGATACACCCCCTCAAAAAGGTGTATATCATATGTACCATTGTTAAGTGCTTTTTTAGTTATGTTACGTATTTTTGTAGTAAATATTATATTTTTTTTTTGGTAGAATATAACAATTTATGATTCAAAGATGAAATTACGCATTTTGTATTCAAATACACAAGATTGATAAAGATAAATAGTTTTCATTTCCGAAGTAACCAAAAAAAATAAAATAAAGATAAATAGTTCAATTCCATGATGTTTTCCTCAAACAAACAAAACCTTAAAACTTGCTTATGTGAACAGTTGTGTTGATTCATAATCGGCAAGATAACTACCAAAGAAAAATATAACTGCCATAATCATATGAAGATTACACTGAGATTACACTGGTTTTCAAAGATTATATTGAGATTACTACTCTCAAACTGGACAAACTGGACCTAATTGTCAGTTCAACGTTACAATTAGAAAACTGCAAATAATCAAATGAAATTCATTACAATAATCTTATACAAACAAAAAGATTATAAAAAGTGATGTGTTTTTATCATTTTATAACAAATAATTATTAAGACAGTTTATTATAGGACATAAATTTCTGTGTTAGATATTGCATTTGGCTGGATTCATTATTGAATTTGTTTATTTTAACTTTAGGTAAGATAAATTTTCCATATAGAAACTCTGTATGATTCTATTTGATATGTTTTATTATTTTGGATTTTAAATGTGCTGAGAGTAAAATTTCTCTGCACAAAATGTAATTTTGCACAGAAAAGTTTCTGTGAAATATGTGTTATTGTTTAGTGTAATGTCTTTAACTTACTAGTTTGATTAAATTAACTTTCTTTAAATAAATAAACTCATACAAATTTCTCTGTGATATTAGTTTGATTAAAATAAGGATTATCTATGTATAAACCCCATAAATTGTTGAAATGTATCACTTCGACCTATAAAATGTACAGATAGGCTCGTTAAATTATTGAAAAGTATCGTTTTGCCCCATAAATTATGAAAACGTATAAATGGACACCCCCTAAACTATTGGCATGTTTCACTTTGACCCATTCCATTAGGGGGTTCAATTAGTACATTTTTATAGTTTAAGGGCAAAGTGATACTTCTCAATAGTTTAAGGGGTCTATTTATACGTTTTTAAGGATTGTGGGCTTACTTTGGGCTTCTATTGGTCATTTGAATCATTCAATTTTAGTGCCTTCCGAGTAGATTGTTTAAGCAAAAAATCAAGTTTATAGAACATCGATAATCACATATTTAGATCACATTTACGTTTAAAAAATAAGCAGCATGTTTTCATAATTATACTTGTCATCCATTTCTATAAGACCAATGTGATCCAAATAAGTGGTTATCCATATCTAATAATTTTTTTATTATTATTATTTTTTTAATTTCTTTTTTCTTTCTAATGACTGATCTACTTGATGGACATAATAAGATAACAATTTAGATTATTGAGATGGATCTGGAATGTGCCCACAAGTCCCTTAACCAGACCTTTTAGTCCAATAACAAGCCAACTCCTTAAAGCAAAAACACATGAAAATCATATATTAGTAATATGTTGTTTTATTTGATTATGATACTAGCTGATGTTACACAAAGATATTATTCATGCCTTCGGGCCTTGGGGGGGTGGTTTCTGGGTGTATATATAATCAATATGAGCCACCAATGTCCTTTTTATCAAGCACTTTTCCTTGTTCACTCCTTCGCAACTTTCTTCATTATCAATCACATCAATAAGCATTTCTTCGCAACTTTCTTCATTAAGCACTTCTTCGCAACTTTCTTCATTATCAATCTCATCAATAAGCTCTGCCTCGCCATCCTATATATATTGAAAGATAAAATAAACCCTTAATTAAATCTAAAAAGTTTGAAAAATTAATCAAGAAATATTTAACAACCTATTGATGAGATTAGATGAAATGAAATGAACATGTACCCTAAGTTGGGTTTTCTCCGTGGAAGGCCTCGGACGAGCAGTTGCTTTGGTTAGCGTGGGAGAAAGGAGGAGGGCTACCATAAGAAGGGTGGTAAGTTTGGTCATTGTTTGATATGCTCCGTTCACCATATTGTTCTTGTTTGGTTCACTGGATAGGAGAGGAAAGAAGGATGGGAAACAACTTATATAGGGGCCAGGTTTGTCTCCAGAAGGAAATCACATGCATTTAAATCTCTACCATACTTGGGGTCATGAAAATAATTCAAGGGATAAAACAATAGTATTACATTCTGATTAAATTTAAAATGTGTAAATGAGATATACATTCTATATTAGATATATTATAGCTTCAATTTTGGAAACCTTTTTAAGTATATAACATTTTTGCTAGGTGAAAAAAGGAAATAATTTTCTCTCATTTGTCCATTTGTTGATGTAGACAACTATACAGTAGAAACATGCACGAGTTCTTGGGTTTGAACTCATTTACAGTTCTTTTGACATTTTAGTAGATTTGAAGCATTTTTAGAGTCTAAAAAAGTTAATGTATTTAAGAAATTGCTAAAAAATTATATTTTTTTGTGAGTTGAAAAGTTAGGTTGCATTTTGGCTTATTTAGCCAAAAAAATAAATTTTGTAGCTGCATCCCAAACATCACCTTAATTACCCCCTTAGAATCAATGCAAAATCGTAGAGATTGAAAGATGAGGTTTTTAAATAATGAAGTAGCTTCTCTCCACTCTCAAATCAGATTAGACGGTGTTGTTCAGTCCGTGGGGCCCTACCACGGGTCCCGTTTTAATAATCTGAACCATTCAAATGTATGAAACTCGTCAAGTACTATATGCATGTAATAAATCACGTTAATCGGATATCGATAGCTATCTCATCGGATCAGTTTTTGTCAACCTTTAATTTGTTCACCGTCTATTTTTTTTTTATACAAAATTGATTTGATCACATAGTTATCGATATCTGATCAACTTGATTTTTTATGAACATATAGTATTCGACGAGTTTTACACATTAAACGGTTCAGATTATTAAAAAGAAACCCGAAGTGAGTCTCTATAAGCCAAACAGTATTGTCCCGTCCGATCTTAAACTGGAGACAAGTTGCTTACTTTTAATAAACCACAATATTTACCTAATAAACATGACAGCACACTCTCTCTTACTTTCCTCACTGTGGTTTTTGCTTGGCTTGTCTTTTTTATCATATGTGAACCAAGGAGTACATTATGTTTATATGTGCACTAGATTTGAAATTCATGAAGAAAAATCATGTGTTGTATTTGTTATACAAATTAATAAATTTTATAAAAAAAATTTATTTAATGATGTTACACTTTTTACATTACCTAAGTCGGTCCTATTTTAGTTTTCAAATTTTTGTTATTGCACTATATTAGATAGTAAAAAAAACAATTGTAAAATTTACTAGTTTATATAACATTTTTTTGTACTTTTATCTTTTTGATAATGAGTTTTCCAAAGATATTGATTAACAAGGCAGTTTATACATTAAATTTTAAATTTTAAATTTTTTTTTGGACTTATTATAGAAAATATATATATATATATATATTTACTTTTTATGATGTGACAAATGACAAATAGTTTTATTATTATTATTATTATTATTATTATTATTATTATTAATAAACAAAATTAATTGATCTTTTACAAGTTGTCAAGGAGGCCTAAAATTTTAAAGAATGCATTCAATTGTCTGGGAAAAAACGAAAAAGGTAATAAAAAAAATTTTCCTCCTTTGTTTGGTGGTTAGTTATTGCAGTAAAATGTATTTTTTTTATAAATAAAGAAATTATATTAAAGACACATTAAAGAATGCAATATATACATCGAAAGAAAAGTTATCTCATCTATATATTAAAAAAAAAAAATTTAAAAAAAAAAAGCAAAATCTATTCAAAAAATTTAAAACATTCAAAACTTGATTCAAACAATCTTCCAAAATTAATACAAAAGATGCAAAAATCTACTTCTAAATCTAAAAATGGACACTTATTGTATTCATTTTTTACAAGTTGTCAATGACGCCTAAAATATTAAAGAATGCATTCAATTGTCTGGGAAAAAAACGAAAGACAATAAATTTTGTTTTCCTCTTTTGTTTGGTGGTTAGTTATTATAGTAAAATGTATTTTTTTATAAATAAAGAAATTATATTAAAGACACATTAAAGAATGCAATCTCTACATCGAAAGAAAGTTATCTTCTCATCTACACATTAAAAAATAAATAAATAATCTATTCAAAAAATTTAAAACATTCAAAACTTGATTTCAAACAATCTTTCCAAAATTAACACAAAAGGTGCAAAAATGTACTTCTAAATCTAAGCACTGAGCCTTCCACCTTCTCTTCCCACCTTAACTATTTGGGTAAATTGCACTTTGCACTCAAGTTTCACCATTTTTCATTTTTGTAGTTTCATTTTTTCACTTAAGCCCTTAACATTTTAAACTTTTCCCAATTTGCTCCAATAGCTAACATCTGTCAAAAAAAAAATACCATGTTGGTAGCCATGTGACAAAGTTACTCATTATTGAATAAATTACACTATACCCCTTCAAGTTTTGGTAATTTCATAGTTAGCCCTTGAAGTTTTTGTTTCCCGTTTTGGTGTCATGGCCCGATTTTCAAAATTTTAATTAGTCCAAGACTAATTAACTTAAGCATGATCTTTTAATAGATAATATCTCTTTCAACCATATTCCTTCTAGAAATCACTTTACTCATATGGCTCTTAGACTCAAATTATGTGTTTGAGAACATTTTTTATATTTTTATAATTTTTTTTAGATCCATGAAATTTAGATGTACTTAAAAAGTAATATATTTGTGAAGAAGTCTAAAAATAATTCGCTAAATTTGTTATTTTTTTTAAAAAAAAAATTCTTCATAGATATTTTATACCTAGAATTTTCCATATAGAATAAGTATATTTAAAAAGTACCCAAAAAAATAAAACAATTAAACTATAAAAAAATCAATAAATATTCAAAAATAATTTTCAAAATGTAAATCAAACAAAATGAATAAAATGGACACAAATAAATAATTTGAATGCATTTGTGATATTGTAATAAATAACACTAAATAATTTTTGCTAACTAGAGGGGGTAACCCATATGAGGGGGCTTGCTTTTATCTATGGGTCTCATCATTGGCTTGGGCCATTTTTCTAATTTTATTCTCACTCTCCTTCACAACCTCTCCATTATTTCACACACCCTTTATTATTATATGTTTGTAATATGTCACCTCTTATGTATTTATGTATATAATATTCTTTAAACATATGACCTATGTCATTATTAACCATACCAGTTCCACAATATTTTGTTTTGACAAATTTGCCCTTTTGTTGCACCACTCTCTTTTCTCATTAATATATATTTTTTTAGTTGTTTATACATGGTTATGATAGCAATATTACATATCCAAAAGCAATATTCAACAACATTTAAAAATTTGTGAATCTAATTTATGTCACAAATTTAAATTTATATTATTTTTTTTTTCTCCCTAATTCATAACAACTACTTTATGAGGCATACATGCATGAGAGAGAACTAGAATTCTGAATCCAAATCACTCCCTCTTAATTTTAATATATATATATATATAAAGAGTAGGGCTTCTATCAAGTTGAAAGGACTAATACTCTACAGCTAACTATAAGGTCTTTCTTCCATAGAATTGGTAGTATATGAGGCAAAATCATTTGTATTGAGGGAGATTTGGGTCAGCCACAATTGTTTACCTATGGAAAGATAAAGATTTCCACAAAGTGCATGGAGCCAATCAATAAGGTGATAAATATAGAGTGCAAGGAGAAAATATACCCAGTATGGGTATGTGAAGAACAAATTGTTGTAGTCCAAACAATTAAAGAAGCTTGTATCTGTGAGAAGCATATGCAAATGAAAGAGGACTACAACAAAAATGAACAGACACATCAGTTCATGAAGGAGAAGAACAGAGAATATGAAGAGAATGATGATAGGGTTGATGTGTCAGCCTATGAGTTGGGGCAATGTGATGAGTTGGCAAGAGGGGATAAGACATATGGACATATCAACAACATAGAGGTGGACAAAGAGGTGGATGAGAAGAGTGAGACGGCAGTTGCAGAGTCGTGTGGTGAAGTAGGAAATGAGCTCGAGATAGAAGAATGCCAAACAATGTTGATAATAGGAAATCCAAATATGGCGGTACAGAATAGTGTCAAAAGAAAGCCCAGATGAATAAAAGTACGAACAAGGAAGCAAGTAAGAAGAAGAAATGGATTAAAAAGCACAAATGTAGGAATCAACCTCAGAAAAAGGGATTCTTTTTTTATCTAGTGAGAAGGTATGGCCATAAGGGAGCTTCAACAAGCAAACCAATTCTGAAGCATGTATTACTCAGAGGTTCAGTTGCAGCGGCATCCATTGAGAGTGGGAATTGAAAAATCTAGAAATCCCCTAGATATTGATTTGTGATTATGTATCAATTTTAACCAGTAAATAACAATCACAATCAAACAATCAAAGACAAATCAACACAACGATTTAACATGAAAAAATCACAATTGGAGTACCTCTAATTGTGATAAAAAACCACGGATAACAATCACAAAACAATCCACTAAGAAGACATAAAGGAATTACACAAGTGTACTCTCAATTACCTAGCGAATCCATGTCCGAATCGAACCGACTCCAATGTGCCTCTTCCAACCCCGTTTTCACCTTGGAATTGTTTTGCCCAACGTTGAATCCACAACGTCGATGTCGAACCCACGACGATGAGTCACTCCGGAATCCACCAAAGCTTCAGGCTCGAATTCCATGGAATCCACCGAAGAACAACACTCTCTTTTGTATTGAACGAAACAAACAATCCTTTGATGTATACTTTTCAAACCAGATTTAAACTCAAACAAACATCAAAGAAACTAGCAAAGAAACTCCAGATATAAACCCTAATATCCAAGAAGAAGATCCGAGAGCCGTAACCCTAAAAACGGATGAAACCATATATTTATAGAAAATTGATCCGCGATCGTCGCTCAAGCACAAGAATGGCCGCTCGAGCAGACCTCGCTTGAGCATAGGAAAGTTCGCTCAAGTGTAAAATCCCAACTTCCAGTACTTTTGCAGACAAGTCAAACTTCTGGAACCAAACATTCTCCACTCGAGCGCACAAATGGCCCCTCGAGCGGAGAAGCAACTTTGACTGCAAATTTGCTTTTTGTTTTGGGGGCCCTATCCTTTTGACCCCGCCTAGGCACTGTCTTGGACCCGCCAAGGGGCGCTGCCCCCTCGACCCCTGCGAGCTGACCAAGCAATTCAATCCCCGACATAGTCAGCGAAGTGGCAAATATGATAGAATTAACTTCTAAAACATCTTTGCAAGGCACAATTTGGGTTGGATTTATATCTAAAACTCATACCCTCACTGAAATAAAAGATTGAATACAATTATAACTGAAAGGAGTTCTGTCAAACGGGATTGCCAAAAATAAAAATCTAACAATCTCCTCCTTTGACAATGTCGTGACAAAACATACCTAACAAATAAAATCCTAATCACCCCAACCCATTACAGCCAACAAAAGCAAACTTCTTTCTCAATGTCATGATCTGCAAAACAGCTATTAGTGCCACAATCTCCAAAACAACTATTAGTGCCACAAGAGTATATGAAAAAGCAATAGATAAATGACAAGATTATCTTGAAGCATGAGATAGAAATATGAATAAATATAAATTGAAGATTTTAAGAATATGTAGCATGAATAGATGAACATCCTAAGACACATGCACCCTCAAAACACACCTAACAAATCAAACTGTTCATGCTAACAAACTCTTGCAATGATAAACCAAACTCCTCCTCACAAAAAACAACCACAAACACTGAAAACAATGAACAAAAAGAAAACGACAAAAATAATATGGTGGAGCAAGCAAGAAATTTCAAATTTGTATCTTAAAACACACAAGATTATCCAAGAAGCACAATTACTTGAAAACACAATGTGCACAGCCTCTAGAAGATTCCTCATAAAAGAAAGTGATGCATTATGTGAAAAGCAGAGATCCTATGATAAAAGTGTGTGTATAACTCTTGGAGTTCGAGAAACACAAGATTTAAATCCTAGTAGTTATATGTAAGTTGTACCTCTGGCAAGAATAAGCACAACTAAGGAAATTTATAAAACTATGAATCAAGGAGTATTTGTTGACTAAAAGCATAGGCTCCCCCTCAATCAATGAATCTTTTTTTTTTTTTGTTCTCCTTTCTTTTGCACATTTTTTTTCTTTTCTTTTCTTTCCTTTTCTTTCTTTTACACATTTTCTCCCCGTCAATCAATGAATCTTTTTTTTTCTCCTTTCTTTTGAACATTTTTTTCTTTTCTTTTCTTTCTTTTGCACTTTTTTTTTTCTTTTGCACACTCATTGGCGACTGACGCGCTCAAGAGCATAGAAACCGAACTAGAGAAGCATGGATATAATAAAGATAGCCTGGTTGGTAACTCTGAGGTAGCCTTTTCCTCATGGCTTGACTGCAAAGAACTGAGGGGAAAGCCGTAAAGATGTAAAAAGATGGAAGGTGGTTAAGAGACTCGACATCACCCATGATGTGCTAGTATAAGTCAATTCCTCTAGAAAAGCAAAAGATACAATACTAGAAGTCCATAGAGAAAAATGATCATTAAGGAGAAAGACTCCGAAATTTGCTAATCCAAGAGTGTGTACAGAATGAGACAGACTAATCAAATAATACACACTCCAAAATAAGTAATGACCATAGAAAGCACACATAAATTAAAATGTAATAGATATTCTTATCAATTCCAATATATCACAAGAACTCCTCAAAAATTTCAAGTTTGCAAAACCATACTAAGAAAATCTTTTTGGTTTTTTTTTTTTTTTTTATTTCTAAAATAAAGCAAGACATAAAATGAACAAGCACACACTAAATGATACCTCACATTAAATGACCCAAAAAGAAAAAAACAAACAAAAACCCAGCAACAAAAAGAAAAAAAAAAGAAAAACTCAAACGGATAAGCAAATTAACACAAGTCAAGTTTTTTCATCCAAACCGCTTTAATATGAACAAAGTTATGAGTATTGCTGTCATGACCCGAACCCGCCCCTATGGGTTAAGGCCATAACCGGCCAGTAATCGTGAGATTACCTGCGGCCTCTATTCAAATAAATCAAAACTCATCAGAGACAAAGGGGCCAAACAGAAGCAATTCAAAAACTTTGTCCATAAAGCCGTGCTTAAATGCACACCGTAACATTCCAAACATTTAAATGTTAATAACCCACATCAAATATGTACTAACACAAAGCGATGTACATACAAGATCATACAGATTGAAGTTAGTCAAACCCAAGTCTCATATACAAAAGTAGACCAACGTATTCGCCAATATAACAAAACTATAAACAAGATCAAAAGCAAAGACAGTCTCGTGCGTGAGACGTTTGGGCTGACTCCTCAAAATTTAAACTGTTTCTCACAAGTTCACCGGGGCTGGTTCTGGACATCCCTTGGCTCACCTACATGTACATGAATGAGTGTGAGTGAATGCCCAGTGAATAATATCAAATGAGGAAAATATATAAGCAATCATTGAAACAGTACGGCAAACGGCCTTCGGCCCAATCTTCTATATCCATCGGCCTTTGGCCCAAACATCTATATCCATCATTCGTATCCATCGGCCTTCGGCCCAATCATTCATGTCAATCGGCCTTCGGCCCAGTCATTCGTATCAATCGGCCTTTGGCCCAATCATTCGCATCAATCGGCCTTTGGCCCAATCATTCATATCGATCGGCCTTTGGCCCAATCATTCATATCGATCGTTGTCCATCGTTCAAATTAATGAGCTTATAAAACATACATATGAGTAACCAATTGGACAATGATATATTTCAAATATCTTGTTAAGATATTACTCACAGTGATCGGCTTGTGGATTTGCCCCGGGGCTTGACCCTACACATTTCATGAACACAAAAGGGTCACCAACAATTCAATCCGTTCATTAATTCACATATTCCTCTTTAGGCTTCATTCTTATCTCTTTAACTCAATTACAATGCTCAATGTATGCCTAAGAGTGCTTAGAAGTGAAAGGGAACGGAAAACAGAACATAGAATGCATTTTCAATTTTTCAGAAGACAGAATCCCCGCTCGAACGTGGACTTCCCTGCTCGAGCGGACCCTTAAGGCCTGCAAAAGTACTGGTTGCATGAAAAATACGCTCGATCGTGCATTCTGGCGCTCGAGCGGAAGGCCTGTCAATAAAGCTCCCCCACTCGAGAGTGATATATCCCACTCGAGCGGATACCCAATTCTGCAAAAAGTGCTGGGAGCATGATTTTTACGCTCGAGCGGCAGTTTCCCCGCTCGAGCGGGCCTCAAATTTCTGGAAAATCCAGAACATGCTCTTGAGCTTCAACTTCGAATTCAAAGGCCCCAAATGCATGGTTTTGACCCAAAATTCATATAGATGTGCACTAACATGGTACAAACGCTGAATTACCACATTTTGAAGCTCAATTTCATGATTTATTTACATGCATGGCCCAAAATATCACAACTCATCTCCAATAGGCTCAAATTCAAACATCCAAGACTTATACTCCCATGATTTATACATGCATGCCCTTTTTGACTTCATATTCGTTTCAAATAATGCAATTAGTGCTCATTCCCACAAAATTTGACAAAGACATGTTTGCATGTGGGATTACACTACCAATCTTACACAATTTTACAAATTACATGCTAGATTTGTGATTCCATGGGAACCCATTACATGCATGTACATATCAAGCCTCAAGTTCAACAAATTAATTCAAATCATACTCTTGATCACAAACAACCCTTGAACACACAAGATTACACATTAAACTCATGAATTCAAGAATCAAATGCTTACCTAGAGGCTTAATCTTCCAAACTATAGAAATTTTCTTCAGTTTAATCTCCCCAATCCTACACAAATTTGAGCCAAACACCCAACTCTCCTCTTTCTCTCTCTCTAGCCGACTCCCTCTCTCCCTTTCCTTATGTTAGAATCAGCCAAGGTGAATCAAAGAGAGGATTGAATATAATAAGGCCCCACTAAGTCACAATATTTTAATATAGGATAATTGGGCTCCAATTTATCAATTTAATCGACTTAATCTGACCCGAATCAATTTTTCAATTAAATTTTACCATAGGCTCTAAAAATTATGCCAATCACAATGGCGTAATCAATTTCGGGTTCCGAGGCCGATAAGGCCCTCAATTTAATTTCCAAAGCAAATTATTCAAACAAATATTCCTACGGTGAACATATACAATTTCAAAATCACATACATTCACATAATGGCACACAAAATCATACTAAACACATAATCATGCTCAAATTAAGGACCAATTAGTATACTACGAAACAGGGGTGTCACAATTGCGGTTCTTGAGTGGTGTCTTGACGTTGTGGTTCCCTTCTCTTTCAATGGGAACCCGTCTCGACATGGTTTCCAACTTCCTATTCCAAGGTCTAGGCAAATGCAAACTCGCTCCATGTTTGGTCTCAAGCAAATCAAAATAGCAAGCTCTATTATGACCCTTAACCTCATTATGACCAATCAAGTGTCTCCTACCTCATGAGATGTTGGAATTTCTTCCATCTCTATGAGACACTTCTATCTCTATGAGACACTCACCCATGCAACTCATAACAATAAGGGTGAATATGACCATACATAACACAATGATGACAAACAAAAACAGGGTGTACAGGTTATACCTTCTTTTCTTTGACTTTACCAACTCTAGGAAGATTAAGAAGTCTTTCCTCTCGTTGAATCTTGTGCTCCCCCTGCCCTTGAGTTCTTGTATCATGAGATGTGAACGCACTTTGTTTTTGCTCTTTCTTACTACCAAAACCAATGCCACTCTTGTCAGAACAAATTTGTTGAGACCCAATGATATTGTCCAAAGTCTTTGATCCTTTGTTCCAAAGACCAATGGTAGCCATAGCACACTTGAGCTCTTCCTGTTTCTTGATCATTAGTTCTTCTAAGGCAACTTGAGACATCTCAAGACTTTCAATCTTTTCTTCATGTGTTGCATAGATTTGTTGTAGCTCATTCCTTTCTGTCTCACAAGTCAAGAGTTTTGTACAAAGAGCTTGTTGATCACTAGAAATCTTAGTGCCATCATTTTTAGCCTCAGAAATCTCCTTCTTTAATTTGACATTCTCACTTTCATATGATTTGAGTTTTGTAGTGAGTTTGTCATTCAATTTGGATAAGTTAAGAGATTCTTTATTTAACTTTTCATAAGTTTGATGAAGCTCTTCATCATCACTCCCCGAGGACACTTCATCTATGACATTCTCAACCGGCCTCTTCGGATACTCTATATGTCCTTCAGTTACAGAAGCCCCCATGAAAGTAAGGAATTGTTCATGCCCCTCTTCACCTTGTTCTTCGTTGTCACTTTCATCTTTATCAGACTCGGATTCATCATCCCGAGTGATAGCGAAGGCTATCTTCTTCCTCAACCAATTAGGGCATTCTCAAGCAAAGTGGCCAAATCCTAGGCATTCATAGCATTAGACTCTTTCAGAGTTCCCTTGTATCTTTCCTTTCTTTTTCTGGGTTATAGAATTAATTTTGAATTTATCTTTGCTTTTGGATTTATGAGTTGACTCCGAAAGATTAGGATTCTTTTTCATAAAAGACTTTTTAAATTGTTTTACAAAAGCATCCATAATCTTGGAGTCAATCTCACAATCCTCATCAGAATCCTTTCTAACTGCATGAGCACTACTCAAAGCAATATCGTCTTTTTGTTTCTTTTTGAAATTCCTATGTGTCTCATAAGTTTGGAGATTTCCAACCAAATGATCCAGCTTGAGGTTGTTAACATCTTGAGCCTCCTCAATAGCCGTAACTTTTGGTTCGAAGCAATCGGGCAAGGACCTCAAAATTTTTTCCACAATCTTGGATTCCAGTATTTTTTCACCGAAATTGAAGCTAGAATTTACAATGTCACTCAACTTCACATAAAATTCATCAAAGGTCTCACTATTTTTCATTGAAAGGTTTTCGAAACTAGATATGAGCCTTTGAAGTTTTGAGCGTTTAACCGAAGGAGTGCCCTCATGAATAGTTTGTAAGATATCCTAAGCCTTTTTTGCGACTTCACGATTATAAATACGACTAAACTATTTAGGTGTGATGGCGCAAAAGAGAGAATTGATAGCTTTACTATTCCAGCTACTATTTTGGTAATCAATTGTGTCCCACTTATCAATTGGTTTAGGGAAGGTTACTCCATCAACGGCAATCGTTGGTTCAGTCCACCCATACATGACAGATTGCCAAACTTTTTTATCAATAGATTTTAAAAACGATTTGATCCGAGCTTTCCAAAAAGAATAATTGGATCCATCAAGTAGGGGTGGTCGAACCATAGAATTTTCCTCACGAATTGAATCCATTATCACAAATCAAATAAGATCTGGCTCTAAAATTTTTTTTAAAAAAAAAAATAGAGTGACCTGCTCTAATACCAATTGAAAAATCTAGAAATCCCCTAGATATTGATTTGTGATTATGTATCAATTTTAACTAGTAAATAACAATCACAATCAACCAATCATAGACAAATCAACACAACGATTTAATATGGAAAAACCACAATTGGAGCGCCTCCAATTGTGATAAAAAACCACGAGCAACAGCCACAAAACAATCCACTAAGAAGACATAAAGGAATTACACAAGTGTACTCTCAATTACCTAGCGAATCCATGTCCGAATCGAACCAACCCCAATGTGCCTTTTCCAACCCCTTCTTCACCTCAGAATTGTTTTGCCTAATGTTGAATCCACAACGTCAATGTCGAACCCACGATGATAAGCCACTCCAGAATCCACCAAAGCTTCAGGCTCGAATTCCATAGAATCCACCGAAGAATAACACTCTCTTTTGTATTGAACGAAACAAACAAGCCTTTGATGTATACTTTTCAAACCAGATTTAAACTCAAAGAAACATCAAAGAAACTAGCAAAGAAACTCAAGATATAAATCTTAATATCCAAGAAGATGATCTGGGAGCCGTCACCCTAAAAACGAATGAAACCACATATTTATAGAAAACTGATCCGCAATCTCCGCTCAAGCACAGGAATGGCCGCTTAAGCGGACCTCGCTTGAGCACAGGAAAGTTCACTCGAGTGCAAAATCCCAATTTCTAGTACTTTTGCAGATATGTCAAACTTATAGAACCAAACATTCTTCGCTCGAGCGCATAAATAGCCGCTCGAACAGACAAGCAACTTTGACTACAAATTTTTTTTTTTGCTTTGGGGGCACTACCTTTTGACCTGCTGGTATTGTCCGGACACCTTGCCAAGCGCCTCCTTGACCCCCACGGTGACAGGCATCGATCCGGACATAGTCAAATAGTGATAAACATGATAGAATTAACTTCTGAAACATCTCTGCATAGCACAATTTGGGTTGGATTCGCATCTAAAACTCATAGCCTCATTGAAATAAAAGATTGAATACAATTACAACTGAAAGGAGTTTTGTCAAATGGGATTGCCAAAAATAAAAACCTAACAGGAATGATGGCGGAATAATGATTGTTAATGAGGCTTAAGCAACATTATAGATGAGGAAAATATTGGGTTCGCAGTATAATAGAAGAGAAGCCAAAGTTGTAAACAAAGTAGTGGAACTTGAAATGAAAGATAAGTAAAGGATTGAAGGGGAAATTGGGATAGTTACAAGGCTGCAGTAAAGAAGGGGTCTGAAAGGAGTTTTGAAAGTTTCTATATGAAGATATTAGTTTGGAATATTAGATGTATTGGAAGGCAAGATAAGAAAGGAAAGATAGGGAAGATAATGAATGAGAGAAATATGGACATTGTAAAAAAGATAGATATCCCAGAAAAAGAGATTAGAGCAATGTGGGGGAAGGATAGAATGGAATATATGGTAGTGGACTGTAAGGGCTCAACTGGAGGGCTTTTATACATATGGGATCCAAAGGTATTCCAATTAGTTGATTGCTGCAACAGTAAAAGGTTTATACTCCTATCGAGTACTATGTTCAACTCATTTGAATGTGTGATTTGGAATGTATATGCACCTAATGAAGCGAGAGTTAGAGGGAAATTATGGGATAACTTTTTTGGGTAATTAAGTCATAAAATAAAGACAATGAAATATACACATGTACAAGGGCATACCCCAGGCTAATTCTACAATCCTAACAAAATTCTACTCCACCCTTTAAGATTGGGAGAAGATGTGTAAATCAAACACTCTAAAGCAAATATAAACAAACTTTGCACATTCTGCATGGTCTAATACAAAATAAGCACATTTTCCCATCTATCAACATTCCCTAGTTGTTCTGACTATCAAAGAGATAGATGGGAACTCAAGGAAGATACATGGGCAAATTTCAACAACATATATACAGAAACCAACCATACAAACACAATACAAACACCACAACTAATAGAACATATAATCAACCAAACGCACCACAACCTAGCCAACCAGTGATCTCGAAGCTCCCAGTCCCTCCCATAGTTTCTTAAAGGCCTCAATTCCCCATGCCCGTGGCTCCTTAGGCCATGTTGGAAATGGTCACAGAACAGCTACAGAAAGTGTCACATGAAGCAACAAAGTCAACAAAGTAGTATGAAGTACTAGTGTGCAAATAACCGATCACTCGATGAATTTGATCCAAACCAACTGACCCGAAAGCTTCACGAACGGTTTTTTCAGTGTGAACGATCGGCTACAATTGAAACTCATCAAATTTTTATAAATTTCGGCTGGGTCACGGTTTGTGGGGAAAAAAATCATTTAATCCGAACTGACAGCTATATATTTAATATAATATAATAGTCACATCTCACCATTTATTTAGTCAGAAGAATACTTATATTTTTTTACCTTCCTAAGGCAACCTTTCACCATACATTGCACATTGCTCTGTTTTTTTTTTTTTTTTTTTTCTCTCTTCCAAAGACAAAGACCTCACCTTTTTGACTTCACATACCTTACACCACCGACTCACTCACTCTTTATCTCTTTCTCTCTCTCTTTCTCAAACTTTTAAAGCACTTTCCTATTACCAAAATCCCTGAACAAAACTCAAAAAAGTAATATTAAATTTCAAAATCTTTATCTTTAAGTCTTTTACTCTTACAATTTCAACTATTTCTCTTCGCCTCTCACAAAATTCTCAAATAACAAAACCCCAATCCCATTATCTTTAAAGATCAAAGTTTCTTCTCTAGCAATTATGGAGATAAAAACCATCTTCGGCGAATAATGACTTCCATCTATGGCGAATGACTTGGTTATTTTTGTGTCCAATGATTTTGGTTATATTGTTTCCATCACTAATGAATATGGTTATGCCACTCCATCTCTACAAAACAAAACAAAAAAAGAAGAAGAAGAAGAAGAAGAAGAAGATTAGATATGTATTTGAAGACCTACAGAAACCTTCCAACAGCCTTTGCAATTTTCTGGATCTCTTTTTCACATTTGCAATTTGTATTTATTTTTGCAAATATTATTGATGAGGTGATTTTTCTTTTATTCAAATATGTTGCTGATCTTTTGTAAATATGTATTTTTTTTTCTTTTTTCTTTTGCTCGTTTGATATTGTTCGGTTTCGGCCGATCCAACCACCAAACTGATCAAACCGAGTTCCACAACTTCAAAACATACATCGATTGGGAACGGGTGAGTTTTTTTCTATCCGATATGGTTGAGTCGGGTGACGGATTTTCGGTAAACCCGGTCTGACTTGACCCATGCACAATATGTCAATAAATTCTACAGCCCATCAAGAAACCATTGTGTACCACCGAAAACCACTAAAATCCACAACTCTCAGCCTTTACCGAGGAGGAATAGGAACCTAATAAGCACTCATTTTCTCATAGCCGTGACTGCCATAGTCACTAAACCAAACTATGACAAAAGAGAAGATATGGCCCACAGAGCTCCACAATTAAGACATAATGAAATAAGCAGATAGATCAATGAATCTCAAGAAAGTCTTCCCAGAACACAGAAACCATAGCCACATGCACGAATTGTTGTCCACACAAAATAGTCAATCAAATTCAGTACACTCTTTACACATCTCCCTATGATTGGGGGGAGATGTGCAAATTAAACACTCTAACACAAATATAAACATCCTTTGCACATTTTGCAAGGTCTAATACAAAATAAATACATTTTCCCATGTATCAACATTCCCTAGTTGCACCGTCTATCAAAGAGATAGATGGGAACTCGAGGAAGATACATGGGCAAATTTCAACAACATACATACATAAACCAACCATACAAGCACTATACAAACACCACAACTAATTGAACATAAAATCAACCAAACACATCACATCCTAGCCAACTAGTGATCTCGAAGCTCCCAGTCCCTCCCATAGCTCCTCAAAGGCCTCAATTCCCCACTCCTATGGCTCTTTAGGCCATGTTAGAAGTGGTCACAAAACAGCTACAGAAGTGTCACATGAAGCAACAAAGTTAACAAAGTATTAGGAAAGTAATATACCAATAAATTCTACAACCCATCAAGAAACTACTATGTACCACCGAAAACCACTGAGCGCACATCCTTAGTTCCCACAATCAGACATAGTAGTCAAAGACAAACTAGATTGAATTATGAATTCTTAGCATTCCTGTTCAATTTTGGACTATGTGGACGATTGTTCCCACAACCAGTCATAGTAGTCAAGGATAAAACTAGAATTCCCAAAAAAAAAAAAAAAAAAAAAAAAAAAAAAAAAAAAAAAAGAGATAGAAAAATAAACGAGCATATAATTGTTGAGTTGAATCAGTTTAATGTCATGTGTTGAACCATATTGGATTTTAATAAGATATTTGATTCAATTTAGTAAAATTAAGATTTGATTAAATTAAACCCCAATTGGAATAGTCTAGAATATTGAGGGTGTATATGTATGTGATGTGCTTGAGCTCAACTTTAGAGAGAGAGAGAGAGAGAGAGAGAGAAAACTCAACTTTAGAGAGAGTAACCCAAATTGGTGCGGGAAATTTAAGTGAAGCTCAAGTTTTTGAGGAAGAACAAGAAGAATTAGAATGAATTCAACTAAACTTTTTGAAATTAAAGCTTAAGGTTGATCCGCCGAGGAGTATTGTCTGATCAAATACTGTGAGTAATGTCTTTGTAAAGATATTTTCATATAAATGATTTCGAAAATGGCTATGCTATACAATGATGTATGAAATATATGTTTTGTTTACGAAATGTTCGATATGATAAGTATTTTCTGAAATGATAAGATATGCTACGAACATCGGACATATTTATGATATGATAAGTTTTGCGAACAAGTATTTCCTTAAATGATTAGATATGCTATGAAACTCCGATTGTTTATAATATGACAAGTTTTCTGGAAAAGATGTTTTGCTAAGAATGAATGAGATTCCTTTTTGATTAACTAATATGACATCCGAAAATATATGTTTTGATCTTCGAACATTTATGTTCTGTCTTCGCCTCATCAAAGGCATTCTGTATATGTTATTGATTCATTATAAACGTTGTATGATGTTGATCTTTGATGATCATTCTATATGGCTTTGATCATGTATGATTGTTCTGTATGATTCCATACCTTCATGGACGTTCTCTATGATATCGACCTGTTATAGACGTTCTGTATGATTTCGTCCAAATGTGGACGTTCGATATGAGCTCAACCAATGTAGATGTTCTGTATGCTTTCGTTCCATTGTGGACGTTTTGTATGATTTCGATCCATTGATATCGTTCTATCAAGTTCTAAGAATGCTATCGAACGTACTATGTAATGTGTTTAACTAAGAAAGATTTGATGAACTTTATGTATTATCTATATATATGTGAAAAATGCTTTGATCATGTTGTTTTTATAAATTTGGAATTCATTCATTAACCCTTTACATTGATGTTACTCATTGGGCTTCTAGCTCACTGCATTCTCCTATATATATGTAGGTGAGCATCAGGATGATCAGCTATAGTGTTTGCTTTGGAGTCTGCTGATTTGTTAAGCCAATCGAAGAAGTGCTTCCATGTTGAGGCTTTAGCTTTTGTTTTGATCAAGTTTAAAGCTTTATCAAGCCATATATGTATGATCTGAAGATGTATGAGATAAATGTTTATATATTTTTTATATGTATGTGATGAAATGTTTTATTTATTTTTGTTCATGCCATTTATGCACTGCTCAATGGACAATATTACTTATGTTATTACTTCTGCTTCAAGCCCCGATATTAAATAAATATTTTGTGTTTTGGTTAAAAGGCCGTAGGTAATCTATGATTACTCCACTCTAACCTCTAGGGACGGGTTGGGGTCGTGACCCAAATTATCCTTCGAAGATGTCAATTCTCCTCTACAAACTGTCAAAGAATTTGAGTTAGAATGGCATTGATCAAGTACCCTCCTAATAAGACTCTTAAGAAATTCATAAGCACAAATCTCATCATATAATTTAACACATACCCAGTCACTTTCCATGAGTCCAAGGTATTCAAATCTAGTTAGCTCTGATACCAAGTTGTAACGCCCCAATATTTCTATACCATTATATAGATTACCAATCTGTTACTATTATCCAATTCCATAACATTAATGTCAACAATAAATAAAAGACAACAATCTTATAGGCCAAAACTTTTCTAATTTTCATAAATTCTTCATCAAGTTCCTTACATTAATTTACAATAAATGAAATTATAAAATATACATCAACTTGCCATAAGGACTTACATCTTGCAAAGCTAAGGGCCTTGATCGCAACAAAATATAATCTTATCTCGGCAAGTAAGCTCTATAGTTGTAAACAAAGTAACATCAAAATGAGCTTCAATGCTCCATCTAGAACTCCATTTGTTTCTCAACGGATTAAAGGCACATCGTCATCGCCTAGAATTTTGGATATCTAGCCCATAAAAAAAGAGTGAGCAATTACGCTTAGTAAGAAATAAACACAATATACAAATGTTCAGTATGGTTATGTTTATGCAATGCCATGTTATGCATAAGACTCTTGACTGCGTTTGAAACTCAATACTTAATGTATAACTTAAAATTCATGTTTAACCCAAACTCTTGAACCTTTATCATACCCAGGAAATTCTCATTTACATTTTTAATAAGACTCCTAATACATAACTCAAACCAATCCTACATTTACCGGCCACCGAGTACTGAAGGGCAATTGCGCGCACCTATCACATTTTTGAAAACCATTTCCACATTTACCGCATCACGCACAGAGGGGTAATTGGACACCCATTACAATTTGAAAATATCTACACGTTTACCGGCCACCGAGCATGAAGAGACAATTGGACACCCAACAACCTATTCAACAGTATTTCCCACATTTACTGACGTTCAGCACAGACGGTTAATTGGCACCTTAACAATATACCAATAGCATTCCCATATTTTCCGGCCTTTAAGCACAGAAGGACAATTGGACACCTCAGCACACACATCACATTTCCAAAACACACACACACCTTTAAATCACCCGGCACTTATTCCAAAACCATGAAAATGCAACAAGTAAAAACTAATGAAATATTCTATTTTCCACGACTCCAAGTCTTTTTATAAGCAAAAATAATTCTATGCAATATATTAACTTTACGTCCTTCCAACGTTCCCAAGTTTCCATGTGTTCAACTTTCATGAATCCTTAATAATATCATCAAAAATCAAAAATTCATCTCACTCACATATATTCGAGGAAAATCAATTGAAATTTCAACATAAAATACCAATTAGTTCAAACCCTCTTTTACATTAAAAATTTCAAATCTAAAGTTCTAAGAAAATTGGAGATTTTCCTCATTTCTTCCTCAAATCCTCAATATCATCAAATATTATTCATCAATATGTCTAAACATTCAAAACATTTCAAAAATTTGAGTAAAACCCCTATCATTGTACATTAACATCTTTTAAATCAATGTTTTCTAACTCATATCAACCCATAACCCCAAAATGTTACAAAATCACACCAAACCATAAATATATAGGGTTAAGAGAATCCCCAACCTCAAAGATGAGAGCTAACAAAGAAGAACTAAGCAAGAACTTTGATGAAATTGCAATCCAATCAGTCAACATGGTTAATCTTCACTATCTCTTCACTTTTCTTGCACGATTTAAGGCGGGTCTTTAGTGGAAATTGGTGAAATCAAAAGTTTAGAGCTAGGGTTTTTTTGAACAAGAGAAGAGAGAGAGAAGGAGAAAAGAAAAAGTGAGAAATAAAGGAGCAAAAAGTGATTTTAGGTTGACTGAATATGCGTAGACCACTTAAGCAGTGAACTCAAACTCTCAGCATCTCAATCTGCAGAGCAAACTACTGGATACACCCCCTCACTTCTCGAGCAGTAAATCAACCACTCAAGCGATCTCCTAGGACATGGCTAGACACACATGCTCAGCTCCTAAGACACTCCTAACATATCAACTTTATTATGCTTACAGTGTAAATAAGAAAATACCCCACATTCAGATTCAAAGGAAAAATATAAAAAAATCAAAATCCAATTAAATCAAAAAGTGGTTCCCCCAGGTTTAATACAAAAATAATTTTCTGACTGAAATTTCTAAGTTTGGCGTTGAAGTAAAGTGGTTAACATCTCGTAGAAAAATCTCATAAAATCAAATTAGACTATTTAATATATATATATATATATAAGGAACAATTACTGCCAAAAATTATCTTTTAAATCGTAAGTTTTGAAAAATCTAATTTTTACACTCAAAAAATTTCTAGGCTAAGTCCAATCTTTGACAGAAAACATTTTCAGTACAACCATCTTTATATGAACAAGAATCTGGATTGAATCTCGATCCGAGTTGTTACAAGGAGGAAGAAAATAAAATAAAAATGAAATTATGTATATCATTGCTCTTCTAAATTGGATCCAGATCAAATATGAACTATTCTTAATCGAATGCTGATCAAATATGAACTATTGACAAGTCTAAATTATAGCATCAACCGAAGTAATATCACACAAAATATAATTTTTATATAAAATGATACAGTTATCCTCTAATCTCCGGACAATAGACTCACAATATTGAAAATGATAGTGCTAAATATCTGTATTAAAATTCATCTTACATATTACTTATTAATAGTTCTCTAAGAAAGAAAAACTTGCACAATATTATATGATTAGTAATAGGAAATTGATATCTTATTGTTGAAAATCATATTGAGTAATTGAAGGAATTTACCTTTGTTGTATTAGACTCCACAATCAGTGGGTTAGCCATGATTGTAGCTATTAGTGTATAGTTAGTGCATGAATATTATAATGTTAGTGTAGTGCATAGCTTTAATATAGCTTTACAGAAAGCTTGTTCCTTTCAGCCACTTTCGGTTTGCTTTCATAATGTATGTTTGTAATCCTCTCCTATATAAAAGAGCTCCTAAACATTTTTAGATGATATATATACACATACAGAAATTCTCTTCCATATCTCTCTGTTTTCATGGTATCAGAGCAAGGTTTGGGTGATTCTTGATTTTTCATATCCTTATTGTTTGAAGCTTTCAAGGGTTTCCACACCCTTGCCTTCATTCAACAAGGGTGACAACCAGAATAAGGACTCCATGGTTGAACCCTCAAGCCCTTTTTTTATTCACCCATCAGATCATCCGGGCCTTTTCCTAGTCTCGAAGCGTCTTGACGGAAACAATAATGCAACATGGAGACGCTCCACGGTGATTGCTCTCACTGCCAAAAACAAAATTGGTTTTGTTAATGGTACGACCAAAGCCCCGGACACAACCAAGAAGCCTGTCGATTATGCGCTGTGGGAACACTGTGACAAAATGGTTCTCTCATGGCTTCTCAACTCTGTTGAAGCAGATTTAGCAGATGGTGTTGTGTATGCTGAAACGGCACATGAGATTTGGAACGATTTCCATGATCGTTTTTCTCTAGGCAATGCTCCACAAATTTTCCAGATCCAAAAATCAATCAGTTCACATGCACAAGGTTCTATGCCTATTTCCACATACTATACAAAACTCAAAGCTTTATGGGATGAACTTACATCCTATAAAACTTAACCCACTTGTTCTTGTGGTAGAATGAAGGTTTACAATGAACAACGGGAACAGGATCAAATTATGCAATTTCTCATGGATCTCAATGAGTCTTACAATGCCATACGTTGTTAGATTCTTCTCATAAATCCTTTACCAAGCGTTCAGAAGGCATATTCTTTAATTACTCAAGAAGAAAAACAACAGGAAATTGGTTCCTCCTCGACAGAAAATTTTTCTCTTGTTGCAACAGTGCATAAGTACAAAGGCTCTAACTCTTCTCGTTTTGGAACCCAAAATCTGTTAGGAGATCGTTCATCCTTCAATCACTCTTCTCGTTCCAGAAATCCAAATCAGTCCGGAGATTGTTCATCCTCTTTTGATCTACATTGCTCTTACTATGATCGTGATGGACACAATATCGAGACGTGTTACAATTAAGTTACATGGATACCCGCCCGGACACAGGTTATTCCGTGGAAAGGGCACCAATGCAGACAATCATGGCTCTATTCAACAACAGCAGCGTGATCGGAACAAACAAAACAGCACCAATCCACGTGGACACCATTCTATCCACCAGGTTCATGCCCTGGACGCTTCCACACAACAGCAGCCAGCCCACAGAAACCTTGCTAGTTATTCTGATTCGGCAACCCATATCTTGCACCAGGTTCTTGCTGGGCTTTCTGAGGAGCAATGCAAATAACTCACCACTGCCATGGCAAACTTGTCCAAATCATCTTCCAAAACCTCAAATGTCTTTGCTAATGCAGCAGGTCACTTTCATCCATCTATTCCTTCCATTAATTCAATTTTTTCTAATTCATGGATTCTTGATAGTGGAGCCACAAATCATATCACATCCGATTCCTCTTTCTTTTCTCATAGTCATCCATCTCTTATTCCTTCAATTAACTTACCTACAAGATCGTCAGTTCCTATTGATTCCACAAGAACCATTCTTTTCAATAAAGACATCACTTTAGAACAAGTTCTTCACGTTCCTTCTTTTTGTTTACATTTACTGTCTGCTAGTAAACTCACAAAATCCCTTCATTGCTGCATCATTTTTTTTACTGATTTTTGTGTCATCCAGGACTTGGCTTCGGGGAAGATGATTGGCTGGGGCAAGCAGAACAATGGACTCTACTACATGTCGCCGTTGACCACAGCCCCACTTTCCTGTCATGTCTCATCATCGTCCTTAATCTGGCACCAACGTCTTGGGCATCCTTCATTAGCTCGTCTTCAACTTTTATCTAAATTGTTTCCTTCCATGTCTATTTCATTTAATAATGATTGTGTTGTTTGTCCTATGGCTAAGCAAACACGCATTCCATTTCCCTTAAGTACAACATTAACTGTTTCACCATTTGAATTACTTCATTGTGATATTTGGGGTCCACATTACAATCCCTTACATACTGGTGCATGTTACTTCTTTACAATTATGGATGATTTTACTAGGTGTACTTGGGTCTTCTTGATAACATACAAATCTGAAACACAGACCTTGCTTAAAGCTTTCTTTGCCCTAGTCTATAATCAGTTTAATGTCAGCATCAAAACTCTTAGAAGTGATGATGTATCCGAATTTATTTCCATGCGGGATTTTTTTCTTAATACTGGTGTCGAATTTCAACGCTCATGTGTTTTCACTCCTCAGCAAAATGGGGTGGTTGAGCACAAACACTGGTATATTCTTAACATTGCTCGTGCTTTGCGTTTTCAATCACACATTCCCTTGTCTTTTTGGGGTGAGTGTGTGCTAATCGTTGTATACCTCATTAATCATTTACCTACCCCTTTGTTGGCCAATAAATCTCCATTTGAGTTACTTTATCAGAAACTACCGCCTCTTGCCCATCTTCGTGTTTTTGGTTCTTTATGTTATGCTACCGTTGTTTATCTTGCTCATAAGTTTGCCTCCCATGCACGACGTTGTGTCTTTCTTGGTTATCCCATCGGCCACAAGGGTTACAAACTTTATGACTTGGATTCTAAAAATTTTCTTGTGAGTCGGGATGTCAAATTTTTTGAAACCATTTTTCCTTACCAGCCCAACTCTATTTCCAACCCAATTTGCACTCGCCCTATTGTCTTACCTCTTTCTTAACCAAACCACACCTCCTCCTTACCCACTCCTGCACCTGCTTCCTTTCCCACGCCCGAACCCGCTTCCTCCCCAGATCCTCTACCTCCACCTACATCATTGCCTCCTTCTCCCACCTCTGTTCCTCCTTTCATATCCCAACGTCGCTCGACCCATTCTACACAGCCCCCTCTCTGGCAACGCAATTACCTTATGTCTTTTGCTTCTGCTTCCCCTGATCAGTCATCCTCGCTGCAGGCTCTTCCTTCAGGTACTAAACACCCCTTGTCTCATTACCTTTCCAATCACCGCTTTTCTCCTTCGCACTGTGTATTTCTTGCTAACATTTTAGGAACCATTGAGCCCACTTCCTATGCTCTATGTTGATGATATTATCATTACATGCAATAATCTTGAAGAAATGGAACACCTTAAATCCTTCCTTCTCAAACAGTTCCGCATCAAGGATCTCGGTGACTTGAAGTGTTTTTTAGGCATTGAATTTTCGTGATCCAAGAAAGGTCTTTTTTTGCCCCAAAGGAAATACGCTCTAGATATTTTACAAAATACAGGTTTAACGAGGGCACGGCCAAAAAAGTGTCCAATGGAACAAAATATGAAATTACAAACCATAGATGGTGCTATACTCAATGATCCAACGAGATATAGGAGGTTGGTTGGAAAATTAATTAACTTACTGTCACAAGACCAGACATTGTTTTTGCAGTTCAGAATTTGATTCAGTTTATGCACCAACCCAGAAAACCACACATAAAGGCCGCACTTCGTGTCTTGCGATTCATTAAGGGTACACCTGGCCAAGGCTTGTTTTTCCCAGCTATAAACAATCTTGAGTTGAAAGCTTATTGTGATTCAGATCATGCAGGTTGTCCAACAACAAGAAGATCAACTACAAGTTATTGTGTGTTTCTAGGTCACTCTCTTGTCTCATGGAAATCCAAGAAACAGCCAACTATGGCTCGTTCATCTACAGAAGCCGAGTACAGGGCCATGGCAAACACATGCCTTGAAATTACATGGCTGCGATATATTTTGCGAGATTTAAGAGTCAAACAAAAAGTCCATGCTCCTTTGCATTGTGATAATCAAGCTGCATTGCATATAGCGGCAAATCCAGTTTATCACGAAAGAACGAAACATGTTGAAATAGATTGTCACATTGTGAGAGAGAAGCTACAAGCTGGCGAAATTTCTCCAATCTACATTTCTTCACGAGATGAGCTTGCAGACATGTTTACGAAAGCCTTGGGGCAGGATAGCTTCAATTACCTGAGTCACAATGTGGGACTTCTCAACATTCACTCTCCAACTTGAGGGGGAGTGTTGGAATTCATATTGAGTAATTGAAGGAATTTTCCTTTGTTGTATTAGACTCCACAATTAGTGGGTTAGCCATGATTGTAGCTGTTAGTGTACAGTTAGTGCATAAATATTATAATGTTAGTGTAGTGCATAGCTTTAATATAGCTTTACAGAAAGCTTGTTCCTTTCGGCCACTTTCGGTTTGCTTTCATAATGTATGTCTGTAATCCTCTCCTATATAAAGGAGCTCATGAACATTGTTAGATGATATATATACATACAGAAATTCTCTTCCATATCTCTCTGTTTTCACTTACCAAACTTAATTTTATATTTTTCATATTAGACACAAGGAGATGGTTCCACGTAGATCCGATTATTTAAGTATCTAATAGTGAAAAAAATTTATAAGAAATTAGTTTATGTATAATATTAATTCTACTAAATAATATTATCTACTTGATAAGAATTTTGATCATGAATGACTTTCAGCAATGCCCGCCGCCACCTGGGATGAAGGTGCATGGAGAAGGCCGGGGCTTTTGGCTCTTTGTGATCGAAAGCTGACTCAAAGCCGCCGTTGCCGCTACTGTCACCGCTGCCGCCACGAGCTGTCAACTTGCTATCATCCAAAGGCCTTGATTCAAGGGTTTTGGTTGTAAGTAAAATGAATAACAACATTAGGATCATCATCTGAGCAACCTTCAACTTCATGGCACTATCCAAGCACAAGTTCATTGTTCAATCGATGAAGAAATGGATGATGGTTTTGAAAGGCTTATATATGTTATGGTATATATGATCAATATCAAATTCTAAGACCTAAGTAAATAATCACGTAGATAAAAAATCTAAAACGAAGAAGCAAAAAAACAGAAAAATCAAACTTATCAAATCTCAGGCTACGTCCACAGAGTCACTAAGGATTTATTAACATCAATATAAAAGAGTCCCTTCCTTTCAATCTTATAAATTCTCTTTCTATAATGATTTATCTCTCACCCTCACTATTGTATATCTCTAAGATCGCAAAACTAATGAATAAATGAAAACATACAACTTCACGTGTGTATTTAGGTTATTTATAGCTGACTAGGAAGTGTTAAGGGGTGGATGATCACCTTCATGGAAAAGGTGACGGAATTACTTTGAAGAACGCCTCAAGATATCCAAGCAAATTTCAACAATAATTTTATAAGAAAACTTTTAAAAATTGTTAGTGTTAAAAAAATATGTTTTTAAAATGTGTATATATATATATAAGTATTTTGAAATATGTGAAAATTATAAATCTTTTGATATTTTATATTTGTTATTGACAGTCCTGAGCATTGTCAATAGCAGAATCCATTTTATAATCTCAACGAGTTAGCTGAACGCTAAAAATTTAGGGCAAATTACTAATACTCTCCTCGAAATTTGACTAAAATACGAATTTTTTTTTGAGATTTGAGAAATTACATCTCGTCCTTTGAGATTTATATTTGCATAACAAACTGCTCCCTAAAGTTTATATTTGCATAATAAATTGGCCCTTCATTTGTTATATAAATATAACACTCAGGAGACAATTTGTAATTTCTCAAACCTTAAAGAAAAATTTGTATTTTAATCAAACTTCGAAAGAAATGTTGGTAATTTGTCCAAAAATTTAATATAAGATTCACGTTCTTGAATTCAAGTTTCTCACGGAGCCACGAAAAATTTGCCCCATTGTTCGGCTAAGTTGTGCAAAAGATACCTTGGTTAAAATTTAAAAATAAAATTAAAATAAAATAAAAGGCAAAAAAAGTAAGACCCGTTTTATAATAATCATATTTTTATATTATATTTAGGATTAGTTTGGAATGTTCTAAAAAAGTGCACTTTTTGACTTATTGGTGGATTTGGATTGGGCTTGGGTTGGGTTTGATGTGATGAATTAGAGAGGTGATGTGATTTAAATAAGATGATGTGACTTAAATAAAATAGTGACTTTTTGATTTTTTAACTTATTTAAGTTATGCCAAACTAACTCTTAGTTTACCATGTTAATTGTCAGTATTTATGTCAGTTTTCAACGTAGTGATAATAACTCATGTAAAAAAGCAAATGTCTTATAAATATATAAAAGATATCATTTATCTTGTTTGGTTATATTTGTTTTTTCACTTAAAAAGTATAATATTTGTAATTTTAAAAAAAAAATTACCAAATATAAAAAATATATAAAGAATATAAAATTTTAATACATTTTCATATTTTGTTATATTGAATAAATTTTTTTAAAGATTTTGATACAAATTTTATACTTTTTAAATATATTAAGATTAAGTAAGTCTAAAAAGTTTTAAAAAAATTTTAAAAAATTGATTAAACTATTTTTAAAAATCACTAAAAATACAAAAATACGAATTAAAAATTCAGAAAACTATTTTTAAAAATTTCAAACCAAACAGAGTGGTTAATTTTTTGTCGTCATTTTATAATTACTATCTATATGCATATTCATTTCTGATTATTTATTTATTTATTTAGTTAATTATTAACAATTAATAAAAATAAATAATATCATCTTATGTAATTCCGTAAATTTATATTAACATACAGAAATAAGCATACCGTGTGAGCTACGATATGATGACTATTTCCGGGCAATGTCTCGGCAGTCATATTTGTATATTAAATTTAAGTTTAATTTTTTTATTTATATTTTGTATGATTAATTGTAAAAAAAATAATAATAAAAAAATAATAATAATAAAAAAAAGCCATAAGTTTCACAAGTATTTAATTTTTATTGTTCTATTAGGGTATCTCCAACGATGCATCATTTTTTTCACTAAATTTAAATAAAAAATTGAGTAAAAGCTCCTTCGAAATAACTCATTTAGCTCCAGTGCTTTGAAAGAATAAAAATTATTAATTAATTAATGTAGATAATTATTTGTAAAACTTGAACTTACCCAGAAACCTACTAAAAGCTTTGCACATAAGTTTGAAAGAAAAAATTACTCATTAATTAATGTAGATAATTATCTGTAAAAATTGATCTTACCCAGAAACATACTAAAAGCTTCACAACTAATCTCATTATCTCAGGTTTTACATGGTTTAATGCTAACTTTATTAATGAAGCGTTTGGCTATTCTAATTAGGACTAAAAAAGTACAAAAGACAAAATAGGTTAAATAAGTCAATAAGATAAAATGTCACATTCAAACTATAATCATTTTACTTTTTCTCTTACAAAAGTCAAAAATGTCAAAAAAATTGTCAAACGAACTTTTTAATCCCAAATTAAAAAAGTCTCAACTCTAAAAAGCTAACTAAAACTAAAAAACAATTCATCAAACAACAACTAAGTATACATATTTATTTTTTTAATTTTTGTAGAATATTAACAAGTTAATCATTAAACTAGAATGAAGATCAATGTGTTGTCTATAAACTCGAATATGAGATCTCTCACCAGCACTAAACTACTTTTTTAAGACCACTTACAAGCTGGTTTTTGTACTTTTATCTTCATATTAACCCGAAGACATCTCAAATTGAATTATTTTTTAAAGTAATAAAATATTTAAATAACTTTTTTATAAGATTATATAAATAAGTTATGTGATGAGATTAGATTTGAATAAATTATTAGACATATAATAGGATTATTAATAGTATTAATATCAGAATAAGTTATACCACAATGGGATAAATAAATTAACAGTAATACTACAAATCTAGATTTTGTGGTTCAAATTTATTTTACACATGAATCTCATACTATATAAATTCAATCTTAACCACACAATCTCTTTTGGGATAATTAAGGTAGGATTCGTAACATTTTTCATATATTAAATAGAAAGAGCAAATCTCACTGCAGGAAATTTAACTTTTAGACGCGTTTAAAAAATGCCGCTATAGGTCTCCAAAATGCCGCTAATATCTTTTGTGACGCTTAGCACCAAACGTTGAAGTCACGTCTGTCACTGTAACTTTATGACACCTTAGAAACGTCGTTATATTATTATAGGCGCCGTTTGCTAAATGTTGTACATAACAGTAAAATGACGTCACGATAATATTTAGCGACGTTTTCAAAACGCCATCATAGCTTCTTTTTTTTCAAATCTAACCGTTGGCAATATGGTGGCGTTTTGAGAAACGCCGTTATACCTTTTTTTTTTTTTTGGAATTGTGCTAATTTTATGTGGTCAAACTAAAACATGTAATAAAACTGAAAAATAGCACTAATATAAAACAATAACTCCCATTCAAATAGCAAATGCAGCATTAATTCACTTTCACATTTAATTTAATATTCAATCACCATTAACAACAAAATAATATATTCACAAATTATGTTTTAACATTAACCACAAAATCACATATCCATAAATCATGTTTTAGCAATAGACGCTCATATAACATAGAAGCTGTAGTTTTCACTGGCCTAAATGCCTACATCAGAACATGGAAATCAAAAACTCAAAATTTGGTTAGTGAATGAGAAACAATTGAGGTTTAGATTTTAGATACATCAGTTGAAATCAAAATGGTCAAGAAGAAGTCAAGTTACTTGAACTTCAAGAGTTTTTTTTATTTTTTAAGGGCATTGATAAACAAAGCATAAAATAGTCTTAAATTCTTAACTATACTTTTTCTTATAAAGAATGAACAACAATTGGAAGCTTATTAACAAGGGAAAATGATTAGCCATTCACAAGAATGAAAACAAAGTATAATTATTTATCTATATAAAGTTAATATATCCACAGAATGCATCACAAAGCAACAAAGAATCAAAAAAAAAAAAAAAAAAAAATCAATCCAAAGCAATAAATAATGCAAATACTAAAAACATAACCATGATGATGAAGATGTTGCAAAAAAGAATGTCCTACAATTATAATCTCTAACATTGTAAAAGACAAAGCAGAGTGTGAAATAAGTGTTTCTTTACCATCCAAGAGTGTAAAAAAGCTTCCTATTGTTAGTTCTTCTTTTTCTTATTCTTCTTCTTCTCTTTCTTTGAAAGGTGAACATACATTTAATAAGAGCAAGTATTTTAATTAATAAGGTCTTTTCTTGTCAAAAGGCTTTGATTAAATGATTGCTCATCTCTTGGGATGAAAATATATGAGATTATTGTTGATGTGGCATTGGCCTAATAGTAGGATGACTACTAAGTGAATCCACAACCTATCATTCAATAAGAGACTTAAGTTGTATAGTAGCTCTAGGAAATTTAAAGTAATAACTAGTAGAAATAGTTGAAATACGTATTGCCTATGTAATGGGTTTAAGGGTGCAACAGTTGGTACAACGGGCACGCCCACAGCTTGCAATTGAGATTCCAAAACTTCAATTCGTGATTGAAAATTTGTGCGTATAGCCTAAATTTGGTTCTCCATTACATCATTTATTTTCGACTCTAACTGCATTTGATACCGTTTAAGTTGCTCTTCAACTTGTTCTTGAACTCAAGTTTGAAATATACGATTCTGCTCGTGTGACTGCCTATATCAACCTCCAAAAACATCAATGAGAGACGGTCCCAATCCAAACGTCCTCCAAGTCCATAACTCGAGTTTTGAATTCAATAATTAGCCACCAATATGAATCATTTTAAAATTCTAACAAAGTAGTATCACATACCATAACCACATCAACTGAATCACCATTTGACATCCCATCTTTCATGTATACAACCATCGACACTTGTGGTCAACTAGCAAGAACCCCATTTTTTTTTTTTTTGTCTCATATAAATAAAAGATAGATAAAACAAATAAATAGACTTTCCCTTGCACAACAAACAAAGACAGATATATGTTTCCCTTGCATAACAAACAAAGACAAATATATTGCATAACGGCAGAGTTATTCACCCTCTAGCTGAGAAACAAAGACAGTATATGTTTCCCTTACAAAACAAACAAAGACAGATATATTGCATAACGACAGAGTTATTCACCATCTAGTTGAGAAAATAGATAGACTTTCTTTCACTCAAAAAGTAAACGATGAACTGAAGTACAATTACAAGGACAAATAAATGTGTACAAAACATGAAAAGAATAGTATTAGGATTTAGAACTAAAATCATAATAGAGGAGGCTGAAGCACTGATTTTTTTCACTAGCACGTTCTAAATTAATAGTCCTTATAGACAAATATAGAATACAGACACCATTTGACATAAACTATAATACCTTACTTCAAAATGCAGTAGCTAAGGCAACAGATAAGACGGCTATGGCCTAGAAAAAAGAAGAACACATATTTGATAAAGCATATCAGACTATTTGTTTGTGGTTGACTATTTTAAGAAAGCGATACTTAAGAAAGTACCATATAGTCATTTGTCAGCTGTAACAACGCCCGCGGGGGACCTCGCTACAGTTCGGACTCGATTTTGTTACGGTTCTAAATCTGAACCAAAGAGTCCAAATCCGGCAAATCGTTTTGAAGGAAAATAGATTTTTTGAAAGAAGTGCCAAACATGGATCGCTTTGCGGATAACGTAGTCGCCACCTAAATATTTTAAAATGGGAAATTTAGAAACCCCGACTCGGTGCGAAAAGGCCACGCGGTGTAAAATCATCACCAAAGTTGGCTCGGGAACTTGGGTACGATTAGGGAAGGTCACATCGTGAGCACCCCCTCTCGCCCGGTCAAAGACCGGCCTCTACTAACCATGATATCTGATTTTGAAAACATTGTATGCTCTTATTCCGATTATTAGCCTAGGATTACTATGTGATGCTCGCAGCAAACAAGTATAGACTGGGCCGTCTGAATTGGAACAAAACATTTCATGTTTGTTTGTTTGAAAATGGTTTGATGGTGCTACTCGCAAGTAGGCTAAAATGCGGATTTGCCACCCTCGGGTGGGCTTAGAAAACAGTGATTTTGCCACAATCTAGTGGGCTTAAAACAAACAGTCGATGAATTGCTCCAATTCAGATAACTCAACCTCCACCCACAGGCATTCAAGGCAGTTATATCATATAAGCAGTTAGCCTCATGGCAAGCATGCTATCATGGCAACACTCACACACATGCAAGGATGCTAAAGCATAAAACTTACCGAGTACTCCCAGCCAAAACAGAAACTCGTTAGAAATCATGCATGATCCTAAGTATACTGAAATGCCTAATGTAACACATACAAAATGCAACTATAGCAGGCTCGGCTATTCTAAACATGGCATATGATGATGCTACAGCTAACATGTATTCAACTTAGAATTGAAATACAATGCAGTTTGTATGATGTGCCGAGCCCGATGCATGTAAAACAGATGAATGAACGCAAACATGCTATCATCTTCAGATGCTAATTGAAATATGCCCTATATCTAACCATCCAAAGCGGGTAAATAAAAGGGAGAAAGAAATGGAGGTTGGAAGACATGCATCGCACTCACACACCCTTATTACAACATTGCCCTCGCGCAGAGGGTCCGAATAAATAATAATACAGACCCGAATAAAAGAATATACAGTCCGAAATAATACAAATTCTAATTAATTAACAAATTAATTACAAAAGAATTGGAACTGGCGTGCAAGCCGTGGACCGCCGCTTCGTGAATAGTATATCTGGTCGCTGGCGCAGAAATCCAATCGATGCCCCGATTAGCCTCGCTTGCGCTTTTCTAATTGCGTGCGATTCCGGAGAGGCGATAATTCTTCATTTTCTTTAACGGAGAGCAGGAAAAGGGCATAGCAGTGTATTTCACAAATATATGCATGTCTCGATCCTCGCGCCACCAATCACGCATATCGATGCATGATGGCCGAGGAGCAGATTTGCACAACTCAATATTGGGATGAATACACATGAATGCTACGAAAAATGGGATGCCTCGAAATGCGTGCCCACGGGCACGCAAACCGAGGCGATGCTGAAAGATGAAAATCGGATAAAACCAAAGTGCCTCGAAGTGCGTGCCCACAGGCGCGCAAACCGAGGCGATGATGAAAGATGAAAAGTCGGATAAAACCGAAGTGCCTCGAAGTGCGTGCCTACGCGCATAACCGAGGCGATGATGAGATGAAGGATGAAAACCGGATAAACCGGCAGCCAAACGTGCCTGGTAGCGCGCAAATCGAGGCGATGATGAAAGAATGAAAAGTCGGATAAAACCGGAAGTGCCTCGAGCGCGTGCCTGCAGCGCGCAAACCGAGGCGATGATGAAGGATGAAAATCAGATAAGACCGAAGTGCCTCGGCGCGTGCCACAAAGCGCAAACCGAGGCGATGATGAAAGATGAAAATCGGATAAAACCGAAGTGCCTCGAAACGCGTGCCCACAGGCGCGCAAATCGAGGCGATGATGAAAGAATGAAAAGTCGGATAAAACCGAAGTGCCTCGAAGTGCGTGCCCACAGGCGCGCAAACCGAGGCGATGATGAAGGATGAAAAGTCGGATAAAACCGAAGTGCCTCGAAGTGCGTGCCCACAGGCGCGCAAACCGAGGCGATGATGAAGGATGAAAATCGGATAAAACCGAAGTGCCTCGAAGTGCGTGCCCACAGGCGCGCAAACCGAGGCGATGATGAAGTGCAAAGAAATGGCATACGGAATGCCGAAATGGACTTACACCAACATGGGAGAGCCTCAGCTCACTCACATAGGAGGCCGTCGGGTAAAAATAAAGCTGCCTCGAAACGCGCGCACTCATGACACACAAATCGAGGCAATGATGCAGAAGCATGAAAATGCAAATTGGGCTTACGCCGACATGAGAGGGCCTCAACCACACTCACATAGGCTGCCGGAATGAGAAGAATGAGGTGCCTCGAAGTGCGTGCCAAACCGAGGCAATGCAAAAATGATACGAATGGCACGGGAAATGATATGCAAGCATGGTAATGGAATTTCAGCACCTAAATAAAGGGGAAAACAGCCCCGAAACAAATCGAAATGACACCAAGCATGCATTCATCCCGAAGTGTGAAATTAAGCCCCGAAATGGCCTATAGCCATGCTATGCATGCAAGATATGATCATGGCAGCAAGAACAGTAGCAAGGCAGTCCCAAATATGGCATTTTTTCAGTACAAAACATGGCCAAATTAATAGCACAGATATGGCAACATTAACATGCAAAAATACGGTAAAAAGGGGGGGGGATTACAAAGCAAGTGATATCTACAATGCTCAAACCCAAAAACTCAGTTCTACAACTTTAAAGAAGGGCCAAAAATATGCACATATTCAGTTTATGGAAACCCAAAAATCAGAATAAAAACATGCTAGAAATTCCATGCAAAATAGGCTCAAAATAGGCTATATCATGAGACTTGCCAAACCATGCACCAAACAGCAAACTTTTCTTCATGAAACATGTAAAGGGGGTCAAAATAAGACCCATTCCAGTTCTGACCAAAGGCCAAAACCAAAAGCACAAGAGGCTACAAAACATGCAAGAATACGGTAAATTTGATGGATTTCAAAGGAAGTACCAAAAATATACACCAAATGGCTTAAGGCCCTCAACATAACATGAAAAGGAGACAAAAACAAGACTATTTCTAAGCCTGATGAAGGCTGAAATCCGGAGCCAAGTAAGCCTAACAAAGCATGCAAGAATTAGGGCCTAAAGTGAATTTCCAAGAGAGGTGGTATATAGAATGGCCAAATGAGGTTGAGCCCTTCTACAATGTTGTAGAGGGGCTTAAAATAAGCACAAAACCAGTAGGGGTCGGAGCCCCAAAAACAAATGCAAATAGGCTAAAACTAGCATGCAAATTGGTGACATACAAGATGGATATTGAAGGAAGTGTATCATAGAAGCCTCAAATGAAGTTGAGCCCTTCTACAAAGTTGTAGAGGGACTCAATATGAGCACAAAACCAGTAGGGGTCGGAGCCCCAATTCTCAACCAAATAGAGTATAGAAATGAATCAAGAAAAAGCCCTAAAAGTTGGTTTTGAGGACTTACCCTTGAAGACTTGTCTTTCTTTGATTCTTGGCTCTGATTTGTAGCTTCTCAACTTCTGAAATTCACTTCCTAGCTGCTGGAATGGTAGTAAGGAAGGTGAGGCTAGGTGTTGATGAAGGAATGGCCTTGACACTTGAAGCTTTTTTGGAGTTTAAAGCTTTGGAAATGGAGGATTTTGGAGGGGTGATCTTGAGACAAGTTTTTCCAACCTTGAAGAGGGAGGGGGAGGGGCCTTCAAATAGGCAAGAAATGGGGTGTAAAAGGGGAGGGAAAGCACCCAATCTTTCCCTCCCGAAATATCCCCCGGATGCCCCGGGATATGTTGGAAGATATCCCTGACAAATGGACAGCCGAAAGCAAGAATCTGGCCGGCAAGGTGGTTTTCCCCAAGGTGGCCGCCCACCCACCCACCATGGCCGGCCACCCACCTCCTATGGCCGGCCAGCCACCTCAAAAAACCAACTTCAAAATTTCTGGCCGACCACCATACAAGAGTGTCCTCCCAAGTGTGTAGGATAAGGCCCCAGGGTTGGAATCTGGCAACACTGAACCAGAAGTCACAACATAGAACTTGAAAGAGAGGCTCAAAACTGAAATGCACCATTTCTGGCCGACCACCATGCCAAAGGGTCCTCCCAAATGTGTGGAACAAGGTTCCAAGGTTGGAATTGGGCAACACTGAAGCAGGAGCCACAACATAGAGCTTGAAGGAGAGGCCCAAAAATGAACTCCATAATTTCTGGCCGACCAGTATACCAAAGGGTCCTCCCAGATGTCCTGATCACAGATATGTAACTTTGGTTGGAAGAAAATACCCCTAAGGTGTTCAACATTGGCCCGGAAGTGAGCAAAACGAGCTCCGGAGGAGCGAAACTGGTTATCTGGGATAATTGCTGGCCTCCCACCCCCCAGTGATCTTCCTGATGTTGAAACAGAGGTACCTGCCAAGTTTGAACAAAAACTAATGAGAAATGAACGTTCGGGGCCAAAACCGAGCAAATCGGGATCCCAAAATGGGTGCGGGAAGTGGTGTTCGGCAAATGTGGGTATTCATGACCCAGTGTCCTCTGGAATGACAAAACAGAGGTACCGCCAAAAACCGGAGAAGATGGATGCGAAATGAATGCTCGGGACCAAAACCGCTCGGTTTGGGGTCCCAAACCGCTATGAGCACCGAAGTGGCATACGGCCACGGCGGGCATCGGGGCCCAGTGGTTCTCGAAATATTAAACAGAGGTCTCCGCCAAAAACCGGAGAAGGCCGATGCAAAATGAATGCTCGGGACCAAAACCGCTTTGGGGTCCCGAAATGGGTCGCCGCACCTAAGTGGTGTTCGGCTGCGGGGCATCAGGGGCCCCAGTGTCCCTGAACACTAAAACAGAGGCACATGCCAAAAACCGGAGAACTCGGAGATGGTTGGGCGGTTCCGAGCCGAGGCACACGGCCTGACGGCTCCGAAAACCGGAACCGTCCCGAATGGGCAAAATGGCCTACGCCACAAACGTAGCTCACGGCCACCGGGGATAGTCTACGGACCACTCCTTCCTCGAGAGAAAACAAAGAAAACCGAGCCCGTTCGCAAACCGAGACAAGGTAGAGAAGATGGTTGGAAGTCCGGAGGCACGTGGCGTGACTCGGGACTTCTGAACAAGCACAAGATGCAATATCACCGAAGCGCCAACTGGTGACGCTCGAGTCTTAAGGTCGGTCAAAAATGGGGTGTCTCTGATTGCCCTCTTTGATGTAACTCTAAGTCAAGAAGTGACGGGAGTGAATGTCAAAGCCAGAGACACCCATTTTTGACAAGGCCAAGACTTAGACAAACAATACGAGATAAACAGAGATATGCCCGCAGCAGGGGGCAAAGTGCAAAGTGATAGGCGCGAGCCGATGATCATGCAAATGCAAAGAAGTCAGAATGAAGGTGTATTGAGATAGATGCAACAGTTTTAAGCAAGAATGCAAAGCAAACAACTACATTTCATGCAGTTAGGAATGCGGAGAATCATTCAATTCTCGTCGCGTCTCACACGGAGAAGATACGATACCTGCGCGATTCGTCTGGTCGCACCAGCCTCAAATGAACCGTACATACAATATCGTGCCTGCAAAATAGAGAAATGCAACAAGAACAATATGCCGACAACATATATTCAATATGATTCCTATGATTCCAAAAGTTCGACACACACAGTGTCGGTGAACGAATGCAACATAACGCGAGAAAAGATAATGCGCGACAACGCATGCTCAAGCATAGAAAGTTCGGTATATCAAGAAATCATGCATGATAATGCAAAACAATCACGAGAATGCGAATTAGGAGCCAATAATGACAAATGAGCACAAATCAGGATGCCCGGTTGTTGCACAATAACGAGCTGGAAAATGCGCATTCCGGCGACGGCAACCCGATCGCGGCCTCTGATTTACATTCCGGAGAGGTCACGACGTGATTAAAATGGATACACTCGATTTCGATGAATAACGATGAGACACATGTCAATAATTGCAATTAAAGTTTCAATGAGCAATTCGCGTAAAGTGTACTTTTCTTCAACTTTTTGGTCCCGGAGCTCGATTTTCCTCAAAATTTGCAGAGAGAGGGAGGGTGGGGACATGGTCGGCCAGCCCATTGCCCTAGGAGAGGCCATCGGCCGAGCCAAAAGTAGAGGGGCGGCCAGTTGTTAGGTGGCCGGGCCACCTCCCCCAAAAGCAGGGCATTTTGGTCATTTTTGCATTTTCTATATATATGCACCTCCATTGCCTCCAAATCACACCCAAAGTTGCAAAACTTCTTCCTCTTGCTCTCTAGGCCACTTTCTCTCAGATCTGCATTTTATCTGGCGTCCCTCGGCCTCCCACGAAGTTGTTTTTGCGAAATCTTCAGATTTAAGCACTTTGAAGCGACTAAATTTCGACTTTGGGGCTTCTCTTCTCATTTTCACCACTTGAGGTAATTTTGTTTCAATATTTGGAAAATTTTCCCGGGGGTTGACTTTTGTTGACTTTTTCATTTCCCGAGAGTTGACTTTTGTTGACTTTTTCCAATTTTGGCCCATTTTGCTCATTTTTGCTCCTCTTTGCAGATTTCTCGCAATGGCAGGTCATTTTCCTCACGACGGAGGTTTTCCCGGTGCCGGAGATGATTTTGACTTTATGGTATTCCCGCCGGGGGTTCGCCCTTTCTTTCCCGATCGATATGCTCCGGCGGTTCATAGGCTTCCGCGAGCCACTTTCCGTCATTTTACCGATTTTAACGATCGAGCACCCGGGGATCTTCTCTTACGAGAGCCGGAGCAGCACCTCTCCTATGATGCAGAGGTATTTTATTATCCGCATCTTTCGTGCATCATGTACCTTTGCCATGCTTAGACACACAGTTTAGCTTACGACTCAGTACTTGTATTTTGAGCATGTGACTTAGCCACTTGAATTTCATGAACACTTGGCACATTGAATAATTGTGAACGCACAGTGCACCTTAGTTAGAAATTGAACACACAGCTCCAACATTGATTCACTGAAGACACAGCCTGAAGTTGAAAATGAGCACACAGCACATACTGACCAAGAGTAGGACACGTAGTCTCCAAAACTCAGACTTTCTGAACACACAGCCCAGCTTGGAAGCGAACACACAGCCCACTGATTAAAAGTAGAACACACAGCCCTAAACTTGAAGCACCGAACACACAGCCCAGATTTGAAGTGAACACACAGCCCACTGACGTTGAGTAGAACACACAGTCCCAATTTGAAGTGAACACACAGTCCACTGATGTTGAGTAGAACACACAGTCCCAAACTTGAAGCAAACGCACAGTCCACTGATGTTGAGTAGAACACGCAGTCCCAAACTTGAAGCAAACGCACAGTCCACTGATGTTGAGTAGAACACACAGTCCCAAACTTGAAGCGAACACACAGCCCACTGATGTTGAGTAGAACACGCAGTCCCAAACTTGAAGCGAACACACAGTCCACTGATGTTGAGTAGAACACACAGTCCCAAACTTGAAGCGAACACACAGTCCACTGATGTTGAGTAGAACACGCAGTCCCAAACTTGAAGCGAACACACGTTTAATCGATGTTGAGTAGAACACGCAGATCCCAAACTTAGGGAACACACACGCCCATCGATGTTGAGTAGAACACACAGTCCCAAACTTGAAGCGAACACACAGCCCACTGATGTTGAGTAGAACACGCAGTCCCAAACTTGAAGCGAACACACAGCCCACTGACGTTGAGTAGAACACACGGTCCCAAACTCAGATGTACTGAAACTTTGAACACGCAGCCCAAATACCAAATTTACTGAACACGCAGCCCGTTTTCACTTCATTTGCACACAGCTCATTTTCGCTTTATTTGCACACAGCTCATTTTCACTTCATTTGCTGATCCATGCATTGATTCTAAATGCAGGTTCGTTCTCGGACAGTGCGAGGATATGGCTCCGGCGCCGCAAGGGAATGGTATTTTGAGCTTCCGGAAGCTGTCCGGGGATTGGTCGATCTTGCAGGATTTGGGCCATTCTGCAGAGGGTTATCTCGTTGCCTCATTAGTAGGACCCTATTTGCAGCTTTAGCAGAGAGGTGGGACACTACCAATTCCTTCCATTTTTTCTGACGGGGGACATGACCATGACCCCACTGGATTTCGCTATGCTCACCGGCCTAGACTTAGGCGGTAGGCCCATTCCCTATGACGAGGATATGGGTGAGTGGCAGGCTGCCTGGATGCATTTGTTGGGGACACACCCGCCTGTAGACAGAGGTTCGGGGAGAGTCCGATACTCCTGGTTTGCTTCCTATTTCCGGCGGCCACAGATGGAGCCTGAGACTCCTGAGGAGGCGGAGCAGTACGCCCGTGGTTTCCTTATGTACCTCCTCGGTACCACCTTGTTCGCCGATAGAGGGAACATGGTAGGGTTGTACTTACTGAGCGCTCTAGTGGACCTATCACAGGTGAGCCAGTATGATTGGGGCGGCGCTGGCCTGGCTACCCTTTACTGCTACATGAGCGCAGTCTCTCGCACACGAGGGGACTTACTTGGCGCTCTGGAGAGCACAGGAGGTACATTCCGTCCGCTTGATTTTCATTTTGCTCCTCATTACTTGTTCACCGCACACACACGGCGCACTTTGCATTCTGTATTCTGCCTTTAGCACTTTGTACTGACACTCTGCATTGCCTTTCTCAGCTGTGGGTGTATGTGTACTTCCCCACATTGGCCCGGAGATGGAGGTGGTGGGACCTCCTATGACTCCATTTTCTTTGATGTTTGAGGGCGAGCATCTGGCGAGGCCTCGAGAGACTCTCCTCTCGCGACGATACTTTGATACTGCTCGAGCAGAGGTATTGCTTGAACTCTCGCCTTTTATTTTTATCTTTGATCCGCTTCAGATATCCGATTTCGACCGATTTGTATATCGGTTATCCACAGATCACCGCGCCTTTAGGCGCTTCGATGACGGCTCGAGACTCAGACTCGAGCGTCGAGTTGTTGTCGATATAGATTCCTCGCCGAGGGACCAACGGTGGTTTGGTTCTCGGGAACGCTTTGTCAAATACGATATGGGGCGATTCTCGGAACCTCTGCTGTGCCTCCGCACACCATGCGGATCGCCGATAGATTATCCCCGAGGAGGTCGAGCAAGATATGCAGGCGTTGATGCTTTGTTGCATCATCTCGATGGGAACTACGCCACCTACCGCGATATATTTGATGCCCCGCTGACGGAGTGCGGGCTCGCAGACGGACCTCATCGTGCACCGTCTTCGAGTCGCGCCCATGCTACGAATATCCCTTCTTCTAGCGTATTTGGCAGATCCAGAGGGGGGCGCCGATCCCTCCGATCCCTCCGCCTCTTGATCATCCAGTGGCGACATGCCGATCGAAAGGATTTAACCGGGCGATTTGGGGACGCCTTACCAGATTCCGCTAGAGCCTCTCCTCGATCACAGATATGTTAGAGACCCTGACTCGCCCCCGGTATATTTTTCAACTTTGATTTATCAGTCAGATATTTGAACATTGATTCCGTTACTGATAGTCTTGCATTTGTATTTGCTGCCTCCTGTTGTATATACGGACGAAGCCGCCGGGAGTAGCCACATTCGAGGGCATGATCTTCGGAGGAGACGCAGATGAGCATGGTGGGTGTGGAGGTACTGTTCATTTTCCCTGTAGTACCATGTTTCTGATGATACTCCGGTTTTAGACCTACTGCTATATTGATAGACTGTAGAGCACATCCGACACACACCTTTTCACATTCTCGCATTTACACCGCTTATGCTTGAACTGATGTGTTGCACTTTGCATCTTCGTGATGCCTCCCAGATATGCTTCATCACGGGCCAAAGCACGGGGCCCTCTCGAGAGGTCGAGGTGCTAGACCTACCCGAGGCTGTGGATCGGAGGAGCCGGGCCATCCGTGTCTCATCGAGGAGCGGCGAGAGGGTCGCAGACGCAGGCACCCATCGTCGAGGATGACGAGGAGGAGATCGCAGATCATGTGTCAGCGGCGTCTCCTGGAGAGGGAGGCCCTGGTCTTGGTTCCGAGAGCGGAGACGAGCCTGAGGGGGATCCGGAGGATGACAGCTCCGATCCAGATGGTGATGATGATGTAGAGATTATCCCGCAGAAAAGGATGAGGGGGCCTCCCCCTTCTCGCTCCCGAGGGCACTGATGTTATTTCCTGCTTTATTCTACTTTTTAGCTAGTAGTTTGTAGCACTTTGCACATTTGTTAGGCAGTTTAATTTTCTGTAAAACTTGTACCTTTATTTTTGTAAGACATGATGAAATGAAACAGCTTTTGAAAAGATGTTGTATTTGAAATTCTCATCATCGCATCGCATTATTTTGCACAAAATGGAATTGAATGGAAATGCGCCTCATGTATTTACCGGGTTAGGTGGGGAACCGACGCAACAAAGCAAAACAAAACGACTCACTAAGAAATAAAACAGAATCTTAGCGAGTTTACAACTCGATAAACAAAGTACAATAATGTTAACGACTCAATAGACAAGACTTAACAAAATTGTGTAATCAAAAAGTAACAACTCAAAACGCAAAACGCGACAGCTCGACAAAACTTACAACTCAATAAGCAAAAACAACAACTCGATAAGCAAAAATATAACACGATGCACTGCGGATGGACTATCTGGATAGTGGAGTGTATCCAAAATTGATAGGCCTGGATGCCTTCTACTACCGGGAGACAATCAGATTTGCAGGGAGTCCACTACTGCTATAGGTAATGTTTCCCACCCAAGCTCACTTGTATTTGCTTACATCACTCGACCCTCGGGCTCGACTTTTCTCGCAAAAAAAAACCTTATCTTACTTTTCTCGTCAGACATCTCTATTCTTTATTCTCTCATTTTTCATCCCTCCCCGGATATAGTTGATGGAGAAGTTGCAAGTTGTGGACTCTTGCCCTGCCTATTCAAATTTCGCGGCTACTTTTTCGAACGCCTAGTTAATGCTCCCTGAGAGCCGGTGGTTCAATGGATGCGAACTTGTCGCCAGATCGCATTGCATGGCGCCGTCCTCGCTTAATCTTTTCAAATGATGAGTTACAAAGAAGTTCCGGGATACTAGGATCCGCTCGATCGGCTTGACTCATCAGATATTTTATCTCCCATTCCGTACTCGCGCTAGTTCGGTCATACAAGCCGGGCCTAAGTTGGCATCCAAGCTTTGACTAGCTCGAGGGGGCGCAGGGACACCTGACTAGACTATGCCCTAGATTTATTGCTTTATTAGTACTTTGAAAGTTTTCTAGCGTGAGTGTAATGAAAAACAACTTCAATTGTATGCAAGAGCAAAAGAACTCGGTTTTGAAATTAATGAAATTGAAGGTTGTGGTACCGAAAATCCTCCGCTTTTGGTCCAAAATGGTCTTAGTTGTGAAAAGATTAATTTGAACAAAGTCAACTTTTATGAAAACTTTTCAAAACTATTTTCGATATGGATCGAATCGACACGCTGAAATCATTAACGAGATACACAACCTCGAATCCTAGCAACCGGAAAGTTGCCCTAGTCAAAAAGGGCTCACCATTCAATAGCAACGGAAAGTTGCCCTAGTCCGATGACATCGAACACTCCATTGCAACGGAAAGTTGCCCCTAGTTTGCATAGCACTGTACCGGAGATCACAATAGATGCTGATGAATAAAGATGACTGAGATGGTCAAAATGGACAAAGTTGATCGGGGAAAAGATTGTGACTGAACTTCAAGATGAAGCGCCACGATCCCAAAGATGGGAATCAAGTCTTACGTAGTTCAGGGTCAGGTTCACTCGAGTGTTTTTGCTCTCCTTTGCGCTCTAACTTTTGCCTAGGTCGCCTTTTTGGGTTTTCAACCTTGCGAGCTCAGTTTTTATAATTTTCAAATTTTCAATGCTCTGAGTTTTGCCTAGGTCGCCCTTTCGGTTTTCGCCCAGCGAGCCTCTCAAGGGTAGTATTTCTTCAACTTGTCCATATTGATCGGTTGGGAAAACTCCAAGCCATCTAGATCCATCGTAACCACGGCCACCGACCGACATTGACTTGATGATGTAGGGACCGGTCAATTGGGTCGATCTTGCCCCTTGGGTCGTGGATGGGAGCTCGGTTGTCTTTGAGTACCAAATCTCCTTCTTTCAAGTTCCTGGACTTAACCTTCTTGTTGAAAGCCCGGGCGATTCTGCGTTGATAACCCTGAACGTGGTACAGTGCTTTCAATCTCCTTTCATCAAAGAGCATGAGTTCTTCAAACCTGCTTTGCTGCCAATCCGCTTCGGCTATCTGGCACTCGGCCAATACTCGCAATGATGGGACCTCGATCTCAATTGGTAGAACGGCCTCCATCCCATAGACTAATGAGTACGGAGTCGCCCAAAGAGAAGTTCTCGATCAAGTCCTCAGAGCCCCATAGAGCAAACGGCAACTTATCCGGCCAGTCCCTGTAGGTTTCCACCATCTTCTGTAGTATGCGCTTGATGTTCTTGTTGGCGGCCTCCACTGCTCCGTTGGTTTGCGGCCGGTAAGTAGACGACTTATGAAAAGCCACGTTGTATTTTTCCAACAAGTCAATCACCTCCTTCTTGAAGTGGGAACCATTGTCAGAAACTATTTCATTTGGGACTCCGTAGCGACAGATAATGTTGTTTCTGATGAATTTTGCAACGTGTGAAGCTTTCAACACTGCGTAAGATTGGGCCTCAACCCACTTCGTGAAATAATCTATCGCTACGAGGATGAACTCATGCCCGTTCGACCCTTTCGCGTAATGCTCCAATCACATCAATTCCCTGCATGTAAAAAGGCCATGGCGAAGTCATGTTGTACAAATTTTGACGGCGGAATGTTCATGCGATTTGCATGAATCGACATTTGTGGCATCGCCGATTTAAACCGATACAATCCTCCTCCATGGTGGACCAATAATAACCTTGCCTAAGGATCTTCCTAGCCAACATCACCCCATTCATATGTGCACCGTGATTCACCCCCGTGGATGGCTTCCATCGACGTTTGGACTCTTCAAAGATCAACACACGGTTTATGCATTCCCGGATGACCTCTTCTATACGCTTTACCCCGCAGATGATGAACTGGATCGACATTCTTCCGATTGCCCTCTTGTCTTTGGCATTTACCTGGCGGGTATGTTTCGCTTTCCAAAAGTTCCGATGTCGTAATACCGAGGGTGTTCGCCCGAACTTCATCTATGGTCGCAATCGACTCATAGGCGAAAGCGAATTTCGTCGATAATGACCGGACGATTCGGACTCCACGGATGTCTATCATGGATGATAGAGTTGCTAAAGCGTCTGCGAACTTGTTGTTCTCTCTTAGTAGATGAGTAAAACTTAACTTTTCAAACCAAGGAATCAGCAAATCCAAGGTTTGGTGATACATCATCATATTTTCTTCTTTTACTTTCCAGTCTCCTTTAGCTTGAGACACAACAAGATTCGAATCTCGATGACGCCCAAATTGCCTTGCCCCTAATTCCGTGGTCGCTTCCATACCAAAGAATGCACGCCAGATTCTCGTTATTTGAGACTTTGAAACGGAGTTTGAAGGCTAGAGGGATACGGGAATTGTCGGGTGCTATCAGCAACACTCCTATCCCGTACCCATGTTGATTTGACGCTCCGTCAAAGTACATTGTCCAACTTTCCTCGTCGATATGCAGAATTGCTTCATCTGGGAATAGGTACTCAACTGCTTCATCCCCCTCAACCGGATGGTCGGCAAGGAACTCTGCTCTCGCTCGCCTTCTTTACCGACTTGCGGCCACATATGTAAGATCAAATTCGAGAGCAACAAAGAACCAACGAGCTAGCCTACCAGAAGTTACCGGTTTCTCGAAAAGATATTTGATGGGATCAAGTCGCGAAACCAGCATTACAGAGTGAGCTAACAAGTAGTGCCGCAACTTCCTGGTAGCCCATACCAGAGCTAGACAAGCCTTTTCCAGCGGCGTATACCGGGTCTCATACTCTAGCATTTTCTTGCTCAAATAATAGATGGCTTTCTCCACCCTATCTTCTGATTCTTGTGCAAGCATGCAGCCCATTGTGGTCTCAGTCACTGACAGGTACAAAATCAACGGTTTCCCTGATTCTGGTGGTGATAAAACGGGTGGGTTCTGTAGATATTCTTTAATCTGTTCAAACGCAGCTTGACACCGGCCGTCCCATTGGAATTTCTTGCCTTTCTTCAGAAGACCAAAAAGTGGTTCACAAGTCAAGGTTAGTTTTGAAATAAACCGTCTTATGAATTGCACTTTACCCAGAAAGCCTCGCACCTCTTTTTCAGTCTTTGGTGGTGGCATTTCTAAGATGGCCTTGATTTTGGAAGGGTCGACCTCGATGCCCCTTTGTGTAATCAGAAACCCCAGCATTTTTCCCGCTGTAACACCAAACGTACATTTCTGAGGGTTTAACCGCAACTCAATTCACGATCCGTTGGAAAAACTTGCCCAAGGCGGTGTAGTGGCCCTCTCTTTCTTTGGACTTGACAATCATGTCGTACACGTACACCTCAACCTCTTTGTGGATCATATTATGTAGTATTGTGGTCGCGGCCCGTTGATAAGTAGCCCCAAAGATTCTTCAACCCAAACGGCATGACCCGATAGCGATGTTCTACGGGTGGTGAATGCGCTTTTCTCCGTCCTCCGTGCCATCACAATCTGGTTATAGCCCGAGAAGCCATCCATGAACGAGAGCAAGCATGCCCCGTCAGAAAGTCCACTAGCTCATCAATGTGTGGCAGGAAGTCGCCCTTGACCGCTTTGTTTAAATCCTCAAGTCTACGCACACCCGGATCTTGCCATCTTTCTAAGACCGCACTATGTTGGCCAACCAAGTGGGATATTCGATACTAGCAGAAGCCCGTCAATTTGCTTGGTGACCTCTTCTTTGATCTTGAGAGCCCAATCCGCGCGGATCCTTCTGAGCTTCTGCTTGATAGGTCGGGCCTCGGGGTCAAGGGGGATCCGATGCTGTACAATCTCAGGGTCGATTCCAGGCATGTCTTCGTAGGACCACGCGAAAACATCTTTGAAATCTTTTAATAAAGCGACTAAGCGCTCGCGTTCCTCCGAAGACAACGTGGACCCGATCTGGACCAGCCGCGGGTCCTCCTCAGTACCAATATTCACGGAAATGATTTCATCCGTTAAGGGTTTAACAAACCTCTTGCTCTTGCTTAATTAGACGTTAAAACCGGAGGAACTTCGTCCTCGCTGCTTTGATCAAAATTTTGAAAGTCCGAATTAATGCAATAAATTAGGGCACGTAAAAGTACTCGGAAACCACATTCACCTCATTCTCATTAAGTTCATCCAAATCGCCCGATTCATCTACAACAGACTCAAATGAAAAGGAAAAAGACGACCGACAAGATCGGCATCCGGTTGACACCCCAGAGTACCAGACTCAGACTTCGAGCTGAACTCGATTCCAACTCGAAGACTTCGGTGGAATCAGATTCGCTCACTACCCGACCGAACCGCTGGATAAGAATCCTCCTCAGATCGCCAAATGAGAGGGTGCGATCGATCGTCCAAGATAGTCGCTGGTTGGCCCGCACTGCTTTCATCTCCAATCATGGAAACCGCGACGTTATTCCCAAGCAATCTGGTCGATCGGAGGATCGAGAGGAGACATGCGATGCTACCCCATTTCCAATTCGGGCCCTCGGGATCCTCTGCCAGATTCTCGCTCAATCTCGGTTATTGGGTCTGCTCGCTTCGCTGAACGCTATCATCGAGATAGTTGCAGTCGAAGAAGATTTCGAAACCTCGCACGCTTCCTCCGCGTTCAACCATGGTTACGGGAAGCCGCAAAATGGAAAATCTTCCCTCCGGAAGCGTCGCTCGTGGTACCCCAGATGGGCCTATGCATTAGATCAAAAGGCTTCCCAGCCTGCTTCGCCCTGGCCCTGCTGGCCATTTCCTTTCCTTTCCTCGTCCAGTCTTCTTTGGTAGGCAGATAACCTAATCCAAAGGTATGTGGATTATGTGGCACTTCGGCCAACGCTGCGACACCTTTCCGGCCGCTTCTTCCCAATCCCATCCCAGGGATATGCTGTAGCTTGTTCATGAGGTAGACGGCTTGAGCGCTGACATACAAACCCTCATTCACAGCCATTATGTTTTGTACCACCCGGGCCTCAGCCAAAGTAAATCCCGATATAAACATATCCTCCATGCCGTGTTCAATCTCCAGGACTGGCGTAGATACCTCCGGAGGGGGATGGATTGATGAGTTCCCAAAAACAATGGCTACTCCCTTTCCAAAGGGGTATTTCACCATTTGATGTAGAGTAGATGAGATGGCCTTTACTTGATGCAACCAGGGTCGCCCCAAAAGCATGTTGAAAGATGCAGGGACCTCCAAGACATGAAAATCTATTTCGTGTTGTCGTGCCCAATCTTGGTTTGGATTCTCACCGCCCCGTGACATCCTCGCTTGTATTATCATACGCCTGATTACTTGAGTAGTCGGTGAAGTCCGCAGTTTTAACCCAATCGCATAGGCCGCTCGCCGACAAACATTGATAGCGGACCCGGTCAACAAGAACCACCGAATCCATTTGTCCTCGCATTCTACGAGATGTAGAGAGGTCTGTATGGTCCACGCCTCAGCGGCAATTCTTTGTCCAGAAGGTCAATGCCGGGAACCTCCTCCCGGAAGACCAAACCAACTAGTTGTTCCGGCGTAGTTTCGATGGAAAGTTTCGTCATTCATGGCAGATAAGACAGCCCACGGCACCCTCGGCCATAAGCATTCCCCAAATGGAGATGTTCCGCTTGTATTTTCTTTAGCCGCTTCAAGATGTTCTTCTTCCGCTTGCTTCTTCGCTTTCCGCCTCCTTATCTTTCCCCGATGCCTCGGGTTGATCAAGGTGTGGAGGCTTGAAATACCGCCCACCTAGTCATGTGGTCTACCTCCTCGAGGTACTGTGCATCGTCTGGCCACACCGCCTAGCCTTCGTGTGGGCAAGATACAAGTCGCCATCTTCCCACCACATTCCATTAGCGTCTAGCGTGCATCCGTCTGTTCGCTTGTTTGTGCTTTCAAAGCTTTCATTCCTCATGCTCACAAAGATGTCTTCGTGCCCGCAAAGACTCTCGGCTCCCTCATGGTTCTTTGCTTTTCTGCCTCTCAGAGGCCCATCTCTTTCTTGTTCCTCCAAAGAACAACCGTGCGGTTCTCAAAATGTTTCGTTTTTGAGCGAAATTCTTATCGGCGCCTCCGCAATGTATTCGATCCTCGGCCCTTCCGCCACAAATGGTACAATATCAGTGATCATCCAACCACCCGACGACTTCACGACTCTCATCTTTGAACCGCTTAATCGATGCATCCCCGATTCCTCGCAGAGAATTGAAGGTTAGCGAAGTCCTCTTCCACCACAATCAAACCATCCCCGCCGATTCAAGCTTGTCCTCCGGAGCATACACAACTCAAATTTCTTCCCAAGAACCCCATACTCAAATTTTAGATCGCTCATCGACAAGATATATCCACTGGATCATAAGCTCGCCAGAATTCTCAGATAGCTCCACCCCAGACTCAACAGTTCTGCCCTCCTCAGAAGCTTGCCCCGTTCCATTCTCGGTGGTCACCACCTTTGGCTCAGGTTGGGTTGGGGAGGTGTCCAACACGCACAAGTCAGTGCTGTCAGGAAGGACCACCTCTGGCTTGGGTAAGTGGGAGGGAGTTATGTAGATACTGGGATCGTAAGATGCGCCCCCAGTGCGGATAAGGTTGACTCTTTTTGGTGGATCTTGGTTGTGTTTGGGGAGTGGGTTGTTTGTGACGTTGGGTCCTTGAGGAGGTAGGATGATGTTCCTGTCAATGAGGTCCTGAATCTCATGACGCAGCCTGTAACATTGGTCGGTGTCATGACCATGTCAGCCGGTGGTATTGGCAATATTTGGTGGATTATGGGATGGGGAGTGGATTCGGAGAGGCCTTGCCCAAGGGTTTCAGTGCCCCTTTCTCGACTAGAACCCCGAGGACTTTAGACAAAGGCATATAGAGTGGGAGAAGGTTCGTTGACCTGGGTTGGTATCTTGGGCTTGATTATCGCCTCCCAGAGGCATCGAAAAAAGGTGTGGCCGCGGACCTTGGTTGGGAAGGGGATTGGTGGTGACCATTCCGACCTGTAGTTCTTGTATTGGCAGAGCCACTCGGCCTGCATTGGTATTCCGATTAAATGTTCTTCGGTCGATCCCGATCTTGGTCAAACAGACTGTTTCATTGCATCCTCTATCCGTGATCCCCATATCATGCAGATCTGCGAAGGTGGGGAAAGGGATCAAAATCATCTTCTTCATTAATGCCGCCGGAGATTGCGCACAATCATCCGAATTTGATCTCTATCATTGGCCTCAAGGTCATCATCGATGCCTTGGCTCTCCACCGGTGACGAAATCGTAAAAGACTCTTTAGGCTCGCCGCTGCCTCGAGATCACGAGTCGTGACCTCGACGGCGGTTGTATGAATATTGTGCAAGGAAGGCCTCACCATCTCATCCCGCTTTGTTTTCACATCATCATCGAAGTTTTGAGTACCAAGTGGATGCCACACCGGCTGTGGTTCGACCAACAAAGAAAGCTTTTATGCGGGTTAGGCCCATTGGTCTTAAGACATCCGAGAATAGCCGAGGTGTACCATAGGATCCTCGCACCCATCAAAGCGATCGATCCGGGGCATTTTAAATCGTTTGGCGAGTCACGGCCACATCAAGATAGCCGCCTTCAATATTTGGGATGGCCTTCGCCTTGAGACTTCTTAAAGAGCTTCTCCAACTTGCTCAATTTCAGAGTCGTTCGTCTACCTCGAACTCAAATGGAGAGTCCGGTGCTTAGGGTAATGTTTTTGGACAAGCCAGGGTTGTGAGCCGCCTGCTGGATGACCTGTGTCCTCTTGAACGTTTGGGGGTTTGGCGAATATTCTGCTGATTCGAGGGTATTCAGGCGCTGGGCATTTTGAGGGTTTGAGGGGCATTCGCCAATGTAGTTGTTCGTAATGGGGCCCCGTGGAGGAGGAGCTCGACGGAAGCAGACGCCGCTTGTTGTAATCTGTGATCAACTCGCATCAAGGGCCATGACAATGCTTTGTTGTCCGAAAATTCCCTGGCGGATAGCATCATCTTGCATTTGCTTCATGCTTTGACCATCCGCGATCATCGCTTATTGTTGGGTTCTCATGTTCCATCTCAAAATCGCAAGGGTGTCTCTATAGCGTAAATGGGAATCTCAACCCGACTATCTGTCTCTAAAGTAGACCATTGTACTAATAATCTTCGCTCGATGGATCGCGTTTCTGCCTCCTTCTAAAACCGGGTAGCGAATGGAACATCGATGTCCGTCAACTAGATCCTCGGATCGGTTGAGTCGGCGACCTCGTGTCCGTATTGCTTGGGGGTATCGACGGTTCTAAGCAATTGTGCTACAAACCCCTAGCAAAAGGATAAATAAAAGCGAAAAAAGAAATAAATAACGTAAATAAAGCATAACAAATTAAATTGAATACACACACATGGGTGTAAAACGCAAAGATAACGGCTTAAATTGAATACACCACACACACGGTATAAAAACGGGCAAAGATAACGGCTTGAATTGAATACACCACACACAATGGGTATACAACAACACACGCTTGGTAAGCCGCTATACATCGCCTCAAATCTTGGTCAATATTCCTCAGACATCGTTTCGATAAATCAATCGATATCCGCAGACAACCGATTCTCAAATCTTTGGATAATGCCCGCAGTTCGATTCCCAAATTCAAAAATCGATGCCCGCAGTTCGATGCCCAAACTCATATCGATACATGCATTCCTGTAGAGACGCACTCTAAAAGCACATAACAGATAAGTGAGAGCCAAAACACCCCTATGTTGGGGTAGGGTTTCCCTGTCCTATTTTGTCAGGAGCTAGGGTTTCACTACGCACACAGTGGCTTCAAACAACCTATAAACGGGTAAGCAACCTGTCCTAGTTTGGAATGGTCACTATGGATCCGAATATGCACTAGGTCGAATGGTCGAAAAGGGTGCCCCAGTAAAACCGGGGTTTGTGTTCTACATCGGCAGAGCTGTGAATCGCAAGCCTTATGGACATGCCTTGACAAGACAAGCCTCCCAAGAAACCGCCAGAATAGCAGATGGCAAACACGGTGTCCTAGGCGCACCGATGCAAATGCAATGCAAAGAAACACACAAGCGTAATCAAAAGCAGATATCACGAGTTCGAGTCAAGTTCTCTAAATTCCCCAGCAGAGTCGCCAGAAACTGTAACAACGCCCGCGGGGGACCTCGCTACAGTTCGGACTCGATTTTGTTACGGTTCTAAATCTGAACCAAAGAGTCCAACCGCAAATCGCTTTTGAAGGAAAACAGATTTTTGAAAGAAGTGCCAAACATGGATCGCTTTGCGATAATGAGTCGCCACCTAAATATTTTAAAATGGGAAATTTAGGAAACCCCGACTCGGTCGAAGGCCACGCGGTCCGCCATCACCAAAGTTGGCTCGGGAACTTGGGTACGATTAGGGAAGGTCACATCGTGAGCACTTTCTCGCCGGCCAAAGACCGCCTCTACTAACCATGATATCTCGATTTTGAAAACATTGTATGCTCTTATTCCGATTATTAGCCTAGGATTACTATGTGATGCTCGCAGCAAACAAGTATAGACTGGGCCGTCTGAATTGGAACAAAACATTTCATGTTTGTTTGTTTGAAAATGGTTTGATGGTGCTACTCGCAAGTAGGCTAAAATGCGGATTTGCCACCCTCGGGTGGGCTTAGAAAATAGTGATTTTGCCACAATCTAGTGGGCTTAAAACAAACAGTCGATGAATTGCTCCAATTCAGATAACTCAACCTCCACCCACAGGCATTCAAGGCAGTTATATCATATAAGCAGTTAGCCTCATGGCAAGCATGCTATCATGGCAACACTCACACACATGCAAGGATGCTAAAGCATAAAACTTACCGAGTACTCCCAGCCAAAACAGAAACTCGTTAGAAATCATGCATGATCCTAAGTATACTGAAATGCCTAATGTAACACATACAAAATGCAACTATAGCAGGCTCGGCTATTCTAAACATGGCATATGATGATGCTACAGCTAACATGTATTCAACTTAGAATTGAAATACAATGCAGTTTGTATGATGTGCCGAGCCCGATGCATGTAAAACAGATGAATGAACGCAAACATGCTATCATACTGTATGCTAATTGAAATATGCCCTATATCTAACCATCGTAAGCGGGTAAATAAAAGGGAGAAAGAAATGGAGGTTGGAAGACATGCATCGCACTCACACACCCTTATTACAACATTGCCCTCGCGCAGAGGGTCCGAATAAATAATAATACGTAATTCAATAAAAGAATATACAAATTCAATAATACAAATTCTAATTAATTAACAAATTAATTACAAAAGAATTGAATCGGCGTGCAAGCCGTGGACCGCCGCTTCGTGAATAGTATATGGTCATGGCGCAGAAATCCACTGGGATGCCCTGATTAGCCTCTGTTTGCAGTTTTCCTCGAATTGCGTGCCAGATTCCACAGAGCTAATAATTCTTCATTTATTGCTCCAACCGAGAGCAGGAAAAGGCCATAGGAGTGTATTTCAGAAATATATGCATGTCTCGATCCTCGCGCCACCAATCACGCATATCGATGCATGATGGCCGAGGAGCAGATTTGCACAACTCAATATTGGGATGAATACACATGAATGCTACGAAAAATGGGATGCCTCGAAATGCGTGCCCACGGGCACGCAAACCGAGGCGATGCTGAAAGATGAAAATCGGATAAAACCAAAGTGCCTCGAAACGCGTGCCCACAGGCGCACAAACCGAGGCGATGATGAAAGATGAAAATCGGATAAAAGTGGCGAAGTTTCGGCGCGTGCCTAGCGCCGCAAACCGAGGCGATGATGAAGGATGAAAATCGGATAAACCGGCAGCTCGTGCGCGTGCCACAAAGCGCCGCAAACCGAGGCGAGGATGAAAGATGAAAAGCGGATAAACCCGAAGGGCCAGGAAGCGCGTGCCCACAGGCGCGCAAATCGAGGCGACGATGAAAGAATGAAAATCGGATAAAACCGAAGTGCCTCGAAACGCGTGCCCACAGGCGCGCAAACCGAGGCGATGCTGAAAGATGAAAATCGGATAAACCGGCGTTCGGGCGCGCGTGCCCACAGCGCCGCAAACCGAGGCGATGATGAAGGATGAAAATCGGATAAAACCGGCAGTGCCTCGAAGTGCGTGCCCACAGGCGCGCAAACCGAGGCGATGCTGAAGTGCAAAGAGATGGCATACGGAATGCCGAAATGGACTTACACCAACATGGGAGAGCCTCAGCTCACTCACATAGGAGGCCGTCGGGTAAAAAAAAGCTGCCTCGAAACGCGCACCCGCGGACACGCAAATCGAGGCAATGATGTAGAAGCATGAAAATGCAAATTGGGCTTACGCCGACATGAGAGGGCCTCAACCACACTCACGTAGGCTGCCGGAATGATAAGAATGAGGTGCCTCGAAGTGCGTGCCCATTGGCACGCAAACCGAGGCAATGCAAAAATGATACGAATGGCACGGGAAATGATATGCAAGCATGGTAATGGAATTTCAGCACCTAAATAAAGGGGAAAACAGCCCCGAAACAAATCGAAATGACACCCGAAGCATGCATTCATCCCGAAAGTGTGAAATTAAGCCCCGAAATGGCCTATAGCCATGCTATGCATGCAAGATATGATCATGGCAGCAAGAACAGTAGCAAGGCAGTCCCAAATATGGCATTTTTTCAGTACAAAACATGGCCAAATTAATAGCACAGATATGGCAACATTAGCATGCAAAAATACGGTAAAAGGGGGGATTACAAAGCAAGTGATATCTACAATGCTCAAACCCAAAAACTCAGTTCTACAACTTTAAATAAGGGCCAAAAATATGCACATATTCAGTTTATGGAAACCCCAAAATCAGAATAAAAACATGCTAGAAATTCCATGCAAAATAGGCTCAAAATAGGCTATATCATGAGACTTGCCAAACCATGCACCAAACAGCAAACTTTTCTTCATGAAACATGTAAAGGGGGTCAAAATAAGACCCCTTCCAGTTCTGACCAAAGGCCAAAACCAAAAGCACAAGAGGCTACAAAACATGCAAGAATACGGTAAATTTGATGGATTTCAAAGGAAGTACCAAAAATATACACCAAATGGCTTAAGGCCCTCAACATAACATGAAAAGGAGACAAAAACAAGACTATTTCTAAGCCTGATGAAGGCTGAAATCCGGAGCCAAGTAAGCCTAACAAAGCATGCAAGAATTAGGGCCTAAAGTGAATTTCCAAGAGAGGTGGTATATAGAATGGCCAAATGAGGTTGATCCCTTCTACAATGTTGTAGAGGGGCTCAAAATAAGCACAAAACCAGTATGGGTCGGAGCCCCAAAAACAAATGCAAATAGGCTAAAACTAGCATGCAAATTGGTGACATACAAGATGGATATTGAAGGAAGTGTATCATAGAAGCCTCAAATGAAGTTGAGCCCTTCTACAAAGTTGTAGAGGGGCTCAATATGAGCACAAAACCAGTAGGGGTCGGAGCCCCAATTCTCAACCAAATAGAGTATAGAAATGAATCAAGAAAAAGCCCTAAAAGTTGGTTTTGAGGACTTACCCTTGAAGACTTGTCTTTCTTTGATTCTTGGCTCTGATTTGTAGCTTCTCAACTTCTGAAATTCACTTCCTAGCTGCTGGAATGGTAGTAAGGAAGGTGAGGCTAGGTGTTGATGAAGGAATGGCCTTGACACTTGAAGCTTTTTTGGAGTTTAAAGCTTTGAAAATGGAGGATTTTGGAGGGGTGATCTTGAGACAAGTTTTTCCAACCTTGAAGAGGGAGGGGGAGGGGCCTTCAAATAGGCAAGAAATGGGGTGTAAAAGGGGAGGGAAAGCACCCAATCTTTCCCTCCCGAAATATCCTGATGCCCCGGATATGTTGGAAGATATCCAGACACCAGACAAAGGAAAGCAAGAATCGCTGGCCAGAAGTTTGCTCAAGGTGGCCGGGCCCACCCACCATGCCCGGCCACCCACCTCCTATGGCCGGCCAGCCACCTCAAAAAACCAACTTCAAAATTTCTGGCCGACCACCATACAAGAGTGTCCTCCCAAGTGTGTAGGATAAGGCCCTGTGGTTGGAATCGCAACACCGAACCGTAAGTCACAACATAGAACTTGAAAGAGAGGCTCAAAACTGAAATGCACCATTTCTGGCCGACCACCATGCCAAAGGGTCCTCCCAGATGTGTGGAACAAGGTTCCAAGGTTGGAATTGGGCAACACAAGCAGAGCCACAACATAGAGCTTGAAGGAGAGGCCCAAAATGAACTCCATAATTTCTGCCGACCAAGATACCAAAGGGTCCTCCCAGATGTCCCGATCACAGATATGTAACTTTGGTTGGAAGAAAATACCCCAAGGTGTTCAACATTGGCCCTAAGTGAGCAAAACGGCTCCGGAGGAGCGAAACCGTTATCTGGGATAATTGCTGGCCTCCCACCCCCAAAGGATCTTCCCGATGTTGAAACAGAGGTACCGCCAAGTTTGAACAAAAACTAATGAGAAATGAACGTCGGCCAAAACCGAGCAAATCGGGATCCCGAAAATGGGTCATGGTGCCGGAAGTGGTGTTCGGCAAGTGGGTATCTCGACCCAGTGTCCTCTCGAATGACAAAACAGAGGTACCGCCAAAAACCGGAGAAGATGGATGCGAAATGAATGTTTCGACCAAAACCGCTTTGGGGTCCCGAAAACCGCTATGAGCACCGAAGTGGCATACGGCCACGGCGGGCATCGGGGCCCTGTGGTTCTCGAAATATTAAACAGAGGTCTCCGCCAAAACCGGAGAAGGCCGATGCAATGAATGCTCGGGACCAAAACCGCTTTGGGGTCCCGAAATGGGTCGCCGCACCTAAGTGGTGTTCGCCGGTGGGCATCAGGGCCCCAGTGTCCCTCGGAACACTAAAACAGAGGCACATGCCAAAAACCGGAGAACTCGGAGATGGTTGGGCGGTTCCGAGCCGAGGCACACGGCCTGACGGCTCCGAAAACCGGGAACCGGGTCCCGAAATGGGCAAAATGGCCTACGGCCACGAAACGTAGCTCACGGCCACCGGGGGATAGTCTACGGGACCACTCCCTTCCCTCAGGAGAGAAAACAGAGAAAACCGAGCCTGGTTCGCAAACCGAGACAAGGTAGAGAAGATGGTTCGGAAGTCCGGAGGCAGGGCACGTGGCCGTGACTCTGGGACTTCTGAACAAGCACAGTATGCAATATCACCGAGCGCTCAACTGGTGACGTCTGAGTCTTAAGGTCGGTCAAAAATGGGGTGTCTACATCAGCAAATTCTACAAATGGTTGTTATCTTTTTTCCCCATCTCAACTATTTTTAGAAAGTGATACTTATGCTGCTATAGAATAGTGTAACAACCCTAACCTGCGATTGACCTATAACATATGATTAAGAAGGCCTAATAAGTGGTTAGAAGAAATTCTGAATCAATTACTTGTGTATCTCATTATTTGAGTTTATATCTATCTGTTGTAGGAATATTTGTTTGTGTTTTTGTTTCGGTATGCAAATTGAAGACCTTATCGACATCCGATCACGAAATTGACTAAGTTTATATGTTATTTAGAATTTTTAAAATTTTATGGTAAGTTTAATTGAAATTCGATTTGGAATAAAATAATTAGAATAAATTGATTACCACTAATTTAAGTTAACATTAACTAATCAAAGTTTATTAACCTAAGTTAATGAGCCTATATAATGCTCCATTACACGTTATTACACTTACACTCAACATCTTTGAGCCTTCAAAAATGTGAGAAGAGGAAAGAGGGAGAGAAATTGAGATCAAAGCTTGGAAAATAGGGAGTTGAAGAAAGTTGAAGACAGATTTGAGGAATTGAGCAAGGATATTACTACATTTCAAGAATTGAGAATCTTTGGTAAGAATTCAACTCACATTTTGTCATTTTAAGCTCATTTACATGTTAATTCAAAGGAAATTAGAATGTAATGCATGAATTGAGCTTAAAAATAGAAAAGAGCATTCCATGCATGCATGTGCATTTCATGGAGTTTTGATGTTGTTTTCAAAAGAATTCTCTCATGCATGTGATAATTCTAACTTGGTTTTGGGAGTTCATCATGATTTATATCATTTGACTTCATTCGATCATATTTTGGAGGCTTAGAAGTCAATCCATTTCATGCATGTTTTGTTCTCAAAGTCTCAAGTTGGTTTTGGTTCAATTGGCATGCTTTTGGGCTTTGAGTTTGCGAAATGATTTTGAATTCACAATATTTTACAAGTTTACATATGTTTCTTCAAGCTTTTGTCCCAAAAGAACATGTTTTGCAGCTTTGAATTTGAGTTTTGGACTTAGAACATCAATCTGGAAATTCCAAAATTCTGCATCATCGCTCCAGTGACCAAAGCTGTGCTCAAGCGACCACCCTTTGTTTTGCATCTCAACTCGAGCAAGAAGAAGTTGGCTTCAGCGTAAAATTCATACTCCCTAAAGTTTTACGAAATTTTACAAACCGCTCAAGTGGCCAAAGTTGTGCTCAATCGAAGACCCTATTTACTCAGTCTTGCCTTTGAGCAACGGTCAAGCGGACATCGAGCATAAAAATTATGCAACCAATACTTTTGCAAACTTTACAGACCACTCGAGCGATAGAAGTTGCGCTCGAGCATACTGCCCTATTTTTGAAAATTTGACTAAGTGTTTAAAAGCACATTTTAGTATTCTCATTGCATCTTAGGCATTCTTACGTCCAAATTAAGATATAATAATGAGGATAAGGATTAGAAACACACCAAGAAAGAAAAGAAATGAGTTCAGTGTTTTGCGAGCATGTGTTTCAGCGTGTATTCGTTATCTATTTGTGTAGGTCACGTGCCGTGAGCTATTTGATCTGTCTACTCTGTTTGTCTGCTTTTGGAGACAACTGTGAGTAATAACTTAGTAAAGTTATGTTCAACTTTATTTATTTTTTCTATGATGAAATAAGATCCGTTTTCTAAAATGTTATATTTTGTACAATGAATGATTGTCCAATTTTTGACATGTATTTATGGCATCCTTAGAATCATATAATATATGTTAGATGTTATCCAGTATCGGAGCTTCCATCATGGAATTATTATATCTGTTATATGTTATCTATATCGGAGGGTCCATTAAGGAGCTCAGCATATTTGTTATCTGTTACCTGGATCCGGAGGTTCCTTTATGGAACTGGTTACTTATAACCACCATCTGTTTTGCATCTGTTTTATATCTATTCTACTAACGCTAATGGATGTACCACGTATTATTAAGCATCAACTCTGATTTCTGTATATGATTTGAACAAGAATATGAATATGAATCTACTTCTGTTTCTAAAATAAATATGAATTTGCATTCTGAATCTGATATGGGACATCATTTATTTAAACCCCTTTACTCTGTTATTATTCATTAGGCTCTCGCTCATTGTATTATTTATATATGTAGGCGACCAAGCGCGCGACCAAGCTCAATGATGATTGCTTGGAATTTTGTACTATGTCGGCCAACCATAATGCCTCCCGAGGAGGTTCCCAAAATGTTTGACGGTCAAGTTTTGTGGATTATGTATAAGTTTTCTACTTTCTTTACTTGGTTTGGAACAAGTTTTTGTAAAACCGTTCCTCGAGCTAAGTCCCAACTTGATTATGTGTACATGTGATGGTGACATAAGACTTGTTAATATGACGTCACGAATGTGTGTAAATAAAGTTTTAAATTCCTATCCTATGTATGTCTGTATAGCTCAATGGACTATGTATGTTTTATATATCTGCTTCTATAGCTCCTTACTATGTGTTAATCTGTTCAGAGGCCTTTGGTAATCCTAGTATTACTGGCCGATTACGACGCTAAACCTATAAGGGCAGATTTGGGTCGTGACAAATAGTTCTAAATTAAGGTTCTAATTTGAATGATCATAGAGATAACTTTCCAGCATCATGTATAAAGCTATTTTATATATTTGAAACTTGAACCAAATTCCTATACGTACTAATTATACCTCCACTCGGACTACTAATAATGGCTTTCGGCCTATTCTATGATGTAATGTCTTCTTCTTCCAAATATTTCTATTCTTCTTACTTGATTTCTATTAAAAATGAAATTCATTAAGATATTATCAAAAATTATCATTTATAAACATTTTTTTACATAAATAAAATAGTACTGATGCACTATGAGTGCCTCAATAGTAGACCAAGGTTCGCCATTAATCCTCATGTACTTTGTCTGGTCAATGAACCAACCTACCTATCTGTATCATTCTTAAAGGGTTTGTATCCCAATTTTTTTCACTCGACTTTTCCATTCTCTCCATTTCTTCACAAGTGAAGCCACTATTGTTCTCTTCATGGATTCATTTGCATTCGTATGAGCCAAAGATTATCGCATCATATCAAGTGCTTTAAACATAATAAATTTATTTATCTTTTGGGTAACTGAAATTATTCAATTTGTGATTCTCAATAGGTTGGATCAAGATCAACACTGCCAATTACATCCATAAAGCTAGAAAGGCCAACCTAATGAGCATTCAAGTCATGGAGCTACTTCTTCTCCTAGGCTTCAATACTCTAATGCCATGAATACATTTTATAACATAAATAGACTAAAACCCAAGTTCCCAATGATCTTTTAGTCCACAAAACAACCCTTGGCATGATTAAATCAATGTGTTCTTCCATATCCTCTTTCGTAGACTTGTAAATGCATTACATAGCTAAAATCTTCAATAGATAAAGGTCAAAACCCAAAACACTTTCAATTCAGAATGACCAACCAACTAAAGACTTCAATAAATAACATAAACATGACTTGTTTCTGTTATATAAACAAAAATAAATAGAGATTTTAATTTTCTGCTTCTTTTTTTATATGACTTGTTTTTTAATATTTTTTTCTTATTTGGTTATTTTTCATAACAATTGAAAATGAAGATTAGGGTGAAAATACAGAACATAAGAGCATAAACCAGAGCTTGAAATTAATTAGTGTAACCTTAACACAAACTTGCAAAGGAACAAATAAGAAGATCGATATACATATACAAATACATGTATATATATAGAGAGAGAGAGAGAGAGAGAGAATACAAAACTGAGATTGTAGACGGTGGTGCTCACTTTAGTAGGCTAATGTTCACGCTCTCCTCGTCGATGCAGATGGTGATGGCAGTAGAGCTTCGAAATCAAGAGAGAGAGAGAGAGAGAACTTCAAAATCGAAATCACTCTAAGATAAATCACTGAGATGAAGATGAATCGATCCTCTGAGCTGAAGATTGTTAGGGTTTAAATAGGGTTGAGAGAGAGAGAGAGAGAGAGAGAGAGAGAGAGAGAGTAAGGGGGCATTTCCCTAAATAAGCCAAAATAGTAAAGGAATTCCCAAACTAAGCCTAGTTTTGAAAGAATTCCCAAAATAAGCTAACTCGCGGTTCACAATCGCGAGTTCAACACTTTTCCACCCCTCTCCCGTGAAATCTGGCAAATCTTAAACTCAACTTTATTCTGGCGAGTTTGATTAAGAACTTCATGATTCTGAAACGCGAGTTTAATTAATTTTTTTTTTCTTTTGAACTCGCTTTTCACAAGCACGATTTCATCCAAAATTTTTTTTTTTCTGAACTCGTGGTTCCTAACCACGCTTTTTGACCAAAATTTATTTGTGCTGAACTCGTGGTTCCTAACCACGCTTTTTGGCCAAACACACCCACTCACACAAACACTCTCACTCTCTCACTTTGATTACTTTTTGGCCAAACACATCCACTCACACAACCACTCACACGTCACACTCAATATATATATATATATATATATAAATTTTATTTCATAAAATTGAAATCAATATTAAATATATATAATAATTTATAATAACAAATAATAATCAACTATATAAAATGATTACTTTTTATTTTAATTCTTAATTTTTTTTATTTTACTGTTTAGGAATAAAATTTGTTTTTCTTATTTTAGGGTTTAAGGTTTAATTCTTAAAATTTATTTTTTTTTATTTTAGGGTTTAGGATTTATAAAAAAAAAATTTAAGAATTAAACCCTAAATTTCAAAAATAAAAATAAATAAATTTTATCCCTAAACAGTAAAATAAAAAAAAATTAAGATAGTAAACATTTTGTTCAAGGCTAAAATTAACAAACATATTTTTTAGTTTATGTTTTAAGATTTTTTTAAACATTTTTTTCATGTCTAAAATATTTATATTTATATTTATATTTATTATTTATGACAATAGGATCACACATATTATAATTGAAAAAATATTAATTAAAAAAATTTAATTGGAAAAAACGTGGTTTGTAAAAATTATTGAAATTTTTTTTTCGAAAAATCGTTGGTTTATAATTTATTTATTTCTAAAAATAAACAGAAACCAATTTATAAAATTTTTATAAACATAAACCAAACACTACCTTAGTGTTTAGGGATAAAATTTATTTTTTTATTTCAGGGTTTAAGGTTTAATTCTTAAAATTTATTTATTTTTATTTTAGGGTTTAGAATTTATAGTTTAATTCTTCAAATTTATTTTTTTTTTATAAATCCTAAGCCCTAAAATAAAAATAAATAAATTTTAAGAATTAAACTTTAAACCCTGAAATAAAAAAAAATAAATTTTATCCCTAAACAGTAAAATAAAAAAAAATAAGATAGTAACTTTAGGGGAAAAAATTAAGATAGTAAATTCTAAAAAAAAATTAGGGTTTAGAATTTACGATCTTAATTTTTTTTACAATTTACTATCTAAATTTTTTCCCCTAAAAAAATTTAGGGTTTAGAATTTACTATCTTAATTTTTTTTATTTTACTGTTTAGGGATAAAATTTATTTATTTTTATTTTTGGAATTTAGGGTTTAATTCTTAAAATTTGTTTATTTTTATTTTAGGATTTAGGATTTAAGGTTTAGAATTTATAGTTTAATTCTTAATTTTTTTTTTTTTTATAAAACCTAAACCCTAAAATAAAAAAAAATAAATTTTAAGAATTAAACCTTAAACCCTAAAATAAGAAAAATAAATTTTATTCCTAAACAGTAAAATAAAAAAAATTAAGAATTAAATAAAAAGTAATCATTTTATATAGCTGATTATTATTTGTTATTATAAATTATTATATATATTTAATATTGATTTCAATTTTATGAAATAAAATTTATATATATATATATATTGAGTGTGACGTGTGAGTAGTTGTGTGAGTGGATGTGTTTGGCCAAAAAGTAATCAAAGTGAGAGAGTGAGAGTGTTTGTGTGAGTGGGTGTGTTTGGCCAAAAAGCGTGGTTAAGAACCACGAGTTCAGCACAAATAAATTTTGGTCAAAAAGCGTGGTTAGGAACTACGAGTTCAGAAAAAAAAAAATTTGGATGAAATCGTACTTGTGAAAAGCGAGTTCAAAAGAAAAAAAAATTAATTAAACTCGCGTTTCGTAACCGCGAGTTCTTAATCAAACTCGTTTTTCGTAACAACGAGTTTAAGATTTGCCAGATTTCACGCGAGAGGGGTGGAAAAGTGTTGAATTCGCGATTGTGAACCGCGAGTTAGCTTATTTTGGGAATTCTTTCAAAACTATGCTTAGTTTGGGAATTCCTTTACTATTTTGACTTATTTAGGGAAATGCCCCAAGAGTAAGTGAGAGATTTGAGAGGTGATCGATTTCTCATATTCATGAATTCAAAATAAGGATTTGGAGAGAGAGAGAGAAGGTTTCCAAATAAGGGTTTCAAAAAAAGGATTTGAAGGCATTTTTAAATGACTTCTATTCTTAAAACGGGATTGTTTTTAATTAAAAAAAAATACGATGTTTATAAAACACCATTAAAACCATCATCTCCTATATTGTCTCCCTAGCATAACAATTTCTCATTTTGTACTAGTAAGACATTAATTCAAAAAAAAAAAAATTATATTGTGCTAAACAAGCATCAAATTAAAAAAGAAAAAATTACACTACTTTTAAAAAATAATTATTAACACAAACAAAATTTATACATTTAATAATTAAATTCTGTAAAATTTATCATTAATCTGAATTTTTTTAATGTTATTCCCTCATTAAAAAACATGTGGGCCTATATGTTTCCCTATTTTTCAACCAAATGCGAGGTGCGATGGATATGTTCCCCAATTAAACGGGAGGTTGGGTTTGGTTAGGGCGGTGCAAAATACTGATCAATCTGTTAAAATCATACCAATCCACATTAATGCGCACCGTTTTATTCGCTTTCAAAATGGCTCCACTCTACTATAATTAAAACACATATTTTTTAGTATTTAGCGGAATATCAAAGTAAAAAATGAGTGTAAGAGAGAGATTTAAGATGTGAAATTTGTTACAAATTAATAGTTATATATAAAAAATATTTTGTAAAATTAGTTTGTGTTATATGTATGAAAAATATTGTGCAAATTAGTATTATATATTATACAAATGTTTGATAATTGATTAGAATATTCTTCAATCCACCCAAAACCGCCCAAAGTGCAATTTGCCAATCTATTATTCGATTTATAATTTTACTCTCAATTCGCCCAAACTACACCTCATACACCCCTAGGTCTGGTTGTCCCCTTTCATTGCTGGACAAGAAATGAAGAAAAAAAAATTTTTAAAAATAAATTAATTAAATTAATGTTCAAATTTGATATTTGTGTTCACCTATTATGCTAAACTGGTCGGATCCAAAACTGACCTATGCATATTTTGATATAATCTGATTAGAAATTGTATCTAATTTGATCCGATTGTTCTCACAGAAGTTGGAAAAGTAATCTGAATCCAATCTTTCTCGAATATCCACCCGATATGTTTCGAAAACCTAAAAATCTATCCTCATCCAATTCATTTTTTTCAAAAATTGCTCTAACATATTTCATCATGAAGATTAAAAAACATTCAACACAATAAATTGGATCAAATTCGATATTGTTCAATTTGATTCAATTACATATCTTTAATGAATTCGGGTACATCAAATTATTCGATCATATTAAAGATTTTTCAAATTGAATTCAAATCAAATTTTAGATTATTGATAACTCTTCGCTCTTTCTATTATTGTACGAGCACAAAATAATCTTCACTCATATAATCCTGTTGATCAAGCTTGTGCTCCTCCAAACTTCTTCGTAACACCTAAAATCACAAACGTGAGTTGGCCAACGAGTGTGTGCCGAAAACCTCTCTAATGCCTAAGTCAACAAGTAGACTAAGGAAGTAAAAGCTATGTGAATTTGGGAGTAATAATTGTCATACATGAGATTACGGTTTGGTTTGAGCTTTTGTAAGTTTCGCACGGCACAATCTTAGTAGGACTCTAACTCTCCTTTGTAGAGTTCTCCTAGGAATCACATTCCTAAAGGATAATGCTTATCCCTGAACACCCTCCATATTGCAAGCCAAGTGAAATAGCACAACTCTTTGGACGGATTCCCGTCGAACAACCAAACTACTTTACTCTATCAACCACTGACTTAGCCGTGCAACATGCAACGCTGTGCACAGCTTGCACGCGCCATCATGCTAACATTGTATGGCTCTCCCCTAGCTCGGTCAAAGTTCATTCTGCAATTCCATTTGACCTCCTTTTATGTAGCTCGGTCAAAACATTGACCGCCACTAGGAAGTTGCTAGGGCTAAGAACATAGACATTTACTAGTCCAATCAAAGGTCTTTGACCGGCCTGGCCTCAGCTTGGCCCAATCTAAGCTGTTTGTAAAACATAGCTCGGCCCATTATGCCTAAGCCTTAAAGCCACTTCCATCTAGATCGGCCCAATTTGGCTACACAAATTACCCTCTCAATTTCCCCTTAATTCCATCTACAACGCATGATTGGGATTACTCTTTTATAGCTGAGCTATAATGCTCAACCCTACCAAGCTAACCAAAGCTGCTTAGTCATAAAACCCGCTTGATCTGAAGTGGTATTATCAGTCGTACAACACGTTCACCAACCACTCTGACACAATGTCCTTTCTGGGACATATGGCAAGCCTCAATTGCGTCCATGCACTGTTATAGTCGTCACGCACATCTCCCAAAATTTTGAATCATTCTACCTTTTTACCTTCTGTTATATATACTCCATACACTCAAATGGACTCCTACTACTGTTCATCTTCTTCCATTGCACTAACCATAAAACCAAAGTTCCATCCCTTCATATTCTTGCATTTCTGCCTCAGATCGAACCACGTCCACTGCAACACTAAGCTCACAATCGCAGGAAGACACTTTCATGTATTCTATGTCTCCGATAAAATGATTGATTACATCTTTTGAGTAAAATGGCTTTGGATGTTCATGCTATTATTCTCATATCTTTTCAGTGCACGATCACAATATTTATTGTGATTGCCTCCACTTTATTTTGTTTTGTTTTTCTTGGCCAATTTTATTGTTGCTTGTGTGATATTAAACGAACATACAAATTATACTCTATACTTTTTTGCCAAGTTGTGCAAAGAAGCAATTGAATGATGCTAAATATTGGCTTTATAATAAATGCAAGTTGTTTCTTCCATTCTTCTATTATGAAGGGAAAAAATATGAGGCCAAGCCCAAACCTAATCACGCTAGCCCAAAACAAAAAGGAGTAAGACCAAGCCCGTCCCTTAAAGCCCACGGAAGATAGCTGGCAGTAACTTGGCATCTAATCAAGGCGCGTGGGGGGACAAGCAACTATAAAAGATAGCATTCCAGAAGAAAGATCTCTAAAATAAAGGAGAGACGTTGGATTGGGTATCATCCAACAGTGACAAATGTAAAACAGACAAGACTAAGGCATAAGTTGGGCCTAGTAAGAGAAGGGGACATCTGATCAAATTGATCCTACAGATGTAATGCTTAGCGAGCTGGCCACTAACGTGTTTGACATCATCCAAGCCGTCTATGCGGTAGAGATCCAACGATTAAAGATAAGGGCAACTTAGCAAATTGCCCAACCAAAACCAAGCGTGAGTAGAACCCTTCTATAAAAAAACAATCCAATTGATGAGAATTGAGCCAGAATAGCTATAAATAGGTAAGCAAGCAAAGTATAAGGGGACAAGAGAAAAAAAATCCAATTCTACTAAATCTTGATTAGCTTCTACTTTAGAAATATTTCATTTTTAAATATTTATGTGCTATGGCCGATCAGTGTACTGACTTGATCGTTGAAGGGTCCTTCTGGCCTATCCTAGTCGAGAATGATCACTAACGTTTGGTTTCTCTTTATAGAGTGCGCATTATCATGAATTCCCTGTGGAGATAATCTCACATTTCACAATTGTCACCATCTGTGGGAATTGATGAAAAGATGAGTGTCCATCCTTCTCTAAAAGGGATACCAAGTGATCATTAGCACATTTTGATCGAGAACACGTTGGGCCAAAACTTTGGCCACAATTCTAAAGTACTATCAGAAGACTCGACAAACATAACCCCCCAAGAGAAAATGATTGGCAAAATCAGTTAGTGGACTGGCTTATTGCCCAAATCAAGACCCTAAAGGAACTATGACAAGCCCAAAGAAAGAAGAACTAGAGAAAGGCACATGAGAGGTAAAGCATCTAAATAAAAAAGGATGTCCCCCAAATAGATGCAAGCCAAACAACTAACAGCCAACCTAGTCGAACGCCAAAGAGGCGTCAAACCAATCAGAACGGTTCACTTGACCCCTTGAAAAGAAACCTAAAGAGTTGGCTTAATCAACGTACCAGAGGAAGCCCAAAACCGGTTCGAAGAAAGCTTCTTTTAGGAGAAATGGCCTATCCCTTCTCGAAAGCCATCGACAGTGCTGACCTACCAAAAATATTTGCTCCTCCAAAGTTCAACTTGTATGATGATAAAGGAGACCCGACCAGCCACATACAGCATTACACGTAAGCCATGACCTTATGGAGCAATAATGGGCCAATCATGTGCAAAATGTTCTCTTCTAGTCTGGAGCCCAATCCATTAACGATTGGAGACAACTACAGAAGGCATTCATCTCACACTTTATCATTAATAGCCAAGCATCAAAAGAGATGGGCGTGCTCCTTAAGATGAAGAAAGGGAAAAATGAAAGCCTGAGGGAGTAGGCCAGTAGATATTGGACGGCCTACAATGAAATCAACAATTGCACTAAACAATTGATAGTTGCATCCTTCAAATTAGGCATGTACCAAACCAACAAGCTCTAACAGTTCCTAAACAAGAAACCCCCCACTAACGTAAGCAGTCTAATGAGCTGTGTGGAGTAGCATTGTAAGATTGAGGACGATCTGAAAAAAGCCAAGAAGAAGCGCTTGGTACAGCCTCAACCTAGAAGCTAAAGAAAGGAAGAAAGAAAATCCTCCGACCAAAAGAGAAAGGAGTCAAATGCAATCGCTAAACAGCCCAAGTCATGCAGGGACGCATACAAGGTAATTGTCACCACCTTCACAGAACCAACATACGAGATCCTAATGAAGATCCAAAATGAGCTGTACTTCCTATGGCCTCAGAAGATGGTTGAGGATTTGTCTCCTAGAAATCGAAGGCTAAAATGTTCCTATCACAAAGATTATAGAAACTCACTGAAGATTGCAAATCCCTGAAGCAATTCTTGGAGGAACTTGTCTAAAGCGGACACTTGCAAGCATTTATTGATCACTCAGCAGACCGCAAGGGCAAGTATGGCAACAAGGACCAAAGTATTCAACCAACCCCAACCATGAACATGATATACTTAATCCTTCCACAGAAGCAAATAAACCAGATAAGAGAAGAGACAAGGAGGTCAGCACACCTAAAGGAGGTCATGTCCTTATCTAAGACCTTTATGAAAAGAGCATGACCATCTGAGGTAAAGATCTCATTTTCTGACAATGATCTAACATAAGTCCAGCACCCATACAGTGATGCCTTCGTAGTAACCTTGCAAATTGGAGGATTCACTATCAGAAGGGTACTGGTAGACCAAGGCAACTCTTTGGAAATCATGTATTATGAATTGTTCAAGAATTTGGGTCTGTCACATGATGACCTACATCCAGTCAAGTTTGCTCTGTTCAACTTTAACTTAAGTCCGATTTATCCCTTGGGCAAGATCTTTTTGCCAATAAAAGCAGACTTCATAACCTAACAAGTAAAATTCTAGGTGGTAAGCGTCCCTTCTCCGTACAATGCAATAGTGGGAAGAACTTAGCTCCACAAGATAAAGGCAATTCCATTCACTTTTCACCAAGTCATACGATTCTTGATCAGAGATGACATTGAAGAAATCACAACAGATCAGGTATCCCCTAAGTAATGTGTAGCAGTGTCTTCATCCAACAAAAGAGTTTAGGAAGTTCGAATCGAAGAAGTATGCCAAAAGTCAGTTGGCACGGAACTTGCTGTAAAGAGCGCCGAAGAACTAGAAAAGGTGTTGATCGACCCAGAAGACGAAGACAAATTCTTTCTCATCAAAAAAAGCCTCAATATAACAGAGAAAGACTAGCTAACCCATTTTCTGCTAAAATATAGGGATGTGTTTGCATGGACTCCTTACGAGATAAAAGGCACTGATCTGGAAGTTGCATGCTATAAGCTCAATGTAGACCCAAACTACAAACTGATAATCCAGAAAAATAGAAGGTTACATCACCATACCGAGGTAGTCATGAAGGAAATGACAGGACTATTGGAAGCAGACGCCATCAAGGAGGTTCAATACCCAGAATGGCTACCCAATACTGTTGTTGTGCAACAAAAAGAATAAAAAATAGAGAGTATGTGTGGACTTTACCAGTCTGAATAAGATCTGCCCGAAGGATAACTTCCCTCTACTGAAGATTAACCAACTAGTAGATACCACGTTGGAGCATCAAAAAATGAGCTTTATTGATGCATATCAAGGGTAGCATCAGATAATAATGCATTCGCACAATCAGGAAAAGACGGTATCCATCACTTCTGTAGAATTATTCTACTATCAGGTAATGTCATTCAAGTTAAAGAATGCGGGACCAACCTACCAGCAATTAGTGACAAAGATGTTCCATGACCTAATAGGATAGAACCTAGAGGTTTACATTGATGATATTGTGATCAAATCTTGAAAAAACGATGATTATTTGGCAGATCTTCAAGAAGCATTCAAGATCCTTCGAAGATTTAGAATGAAATTGAATGTAGCGAAATGTGCCTTCGAGGTAGGGTCAAGGAAATTCCTTAGCTATATCGTCACTCAGTGAGGAATAGAAGCAAGCCTCAATCAGATAAAATCTCTACTAAACATTGCTTCCTCCGTGACGATCAAAGGAATACAAGCACTTACAAGGACGGTAGTTGTGCTCCATAAATCCATCAACTGATCATTCGACCACTACAGACCCTTCTTTTAGTTAAAAAAAGAAGGCATGGTTCATATGGCCACTGGAGTGTAATTGGTCACTAGAAAAGCCAAAGGAATATTTGGTAAAACCTCTTTTACTCACTAGTCTCGAACTAGGGAAAACATTATACGTCTATTTACTAGTCTCTGATCACATCGTAAGTTCGACACTCGTTAGGGCATTGGAGAGGAAGCAGTCACCTATGTTCTACGTAAGCAAAACTTTGCTCGACACAGAAACAAGGTACCTACCTAGAAAAGGTTGTTTTAGTACTCATAACCACTTCTAGGAAGTTAATACATTATTTTTAGGCTTATCACATCATCGTATACTCCAAACATTCGCTCAAAAAGATTCTTCACAAGTTAGGCTTATTGGGGTGAATCTTCAAATAGGCGATTGAGCTTGGACAGTATGGCATATAGTTCAGACCAAGAATTTCCATCAAGGAACAGATGTTGGCTGACTTCAAAGCAAAGTTTTTACACCCAAACAAATGGAGGAAGGGATGAAGATCTAGAACCATGACCAATCAGATACACCGTTGATCTTACAGTGCGACAGGACCTCTTATACCAGAGGATCAGGAGTTGGGTTTGTCTTAACCACTCTCGATGGAGAAGTACTCAAGCATTTAACATAGATGAACTTCTCGACAACCAATAATGAATATGAGTATGAGGCCCTAATCAATGGCTCGGGGTGAAGTCTGTCCAAGTTTTCAGTGACTCCTAACTTGTCACCAAACAGGTAAAGGGAAATATTCTGCTCGGGATGAAAGAATGGCAAAATATCTAGCCAAAGCCAAGGTGATCGCTGAACAAGTTTCCTGGCTCAAAATACAGTAGGTCGGAAGAGATCAAAACAGTCACGTAGATGTGTTATCTAGCCTAGCCTCCGCAGTCAGCCCAAATACAAGGCGAAAAATTGAGATCGGCATCATTCAAACACCAAGTGTTAAAGGAGAAGCTGAGATTTTGAGCATCCAACCAGGTGAAAGCTACATGAACCCCATCATGGCATATCTATCTGAAACAAAAAAGCACATTGGCTTCGGCAGCAAGCCATACACTTTTGGCTGAATCAAGAAAAACAATTGTTTAAAAAATCACACTCAGGGCCCTACCTCAAGTGTGTGCATCCAAATGAAGTGGAAAGACTATTAAGAGAAATTCATGAAGGATCTTGTGGAGAGCATGCAAGGGGCAGGTCTTTAGTACGTCAGGCCCTCACCCAAGGATACTGGTGACCATATATGTAGAGGGATGCCCAATCATTCGTCCAAAAGTGTGAAGCCTACCAGAGGTATGCGTCAATAATCCGACAACCATCTGATAAACTTAACCTCGTAGCAAAACCCTAGCCATTCACACAATAGGGACTGGATTTGGTTGAACCTACGCTAAGGGCACTTGATAACAAGAAGTGGTTGATCGTTGCCACAAATTACTTCAAAAAATGGATTAAGGTGAAGCCTTTAGCTAACATTAAGGATGTTAACATCAAGAAATTTGTGTGGAGGAATATAATTACCAGGTTCGGCATACCGAAGGCCCTCATATTAGATAACTGCACACAATTCGATTGTGGCTTATATCAGGAGCTATGTGAGTATTATGGGATCAATGCCTACTATTCCACCCCTACCTACCCACAAAGTGATGGGCATGCAAAAGCATCTAATAAGATGATTCTGAATGGGATGAAAAAGTAGTTAGAGCTTGCGAAAAGAAAATAGGCCGAAGAACTTTTAATAGTGCTCTGGGTGTACAAAACTACCCCAATATAGGCAATAGGCGAGACTCCATTTGCTCTAGTATATGGCATGGAAACTATTATCCCCCTCGAAGCCAAGCTTCCAACGGGAAAAGCCAATCTAGTGCAGAAGGAAATAAATGAGAATTTAATCATGAAGGAGCTAGATCTGTAATGACTCGGATTCTAATACGCATTGGATTGGTGTAAATTGGTACCCGTCACCTTAAAATTTGTGTGGTTGTCAAACTCTTGGTATTGATGGTTTGGCAAGTGAACCTTAAATATTATAATAGAGGACACTTGGATGATGTTTGGAACCTTGAGTGAAGTCTTAACAAGGAATTTAGGCAAGATTAGATCAAAAGCCCCAAATTTGAGTTTTTGTTTTTGACTAACCTTCACTCATTTGCCCTTTTCTATTTCCGTACTTTGAATTTGGATATGAGGCTCAAACCATTGGAAAGCTTATTTTTGGGGCATCGATTTGGACACAAGAACAACCTAAAATGGAGTCCGAACGAGGGAGTTGTACTCATTTGAATTTCGAGTTTCTATACTGGAAACAAGCTCGCTTGAGCGAGCTTTTCTTCACTCGAGCGAACTACGCGAATTTCAAAGATTTTGGGAGCTTCTTTTCTACGCTCGAGCCAAGCTCTCTTCACTCGAGAGTGACCAGGTTGCAAACAGACATTTTAAAGTAACTTTTTAGCCCAAAAACATTATTCTTTCTTCCTCTCTTCTCTCCCTCTCCTCCATGTCCGAAAACCTAGCCCTCAAAACTTTGATTTCATCCATTTTTACCAACAATCCACCATGGATCTTGCATCAAAGATGAAGAACAAGAGAAGATCAACATTTTCAACCGATTAGATTTTGGATTTTTGAAAGAATGCTCTTGATCTAGCTTCTTTGCTTCTAATCTTTAGGTAGGGATGTCTTTAACTTGTTATAAGTTTGATTTTGGATACATATGTGATGATTTCATTAGATATACATGTAGTGAGTACTTATATATATGTGTATATATATATATTGTGAGGATATGATTGTGTGAATGAATATTTGGGTATATGTTGTAAATGTTTTATGATTATGAGAGAAGTTATGCTTATTATGGATGATTATCATTGTTTATGATGAGTAATTGCCTCAATTTCATAAAGAAGGGAAAAACCCCAACTTTTTCTTAAACCCTAGTTTTCCAAATTTTTATAAAAAGGGATTTTGCTCAATTGTTTTCAAAAACATGAAATTGAGTGTAATTACTTAGTTTTGAGGTTGAGATTGTAAAACTTTAAGCTTCTCTCTACATATTTCTTTTGAAAGGGTGAAGTTTTGGTGTTAAATCCACTAATTTGGTCATGTGAAGTTGCAAAATTGTTGTGAATGGAAATCATTGTAGAAAAAATGAATTATTTATAAACTCATGTATCAGATACATTATTTATTTCTTTTAGTATTACCTTCGCGCCAAAAGTTGAAAATTAAAAGGGGGTAAATAGTCTATGAGTCCGGGTAATGAGTCGGGTTGGTTTTGAGTTGTGCATTGTAATTGGTACCCACACGGGGAGTCAATGTGCCCAATTGCCCTGTCTGTGCGTATCGCTAAACGAATGTGGAAAAATGTTTTTGAGTGTCCACGAGCCTACCGTTTTTGGAGCCGACAAATGTGAAAAAACAGATGATTTTGGGTGTCCACTCCCCACCGTTTATGGAGCCGGCAAATGTGGAAGGTCAAAATGTTTTTGGGTGCCCATTGCTCCGCCGTTTCTAGACCTGGCAAATGTAGGACTATTTTCAATATACAAAACTATATATATATATATATATGTATAATTGTTTTGATTGTGGCTCTCACTTAGGATGTCATAGTATATTTATCACCCATGGTTACTTTGAAAAATGTTGAACAATGTCATGCATTTCATATTTCATTTGAATTTAAATAAATATTTATAATTAAACATTCAAACTTTCATCATACATGCATTGCATGATCATGTGTGTTTCAGTTAATTATATAGCTTGTTAAATGCATTGCCTACTAAGCTTTCGCTCACCCCAAAGCTAACAAATTTTAGGAAATGATGTTGAGACACCTCCAAAAGGATGGATATATGAAATGAAGTTAGATGAGAGCATGGATGCTCTTCTATTGATGTTTTATGAGTTGGCTTTGGATTATTTTGTATGGACTATTTGTATGGAGGAATTAGAAATTTATTTTGTATATGAATGTAATTTAACAAAGATGTGTTTTTTTGAGATAGTTCAATTTAAAAGAGGAGTTAGTGGATTGTATTATTGTTAATATTTGCTATATGTATACATGTATAAAGGATTGATTGTATTAAGGTATCAGGAGAATTAAGAGGTATTTCTCCAGGGCGTTACAGATTGATATTAGAGCAATAGGTTTGAATACCTTAGACTTGTGGAAAGTGACGTTTGTCATGATAGATTTACTAGACTAAGATGGGGCGCTTGTGTGCTTTGCATGCTTTGTGTGTTATGTGGCTATGTGGGTATGGGATCAAGCTTCTAGGATATGACTAGTGACCATTACAATCATCGAAATCCTTTTGGAAAAGCATCTGATCAATGCTTTTTCCACTTGGAGGTTCTTGAGTGCCATGGAACGGGTTGGTATCTTTGGAGAATTATCCATATGTGATCTATGTGCTCATGTGTTTATGTGGTTTGTCTTATATAGAAGTAGATACATGTATAGGCATATGTGTAACTTGTGTATGGCATGTGAGATCTTGTGTAGAATATTTAAGTGTGGGTTAGACCTTATCTCTAATTTCCTATGGGATCTAAGGATGTGAGTGACCCCAAATGGGGAAAAACTCTTGGGACTTAAATCTTTGGCACCACATTTATTGGTATGTTATGTCATCTTGGGATTATTTAAAGACGCAATTATAAGGTTGTTGTGAAACCTTAGTTTATCAAGTTTGTAAGTTCAAAGAGAAACAAATGTGACCCTATGATGGTAGAGTTTTTCTTATTGTGTGGTGAATGTTTTGTGATTATAAAAAGTTAAACTATTTCATAGACTCACATTGAAGTTTTTGAAAAGAGGTTAGAAGGGAGATCTTGGAAGTGAGTGGTTATGGCACGGTGGGGATTGTGATGGGTGAATAGAGACTGATTGATTGAGAATTTGGCTAATTTGGAATCTAGTAAAGAATTTGTTTTAGAAAGTGAGTTAAATGTAGAATTTTGAGGTAAATTAGACCGTGGATAGTAAGTGATAGAGGTTGTAATAATGGTGTTGAATCTCTAGTGGTGGAGATAGTGACTTGAGGATTGGTGATTTGTTATTAACGTTTAAGATAAAGAGTGCTAGGATTGATTGCTCTCTAGAAATTGTGGTGTAGTGCATGAGTAATTGGTCTTCTTGCTTGACTATTGGTGTGCTTGATTAGAAAAGAGTATTGCCTATTGAGTGGTGTAGTTATTATATCGAAGGTCGTGAGGGCATAATAAATGTTCTTAGTAGAAGTTTTTGGAGTTAACTTGGGAGGTTATTATGGTTCAATAGAACATGTGACTAAAGTGTGTTGGAGTGATTGGTAAAGTCAGATTAGTGTGTCCTCATAAAATTTGTACCTCGTGGTTTGAGAAATCATTGATGTTAATTCTTCTATAGCTGCTTTTGATTATGAACTAAAAGTTTTGTAATGGTTAAAGGTGTAAGAAAGTATTTTGACTGGGTTTAGAAGTGTTTGTGATGACATAGTTTCTAATATCAAGGTAAAGATAAACTTTAGTGTTATATCTCATCTGTGAGGTTCAGTTAGTCATTAGTTGGGGTGCAAATGTGGAGATTTCCTCGAGTAAGAGTTATCTTAATTTTTTTAGGGAGCGTAAGCTTTTGACTTAGTTTTCCCGTCATACTGTAAGCATAGAGGAGATTTTAGGTTGTTTATGGGTCTATGTTGATTATAATGTTGTCATTATCATACTAAGAAGTGGGTTAGTTGAGCCGGTGCCCTTAATGCACCTTTCGGGAGTCCTTAGTAGGATATTGGGAGTTAGCGGTGTTGGCGTTTAGGAAGTGCAAATGTAGTTGGCTTGTCAATGACTTGAGTTTCATTTTGTGGAAATTTATTCTTGGACTTCAGAGGGCAGTTAATTTCATTTTGTGGTTGCTCATTATCATAGGTCCTCGTTTTGAATTGGTAGTATACAGGTGTGTATTGATATGGTTCATCGTTTGTTGCTTGTTTTGGAAATATGGTTAATTTTTTAATTGAAATAGGAGTGTCCTTGTATCAGTGCGATGAGGGTTATAGACCCGAAATGCTGATCCCTTGTCTGGTTAGAATTTGGTGGTATGATAGTTTGTAACAGGGGTTCATTTCATAGGTATAGTTTGAATTGGGTCGCAGTGAGATGATAAGAGAGAGTTAAGGGAAGTTTTGGAAGTAATTATAAGAGCTAAGTATGTGTTAGGATGACCTTTTGTCTTGGGTTGACAAGGTCTTCCGTAAACTCTAGATTGTTGTGATTACTTTCTTTGGCTTTAGTTGAGTTGTCTTTTCTTTATAAAAACATGTAAACGGCTTGGTAGTATTTGAACTGCTTAGGACTCTTCATGAGTAGTTAAGTTTGGAAAGTGTGGGTTTTGGACTCACGAGGTGAAGTTTCTGGGAGGCGTGATATTTGAGGAAAGGTAGTGAATAGCGGTAATGGATAATTAGAGTTTCAAGTGTGTTGTTAATTGGGAAGGTCAATGTAGTGACCAATATCTTAAAAATAAATAAATAATAACTGAAATAAAATAAATTGGTGAGGTGCTTACTTGATAGGAGATAGGATCTGTTAGTTGGTCTAAGGGATTGTATCATTCTTTAGTATTATGTAGATAGTGCCAGTAGGTTATTGTTAAGCATAGGTTGGGCATTGCGAATCACTATAGTACTAATGTAGTATTGTGTGCTAATTTTAGGATAAGTTCCATGGTGTGTTGTGTTTAAAGAATAGGTGTTGATGTAAGTTAGCTTGTAGACTTGGAGTCCAGAAGTATGGTTTGGTTGTATACCTAGTTGTGAAAGAGCCCTGCGTGGACTGAGAACACATTATTGGAAGTTTTTAGTGAACACCACGTCAGAGCAAAACTAGTTGAGTTGATGTTGATAGATTGTGTAGGTTTTGGTAGTTTTTGGTAGCAAGCTTGTTAATTGTCGTGTGCAAAGGAGTTTGTGGGTGATCATAATGGAAACTATCTTAGTTAGATAACGGAGGTTGTGGTTTAGAATTTCTCAGTAGTATGTCTAGCGTAGTTGTATTCCATCCTATGTGTTATAGTACTCTAGATTATCTTTGAACGAACCTTTGGCGTTTAGGTGGCTTGTGGAGTTTCATGGTGACGTGTGGATACTTTGACAGGAATAGAGATGTTTTGAAAATTGAGTTGTGGTTCTTGAGGGATGAAATTCCTAGATTGTTGGTTGCATGAATTCATCTCATTTTGGGTATCCGAATTAATATTGTTTTGGTGTACGTATGGTTTTGAGTATTGCATGATAGTTATCAATTACAAGATGCATGGCTAGCTTGTGTTTTTGAAGGAAGGTTGTCCTTCTTACTCAAATTTCAGAGTGATCATTTAGTCTTAGATGGAATATTACATTAAAAGACAAAAGGAGTTATTCGTGGTGAGTTGCCACCAATGGTGGATATAGTTCAAGTGTTCTTTAGGGTATTCTTTTGAGAAATTTGGCTATGGTTAAAGGTTTAAATTCTCTTTTAATTGTTGATGCTCGAGTTGAGTCTAGAGAACACATGGTGGATGTGTACAGTAAGGATTTGGATCTAAAGGTTTAGTTGTGGATGGTGTTTAGTATCTGTTGTTCTAATAGTGGTAACAGAAGTTAGGTATAGGTTACCGAGTGTAGATTGGCACATTTTGTTATTAGTTCATTGGACATTTTTGTAGGTTAAATCAATCTGATTCTTTATGGGGTTGGTTTGTGGCTCTGTTATGTTTGGTGACTTGATTTAGTCTTTTCGGTATTTCGCGGTAAATTGTCTGCTCTATTTGTAAACATCATGGTGTATTGGTGCGACAATTAAGGTTGTTTGTCAATGCAGTATGTTAAGGTACTTGCAATGGATGAACAAAGATTGATTAGTGGGATGATCGTGTTTGAAGGATATTGTGGGGGACAGTTGTATTTCTGTAGTGAACCTTGAAAACCTTAGTTAATTCCTTGTGAGTTGCTAGAAGCATCTATATGCATCTTCTTAAGCGAATTTGTTGATTGAAGAAAATTTATTATTTGAGAAATTGTGGTGTTAAGAATTATGGATGACCCTAGGTGTGGGAACCATATTCTAAGTCTATTATTATTAAGTTGTTCCATACATGCATGTTCGCTTGGTAAGTTAGATGGAGCGGATTGTCACAATGGTGATTAAGCCACTTAGGTTGAATCGTTTGTGACTACTGCTGGAGTCAAATTATGAAAGGTAGTGTTACCATTGTTTGAAGAGTCCTTGTTGTGTTTGTAGCTCTAATTTCTAAGGGTCTAATAGACGTTGGGTGTTAGTTGTAAAATCTTCTGTGAGAAAGAATTGGTGAAAAAGTTGAATTCTTAAAAACGATGAAGTGTTTCGGTGAGGAAGTGGCCACGAAGTTCCAAGGCTCATGTTGTACTAAGGGGGAAGTTGGCTTAGTTTTATAACTCAGACGAATTTCGGGAATGATATTTCCTAAGGTAAGGAGATTGTAATGATTCGGATTCTAATACGTATCAGATTGGTGTAAATTGGTGCCCGTCACCTTAAATTTGTATGGTTGTCGAACTCTTGGTATTGATAGATTGGCAAGTGAACCTTAAATATTATAATAGAGGACACTTGGGTGATGTTTGGAACCTTGAGTGAAGCCTTAACAAGGAATTTAGGCAAGATTAGATCAAAAGCCCCAAATTTGAGTTTTTGTTTTTGACCAACCTTCACTCTTTTGCCCTTTTCTATTTTCATACTTTGAATTTGAATGTAAGGCTAGAACCATTGGAAAGCTTATTTCCGGGACTTTGATTTGGACATAAGAACGACCTAAAACGGAGTTTGGACGAGGGAGTTATGCCCGTTTGAATTTCGAGTTTCTATGTTGGAAACAGGCTCGCTCGAGCGAGCTTTTCTTCACTCGCGTGAACTGCGCGAATTTTAGAGATTCTGGGAGCTTCTTTTCTACACTCGAGCCAAGCTTTCTTCGCTCGAGCGACCAGGTCGCTAACAGACATTATAAAGTGACTTTTTGGCCCAAAAACTTTATTCTTTCTTCATCTCTTCTCTCCCTCTCCTCCATGTCCGAAAACCTAGCCCTCAAAACTTTGATTTCATCCATTTTTACTAACAATCCACCATGGATCTTGCATAAAAGATGAAGAACAAGAGAAGATCAACATTTTCAACCGATTAGATTTTGAATTTTCGAAAGAATGCTCTTGATCTAACTTCTTTGCTTCCAATCTTAAGGTAAGGATGTCTTTAACTTGTTATATTTTTTATTTGGGATACATATGTGATGATTTCATTAGATATACATGTAGTGAGTAGTTATATATATATATATGTTTGTGTGTGTATATATATTGTGAGGATATGGTTGTGTGAATGAATATTTGGGTATATGTTGTAAATGTTTCATGATTATGGGAAAAATGAAGTTGGATGAGAGCGTGGATGCTCTTCTACAACATAACTCATATATTTTTCTCATAATCATAAAACATTTACAACATATACCCAAATATTGATGTTGGATGAGAGCGTGGATGCTCTTCTATTGATGTTTTATGAGTTAGCTTTGGATTATTTTGTATGGACTATTTGTATGGAGGAATTAGAAATTTATTTTGTATATGAATATAATTTAACAATGATGTCTTTTTTTGAGATAGTTCAATTTAAAATAAGAGTTAGTGAATTGTATTATTGTTAATATTTGCTATCTGTATACGTGTATAAAGGATTGATTGTATTAAGGTATCAAGGGAATTAAGAGGTATTTCTCCAGGGCGTTACAAGATCTATCTAAAGAAAAAAATGAGTGAGCTTCCATTTACCTTGCATAGTACCGACAAGAGATTGCTCGGGCGTACAACAAAATAGTTCAACAAAGGGGATATGGGATTGGTGATCTAGTTCTAAAGAAAGTTTTACCAACCGATCACAAGGAGGCCGACGAAAAACTTGGACCGAACTAGAATGAACCAAACCCGATCACCAACATAGTTGAAAAAGGGGCATACGAGCTCACCAATCTACGTGGGAATGTTCTACCAAGGCCATGGAATTCACTACACTTAAAAAAGTTCTACCACTAGCGTTGTAATTGTGATGTAATAATGCTTAGCTACAAAAACATAATAAATACAAGGTTTAAGGACACTGTTCATAGAAAAAACCTCTTTTCTATTGATTGTAAGCTTCTTCACATTGTAAAAAGCAAAAACATGGCTACCCACAAAAACTAAGATCAGGAGCTCAATGTTTAAAAAATAAAAATAAAAATAAAAATAAAAAGGAGTTTGCAAATATCAAAGGTCACAAATCCTCCAGCTCGGCTAGGATAGGAATGTTAGGATTGGGAAGAGGGACTTGATTAAGTAAGAAGGAGGATTCGGCCACTCCTGCCTACCTCGTCACCAACCATTTCTAAAGAAAAAGTTCTCCATTTTGTTCATCTGATCAAGATAGGCAGCTGAGCTCTGACTTCCTCCAAGGTGGCCTTGAGCGCCTCAAGTTCATTTCTAAGCTAATCAAGTTGTTAGGTTACAGTCTGAACATTCTCCTCAACCGTAAATTGTCTGGATTCTACTACAACAACTCTCTCCTCTTCTCAGGCAAGATCTACTTCAATCTGTTTGTTCTCTTCCGCTTGGCAATTTCTTTCCCAGGTCACACGAACACCAACCTCCATAAACATGTTGATTGCCTGGAATATCGCAATATCAAGTCCACATATATCACAAAAGAAGGTATATTGATAGTAGATAGAACAGATTACCTTCACCATGTCATGGATTTCTCGTCAAAGATATCCAATTGACGAATGTCTTCCAAGATGCGCATGCCTTGAGCCATGGCCACACCCATCTCCTAAAAGACAGAGTCATGTTCATTCAACGAACGGTTCCCTATCATCAACTAGAAGATATACTCAATAGGACCTTTGAACAAGGCATTCGCTTGATTTTGGCTTGACGTGAGACGACGGTTGCTTGTAGATAGGCACTTCCTTAGTCGAATGTTTTGCCGACCTACGGGCTCCACTTCTATCCACCTCTCGGATCACCACTGGCGGTAAGTTGGACTACCTTGTGACACAACAACGTCTCGTCATAGCTGAAGCAAAAGAGTTCAACAATTCAACAGGAATTAGTACATCCTCCTAAACTTGTTCAGTACTCTCAATTTGGTCAGACTCAGCCAATGGCAATGGCAATAGTGGTTCATGCTCCTAAGGTGTTTCGACCGCCTTAACAGCAACAACAGAGGCAGGAGGAGGAGTTATAATAAGAGCAATCCAAGAAAGGTATCGGTTGATCAATACTTCAACTGATTGTGAGTAAGCTCTTCTAAATCTCTAAATAGTTTGAAGAGCTTGAAGATTAATACCCAACGCTTCGTCGCGGCGATCAGTATTCACTTGTTGATAAGCTAAAACAAAAAAACAAAAAAAGAAAGAAAGAAGTGCAGAGGAGAATTACAGTTAGAAAGCATAAGACAGAATAAAATAAAGACCGACGAGTAATTCGATATAAGAAAAATCACCTACACCTAACATTCGGGGCACGATGGCAACACCATGTGCAAAGTCAAGGGAGGCAAATTCCCAACTCCCTAAAACTGTAATGACATCTTTTGCATCTACTGAGAAAGACTTGAGAAGTACCCAAACAAGAGATCGATCCTGATCTCGGCTCTCAGACACAAGAAAGAATGCCCCAATTAAGGACTAGTAAAGAATGTAGCAATATTGGAGCTCCCTCAAGCCAAGTCGATGTTTAACAAGTTGTTCAAAGAAAGCATCCCATTCACGATTTTGAAAAAAAATTATGTTAAGAAAAAAGGGGGGAACTTCGTAATGAAAAAGAATCTTGCATAAGCAATGATGAAGAGGAAACCTAACCCCGTCATCTACTATGGCTGAAACCAGCCATGGAACTCTATCATCTGAAGGAAATAAGAAATTATCAGTGGGACAAGGAGCTTCGATAGCAACATTGGCAAGAATGCCACAAGTTGCTCATAAGTGTTCTAATCCCTCAAAAGAACTAACAAGATAGGTGTATTTGCCCATTGTCACAAAGCAAATATTTGAAGAACATAAAAACTTACAAATAGAGAACGATGAACAAGAGGCTTAAATAAATCTTTTGTAAAGATGAAGCTAAAAATCACCAGAGCACAGGTGTCGATGCCTAAGGATGTCTTGGTGGGAAATGTTGTCAAATGGGATCGCAAATATCGAATTAATGATTTCAACTCATATCTGTGTAAGAAAATGGGAAATGGCGCACCACTCAGACGCGTACATCGCTTTGCTTGAAGAATGTACCATCGCATTTAATGCCAAACACTGATGAGAATTTGAAATGGATGACACGTGTCCACCTAACGTAAGCACATTAAAGCCAGAGCCCCAAAACCCTAAACCTAATGCTGCAGTTGGCAGACAAAAACCTGTCCTAGGAACAGTACATTGGCAAATAGGTTGTCAATCTCTTGCTTAAATTAAAGAATAAACCTATGATGGTTTTCTATGAAAAACCTATCCAAGGGATAGTACACCGGCAGGGATGCTACCAATCTCTTACTTAGAGCAAAGAACAAACCTACGATGATTTTCTATAATAAATAAATAAATAAAAACCTATCTAAGGGATAGTATATCGGCAAGGATGCTGCCGATCTCTTACATAGAGCAAAGAACAAACCTACGATGGTTTTTTATGAAAAACCTATCCAAGAGATAGTACATCGGCAGGGATGTTGCCGATCTCTTGCGTAGAGCAAGGAACAAACCTACGATGGTTTTCTATGAAAAACTTATCCAATAGATAGTATGTCGGCATGGATGATGTCGATCTCTTTCCTAGGGCAAGGAATAAACTGACTATTATTTTTTATGAAAAACCTATCCAAGGGATAGTATGTCGACCTGGATATTGCCGATCTCTTGGTTAGAGTAAGAAACAAACCTACGATGGTTTCCTATGAAGAACCTATCTAAGGGATAGTACATCAATAGGGATGTTGTCGACCTCTTGCTTAATGCAAGGAACAAACTTATGATAGTTTCCTATGAATAGTACATCAGCATGGATGCTGTCGATCTCTTGCTTAGAGTAAGGAGTGAACTTACGATTGTTTTTTATGAAAAATCTTCCCTAAAGACAGTATGTTGACAAGGGTGCTACCAATCTCTTACTTAAAACAAGAAATAATCCTACAATGATTTTTCCACCATACACACATTTTTTTTTAAAAAAAAAAAAAAAGAAGAAGAAGAAGAAGAAGAAGCAGAAGCAGAAGCAGAAAGAAAGAAAGAAAGAATATATATATATAAATAAACAAAAAGTGGAATGATAAAAAAATTCACATTTAAGAATCCATAAAACAACGTTCATACAAAAAATAAATAAATAATATAAATCCTTAAGATTACATACTAAAAAAAAACAACAATAACAAAAAAATAGAAAAACAAAGTTTCTCAATTTGTAGCAGGAGGGTCTTCTTTGTTAGCTCCACCAATAGCTTCCTCATTTGGCTTCTCCAAGGCCTCAAGTCAGGGGTAGGGAATGATCTTCATCAGTTCGGACCCCTCTAGAACATTAGCAACATGAAGAGCAGCCATCCATTCATCTTCAAGGAAATGTTCTCTAATGTTCTCTAATTTGATGAATTGCTCCTCATAATTGATTATGGCCTCATTGTATCCCTCTTCCTTCGTAGCCTTCATGGCAACATCGTGACCTACCTTGGATGCGTCTAGGGTGGCGAAAAGCTGTTGTTTTTCTTCTTTCAAGGTGGTAATCTCTTTTACCGAAGACTTCAGCACAATATCCATTGTCTGAAGCTTCTTCTCTGTCCCTACTGCTTTACCCTCTGAAGCCGCCAGCCTAAGCTCTAGCTCTTACACCCTTTCATCCTGCTTCTCTTTAGAGGACTTGAGTTTGTTAGTAGCTCAAACAAACCTGTGATGGCGGCACAACTCCTCATGAGCAGAATAAAGGCCCTGTAAGGATAAGAGGTCAGCAAAAATGGCAAATATGTGTCCAAGAAAAAAAGGAAAAAAGAGAAGAATACTTACCACCAAAGAAAAATGCAGGGCTTGGGAAAAGATGGCCATGTCAGATTGATATCTTAGCCGAGCATCATTTGCAAGAAGGATGAAGTTACGGACTACAGCAACGGCCACTTCAGCATCACCCATCTCAGTGTCAGTGCTGGTAATCGGCTAATCTTTCAAGGTAGGTATCAAAACAAGAGGGGAGCTGGCAAGGGCTGCCTCTTAGGAAGATACAGCAGCAAGAGCGAGAGAAGGGTTAGCTTGGCACTTCTTATGCCCCTCTCCAGACTGGTTGATAAGAGGAGAATCGGGACTAGCCATAGTAGTGGAAGAGGGCTGTAGACTCGACTTTCTTCGCGCGCCTTCCTTTCGGAGAGACGCAAATTGATCCTACAGTTTGAACTCCTGTCACGGTTCTGAATCTAATCTCACAAAGTGCAATGTGAGACTGATAAACACCAAAGAATACAATCCGGCAAATCATTTTGAAAAATCAGATTTTTAAATAAAATAATGCCAAACTGGACTGCTTTGCCAAATTACAGAGTCGCCACCTAAATATTTTATTTTGAAAAATTTAGGAAACCCTGACTCATGCCAAAGGCCACGTGTCCGTCATCACCGAAGTTGCCTCGGCTCAGGAACTTGGGTACGAGAGGGGAAGGCCCTAAAATGAGCACCCCCGCTCACCCGATCAAAGATCGGCCTCTACTAAGCATGATATGTTGTTTGATAAACACATGTGTTCTTATTCCGGTTATTAGCCAACTTACTATGTGATGCGCACAGCATGCAAGTATAGACTAAAATCGCAAGAATTGGAACAAAACAACTCATGTTTGTTTTTTGAAAATGGTTTGAAAGTGCCACCCTCAAGTAGGCTAAAACGCAGATTTGCCATCAAACATGATGGGCTTGAAACATGATTTTGCCACTTCGCAAAGTGGGCTTAAAACTCACATTTGATGAATTGTTCCAATTCAAGTAATAAAGCCTTCATCCACAGGCATTCATGCAGTTAATCAAATAAGCACATAGCCTCATGGCAAGCATGCTAAACACGGCAACACTTATACTCATGCAAGTATATTAAAGCATAAAACTTACAGTGTACTCCAAGCCAAAACAGAAAATTAGTTAGAAAAATGCATGACTCCTAACTATACAAAATGCCTAATGCAACACATGCAATAATGCAACTAAATAGGCTCGGCTATTTAAGATGGCATATGAATGCAACAATTTGATAACATGCTTTGAAACACGTATTCAAATAGGTATTGAAATACAATGCAGTTTGAATGATGTGCCGAATGAATGATGCAAACATGCAAGCATAAGGTATGCTAATTGAAAATGTCCCTAATCTAACCATCGAAAGCAGATAAATAAAAGGGAGAAAGACGTGGGGTTAGAAGACATGCACATACACACGCACGCTTATTACAACATTGCGCCCTCTCGAAGGAGGGTCCGAATAAATAAGCTAAGCTAATCTAGGCTAAGCTAAGCTAACTAATCTAATTAAACTAATTAGACTAATTATTACACAACAAATTGAATAACTAGTAAACTACTTACTAATTATTACAACACTTAACTAATTAGCACACTAATTAATTAAATTACAAAACCAATGAATATTAATTAAACTTGCAAAACAAATGTTAAAACTACACTGCCTCAGCTCTGCTTTGGAAAGCGGATGATACATGCATTCGGTTTTTCGCCTCGAAAAGCCCATCGATTTGCTCTTGAGAGGCTCTGTTTGTAGGGTTACTCCAAGAACTTTCTACTCTGCCTTACCAACTCACTGCTGAGGAATACACCAGTGGTCTGCCGGCCATGATTGGTTGCTGCTGACCATCTGCCGGCCAAAGGAAGGCACTACCGGCCAAAGATAAAGCACTACCGACCATCAGTAAGCCACTGCCGACCACTGGTATACTGAATCACCAAACTGCAACAGAGCACAAACAGAGGAAAATGAAATGTTTTCCAAGAACATGTCTGTATTGTACCCCTCCTTATCATCTCAAAACATCAAAGGAGAGGCACTCTTGGATCCAAAACCACCAATCAAGCATATTCAATGCATGATGGCCAAAGGTCCAAGTTGTACACTTTCAATAAATGCACAAAAACAAGACTCAAAGGACGACCGCCCTATCATGCATGATCAAGGGTGATGGAGACAAAGGAGATTAGCTCATTTCATCACTTTGAGTATGAAATGGACCAATCTACCTTGTGTTCAATATAACGTCCGATTGAACACATGCAATGCACACATATCATGCTTATCTTGGTCATGTTTTGCTTGATTCATTTTATTTACTCATTTTAGTATTACCAAGCCATTCTTTAGTTGGTTAAGTCCAAGATGAGTATCCTCTAATGAGAGAGGGGTCAACCAAAGGATGGTTTAAGACATGAGAGAGATCATGCCTTTGGCTAGGAGGAACCCTCAAAAGAGAGTTAAAGCCATTGAGCACAAACTCCATCTCAAGCTTAAACATAAGCATAAGGTGAACCAACCCTCAAAACAAATAGCAAAATGAAGAAATGAGGGAGGTTGCAAACTTTTTTAGTGTTGAAATGGCATGCTCAAGACACTAAATCATGCAAGCAAAACATGCAAGACATGCTCAAAAGCCAAAAGCCTTAAAGCTAGTGAAGAGCACTACACTAGAGGCATGCAATACCAAGCTCAAATGATCAAACCAGCTCTAGACAGAGCTACAACATGCCAAAATAGTGGCTAAAACATGCTGAGATGGAAGCATAAATGGCAAGAAAAGCATGCTCATGTGTTGCCTCATAAACAAGACACAAAGCACAACTCTCAAAAGCAATGAAGGAATGGAACATGTAAGAGTGTAACAGAGATATATGCACTGAAAACACATGTTAAATGATGCTATAGCATGCAATCAACTCAAGCAAAGCATGTTAGAGGCCTTAAAACATAAAGCTAGTAAAGGCCTTTGCACTACAACCATGCAAGATGAAGCTCATATGACCAAGACAGCTCAAAATAGAGCTAAAGCATGCTAAATTAGTAGCAAAAACATGCTAAGATTAAGTCTCAAAATGATAGAAAAACATGTTCACATGTTAAGCTAACTACACATGCAAACAAGACACAAGGAGGGGAGGCCACCCCCTCCTATTTTGGACCTCAAAACCAAGTTTTTGCCACTGAAATTTCCCTGGAATTTAGTGGTTAAAAGGGCAAAAAAAGGTTGTTTTGAAAGCTTTGAAACATGGCACAACACTTAGCAAACAAGTTACAAAAGAGGATGGACTACCCCTAACTCTAAAACAAACTTCAAACCACTATTTTAACCATAAAAATAGAGTTTTTTAGAAGTTAAAACCAGCCTAAAACTAGCATGCAAAAGTGGCCAAACAAACAACTAAAACAAAGCTTTAAAGAGGTAAGCTTAATACCCTTGAAGCACAGCAACAAACATCACAATTTCTGAGTTCAAACCACTCTTAGAAGCTCAAACAAGGCCTTAAAGAATCTCAGCTCCAAGGTGAAGGTGTTTGGTCTAGGGTCTCTTTGCAAGAGTGTAGAGAATTCTCACTTTCAAGCACAAAATGTAGAGAGAGAGGATTCTAAAGGGAGAGAGATGAAGAAATTTTGCTCACAAAATTTTTGTAACCCTCTACATGCAAGAGGATGTCTTCTATATATAGAAAATACAAAATCCTCTTGAAAAGATCCAATCATCCACGTGCAAGTAGATGCCCCAATCTGCACAACAGCTGGCACAAAAATATCAGAAAATATCTACTGATGCACTGGTGGCCGGCCTGCCATCAGTGATGGCCGGCAGGAGAAAGTCCATGGCTGGCAGTGCCTTATCATGGCTGGCAGTGCACCAAAAACAACAAGCTAGAAGGGCCAAAACATGGTCCAAAAATGAGACAAAATTGATGCAAGGTTTGGAAAGCTCAAACCTGTGGTGCTCCGCCACGAAATTCGAGTGCTTGATGAGCAATCAAACTTGTCACTGGATGTACCTGCAAGAACATCCAAGTCTTAAGGACGGTCAAAAATGAGGTGTCTACAAGGGCAAGGGGGCATCCTTAACCACTATAATCGGTGATTGTTTAGACGCAGTTGAAGTGGTGGATGTTGATCCACTCTCTTTCTGACATATTCTATTAGCAAGGATAGCCAAGAAATTCTTCGGTGGCATAACTTCAGAAATAGTGGCCTCAGAATCAAAAAAGTCCCCTTGGATTTGTTTTTCTTCTACAGCAGGAGCCTCTTCAACCATTAGCTCCTTTTTGACATCGTTACGAAGATAGAGAAGGAGGTAGAAATTAACACTGCCGTCAGCTTTGAGGAGGATGCCTTCAGTAGAAACAACAGTACCATAGTAAGGCACATAAAAGAGAAGGATGTGGGCTGCCCGACCTTGGCCTCTCTACTCATGAGAGCCTTTGTAGTCCAAAACTTATTGAAGAAGGGGGATGTTAACCTGATCCACCCACTAGGATATAAGGAGACTACGGGATCTACATTACAAAAAAGAAATAGTTCATTACCGGAGTTTACGAAGAAATAAATCAAAGCTATGCTGAACAAAAGCAAAAAGAAAATGGATTTCAACCTGGTTGGCCGAAGACCTTGGGTATGGACCACACCGTGTCAGCACTAAGGAGAACTCTAGTTTCCTTCGATGACCACGATGATGTCGTTTATGTCCTTGCCAGAATTAAGGAGCATCTGGACCAGTTGTCGCTTCTTGTTTCTAAGCTTAAAATTTGGTGGTTGGGACAAAATTGTAGCAGTACCTTATCTCTCGGAGCCCTAAGTTTATTCCCAGAATTTCATTTAAGACAACCACTCCCATCACTATCCTAAAGAAATTGGGGGCAAGCTGAGAATGGGAGACACCATAGAAGTATGGCACTTCTCTCAAGAGGGGATGTAGGATAAAACGGACACCCCCCTCAACAATGTCATCGTTGTCATTCGGTAGATGAACGACGACGTCATCCAGGGTGTGGTAGAGAGTTCTAAACTCAAGAAGGTTTTCCTTATAATCGAAGAAATACCAAAGGCGATTTATTTTTTGAAGAAGAAAAGGAAAAAGCAATAATAGAGATTAAAGAAAACGGTGGAATAAGAAAGTAGAGAGAGGGAAGAAAACAAAGAACTTACAAAGAATATGAGCAAGGGCTTCGAATGGTGAAAATCTAAGTAGACGCACTTGGTGAGTCTCTGAAAGAAGTGCAAGTAAAATAATGAAAGGGAGGAGTCGCATTTCTATTTAATGTGCCAAAAGTGGAACGGCGCATGAACAGACGGTTATCATCATTAGGGTCCTACTAATGCAGAAATTGAAAAGCCACATGTCATTAGATTAGTCAATCCCATGTCCATGCATTAGTGCCATCTGATTGGCTTATATACTTCAGCAACCTCCCAAGATCAGCCACCTAAGGGGAGTAATTGTGGAAGGAAAAAATATGAGCCCCAGACCCAAACCTAATCATGCTAGCCCAAAACAAAATCAAGTAAGTCCAAGCCCATCCATTGAAGCCTACAAAAGATAGCTGGCAACAACTTGGCTTCCAATCAAGGGCCATAGAGGGACAAGCAAATATAAAAGATAGCCTTCTAGAAGGAAAATCTTTAAAATAAAGGAGAGACATCAAATTGGGTATCATGCAATGGTAACAAATGTAAAATAAGCAAGACTAAGGCATAGGCTGGGCCGACTAGGAAGAAGGGCTATCTGATCAAATTGATCCTACGAACGTAACTCTCGGTGAGCTAGCCACTAACGTCTAACATCATGCAGGCTGCCCATGCGACAGAGATCTAATGATCAAAGACAAGGGCAACCTGGCAAGTTGCCTGACCAAAACCAAGTGTAAGCAAAACCCTTCGATCAGAACACGAACCAACGGAGGGTTCTCCCGACCTACCCTGGTCGAGAGTGATCACTGGCATTTAGTTTCTCTTTACAAAGTGCAAAGGATTAGGCGCATCATTACGCATTCCCTATGGAAATAATCTCACCTTTCACACCTATTAGTCAAATTAATTTGAACTTTGTTTTAAATAGCAATGGCCTTTTTTTGTTTTTGTTTTTAAGCATTCTAAAAGTTTTACCATTTGTTAGATAATTTTTTACTAAGTGCTGCAATTTGATACTCTAACAAAGTAGATGTAATGTTCCGATTCTAAAACCCGGTTTGAAACCCACTTGTACGAATGCCCCGGTATAATGTAAGAGCTTGTGAATGGTTATTGAAGTCATTATTATCTTATTTTGTGTTTTGCTATTTTGTTTAGCTGTTGAAATTGCTTTTGGTATACTTAAAGTTGTCCAGGGAATCTGGGTAAACATTATGTTCTACCCTAGTCGCACCTGCAATATGCCATGGTCGCGCCCGTGGTTAGGCCATGACCAAAACATGGCTTTAGGTCCAATGGCTGGGAGAAAATGTGTGGCCCGCGATGGACCGCGAGGGAAGGCCGCAAACAACATAACTACGATCGTGGTCATATAGTCGCGCCCGCGATTTGGTGTTTTGCGCCCTTGAATAGACATTCGTGCCCGTGATCTATCGTCTCTATAAAACAAAGCAGAACTTGAAAATATCTAATTTTATCCCATTTTCTGCTCTCTCCCCTCCAGTTGTGATTTAGACCTAGGTTTACAATCTTCAACCTTGATTTTTGGGTACTTAGTCTTAGTTTTGATTTGTACTACCTTCTTGGGCAGAGCTTGGCGAGGGCACCGCTCTAATCTTGGCAAAAAGTTGATCCAAGCTTGTGGATTGGCTCATAGCTTTGCCACTTCTCTATAAGAGGTAGGATTCTTTCACTAACTCAATATTAGCTAGTTAGTGTAGTTGTGGAAGATTTTAATACAAAACTCCATGTTTTATAAGTGTTGTTGATGTTATCTTGAAAGAGAGCTATGAAGCTTGGGCTTACGGGTTGATGATTGAGATAAGATGTATTATTATTCCCTTAATGAACGTAACTCTTGTGTGTTGAGTCGATGAGAGTTATTTATTATTCTTAAGTTTGTTGTATCTTGTGTATAGTTGTAGGAATGGAGACGTTATGGACCGATATTGTTTTGATCTTGTTTGACTTCAAGTAACGATGTTAAAATTACTAATAATAGGTGTTAGTGAGGTCTTGTGTTGTGGTTGGGTGAATCCGAGCCATGTATGTTTAAGGTGACACTCGGCGATGGTCACAGGTGGTGCTAAGCTATGGCCACGGATGGGGCTTGGCGATGACCACCGATAGATACATGGGCTTGGCAGATTTCTCAAAGTTGTGTTGGTTATGAAATTTGAGGGTCGGTTAAGCATAAATTATTTTGTAACTTATTGCCTAACTGTATATATATTTGTGACATCTATACTTGTGATCTTATATTAGTTTTTTTGAAATGTTTCCTATTGGACTATATGTTCACCCTACGTGGTTGAAAACTTTTTGAGGTGCTAACAACACGCTCCGACCTTAACATGATGTGCCAGGACGTGTGACGAGCTGAAGAGCTTTTGATATTCAGGCCAAGGGCCTTGTTTTTGTTTAGGTCGTGAGCCATACTTGATCAAGGGTTGGACCCCTTTTTTGTGTAAGCCTTAGGGCAAATTATATTGTTTAACATTATTAGTTAACTTAAAAAGGTAGTACCATGTCAACATGAACTTGTTGACAAGATGTATATGTATGATATTAGCAATGCATGTATGAAAGCCAACTTTTGTATCGTATTAACTTATTGTCTTTTCATTTATTATCACTGTTAATCTCCATGGGTCAAATCTTGGAAATCCATGGTGTGACAAATTGGTATCAGAGCTAACTAAGTTTGAAAACCTTAGGCTCGTGGGAAGTGAATTAGCCATAATGGGTTTTATCTCGCATGTTTAGGACATTTGTATGTTGGTGTGCTAAGTGATAACATGCTTATTTGTCACACCCCCAAAAATAATACCAATAATCCAACTCATAAGCGATGAGAATATAAACGGAATAAATATACTTTCATAAATTAGAGTTTATATTACAAAAGAAATATGCATTATACTTTCATAAATGTTCATTTTGAAACTACAACATGTAACACTAATTAATAACAACAAAATAAACGCCCTACGGGCTTATATCTTTCCAAGACATAGCTTGGTTACAACTAAAAAGAGTCATAAGCTCTATACATTTAAAGCCCTCGGCTTAAATGAATAGTTAAACACAAAAATAACAAAAAATAGGGCCTCCAGCTCCTAAGTCCTCCCAAGCTACGTTCTTGGGGGAAGCATATCACTTGTACCTGAAAATGGTTTCCCAAGTAAGGTGAGCCAAAGCCCAGTAGAGAAAGACTAACACAATATATGAGGTTTAACTAAAATATAAGTGTTAGATAAATGCTCCACATACTTAACCAGCTTACATTTTTCCTTGACCATTCAATATTGATATCCACATCTCAATCTATTTCCATTATTCATTTTAAATCAATTCATGAGTCTAGTTCATTATTCTCTAAACAACCTAAATGAGACTACAACTCATTGGTTCATAATTCAATGACATTTATAATTCAAACACTTCAACTTTGCTATTTTACAGAATTTTCATCTGAGGGAATCGGCACCCATATATACTTACAAGATTTCGAGACTTTCACCATGGACACTCTGGCCAACTTAATTTAAAGTGGAGTCCATCTCCTATCTCCTCCCAAACAATGGAGTACATCTCTTATCTTTTCCCAAACAATGATACATATACAATGTATTAAAAGTATTGTCATATACAATGACTATCCACAACACATATTCAATGTTTAAAACATACTTTCATATTCAATGACATAATTTAAATGATTAGTTTCAATTCACCTAATCCTCATACAATTCCTACAACAATCATGGCCATCCTCCACCGATAGTCTAAAACAGATATTTTTAAACAGATATATAATCTATATAACAGATATTTTATCAAGTTTCCATAGGTGAGTGATTTAACAAATCCAACTACACCATCCATTCATACATCCTCCCAATTTCACATTTTCGATAACAATTCCATTATTTATACAAAATAATCATTCAACACAAATTAGGGCAAATCTCCCCCTTTTTCAAATATCAACCCCAAGGCCAAATTTCACCATTTTAACCTAAGGTAACCTCATATTCAAAGCCCCAAATCCATTTATGAAACCCAACATAGAAACCCCTCTTTCAATTTGAGTCCAAACCCTAACTTTACCCAAATCACACCCAAAACTCATCATTTATACATAACAATAAATAACTAGGTTAAAGATCATAATAAAGTGTAGAATATTCCTATCTCAAGAGTAGAAACCCAAAGAAAAAGAGGAAAAACTTCAAAAATTGCCCAAACTCGTTTTTACTCAGATCAAATGGAAGCCCACGGGATGCTCCACCTTTTTCTCAAACGAAGTAGGGTAGAGGTGCTTAGATCTTGGAGTATTTGTAGAGAGAAGTCAAGTTTTAGAGAGAGAAGGAGCCGATTTAGGGTTTTAGGGTGAAAAGATATAAAATTTATGTGTAAAAATGAGTTGCTGCGAACTAATATACGCAAGGCTCGCTCGAGTAACCAGACACAATAAGTGACCTCACTCGAGTGCAAAAAGTGTCGCTTGAGCGCAGAATACATACCTTCAGAAGTTTTACAGACGCACATCCTCACTCGAGGGCAAAAAGTCTCGCTCGAGCGAAGAACTTCACCTTCCCAAAAATTCTACGTCTAGGAAAAATATTGAGAACTCTCAAAGCTCTCTCGAGCGCAAGAAACCTCACTCAAGCGAAGAAGCAAATTTCACAAGGCTCGCTCGAGCGCGAGAAGCCTCGCTCGAGCGAAGAAGTAATTTTCTGGACAACAACAACTTGAACAACTAGCAACTAACATGCTCCAAACATGCCCAAGACATCCCAATACTCAAACTCAAAGACAAATGGGGGCAAACAAGACATGGATAACAATATTAAACCACGAAAATCGAGTCCGGAATATAACAAAGGTCGGGTCAAAACAGGGATCGCTATATTATTTGTTACATCTTATCTAGGTATGGTGTTGAGTCTCAGGGGCAATACTTGGTATCTACTAATTAACTTTGTTTTTAGTTCTAGCTTTGAAAGGGGTGGTAACATTGGTGCTAGAGAGAAGGAAAAGAGAGATGACAAAAAGTAATCCTTCCAATTGGCTAACCCACAGAGTTCTATTTTAAGACAACAAGGATCCAATTTGTTTGTTGGTTTTACAATTGGAAAGATAGAAAATATATATATATATATTATGTGTTTTGTGTTAGAGATTTTCTCAAAAAACAACATTGTTTCTTTGCTTTACTGTATTATTTTTAGCAACGATAATGTGATGCATGGGGATCCAACCAGTAATGCTAAACAATGAATCACCACAAAGAATTTAAACAATTCTCCATAAAAATTGAATCTACGTAAAAAAAAGCTATGATTATTTAATTGTATTCTCTAGAGCAATTTAGACACGATTTCATATTCCATGTTGTTCATGCAAAAAAATACAAAAATATATTTTTTGACTAAAACACAAGTTTTGACTAAAAACATGAGGTTTTGCGTGATTTGCGGGCGTGCCAAAGCAACAATGCCTAAGTTGTGGAAATGTTGAAAAAATCTGACTTTTGAAAACAGGAGGTTATGTGAGGCTCAAAGAGGTTAAAAAAAAAAAAAAAAAAAAGCCTCTTGGTTCTTGTTTTGCCTAAATTAAGAGGACTTAAAATCTCCATGAAGTTTTTAATATCAAAAAGAGAGATAAATAAAGGGAAGTGAACACCAAAACTCATACTTTTATAAATTCAACGGATTGAAAATTACAAAAGCATAAAAATAAGTTTGAAAACATGAAATTGAGTTACAAAATGGAATTGAAACACAATTTAAGTTCCAAAAAAATGCCTATGAAGGCCAAAAAATCATTAATTTGACACAGATGTCATGGAAACTAAGAAACTAAAGCTAAATCTATGGCAAAGATGCCTTTCAAGTCTACTCCTAAGTTGAAATAGACCTAAACTAAGGATAAATAACATTGGACTATGTACTAAGTTGTGTTGAATGTTGCATTGATTGGGATTTGCTTGATTTTCAATTCTTGTATTTATAGATGCTGGAACCTCCTCAAAATTGCGGCCACCTCTTGAAAATATGTAACAGCCTCCTGAAAATCCCTTATGATCTCTTGAAAATGAGGTGTTGGATTGCCTCCTACAGTGACATCTGTTCCAACAGCCTCCTTCTTTTCAGCAGGTGATTGGGTAGTTCCTCATGAGTAGGGTTGATAGATCCTTTTGAAAATATGAACCATTAGATGGTGGGTGGGGTTCTTGCATGGTTCCCAAGTGTCTCATGCTTGGTCAACTCACACCTCCTTTGTAGGAGCTGTTAAGGCCTTCAAATTCTAGCCATTGGATGATATAGATAGTGGAAACTTCTACTTCAGATGATTGCCATGTGTCCCATGACCAAGTATTGATGCCCAAATATCTAAAAAATATGTTGAATAATCTCCTGCATGTGTTGAATTTACTAATTTGCAGGTGGTTCAGTTGTTGTTACATTTTTATGGCCATTGGATCATAGGCAGTTGGACTCTAAATGTGATGGATGATTGACACATGTCGTAACCACTAGGCCAAATCCCAAAATTGTAATTATGTGGTGGTTCAAATGGGGATAATGGTCAACAACAATCTTCTAAAACGTAGAAAAACCTTCTGCTGGAAATATTGATAAGATCTTTAAACTAATTCCTATATATTAGGAAACTATCACCCTTGATATACTTGATAAAATTACCAAACACCTCCACTTTCATGGGTCACCTCGCCATGTGTCATCTTCTAATTTGGCTATGCCTTTTGAAAAAACACCTTAGAGGTAGTTTTATCAAACTTTCAAAATATAAAAAATTCAAGGGTAAATTACAAATACACCCCTGAGGTTTGACTAAAATATGAATCGCCCCCTTGATTTTGGAAATTACATTCCACCCCTAAGGTTTCTAATTTCATAACAAATCGCCCCTTTTATTAATAAATCATCAAGTCAATTAATAGTTTTTAATGATGTTAGAAATATGTTTCAATTAATAATTTAGATAATTTTATTATTGTATAAGAGAACAATTGTGAATTTCTTTTTTTTTAGTTAATTATTTTAAATAAAAAATTCTAACAATGTGGTATTTGTAATTTTTCAAACCACAAGAAGCAATCTGTACTTTAAGCAAACCTCAAGGGGTGTATTTATAATTTACCTAAAATTCAATAAAGCAACCATGCACATCCATTTATTTGCATGGCCATCACCACATGGCATCATCCGGTTGGACAGTCATTTTCGGTACAAACACATGTCTATTTTTCTTAGATGTAATAGATTCCAAATGTAATGAGATCTCCTTTAGCATTTGGTTAAAAAATAAAAAATTTATTATAAATTATCACATTATTTTTTTTTTCTAGATATCTTTTTTTATTAAAAAAAAGTAAAAATTAACTAAAATAATAGTCAAAAAAAGCTATAATTATATATATTGAACTAGATGCGTAAAATTTAAAGGGTAAATTATACTGACACCCCTTGAGGTTTGGTCTGATTACCTCTCACCCCTTGACATTCTAGAAATTACATTTTCACCCATGTGGTTAATAGTCTTATTTCACAAACCCACATGCCGTGAAGTAGATGTTAGACCTGTTAAGAGAATCTTGATGACATAAACAAAAAGTAAGAAAAATCGGCTAAATTGCCCTCTGGGACCTTAAAAGGTCTTTTATAGCGTTATATCCTATTTAAAACTACCAATATACCATAAAGAAAATGGCCCAATCACAACAGTTGTCATTTTCTCTAAAACCCTAGCAACAAAATATCTACATTATTTTATTAATTTATGCATGTAAAGGCTTAGGAGCAAAAATAGCTTTTGATACTAACGTTAATTCCATCTAAATAATTACATTGGCAGGGGGGTCAGTGTAATTTCCCAAATGTCATAGAGTGATATGTATTAAACCGAAACCTCAGGAGTGTAGGTGTAATTTACCCAAATTTAAAATTTGGGTGAGTTGTTTGGGACCCAAATAGCTTGTTTAGTTGCCTGCTACAATTTTAACCACAACTCACAACTCATCACACGCCGGTTCAGTTGTGAACTTTTCGCTATGATGTGAAATCAAAGCCATCGAAAAGACTCTTGGTTGACATCTATCCTTCAATGGGGCGACTCCACTCATTAATCCTATACCTAAAACCCATCCGATAATTCCTCAAAATGAAATTTTACGATCAGACTCCCTTTCTAAAGGTGCATCAGGCTCCCTCTCTAAGAGTTTTTTTTTTTTTTTTTTTTGAATATTCTAAAAAAATAATTTAGAGAATTGACCCACTTTTCAAATTATTTGGGAAACTAACCCACTTTTGAAATAGCATTTTGAACATGCAATTTCAACTTCAAATTGCATTTTCAAATTGCAGGTTCAAAATGTGATTTCAAGTCGACATGGACAACGACGCACTGATGTGGAAAGTTGAAATCGCATATTGAAAATGCGATTTCAAGTTGACAGGGTTTCTGTTGCATTAACGTGGCAAGTTGAAATTGCATTTTCAACATGCAATTTCAACATAAACTCACATTTTGAAAATGTGATTTTTAGTTACGCAATTACAAAACCTATTCTAAAAATGACATTTAAAATTGAAATTCAGAGGTTTATTAGTAACTCCGCACTCATCAACAAATGTGAGCCCTGCAAGGAGAAATATAGGTCTCCTCAACAGCTAGCAATCAAACACCAGAGAACAATATTAAGCATTGAAAAGATAATTTGAATGCTGTTCCAGGATTGTAAATGAAACCAATGAATGGTAATAAGCTGGTTTGTCATCTTTGAGGCTAGACTAGAGCCATTAAAGAGCAATTTGGCTTGGAAAATAACATATCTAACCAAAGAACAGGGATCACGGTCTGGATGCAAGAATTCAAAAATGTGTTGTATCACCACTAGTTCCAAAACCTTCAGTTGTTAGCAAATGGGCCAAACAACACCCTCCCTCACATGCAACCCGTCTTTTATATTGAGATACAAACATCTATACATACAAAGATTTTCGAATACAAACTAGAGAAGAAAGAATACAAACTTAAAAATGCGATTTTAAGTTGCAAAATTACAAAACTCATTTTGAAAATGACATTTGAAATTGAAATTCAGCAATTACTTAGCAGATTAAAAGTCCTTTCATTTCAACATTTTTTAATATATATAGCCAAACTATTCATATTATTTTAGTACATATAAATTTTCATTCATGTCAAATCATCACTCCTTGTATGTCTTTTTTTTTTTCCCCCTTCCTATATATTGAAGTGAATTTTGAGAAAAGATAAGAAGTCCTTTAACGTAATATAGTAAACGCTATAATTTTAACACTATTATATTGAGTTCCCTTATTTTAATTTGTATAATACTTAACTTTCATTAATATTTTTTTTTAGTTATATGGATGAAAAAAAAATATTGTCATCCTTTTTAAACAAAATTGTATATTTTACGTTATTTATTTTGTGCTTACACAACATTTGCATTAGTTTCGGTCTATTTAACTTTATTAAAAGGGAGATTAGCATAATTATATGAAAAATGTGAGGCTTACTGTATTTGTTTTTAAATTTCGCATCGTTGGTGACAACTATATCAATTGACAAATCTCTGAATCAATTATTTACATAAAACTATAACTATGTCAATTGTAATGTTTATCATTTACTTCATTTTACTCATAAAAATATAAATGTTATAACATATTTCTATATTAAGAAATATGATACAACATACAGCATAACTTAAGATTAATAACATTAGATTTAATATTGAAATACAACACATGGTACAATCGATTTGGATAATCATTAGTTATGTGACCTACTACTTGAGGCTGTTACATTGCTATTTAGACATCTCCTCCGATTATGACCTTGTTGTCTACATAATTCACAGTTTTGTTTAGTTTGAGACTCACGCCAATCCATATCATTTTGAAGTTGTGTTGTCCTTAGACGATGGTTCAGATTGGGATAGAGTTTTGGAAAGTTAGGCTCTCGCCAATAATCAGCATCAACTACAGGGTTGAATGAGTGTTGATAACATATCATTTGTGCTTTCAGTGTGTAACATTCATCAACATACTACAAGTGGTCAAGGCTAGTAAATTTACATACTGCAATGACATGAGAACATGGAATTTTATAATTTTGCCATTTTTGACAATCACATGTTCTTTCCATCAAGTTGGGCACGTGAAGATGCAAATCCCGATTTTAATATAAGGGGTTCACAGCAGTTTGAATATCAAAAATACCCAAATTCATATTGAAACTCCGCACTAAATGACCCATGGACTTTTTCCCATTTGGTGAGCATCTGTTTTGCATAAGCACTATAAACTTCACTAGCATGCATTTCAACATTGGCCTTGTTACATCGTTCATGAAAATAACTAACACATTTATAAAAGGTTAGATGTACCAACGATGTGATTAGAAGATGTTGTGAATCCTTTAACACTCCATTGAAGCTTTCAGAAAGGTTGGTAGTCATAGCTTCATAACATTTGCCACCATTATGTGCTAGCGCCTACAGTTCAAGTGGTACATGATCAAATTCATCTACAGCTTTGGAATTTAAGTCTCTAATTGATTTCATTTTCTAATCAAACCTTTTCTTTTGATTCTCATAAGGTGCCGAAGTGATCATGTCTCGCAATATTGCATTGTTATACTTTGCATGGTAGTTGCTGGCAAGATGGCGAATGCAATAATGATGATAACCATTTGGATGTTGCCGCTAATATGAGCGATTCACAGATGATAAGATTCATCCATATTCGTCAAATAAAAGGCAGAGGCCAATTCGTTGTGTCACGTACTTCCTAATGCATGTTAAAAACCATGACCAAGCATCTAGTCTCTCCTCCGCAACAACAACAAAGGCAACTGGAAATACATGATTATTTGCATCCCATGAAACTGCAATTAGTAACTTATTATTATATTTTTTTAGCTAAAAAGGTTCCATCTATGTTGATGACTGACATGCAATGTTTGAAACCCTCCATAGAAGAACTGAATGCGTAGAACACTCGTTTGAATATAACGTTATTTGCAGCATCTGCCAACATTGTTTTCTACGAAACGATAGTTCCTAGATTGGAATCCATCATAGCTACTATCCATTTTAGTAAGATGTGGTATGATTCATTCCAATCTCCAAAGATATTTGCAATGGCTTTTTGTTTTGCATTCCAGGCCTTATTATAAGATGGTAAGAAACCACCAAACTTTTGCCTAATACTAGCTCTCAATACAAAGACCTTGATTAATGGATTTGCCTTCATGAGATCTCGCACTTCGTGCACAATCAACTTTGTGTTCAACATTGCATGATCTTGTGTAAGCGTTGCAGAGACATATGTGTGAGGTCCTTCATATTTAGTGATCTCAAATAAACCATGTTTGACACGCTTACATGCTCTAAGCTTCCACTCACACCCATTTTTGCAATGCAATTTCCACAAGTCTATTGTTGACTTCACCACTACATGGTAAGTGTTTCGCATCACATCATAACGGTTTACTACAATTTGCAAGTCTTCCTTGTTTTGAAATAATAACCTTTTGCTTAACTCCTTTGTTGTATCCCATATACTAGTGACATCAACTGCCAACGGTATGGAGGGATCATCAACATTTGACTATGTATCCTTAGTAAACATTGGAGATGGAGCTTGATGAAAGGTAGGTATGTCAATCTGTCCCCCTTCAGTTGATAGACCAACTTCGTCATCAGCATCGTCGTCTTCAAGGTCCAAACCATCATCCGATAGGATGTGGATGTCATTTGCAATCATTTCTTGTACAATATATATGGTTGTTGTACACAATTCATTGGTGGACCATGGTTGAATATCTTCTACCCCATCAAAGTCAACGCCGGTAAGTAGGTTCCAAATGATCACCATGGGAGTCATGACTGGTTAATGCAAAGTAAGTAGGTTCGAAGTGATGGTCATGTGTATTGACTGAGGAATACACATCCATGGGCGTATGTTCACTTGTACCTACTTGCACATTAACATCAACATTTGTATAAAGAAAAACCTTGATGGATTCCACGGTGATATATAACTTGGCAATGTTGTAACCAGGAGTTGAGTCAATTATGTCAAATATACCCTCGACACCATCGTCATCTGTGATCTCAAGTAATGTGTAGTAAACAGCATGAGGTAATTTCTAGATGGAAATATATATGTAATCAGGACATTTCCACCATTGTGGTCTATCCTTGTAGCATTGATTAATTGATTGCAAAAATCGATAAACGAAATATTTCGATTAACTCGTACCCATTTTGGATCAGGATCCTCATATGCAATTCCACACTCATCATTAATTATTTCACTATTATAGTATATTGCAAGATTGTATTGTTTTCCTGCCACCGAAACTAAAAAAGATAAATAAATAAATAAATAAAATCATCAAACACAAAACATTATTGAAGAATGTGTACAAAAAATAAAAATATATATATACAAAAAATAAAAATGAATGATTTTTCATTAAATGAATTTTCTACCAATGTAATGTTCATGAAAAAGATTCGTGAAAGTTTTGTCTCTTGAAATGTTGAAATACAGTGTTGGTAGAAGGAAAATGTTGAAATTATGGAAGATTAAATGCTGAAGAGTTTGAGTTTGGCATGTTTTGGTTCACCATTGTTTTGGAGAGTTATATAAGCAATAAAAGAAAAATCCTTACGATTTGACATTGATAAGAATCTTGGATGTTACCAATGAAGTCATATGTTGGAAATCTAATTTCAGCATTTAACTCAGAACTATAGCAGAATAGCTATCACGAAAATTTAATTTCAAGTAATATAAATAGTGTGTACTATTTGTTCATATATTAAGAATCTAATTTGAAGGTTTGAGTCAAAATTAGGTCAGAATGACTGCCATAAAGATTCAGTTTCATGCAAAGCTATTGATGAGTGTAATTTGAAATTGTTGTAGTAAGTCATGGGTGAAAATTGAATCGCATGTTCAAAATCTAATTTCACAATGATCTTGCATGTTCAAAATGAGATTTAAACTAGCACAAAAAATTTCATATAAATAAAAATTATAATTACACATACATAATTTTTTTTTTTTTACATTTTCTATTTCTTTTACAAAGAAATTAAATAGTAAAAGAAAAACTTTCATGATCTGATATTGACAAGAATCTTGCATATTATCAATGAAGTCACTGTTGAGAATCTGATTTCAGTGTTTAGGTCAGAACTATAATAGAATGGCTATCACAAAATTTTCATTTCACCTAATACAAATAATGTACTATTTGTTCACATGTTGAAAATCTAATTTGAAGGTTTAAGTCAGAATAGATCAGAATGACTACCATAAAGATTCAGTTTCGCGCAAGGCTATTAATAAGTGTAATTTGAAATTATTGTAGTAAGTCACGAGTGAGAATTGAAATTACATGTTCAAAATCCAATTTCGCAATGATCTTTCATATTCAAAATGAGATTTAAACTAACATAAAAAATGCCATATAAATAAAAATTACACATACATAATTTTTTTTAAACATTTTATATTTCTTTTACAGAGAAATTAAATAATAAAAGAAAAACGCTCATGATTTGACATTGACAAGAATCTTACATATTACCAATGAAGTCATATGTTGAGAATCTGATTTCAATGTTTAAGTCAGAACTAGGGTAGAATGGTGTTCATATTTGACTCGTTCTGCAAACAAGACAGTTGGAACTCCTACATATCTAGCCATGTATTTATTTTTGAAAGGAGTACAATTGTAGTCCCGCAAAGGTTCTAAACTATATAGCGGGAACCCATCCATGTAACAACGTCAGTCTCCAAAAGAATCAAGTAGCCACCTGCATAATCTAGATTGGGTGATTGTTTACAATAACTATTTGCATCCATATGTATGGAACTTGGATATAGTTATATGTAAATTAAGTTGTTATGATTCAATGAGTATATATGTTTTATATAGACAACAAGAAACAAGTCATGGGTAACTAACAATTGCAAACACCATACTTTGGAATCGCTGTAGCAAGTCATGAGTAGCTAACAATTGAAATTACCTGGCAGGTGAAATCACATTTTGAAAATGCAATTTCAAGTGAAGTTGCATTTCAAACATGGTACTTCAATTGAAATTGTATTTTCAACATGCGATTTCAGGCCCTAACTTACACCAGAGACTTTAAAATACACTATTTGCAAAGCTAACCTGTTGCTTTACAATTGTTACCCATGAATTGCTTCAGTGATTTCAAAGTACACTGTGTGTAGTAGTTTTATGTGAAATTGAATCTTCATGATAGTTCTGCCTGAAACTCTAAAATCATATTATCAATATGTGACATCATTGGTAACATTGAATTCTTATCAATGTCAAATTGTGAGGGGTTTTTCTTTTATTATTTAATTTCTCTATACAAGAAATATAAAAGTGTAACAATTGAAATTGTATTTTCAACATAAGATTTCAAAGGAGCCACTAAATATTAATCTCTTCTATGTATTTATAAATAGCGCTACCCAAACTATGATATATGAAAACATAACATTAGTTGTATATCTTGAGTCTAATATTCTATATCAACAATGTCTTGCAAAAGCTCATGCAGTTCACGTCATCATTCACTTGGCTACCATCTCCATTCACTTATGAATATAAGAGCAAAACATACTCAAGTCTAAAGGATTATTATGTTGGTATTCTAGCGGAATGGCCTTTTAGGGTAGCAGAGCAAGAGAGATTATTTAATGATTTATATAATTTAGGGACAAAAGTACCTCATCGTCGTTCATTAACCATGTCTAGACGAAATGTAGACAACTATGAAAAAACGCTTAACAAAATAAAAAATGAGAACAATAGAATGTTGATGCGGAGATGTCAACATTTCATGCTTCAATCGACCACCAAAATAGCAGAGGCAAGCAATTAACAATTGACTAAAATCGAGCGCAACAATGTCCTAAATAATGAAAAATATCTCTTCGACTACTACATGTCAAATGAAGAATGAAGAATTAGACAGCTTCTATTTAAGAAAATGTTTGTTTGTTTTGTCATTTCTAAATTGTTATTGTGTATGTTGATGTACCTTTTTTTTTTTTTAGTGCTATATTCTGTGTTTAATCCCTATATTAAGTATTTAGTACTTTAAGTTGTTTATGTAATATAAAATTTTATTAAATTTATGGAGTCAATATCGATCAAATACTATGGCTTTAAGTTATATGAACATTATGTAGACATATATTGAAACTCATAAAATAATATAAAAAGATTTCATAACATTCAGATAGAATAGTCACAATTACATTCAAAATATTATAACTTGACTAAAGGATTATTACAAAGGAATTTTATTATTTTTATTTCTCATTTGACATCTCAACATCGAATAATACTTGTTCCTCTGTACTTGCATTCAAGTAAAATTATGCTTCCTGCATTCACCCATGTTCAACGCGCTCAATTGCGAGTTGACAAAAGTGATAACGATTTAAACGCATCGACATTCTGTTAACTTCTTCACGAATGCTGTGTAGCGCTATTTGCAGTAATTGTGGAGTATCGATGGACATGTTCTTCGACCTCCTTCGAGGAATTCGAATATTCTTTTTCTTTACACAACTCCTGAAGAATATTCACCTAAGTAGACTGATATTGTCACTCTGCTCTCATGGTATTCACAGTGGCCATTGTGTAACGAAGATTAGGGTTTAATGGATATTCAAAATCATTATTTGAAACCCAATGGCGATCTATTGCGGTATATAAGTCACTAACAGTGTATCTCATAGTGAATTATTATATATAATCTTATAACAATCTGTGGACACAACTAAGTTAGCTTTCACATACTAGTATATATTTATAGTAACTTGAAGTAGTTATGTTGTAACTAACAATTTCAAACACAAGTCACGAGTATCTAACAATTGAAATTGCATGACTGATGAAATCGTATGTTGAAGATACAATTTCATTTGAAATCGCAAGTTGAAAATACAATTTCAATTTGTCATGATAGCAATCTATGTCATCATAAAATTACACTTTCAACATGCAATTTCAAATTAAAATTACATGTTAAAAATGCGATTTCAATTTAAAATCGCATTTTAAAAATATGATTTCAAAAAGCGGATTAATTTCTTAATTAATTTAAAAATGGGTAAATTGTTTAAATTATTTTTTTTTGAAAAAAAAAAAAAGAAAAACTCCCCTTCCTAAGGGTCTGACAGTTGGCCTAGCATAAACCTTTGTCGTCTTTATCGTCAGTTATTGGGCTTTTAAACCCTAATATTGGAGATTTTGATCACTGAAACCCCCAAGATTGAATTGGAAAGAAAGAGGAGCAAGAGGCCAAGAAGACATGTTCGGTGATAGAGAAGAAACTCCTACTAGGTAGTCTTCCAATTCATTTGGATTCGTTCTCAATTTCATTCAGTTTAATTTCGTATGTGCATTGCAATTTTGGTCTTTCAATCAAATGACGGTTTATTACATTGAATTCGAAATCAATTGAATAACTATTAGGCACTAAATCGATATTGTTCAACTTATTGCATTCATAAATTTGATTATGACAACAATTGTGTCTACAATTAAATTGATCCTCCATGCAATGCGCTTTACTATTAACCCTAATTTCCTCGTTTAGTTTCAAAAAAAAAAAAAAAAGATTAACTTGATCTCTGTAGGTTTACCATGTTCAGAAAACATTCTGTTGAATAATTGTTCAACTTTGAATTCGAATGTGGAAGTTCAGCTCAGGGATGATTTTGATGGTCTTATTTCTATTCTATATGTTTTGATTTTTTTATTTTTGTAAACATATATATATATATATTTTTTTTTGGGTGAACTGTTGGTTTGACAGGTATGAGCTGTTGAGTATGGTGAAGAAGCACTCAAAGTTGTTAGGGAAGACCAATGTAGATGATGAAGATGCTTCAGATGTTGAAACAGATCCACGCTTTTGGCATGACGTCATGGATTTGTATTTCATTTGTGGTAGGGAGTCGAGGGGTCGCCAGGATGATGACCTTGTATTCTTTGTTCGGAAAATGGTATGCCCTTCTTTCTTTTCGGCTCGTTGTTTCACTGTAAAATGACTTTTTTGCCTATCCTCGATTGAATTATGTTGTTCCAGAGCTTGCATGGACATGGTTTCAGTGATAATATGGAAGGCAACTCTCCTTACTTTGTGCGCAGGTGGGCACCTAAGGTAACAGCAGCATGTATACTAATTCAAGGGTTACCCTGTATGCTGGAATGAACTCCTGTATTAATTACTTAACTACTTACAGGATATGATTGCATACATGTTTTAGAATTCTTCATAGTCTAATTAAATTGCAATATTATCCCTCCTTTTTATTTCTCTTGTGGTGTGTGCGTGACACTAGTCTTGCATGACTCAAAATGCATATATGTCTTCTCAAAGTAGGTATCACAATGAGATATGTTTTTCATAAATTGCTTCCAAGTACATAAATTGTTATAGTTCTCTCATTGAAAATACATGGAGAAATAGGATACCCACAATAGCCTTGTTATGGCTCTCTTACTGAAAGCACAGGGAGAAGTAGGTAATTTGGCATAGAAAGAATGGGTTGCCAAAATGTTCTCACTAAGGCTGCATAAAGTACATGTAACTCAAGACGACCAATTCCTCATGGATTAATTTGCAAACTAACTTTTGAAAGAAACTAACCTAACCTTTTTTCCCCATGGTTTGAGTAACTATGGTTTGAATGCTTAAGGTGTTTCACTATTAGATTTATAAATAATGGATATCTAAAAACCTTGGCAAGTACTGCAAAATCTCAAAATTTGTTATTTTCTTAACTGCATGGTTCTTCTCTAATCTCTTATATTCGAAGATGTTTTATTTGAATGGGGCTTGCACTTCATTCTACTGCCAATTATTTAATTTGTTGGACGTCATCAATATGAGACAAGCGGAAAGGATTTCATCCAATTGATCCCCGTTTTTGTTACTTTTCAGCATCATGTGTTGAGTAACATTACTAAGCTTTATTGTTGATAATGGAACTTGACTGTACTTACATACTTTGTTTGTGGGTACTTGTTCAATTCAACTATTATTCTCTTTAGATTCCCTATCCCAACTTTTTCCTACAATCCATCACTTGAAGAGAAGTTAATTTATGGTGCCAACAAGAATGCTTCACAGAATGACATGAATAAAAAATGGGAGCTGGGCTTGTGTTGCACATGGACCTATATTTACTTAAAACAGTTGTCTGCAAATGAAAGCATTGGAACTACAAGCTTTGATCCGAGCAACTACTTTTGATCTTGTGCTCCATGTATAAACATATATAGAAAATCCTCTTGTTATCCACTGTTTGAAACTTCAATAAAAATTTTGGTTTTTTCTAGTTCTAAAGGAATTTGATGTTAGGTAAAGTCTCTCTCTCTCTCTCTCTCTCTCTCTCTCAGGTGAGACAAAAACAAGTTTCATTGCGGGCTCAAATGAGCAGGGACTATCCAAATATTTAGTTGTTTGGGCTTTGCTCAGCACAAGTGGAATGGTGTTTGAGCTTGAATTCACCTTTGTTCAAGTGAACCTAAGGTTGGCTTGATATAGCTCGTTTACATTAAAGAAGAAAAACAAAGATAACATATGAGAAATCAACTAACCCTATACCCAAGGAAACCTTGTATGCGTCTCTTATGAATTTTAACAAAAATTGGACCAGAAAAGCATTAGATCTTGTGAATTTAAACTATATTAAGAGGAAATACATGAATTAACAAATAAATAAGGAGATGACAGGAAACAATGCAAGTGAACCAGTGCCCAAGAAGTTCACTAATGAAGAAACGCAAAAACAACAGCTTTTGGTATTCTACTAGCATCTAGGACTTATTTCCATACTTAATACTCCCTCCATCCCAAATTGTTTGTTTGACAAGGAAAATGAGAACTTAAAAATAATATATTTTTATGGCGTCAATTTGGGATGGAGGGAGTAATTTTATCAAAGATTTTATATTACCATGAAATACTAATAGTGAAGATATTATATGTCAGACACAGTTCTCAAAAGTATTAATAACATTAAATGGCTTGATGCCATTAATCTGGGGACAGGCTATTGACTAATTAAAGGAGCCAACCATAACTAACCTAAACTCATTTGATTATCAAGTTTGAAAATCATGCTCAAACTAAGTAGCATGGACACTTCTAGGGAAGAGTTGTGTCCATGTTAGACACTGACACTTCTCTAAAAATCTTTAAAACGTGTGTGATACTTCTTCAATGTGTCCTATTTAAAAAAATATATAATCTGTAATTTTGGAAACTTCGATGACACTTTTCAGACCCTTTTGGGCATGGCCTGTTTGGTGAATATTTGAATATGACAGTGTTTGACATTCATGAACAACATGAAGTGAAGTATGTGATGGATCACTTTGACATTAAAGAATACATTGATAAACTAAGGCAGTACGAAAGCAAGCAATTAGAGTATGCAATATATTTAATATTTTTGGAAATACTATTTGCAATTTTAAGTAGAAATATACAGATAGCAAATTATATTACATGTTTTTCTTATGAAAGATACACAAAATATTCACAACATATTAACATGTTCTCATGTTGTCTCTTTTTTTTTATTTATTTTTTTATTTTTTTTATAGATTTCTTGCATCAACATATTTGTGTCGTGTCTTTGTAGTGTTTGTATCTCATATCTATGTCTATGTTGCATAGTGATCAGGCTTGGTTCATTTGAAGGTCAGTGTTATTCATGACAACTCGATTCATTTGCAACCCTAAGTACATTATAACATGATATTTGGGTTATAAATAGAGATGATGCATTTTTTATATTAGTCTAAGAAACCACAGGATATTAAATGAAATCAAACCACCAGAAAAGTGCCTTTAATAATGAAAATGATAATATGTGCTTATTTGCCAAGTGCGAGAATTCTTTGCCTAATAACAGCAGAGGTTAGGTTTGTCTTCTATCTTACCCCTCCTAGCACCCTGGATTAATGAGTACCAATAATGTTTGATGTTCTTGTTACATGTTGATGTGCCATTTTTAATTACTAATCTTCAATTGGTTTCTAGCTTCACTCCACATCTGATTGTTCTTTTTGTCATGCTTTGAATGCAATAATGTCTGTTTTGACATTGCTCTAGGTTTCAGAGGAAGTTCTTTTGTTCTTCTCAATCTTCTCACTATCACTTGAAATGAAAATCTTCACGTTTATACAGACAACAAGTCTAGTACTGCCCCTCTTAGTCTAATTTTAGAACCTTGTTAGTATATCTAATGATGTATTCTAGGTCATTGTTGCAATTTATATATCCCATATATAATTAGGATGTATAGAGAAGTACATTGCTAATTTTATTTTAACATCAGAAATGTTGGTTCATATATTTAATTACAAGTTAAGCACTTAGTTGAGGACAAATGGGATTTAAATTTGTTTTCTCGTTAGTTTTATTATTTTGTTTTACGACGAAGTGTACTATTGTAATTTTGGGATTATTATTTGATACAAATACATAGGTACTGGGATGAGTCAATTATTTCTCACATGGGTGTTGGTGTTAATGTGACTTGGTGGGACGTTTTGGGAAGATAATGGGCACTGAGATGACTCGGTGGACATTGGAGGGGGAGGAAATAAAAAAATTTTGGTTGAATCTAAGCTGCCAAGGTTGTCAAGGAGAGAGAGGAGTGGCAGCAGATGGAAATATTTTCTTCTTGTCGAAGATAAAAAAGATGATGATGATAGGTTGCTCTGCATGCATGGAGAAAGTTCCCTTATATAGGATGGTCAAGCCAGGGGACAGCTCAGTCCTTGATTGATGGCTCAACCTCTTTGGTTTGGCAATCAGGAGGTTTTTCAACTACCTTATGCACCATGATTAGGCCTTGAGGGTTGTATCATAAGATACCAGAGGGTAGGTATGTTAAGTTTGGGGGCTGCATTAGGAGAGTTTCCTTATTAGGTGTGATGTCTTAGTCAATTAGCTTGTCTTCTTGTGCTTTTCCATCTCTCTCTAAGACTGGTGAAGGTGGGGCTGCCCCGAGAGAGGCAGGCTAACAATTCCTTAACTCTAACCTCCAAGCCACAAGTCTAGTGGTCTCAGTCGGAGGTAGCTAGAGCTTGCTCCCAGTGTAGATAGTTGTTATTAGGATTTCATTCTTGGAACTAAGTATAAATGAGATCAGGGTGTCTCGGTGGGGCTATTTATGTGAGCCAAGTAGACTGAGCACGCATTATGGAGAAGGCGCTTGTTTGAAGGGAGAGCACACAATTTTGGAGTTGGAACACACTTGGTCTGGCTGCTTGCCTAGACCGAGGGGACTTTGAGCATGTTGAGCATGAGAGAGGCAGTACATTCAAGTAGAGAATCCTTAGCCAAATTGGGGGGTGCTATATGCCATGTGACAGGTGTCTCATCTCCTTAAGCCTAGAGCTACGGCACTGTGTGCTATCCTTGGTTGATGTGGCTTGACCCCAAACGGGAGCATATGGAGTTGCATCATAGGCTTGCGTACCACCTTATAAGGTTGACATGCGGTGCCATGTTTGTAGATGCCAATGTGAAGATCTCATGGCAATATATTCATCAAAGGATTTAGAAGTAAAGTCTTTCACAGTTTCACCCCATTGTTTGCAAGTTGGGCATGAGAGATATCTATGCTCCAACTTGAAAGGAGTTTTATCTTGCTAATTTCATTATTGTTTTAGGGTGAAGAGTACTAATTTGACGAAATTATATTTTATAAATATGGGTATTGGGATGAGTCAATGATCTCTCCGACCAAACCCTAATTTGTTTTATGCTCTTTTCTTCCCTTACTTCTTCTCTTATTCCTTTTATTCAAACCTCTACTAATTTTCAATGGAAAATTCATGTTTTTAGATTTTGTTTGCATTTTATTTTAGTTCATTTTGAAAAATTACAGTTGGCCTAAAGCTTAGGATTTCTTTTAATTAAAGTGATACCTTGATTAACAAAGTTCATAATTTGTAGGTAAATCTCTTTATTATTCTATGATGTCAGCTGTCTCTCATCTGCCTAGTTCCTTACTCAAATATTATAAGCTCTTAGTGCTTGTATGTCTGCTTTCTGCACCTTTGGTTTTATATTTTTCAAATTTTTTTATTATAGTATTTAATAATTTATTTTATATATATTTTTTTACTTGATAAGTTGGTTGAAAATAGTGCATCAATCTGGAAATAAAATTTTAAATGACAGCCTTGCGTGATGATTATATTGCTAGCTTTGATATTGAACTTCTAGTTAGCAAAAGAAAATGTTTGGTTTTGCATTGAATTTATGCCACTCTGAAAATGAGATTGATTAATGGAACTCTTAGGACATTTAAAACCATGTAACATTTTGTCTTCCTTATATATCTGCAATGAAAGAGCAAAACTTATATTAATTGTCTGGATATTTTGACTGTTCATTTAAGACCATGACCTTATATTCGTTTCTACCAGTTTAATGATGTAGTCGATAAGAATTCAGTAGATGTGGATTGGAGGCGCTCATTTTACTTGAACTTGATTGCTCACACTTCGTTCAGTGTAACTGTAGCAATTTGCAGGTAAGTCTCCTTTTTCTTTTTTGGTTGCATCATGTAATTGTTCTGACTACAAAAGCCTTTTCTCATTTTTTTTTTTTTTGGTACAAACACATTTTTTTCTTTTGATGTGTATTTTTGTTTACCTTCATTCTTAAATGGAAGAGGTAGGTGCAGTCAAAGTTGGGAATCTTTTAAAATATAGAGAATTTTGTCATGACCATTCCTTTGGTTTTGGTTTGAGGGTTTAGAATCCTTGTGAAAAAAATTCATGTCTCAGTCAATGGTATTTTTGATTGATGAGAAGGATGCTGAATAATCATATACATCTAGGAATCTGTGAAAGATGATGCTAAATTTGCTTCATTTCTGGTGTCTTGGCTTGCTGATTCCAGTTTGCTTATTTTGCATCATCAGAAATATTGCTTGTGCTGCAGAACTTTATGATTGAGGGTTGTCTCTATTTATTTATTTTTTGGTGTGCAACAGTTTCCATTTTCTTATTCTTCTAAATTTCATTCTTTTTTCTAGTCATCAGGTCCTTAGAAATCACCAGTCTGGCGAAGATGCACCTTTGTCTTCTATATACAAGGTATCTGCAATTAAAATTTTTATCCTTAAAAAAGATGTCTGAAGTTACCCGATATGAGAAGTGTATGTGTGTATGTGTCAAGACCAAAAAGAAAAATAAAAAGAAAGTGTGTATATTGACAATCTCTCAACATTTTGTTTCTAGTGTTTACAAATGTATTCAATCTGTATAAACAAGCTTTTGTTACCATCAAAAGAAAAAATAAAATAAAAAAGCTTCTGTTAGTGTGAATCATTTGCTCCAACGTATAGCAGGAAATCTAGGCTACACAAGAAGAAAGCTACAACTAAAATGATGACACACTGATTACATTTGTGCTAAGAAACACAGACACGGATATGGATGCGGACACGATATAGACATGGGACATGGCGATTTAAAAAAAATAGGGACATGGACACGGCGGAGATACGGCAATAAAATATGTTTTCATATATTTTTATTTGCTATCTAAATTAATATTACATCCACAAGGAATCAATATTAACAAAAACTAACTCAAATTCTATATTTTTTTTTATAAAAAAAAAAAAGAAAAAAACACTTTTAAATTAACACTTATATCTTTTTTTTATGGATGATCTATTAAGTATTTAAATTTAAGAAAAAAATAATAGGCATTTAACATTCATCAAAATCACTCAAATAACATGTGGGAAAAGAAAACTTGGCATGTCCCCAGTGTGTTCCCGAAGTGTTCCCGGTGTGTCTCTTGAAAATAAATTAATTAAATAAGATACGTGTCCCCGAAGTGTCCGTGTGTCCAACACGGATACGACACTTGTTTTGTAGTGTCGGTGCTTTATAGCATTTGTGTATGGATTGACATTCCTCCTCATTTATGCAGCAGGTTAAACATCTTTATACAACAGAACCTTTCAGTCATCTTTCTACAACTAATCACAAGTTAATAAAGAGTAAGAGGGGGATACATAAATGTTCTATAATTTAATGTTTTTAAGTTCAGTAACTTCTCTTAGAATATAGTTTAAATTCTCTCCAAAGTGTTTATAAGTGCTGTGCAACTTCACTACTCCTGATTGGCACTATTTGTAGCCTCTTTCATCTTTGTGGTCGATGGGCTATCTTCAATGCCTATGAAATGAGCATCTATCCACTCCATCATCTAGCAAATTTTTCAAAGAATGTACATTATTGATAAGGAGGCCTAGACTAGAGGGACCATTTGTAACTTAAATTAGAGAGGAATCTGTCATCGAGCTTGTTTAAGTCTTCTCCATTAATACTCGGTTTTTGTAGCTAGAAGAAGTTTTTTGTGATTGACTTGTAGGATGCAATGTGCATGCCTCCTTTCTGTGGTTAGTATACATGGCTGGGGTTTCTACAATCAAGATATAAGATCCTATAGGAGCTGAATTTTATTTTCATTGTAGCCAAACTCCAATCCCTTGCTAGCCCCCATACTATTATTAATAAATCCATTTTACAGTTTACTCTTTTTTTTACATGCTGTACTTAGTAATAGGTTACAAACATGTTATTTGATCTGAACACTAATCTGTTTAGATTTGTGAAATTACGTCATGATGAATAAAGTTTGATCGCATTCTCTGCATGCATTGATGCTGTTTTAGCATTTATTGACCAAAAAAATCTTTGCAAGGAGCAAGCCTTATAAAGATCTTTAAAATAAAGCCCTATAAATTTATAACCGGGAATATTTAATTGGAAATATTATTATTTTAGAAAAAAGAAAGAAAGAAAGAAAGAAAAGAAAGATGAGCTTGAGTTGCAGTTTTGATCTTTCTTTTGCCAACATAGCCAGAGAGAGTGGTCTTGCTGTAGGAAGAAATTTGTTTGAGTTGCAGGCTTTGTGACTCAGTGGTACCTAGATTGCACCTCATCAGGGGAGTTTCAAACTTTTGAGTACTTCAAGTCCTAGAAGCAGTCAACTGTAAGGGTGAGGAGCGGGTGTCTGATCAAATCTTGACTTTCAATCATGCCATCTATTTAACCTCCCAACACCCCCTAAGGAAATAAAGAAGAAATTAAAAAAAGGAAATATATTGTTCATATCTTGTGGATGTTGCTTGTGGATTTCTTCTGCAAGGAAAAGTATTAATACTAACTATGACAAATTGACAATATATCAATGTCTATGTGATTTAGTAGTGTGACGGATCATCCTGAAAATAAAATATCTTTTAAAAAATTTCCAAATTTGTACTGCCTATCATCCTTTTTGTTCTCACGCTTCTTCTGTATCAGTTTATTACCCTTATTTAACAGATTTTGTTACTTTTACAAAACAAAGTCTTTTTAATTGAACTAAAACCGTAGCCTGTACACATTTGTTTTAACTATCCAAAATATTAATATGAATGCATTAAACAAAAAGAAAGTCCAAATTGGTACCAATATTTAAGATACAAAACATATACGATTGTCCACTTTACGATTATTGAAACAAAATGCAAACATCCAAACACACAATGGATTTTTGTCTTCATTCATGCCCATATACTACTCCATGAGTCCTCTGTCCATCTGTAAAAAAATAATATAAATTAAAATGAAAAACATGAACTCGTTATCATCTTTTAGTTTATTTTTATTTTTTTTAACCATTTTATCACTACATCCAATGTCTAGCAACGTCAACTCCATCATTGTCTATGTCACATTGTTTTCTTTGAATTTCTTGATAAACTTGAAAGCTAATCTCAGTGCGTTTAAGGCATTGTTTTAAGGATGTTCCATGGCTTTATCTCTTAGGTTGTAAAGACTGTTTATGCATCACCAAGTCGAGTTGATTTTCATTTGGACTCGACAAAGGTAAGTTTCTGGTATTAACAAGACCAGGATTCCTTGTATATGTTTTAATTTCTTCTTGTTTTTAATCTGACACAGTAAATGCGATGTATCCAGGAAGTAGAAACAACACCTGCGTATCCAGATATATGTTTTGCAGTTGATGACTTTGATTCTACTTTTGATGCAGTGGTAATATGTTTATCCATTATATGCAATTATAGAAGATTGTGGTATATGGTGCTTTTAGCTTCCTATGTGTTTGTTCTTCTCATTGTGCATCTAAAGTTGTATCAATTAGAATCTCGATGGCTTCACCAGAGGATGATTTTTAGAGTATTAACACTGTTTAATGCAAGTCTATTCTAGTCCATTAAATAGAAGGAACCAAGGTCTACATGAAATTATCATTTGCACATGTTGAAGAGAATGGAAGCACTTCTCTTGAGCAGAGATTAACGGCTGAACCAAACAGTGTCATCTTTTGTAAACTATATCACCCTGCATGGTCTAATGATATGCAACATACCCTGGTTGAATAGACGGCCTATAGCAGACAACTTTGATTTTCTTCTCATATCTACTTTATGAAATTAATATTTCCTTTTTATTTTTATTTATAAATATTTTATTGAGGCGGGATAGGGTTGTGTTGTGGAAGAATGTTAGGTCTCTTTAGTACTCAAAGAGATTACAAGGAGGCAAGACAAATAGAATTTATGTTTAAAATTTGTTTCGTTGGTGCATCTTTTGCAAAGTTTTTAAAGGCAAATGTGTAACATCAGGTGTTTTACCTATCGTGAGGCAAAGTGTGTAAGCCTTGAGATGTCGAGGTGTATGCATTTTGAATTTTAAATTTTATTTAGTAAATAAATTAAATATTTTAAAAAATTGGAAAAAAATTATATATGAATGTGTAAATATTTTTCTTCTCAAGATGTTGGAAGTTGCAATGCAGAGAAGGAAGATTACTCTCATTGAAAGTAAATCGACATTCTTAGCTTTAGTGATCGAGCTTCTCACTTGAGCATTAACTATGTATTTTTTCTTGATTGGTTATCTACTTAATTTTTCCTATGAAATATAGTTGTAAGGTATATATATATATTGTTTATGTTACGTAGCTTGAAATACATTGTTGGGCCCATTCCTAACAACTTAGGCTTTTGGGAAATTGATTACTTTACATGGTATCAGAGATCTGGTTGAGAGAGGTCTTGGGTTCAAGTCTCTCCGTTAGCATTTGGTATTGTGTACCGGTTTGGGTTTTTTCCTCTTTATTTGGTTGTTTGGTTCTTGTTCTGTTTGGTTCTTTGTTTGTCTCTCCGTGTGCAAGATGGGGTTGCATATGAGGAGGGGTGTTAAATAGCTTGATATACATTGTTGGTTCCAATTCCTATCAGCTTAGGCTTTTGGGAAAATTGGTAACTTAACAGTTTAAACCATCTACTAGACTAAGTATATATTGTTTAAAACATCTACTAGACAAGTTAAAAAGAGCCTAAGACAAGCTCTTCATATGCATATTCCTCACATGATTATGCGTAAAAGAAGTACAAGGCGCATGCCTCAAACTGTGATGCACAAGCCTTTGGCGAGAATAGCCTAAAAATCGAAGTCTTGATGCATTTTGCCACAGCCTTACCTTGAGGTGAGCCTCGGTAAGGCCTTTCAAAATTTTGATATGTTGTGCATAAAGATGATATATTGTTTATGTGCTGGGGTTTGAGTTGAACCATAGTTCTTAGTTATCAAAAAAGAAAAATGTGAGTTGAACCATAGCATGTCTACACACAAATTTTTTGTCTGCAAAATAAAAAATGGCAACCTAGTACATAAGGCTCCTATTAGAGTAGGTTTTAGGGAGAGCAAGATTTACGCAACCTTACTCCATTTCTCAAATTTTTCTTGTCTACAAAATAAACAGAAAAATAGAATGACAATTTGGAATATATTGATTTAAAGAAAAACAAGTGCAATCTCTGGAGGACTTGTACAAGAGAATGATCTGATTTTTCTAATCAAGAATTTTGACTCAAGGATTTGACAACTTGTCCTTGAATTGAATGGCGAGATCTTCTCTAACGTGTGTGCAAAGAAAATAAATTTGTAATGTGTTGGCTCGTGGGCTTAGTAACATATTCCCAAATCAATTGGTAATATTTTCCCAAATCAATTAGAACAATTTAATAAATTTGTAGGGCTTTGAAATGAACATTTTAACTTCCATCTTTGAGTTTTTCGTGTGGTAGATGTTGATGGAGTTTCCTTCGGAACAGTTTTCCCTGAGATCTCAAGCTGAGATGAGAAAGTTATTCAGAGAGAGAGAGTGAGAAGAGTGAGATAGACGGTGTTCGTTGTGGTCAATTGAGATGGAGACGAGATTGGGCGACTAAAATTCTTCCTTCCTTAACAGATTTGCTCCCTTCCTTGCCAAATTTGCTTCTTTTCTTCTATGACCGAGAAAGAAGGTTAGGTTAGGGTCTTTTTTACCTATTTTCTGGTTTATGATTTGTATATGGATTGAGGGATTTTATTGATTTGTGTTTTTTAATTTAAGTTTGCATTATTTACATTGTGACCCACAAAAAATTTCGCCTTTTTTGCTCCACCGTATCCCAAAAGTATCCGGAACGTATTTCTAATGTATCATTGCGTATCCAAAACGTATCCGAAATTCAAAAAAAATAAAAAAATTGGTTACTCTTTTGCCGTATCCATTACATATCTCAACGTATTGGACGCGTATCCATATCCGATACTTGTACACTGCCCATTTTGGAGTATCCATGCTTCATAGGTTATTGATATGCAAATTTTAAAAGAGAATATGAAATAAAAGGAAAAATAAAAAGGATTTCATACCACTTGAACTAGTGGATGTCATGACAAAGAGGTTTTATAACTTCTATGCTCTTCTGATTGTGGCCGATCTGGCATATTTAAGGCCTTTTCCTTTTAAAAATTTGTTGGGAGTCCATCACATTTATTTGGTTCATTTTACTAACCACAAAATTTTTATATTCATTATGAAGACATGAGTCCTAAGTTATTCAAGTGTCTCCATTCAAGGGTACAAAGAAATGAGCTCAAGATTGAAATCTATATATTTACGTGTTTGAATTAAGTACTCATTCATGCATTTTTTCATTTATCATCTGGAATTTTTATTTTACAGGTATTGACAGATACAGATCACTGCTACTGTGTACTTCTAAATGCAGATGGTGGGGCAGCATTTCCTAGTGAAAAGCCAGCACAAGATTGCAGTTCTAGTGATATATCATCTTTGACAACGGACACTGGTTCTGGACAGACAAACAAAACAAAGGTTTGATATATTCATTAGTGTAATTGTATCACAGTATTTCTTTCTCTTTTTTCTTGAAATCTAAATGTACTTTTTTCTCTCTCTTCTTTTTTTTTTTTTTTTTCCCCTTCCCCCTCTCTTTGTTACAAACTAAGTAGATGTATGTGGGTGAGAGGTGTGGTTAGAGGTAGTCCGGGAAGATAGCGGGCACTTCAATAGCCTGAGATCACCGGAGGTGGAGAGGAGGAGATCAAGGCAAGCTTGGCGAGGGAGAGGTTGGCAGTGATAGACCTTGAACACTAATGTGAAGTGAAAGTGGGTGTTTAAGCATGAGACTTGGTTGTATTGTTGTTGTTTCTTGCTGCATATACGATACGTTATATAAGCCACAGGAGTATTGGAGCCCAAGCAAACTGTTGGACAAATGGTTCGTTCTCCTCAACTCTGCCAGGAGTGATATAAGCCCTTCTGCCGTCTGTGGCTCGACGGCAGGCAGAGAGCAACGTTTCATGGCAGGCGGAAAGTAACGTTTCGTATATGCATTGGATGACATGAACGTAAGGTCATTGTTGCCTCTTCTCCAAGCCTGGTCGAGATGGAGTTGTCTTAGCAAGAAGACAACCATCTCGACGATCTCATGACGTTAGCCGCCAGTCCAGTATCCTCTGATGATCCTGAGCAGTAGTGTCTGGGTCTTACTCCCAACCCAGGCATCCAAGTAGGTGAATGGGCTAGGGCCCACCTTAGTGTTTAGGAGAGCCAAGGGCTCGCTTCCAGGCGACCAAGTAGGAGGATGGGCTGCGGGCTTATCACAATGTTTGGGAGAGGGGCTCGCTTCTAAGTGACCAAGTAGGAGAATGGGCCGGGGGCTTATTTCAATGTTTAGGAGACCAGTGTTTATCAGTCCAAGTCCAAGTGAACCGGGGGCCGATTGTATTGTTGTTTGGTCTCGGAGCGAGGTATGAAGGACCATGGGCCCTGCGGGGCTATGGTGCTGCCTGTTACAGGGCTCTTCATATCTAGATATATTTGGGCTTGTATATATGCTCCCACTTAGGCTAAGCATATAGTCTTGGTTGCCTTGGCACATGGTGCCCGTAGGGCTCGCCATGTATCAAACATACGACATGCCCGACGCGGTGCCTTATTGGTCTGCCACGTGGGTGGGGTTTTGGTGATGTGGCATCTGTAAGGCTTGCCACGTATTGAGCTTGATACAAGTACCCACAATTTACTACATTCCAATCTAGTGTCTTGCCTTGAAATCTTCTATTTATTGTCTTCCAAAAATTGGGGCAATGCATTGCACCGATGATTGAATGTCAATACGGGCAATGGATACTAATAGACTAAATACCATAGTTTCAGTAGCAGTTGTCCCCTCTCTCCATAGATTATATATGTCAGTAGTCAGTGTCACAGCTTTGTTCACATTACCTTTCTCAACTTACATGGGGTTTAACCCAACTTATAGCTTTTTTAATATTTGTTGTCTAAAATTTTCGGTTTCCCTACTGATGAATATTCATTAAATTTGCATCTTAATTCTCTGAAAATGAATGGATTTTGCTCATATACACTGCACAAGTGTTAAAATTTCATTTCAATGTGTCATTTTGGTTAGCTTGGAATTAGAAACACTCTGAAACATAAGAGAAGCAAAAATCTAAAAAAATCACAAAGGAAATGTCTGGAGACAAAAACTAAAATCTATTCTACCCCCTCCCAGGCCCCAATCCAATGGGGAACCTAACTGGGTGCATTTTTTATTGTCATATAATTCGCATAAAGAACATGTTAATGTTATATTGAACGAAAAATTCTAAATCAAGGTTAAACAAAGCAATGTTATCAAACACAAGTATACGTGATTCTAGACATAGATAAGGGTCCAACTAAATAAGGTTTACAAATATATTGAAAATAAGAACAAAAATATTTAATAATCTCAATTGAATTTTATTTTTATTTTTATTTTTATTTTTTTATAACGTAAAAAGGAAAATAGAAGCAACTTTCGTTAATAGGTGTCAAAATTGTGACACAGTCTTGGATAGAACTAACTCCCAAAAGTTATCTTGTGAAGTAAGGTTGGCCTCACACTTATACATTGCAGATTCCCTTTGTACCCGGGTGATTTAGGACTTCGCTTCACACCAGGGGCGGAGCCAGGATTGTAAATATGGGAGAGAGGGGGGGGGGGGAGTCAAGAATAAAACAGATCGTGTTATATGGAAAATTAAAATAATTTTAACTGGCCAACAATTTTATTTATTTTTATTTTTTTTAATTTTTTACACTGGTCCAAATAAGAAAATATTGTCTCAAACTTAAATATTGAAAAATGCTACATATAATCTTATTTTTTACTTTCTTTTCTTACTCCAAGACACAAGTGAGTGGGTCTCATAGTCATTTATGAATGTGCACCCCATTATTTTGTATGGAAAACTGAGGGAATAAATGAGATTATGTATAATATTGCTCTTAGGCCCCGTTTGTTTTGAGGTGTAATGGATGGGAGGGGATTAGGATGGAGGTGGGGTTATTTAGTGTTGTGTTTGTTTGTAGAGTTGAGAAAGGGATTAGGATGAAGGAGGGAATTAAGATGGAGGTTGGAAGGGAGATTGGGATGGAGGTGGAGGTGGTATTAGAAAAATAGTGAGGGGATTATAAATTTTTTTTATTTTTTACATATTGGGAATTTTTTTTAAACATTAATGTTTAATTTTTTATATTTTTTTATTTGTTTTATTATTTTACATAAAAATAATTTAAAAATTCCTACACTAACAACTATCATCAAAACAAACACAATTTTATTTAATTCCTTCACTATCAATCCCCTCATTAACAATCCCCTCACCATGAATCCTCTCCATTCTATCTCTGAAAACAAACGGGGCCTTAAATATATATATATATATATTTCCCAAGTAATCAAACTTAAAAAAATACAATTATAAAATCTAAATCTAGAAAGTTTCTACAGTCTAATTAAAATTTTCATTTTGTTAATGTGAGTCCTTGGAGTACATGTTTAGAAAGATTAAAAAATTTATGCATTCTTTAGTGAATGTAATTTCAATCAAAACGTATAACATTTTTAAAATTTTAACACGTGCTGTTAACAAAATTTATTAAAAGTTATTACCAAATATTACTTACCGGGCCATTCTTTTGTAAGATCTTAGTCATGTATTTGACTCTCTTCCATACTATGTGGGATAATTATATTTCTGTAGGGTCATAAAGTTTTTGCAGGGGCTAAACATATACACACACCTGCACATCACTGCATCACATGCATATATTCACATGAAGTTTCTCAAATACTTGCAAGGGCAACATCCCTCCCTGACAAAACCACCCCCCCCCCCCCCCCTTTCAGCCGTGCTTCACACCCTTCCTCAAACCTAGTGTGCAGGGTTTGGGACATGCACCCTGTCCATCCTCACACTATATCCAACTCCGATACCATGTGACATAGTCTTGGGTTACTCAACTCTAAAAGCTAGCTTGTAAAGCAAGTGGTGCCCTTACACTTTTGCATTACACATCCCCTTTGTACCTAGGTGATGCAGGACTTTGCTTCACACCACCCAAAGAAGAAAAAAAAACGCTTACTATTTTGGTGTGTTTTGATAGTTTCAATGCATTTCAGTATGTTTCAATTCCAGGTTAGGGTTTTTCTCTTCTTTTAAGCTTACATGGTATAAGAGCTCTAGTTGGGAGAGATCTTGGGTTCAAGTCTCTCTGTTTTTCATTTGCATTCTTTCTTTTCTTGATGTGTGAATGTTTGCATCGCCACGTGCATGATGGGGTTGCACATGAGAGAGGGTGTTGTATAGCTTGATATACATTGTTGGGTCCATTTCATAACAGCTTAAGCTTTTGGGATAATTGGTGATCTAAGAGTTTTGTAGATTATAGTTTCTATGAAATGAGAACATTTTGGCCATTTCAATAGAAAGGGAACACACTTTGTTCCTCTATTATGATACAATGTCATGAGGATTTCTAATACACCATTCTCATTCTTAGTATTTGTTTCAACGGCTAAACCAGGGAAACTGAGACTGTGATACTATGTGAGGAACTTGGACATCAAGATATTTGAAATAATAATAGATAGATTGATATAACCTCTCTTTTTTAGGCACGGTTGGTTGAGATCCAAATTGGCTTCTATTTATAAATATTTTAATCAAAAAACAACTTTTGAGTGTTTAGGAGCAGAATTTACTTTATCATTTTTGCCGCAACTTGAAATTCTAAAATCTTATTATCGGTTAAATGGTTTCATAAAATGCTCATATTTTCTTTTTTCTTTTTCTAAAATAGTCATTTGTGTTTAGAAAATGGCTAGCATCGTAATAGATTGGTAGTTTGTGGTTGCAGCTTACTCTTTTCTCAGGATTTGTCAGCTATCAAATGGTTCGAGATGCATATGAAGGTAAATTTATGTAATCATCCTACTCATTTTAAACTTCAGGTCGTAGGACAGTTATTGGTTTTATTGATTACAATCTTTCTTCATCATCTAATATGTTGGGCACTAAATTAGTGAAAACATGTCCTGAGGTTCAGTATTAAAGCAGCTGTGATGCATGATTGAAGAAAAAACTCAAAAGGGATACTGAGATTGAATCAATCAGCAATAGCTGTAATTCAGCAACTAAGCCTGAAAAGCTGTAAAAGATAGATCTAGCAATAAAAAAAAATTACTCCAAAACAAGTCCCTTTATCCAGAATTCTTGACAGTGTTTTAAAAGGATCTAGGCGCACCGAGGCGATAAGGTCTCCTATAGCCTAAGCATGAGGCGGGAGGCGAGGCGCGTGCCTCACCAAAGCGAAGCGCAAGTAGTCGAAGAAGAGCAAAATTATAAAATACGCAAACTTTTCAACATAACAAATATAGATAGGCCTTGTTTGGGAAGTTGGCTATTTAGCTTTTTGGCTATTTTAGCCTGGCTAAAATAGTTGTATTTGGAAAGTTGGTTGTTCTTTTGTTTTTTTTTTTTGTAGTTGATTTGATGGTTTTGAGAAAAAAAGTGAAATGATTATGGATTAGCTGTGACATTTTATCTTATTGGCTATTTTAGTCTATTTTGTTTTGTCTTTTAGTGGACTATTTTAGCCCAACTCTCTTCCCAAATTCAAAAATCATAACCATTTCCGATAATCTTTAAATATAACATTCAATCTTCTAAAAACTAGAAATATAATATCCAACAAAAGATATAAAGCATAACTTTAAATCTTTTATCACTTTCTGCTCACTTTTGACCACGTTTAGTAATTTTATATTGAACAAAAAAAGCACTTAATCAACAATAGGAGTAAAAAAATAGGAAAAGCCCATGAAGCCCATGTCTCGAAAAAAGCCCTCGTCTCAGCACCTAAGCTACGCCTTATGTATTACGCCTCGCCTCGACTTGTTCAAAGCGCAAGGTTGCGCCTCATTGCACCTTGTGCTTAGGCGTGTGCCTAATCGCGCCTTTTAAAACACTACTCGAGACTGCTAGGCCACTCATTTAGGCTTTGAATGCAGTATTGATTAGTGTAATGTATTTGAAACTTGATTCTTTAGTGACAAATAATGTATGCTCAGAAAATTTTGCCCCCACTTAATTCTCCTCCAATCTAAGAAGCATGACTATGGACACAGGACACTGATACAACACATATGGACACAATGATACAATGATTTCAAAAAAACAAGGATACGTAACAACAGGGACATGGCAACAAATAAATATATATTTTTGTATATGTACATGAAAATAATAACAATTTCTTCATTTTCTATGTCACAAATACATTTATATTTTATTTTCTAAAAAAATTAAAGGAGGAAGGATTAATAGATATAAATCCACTTGGGGTTTCTCTGTCTAGAGTTGAGAGCTTCTCTCCCTAAAGCTGCTTTCACGGCTGTTTGTCATGGGGAAAATGGATGTATTACTGTCTATCTTTTGCTATGGAGAGCCCCCACCTTGCCTGCTTCCCCAATTCTTTGATTTATTTTTGGGGATGGTTTGTTTTACCCTAAAGCTTATTTTTTTGGTCATTTTAGGGTGTTTTTATTCATCTATATGGTCTCTTTCTATCCTCAGTTCTCATTATTTGGGTGAGATTACAATTCTGAATCTTGGTCTACTTAGCTTTGATCTACTAACCATTTATGGCCTATCTTTCTTTGGAAGTGCTTATTGTTAGTCTCCTCCATTTAGTACATCTTTTCTCCTTTTCCGTGGTGATGGGTAGCATTTGAAGGTTCTGTCTCAAGCGTGACACCACCATGGCTCAACGTTGTGAAGCACCGACACTTCAAAACAAATGTTGTAGCCGTGTCGGACATGCAAACACGGTAGGGACGCGTATGTCCCTTTATTTAATTAATTTATTTTTAGGGGACATGTTGAGGACACACTAGGGACATGCCAACTTGTCTTTTCTCCCATTTTCTTTAGTGCTTTTGATGAATTTTGGATGTTGAATATTTATTATTTTTTTCTTAGATTTAAATACTATAGATCATGCAAATATATATATATATAAATTATAAGTGTTAATTTAAAAGTGTTTTTAAATATATATATAGAATTGGAGTTAGTTTTGTTAATATTAATAGTTTGTGGATGTAATATTAATCTAGATAACAAATAAAAATATATTTTATTGTTGTGTCCCAGTCATGTGTCCCCATTTTTTTGAAATGCCATGTTCCCATGTCCGCATCCGCATCCGCATTCGTATTCGTATCCGTGCTTCTTAGGCTCAAGGTGAATATTTGAGTATGGTTTTGGAGGAGTCCATTCTTTGTTGCTTTCATTTATTGTTTTGTTTTCCTTTTGCCAATTTTTTGTGGGCTCAATGGTTGTTGCTACTAATTGTTGGTCTTTACCTTTATGGGTCTTGTTGTGCGGTTGATGACTAGACTTGACTCATTAGTGAAAACTCTAGCCACAAAGGCCTATGTATGCATGCCCCATTCCCATTTTGCAAACTACCACAATTATTTTCCAAGATTGACATAAACCTAAAAAAATCCAATACGTAAATATGCAACCTAAAATGATAGTGATATGCTAGTGAAAGAGAGCTTTCGCTACAATGGACTTGCAAAATTATAATGGTCTTCACAATTTCAAGCCTAGCTTTTACAATTTGTTATTTAAACCTGACAAATGAAGCCACGGCTTTGTTCCTCGTCAACCATTCTTTTCTCGGGCCTTTATATATATATGATTCACTGCCTGAATGTTTACACATGCACCAAATGAGCAAAAATTTATTCCTCTTCCTCAAAAAAATCAATGGTCAAATTGGCCTCCCTTGCCACTGACATAGCGAATAAAGCTACCTTTGGTGTGGTAGCTAAGGAAAAATACAATTCTACCCCTAAGATGAATTGCTCGTAAGAACAAAAAATAATTAACTCTTGAATATGCTTAAGCAACCAAGCAAAGGGCACAATATCAAGCCAAGAGAGGTACTTGGACTCCTATACAACTAAACCATGTACAATTGTTTCAACGCAACAATGAATGACCTAAGCTACACTGTCCAACATTGATTGATATGCCAACCTAGTCCCAATGGGGCAAATAGCTAAGCAAAAACCTCAGTCACTATATCCACAAGATGTGGTCTAGATTCTAAGATGACACCACCAAGTGCAGCTGCTACTGGAGCAAATTATATGTATCACACACCACCAAATGCAGCTGCTACTGGAGCAAATTATATGTGTCATCAATGTATACCAAAAAAAAGAAGAAAGAAAGAAGAAAGATTGCTATAGTTCAGAAACAAAAATAGCAATTCAACTTCAATAACAAGGATAGACATGAACAATGTGACACAATACTTCATGAACTCATTGTTACAATCCCTACTAATGTAAAGAGAATAGACTAGGGATTTCTTTGTACAAATCAGTCAAGTTGGTTATAGGTGACCTGTATTCAGACACAGATGCACAGGCACGTGGATTACTTGGACCCACGTGCTCTGGTTGCATTTACGCCCCCCCAACTCTGTTATCCTGCAGCTGGGAAGGAACAAGAGAGGTAGATTGACCATCATGGCCAGCCCCAGCACCAAAACTTATTCCCAGCCCAAGCCCCAATACTTGGGGCAGTTGTTACTGTTGATGTTGCCGCTGCTATGGCTCAGCCTGATGTAGTTGTGGCTGTGCCTATTGCTGCTCCCTCCACGAAGCTCTAACCTCAGCACAAGTAGCCCTTGTTATTGCATCTTTTTGTAATGGAATTTCAGCGCCTGACATAGTCTCACTTGGATTACTTAGCCCCACTGGTTCTTGATTTTGCTGCTTTGTTAGGGAGGTAGGAGAGTGTCATGACCCAAACCCGGCCCTATGGGTTTAGCATCAGAATCGCCAAGAATCCGAGATTATCAAGGCCTGTTAACAAGAATACAAGAAAACAGTAGTATGTGGCGGAAGCCAATACAAGAAATAAATGATGTCCAATGAGTCAGGATACCAGATGCCAAAAGATTTTCATACATTTATGCAGTCAAACAGTACAGTCTATACCAATGTTTACAAATACTCAAAGGCAGGACCTAATCCCTTGATAACAAGAGATAAAGAAAGCGAGATAATGCCTATACAAAACAAAGGAGACAAGATGAAGGAGAATGCTAAAACACCCCTAAGCCTTAGCATGATAGGCTTGGAGCCTCGCAGTGAGGCACGTAGGCTGGCTTGACGAAACTGGAATAACCCCGACGCGTCTAGCTTTGGTCTGGGGCCTGTACACCTACATATATATATGAGCAGTGAGCTAAAGCCCAGTGAGTAACATAATGCGTAAAGAGGTTTAGAATTAATGTCCTTACAGTAGTGAAAACAATTCAATTAAATCAGTATATCAGTTGTTCAGTACAGTAAATAGTCATATGTGGTACATCCATCAGCATAACAGTAACAGTAGGTCTTAAAAGACCAAACAGTAATGATGGTCATCAATCAGTAAACAGTAGTGGTTCCACGAGGGAACCGACAGAGATCTCTCGTAATAAGAATAAAGAAGCGAGAGGTGCTAAGGATGCCACAAGATGCAGCCTGTAATATAGGACATACATTCATTCAAGAAACAATATCGGTCAAGAACAGCTTGATTTCAGTATTCAAAAGATAAACATTTTGAACGTATCTTTACACAATCGTTACTCACAGAGTTCTGGGCTATCAGTAGCTAGAGCGTCTCTTCGGAATGCCAACCCTAAACAGTTAACAGATTGAACACACTTTAAGTTTCACAGTTGGGAAGTGTAATAATTAACTCTCTATTTTGCCTCGATGTGTTCTACATCTATATCCTCATTAAGATGTCTTAAACTAGGCCTAAGAATGCCTAGGATGGGATGAGGATGCAAAGATGTGCACAGAAAACAGTTTAAGAAATTTTCAGTAAAACAGGGTCCCGCCGCGAAGTTTCCCTTTCGGCGGACAAGCTAACAAGGTCCCGCCGGCGGCAATATCCCCGCCGGCGTGTCACCCAACACTCCGCTGAAAGCATACATTTTCGCTGAGCGGATCGATGAACAAAGTAATCTTGGATGTGCAATTTCTCCACTCGAGCGCGCATCACTCCGCTCGAGCGAACTGTAAAACAGGTCAAAATTGTTGGGAGCTTGATTTCCCCGCTCGAGCGGACGACCAAAATCTGGAAATTCCAGATTTAAGTCCCAAGCTCAAAATCAAGTTTTGATGCTCCAAATTCGGTCCTCTTGGGCCCATTTTCTGGAAAACATTTGTAAACTCATAGAATATCATGTTTCAAAGATCAATTTAAGAAATCAAGACCCAAGGGTGTTTCAATTAAACTCATTTTCAAACTCATTTTTCATGAACATGCATGAACAATATTCAAACATGACATGCATGCATTCAAACCAATGTAAAGCTTCAAAACATGCTCTAAGGAGCTCATTCTTTTCAAAACAAGTTGAAAACATGGACTTAAGTTTAAACATGAGCATGCATGTACAATTCTATCATGAATTCCACTCAAAACTCATCCATTCAAACATGCATGCATGAATTCTAGCATAACTCGCCATGTATGAGCTACAACATGACTTAGTTCTACAATGGAGCATGAAACATGCAAGACTTAGCTTAAACTCACAATTAGAGGGATGAATTCTCTTACCTAAGTCTTGTATTAAAAAATGGAAGCACAATTTTGAAATCAATCTTCAATTTCCAAGCAATTCTACAAGTTGAACCCAATTCCCTCTTAATTCTCTCCCTCTCTTACTATAAGGTCGGCTAGCTCTCAAGAAAGGCTGATCAAATGTTTGGCATGAGGTGTTATAAGGCTCAAAATGGTTTAAGATAGTGGGCCACTACATGGCTTTTTGGTAAATAAGGCCAACTTTGCAACATACCAACATCTAATCTAATTTAATCATACCTAATCACATTTTGGATAATTATACCATAAAATCAGATAAATTATTCAATTAGCAGTTTAAACATAAAACACGAACAGATAAATAACCAGTCAAACAGATAGAATATGCAATACAATAAATATACTCAATCAATTCAGGTTCAATTTCAGTCAATCAGTTCAGTATTTCATTCAATCCAGTTATCAGTCATTATCAGTCTCAGTTAACAGTAATCAGTAATTAATCGGTAATTTATCGGCAATCGGTACGAGGGTTGTTACAGAGAGTTGTTGAAGTGGGCATGTGGATACTCACGTGCTCTGGTTGCATCTACGTCCCCCTAAATCTGTTGTTTTGCAGCTGTGAACGAGCAGGAGAGGCAGATTGACCATCGCGATCAGCCCCAGCGCCAAAACTTTTTCCCAGCCCAAGCCCCAATACTTGGGACTGCTGCTCCTGCCACTGCTATTGTGGCTCAGCCTAATGTGGCTGGGGTTGCGGCTATGCCTGTTGTTGCTTCATCTGCAAAGATCTAACCTCAGCACGAGTAGCCCCTGTTGTTGCATCTTTCTGTACTAGAATTTCAGCGGCTAATACTCTCACTTGGATTACTTAGCCCCACTAGTTCTTGATGTTGCTGCTCTATTAGGGAGGTAGGAGAGTCGCTGAAGTGGTCGAGATCAGTTAACTCAAAAATATATACACCTTCTACGCCCTGCTCTAGCTGCAACGGCTGGTGCGGTAGATATGCCGCCTTATGTTGCGGTAGCTCTGCACCCTTCTCTAGCTATAGCGACTGGGGCAGTAGCAGTGCCTCATGCTGTGGTAGCTCTACGCCCGGCTTTAGCTGCAACGGCTGGTGTGGTTGGTGCTCCTTACCTTGATTTCTAACCTCAAGTCTCATCGCTCTCGCTAGTGCATCTGGTTGCAATGCTCTTGGTACTGCATCCCTTCTCTAGGGTGCCTTTCGTGGTAATGCTATGGGTATTGCAACCATTGTTCAACGGGGTACCTTTGTTTTCAAATATATTCCATATCTGCGGCCGCTTTGCACCATGTAGAATGGGTTGACATGATCAAGAAGTGTGTTCATAGCTCGGACGGTGATTTGCTTGCAATGGTCACTTTCCTATCAGCCACCTCATTGACTTCAGGATGAAATGGTTAGGTGTATGCAATCTCTAGGCAGCTAGTTTGTTTACCTTTATTATTGCTATTGTGCAAAATGTATACATGTATCTATGTGTGTATATATATAGAGAGAGAGAGAGAGAACATGTTTACTTGTTTGCTGATTTTAATAATGTAATGATAATGAAATTTATGTATCAAAAGTTATGTACCTCAACTACTAGAAAGTGGATACTTCATGGGTGTGTTTTGAAAATCATAGAGGAAAAAAAATTGAAAAAGTTATCAAATTCTAAGTATAAAACTGAGGTAGTTGTACAAGTGGAGGTGGTGTTGTATATCTATTGTTATATATAGGGCTAGCCTAGAAGTGTGATTTTTTACCCTTAAAAAGAAATGAAAAATTCTAGGTTGCCTCGTGCACTGAGTCGCCCTTTTTATATGAAATGAGACCAAACCCTAAAAGAGGATTAATAAAAAGGAAGATATATTATCTTCTTTGAGACCATGAACTTGGTTACATGTAAAGAACGGGTAGAGCTCTTGGATGGTGGATGGCTTTCTGGCTGTTGAGTTCAAATTTTGCAAGGTGTAATATATATACTTAAAATAGGATGAAGTGAAAATAGAAGAAACCATTAATAGATCTTAAAGAATGCCGTACAAAGCAAAACTAAAATTTTGAAAGATATGAAAATGAACTAAGTGACTGCTAATAGTGCGAGTGATGAAACTTAATGGAACCAGGTATTGGTGCGTAAAGAGTTTTACTTGAAAACCTAGAACAAAACCTTGTGGATACTTGTAAGGTTTGTATATTTGAAAACCAAGTGAATGCATTTGAGAACAAACGCACTTCTTGATCATTGCTAGCAAATCACTGTACGAGTTATGAATGCACTTCTTGATCATGTCAACTCACTCTACATGGTGCAAAGTGGCCGCAGACATGGAATATATCTGAGAATAAAGGTACCCCATTGAACAATGGTTGCAATACCCATAGCATTACCACCAGAGACACCCCAAAGAAGGGACGCAATACCAAGAACATTGCAACACTATGCAATAGCCAAAGCGATGAGACTTGAGGTTAGATATCAAGGTAGGAAGTAGCAACTGCACCAACCGCTGCAGCTAGAGCAGTGCGCAGAGGGTGTAGATATTTTTGAGTTAACTTATCCCAGCCACTTTAGCGACTCTCCTACCTCCCTAACAGAGTAGCAACATCAAGAACCAGTGGGGCTAAGTAATCTAAGTGAGATTGTATCAGCCGTTGAAATTTCTTAACAAAAAGATGCAACAACAAAGGCTACTCGTGCTGAAGTTAGATCCGTGGAGGAAGCAACAATGGCCACAGCAGGAGCAACAACTGCCCATGTATTGGGGCTTGGATTGGGAAGAAGTTTTGGTACTGGGACTAGCCGCAATGGTCAATCTGCCTCTCTTGTTCCTTCATAGCTGCAGGACAACAAAGTTGTGGGGGCGCAGACACAACTAGAGCATGTGGGTCCAAGTAATCCACGTGCCCACTTCAGCGACTCTCCTACCTCCCTAACAGAGTAGCAATATCAAGAACCAGTGTCGCTAAGTGAGACTGTGTCAGCCGCTAAAATTCCAGCACAAAAAGATGCAACAACAAGGGCTACTCGTGCTGAGGTTAGAGCTCCGCGGATGGAGAAGCAACAGGCACAGCCATAGCAACAGTAGCTGCCCTAAGTATTGGGGCTTGGGCTGGGAATAAATTTTGGTGTTGGGGCTAGCCACGATGGTTGATCTGCCTCTCCTGTTCCTTCCCAGTTGCAGGACAACAGAGTAAGGGACATAGACGCAACCAGAGCATGTGGGTCCAAGTAATCCACGTGCTCATGACAGTACAACTTCTCGTGTTCCCACAGATCGAAATCTCGAATTTCAGAGATCAATGAGGAAATCATCGCTGCAAGAGCTCTTCTATACAAAAGAAGGCTGACCTCTTTGATTGGAGCAATGATCACTATTACATTTTGTGTGGAACATTGTCCATTTGTAACCCATCCAATAGAGAGATCAAAGGTGGAGGGCTGGTCTTTAAAGGAAATGAACAATATTTTACGATGTGAAAATGTGGGAAATAACATTCCAACACTTGATCAAATTTTAGAAAATGTAAATGCGAATGACATTGTGGACAATATTGCGATTGTGGAGAAAGTCAGTAGCAAGGGAAATGTTCTATCCTTTTGAGATAAAAGTTCTGAACCATGGGTCAAGTAAGTGCTTCATATTCTGGATTTCAAATTGATTTGTTTTGTTTATTAGTTTCTTTGGAAAGACTTGTCTTGAAGCTGCAGTGCTGAATGGAGCCTTCTGGGGAGTGAGATGATTGGATTGGATTGTTTAGTTGTTGTGGCCGTTTCAATGTAGGTGTGGGGAATCTGGTGACCTGCGACCATGTGTAACTAGGTCTAGGTGAGAGTAGTTGACTGAGCGTACTGTACTTGTTCAACTTTGACCAGAAATGTTATCTAGAGTGTACACGTGACATCTTCCAGAGTTATCTTGGTGATTTTTTAATTGAATTGCAGCTGGTCTCCAGTTATTTGGACCGATTTGTGTGCCGCTGAACTTGTTCAGGTTTGGCAGGCTTTGTTGTTGTCAGGGAGCTTGTAAATGTGTTGGTTTTTACATGCGCTAAAAAGATTGGGTGCTACTAGAGTTATTTTGCATCCTATACTCTTGTTTCATTTTATCATGATGACCATGTTTAGGATGTGTTTATGAATGATGCTGTGTGGTAGTGTGTGTGGGCATCTTTATGGGTGGCAGGTAATGGGGTTTTTCTAGCATGCTGTCAAATGATTGTTTAGTTTTGTGATAGCAGATTTTATTTTCTTTCCTTGCCTAGCCAATTGGGCTGTGATTGGATTTAATTTTGGCTAGGTTGAATCTTGTGTATTTCTCTGTGAGAGCATTGCCTTGGGGTTGAGTCTACAGGCATGTGTTTTGAGCTGTATTTTATGAATTTTCTTTTGTTGTTAATAAAAATCATCTTACCAAAAAAATGTATAAATCCACATTGTTTGGGTTTCAATTATTGGCTCTCAAAATATTTTCTTCAAACTTACGATGTGTTTCTTGTGTGTCGAAGAAGATGGACACTTGTCCCCCAGTCTCTGAAGGTTCTCTCTGTCTAAAAATATTCAAGAATCAAAGCCAACAAGATATGTCTGGATTCGTGTCCGTCACATGTTGGGGGGTGTCTTTTACAGACTTGACATCTTAATAGTGTCATGCTTCTTAGCTTCTAACCCCTCCATCCGAAAAGTAAAGGGAAAAAAAAAAAAAAAACCAAACAAACAAACAAACTAGAAAAACTGCTTACAGCTCAGTGTTTTAAAAGGCACGCTTAGGCGCGAGGCGCACCGAGGCACAGCCTTGCACTTCGAATAGGTCGAGGTGAGGCACAATACGCAAGGCACAACTTAATTCTATATATATTTGTTATGTTGAAAGGTTTTTCTATTTTATAATTTTGCTTTTCTTCTACTACTTGCGCCTTGCTTTGGTGGGCTGCGCGCCTCGTCTCGCCTCGCGCTTAGGCTATAGGAGACCTTATTGCCTCGGTGTGCCTAGAGCCTTTTAAAACACTGTTACAGCCTATTATCCCATCAATGTGGAAATATCTTTCAGCTCCTTCGATTGATTAAAAACTCAATAGTTAACTGTTTACCTCGCTAGAGTTTATATCATAATGAATTTGAAATTTTTGTTTTTTTATCAAAAAGCTAACGATTATATAAATGAAAATTCTAGTTATGACTTTTCTTTTCAAGAGTTTGATTTAGTTAGCATTTATGGATTGTGTATTGTGCTGAAATGTTCTGTATAGTATATCAGCATTATGCTTTTTTTATCTGTGCTCATCTCTCTCCCCCCATTACAGCTGGGAAGTCTGGATTTGGGAGTTTCCTGTCACTTGGACATTCCCCTGAGAAAGCTGACAGAATTTACATGAAAGGCCCTGGTGGACGTGGGGAGGTTGAAGTTGCTGTTTCCGGTGTATTAGGTAATTAACAAACTTTTTTCTTATTATGCAGGTCCCTTCATCTTATTCCCCCTACCTGACACAAACCTTGAGGGAGTACGTAAAGCATATTAGAGGGTCTTTTCTTCTCCCCCTTAATTATGAATGGTGGTGATGCTGTCACTAGACATGATTACATGAATATGAATTGATTCATATTCGATGATGAATAATGAAGCTTTGCCCTGAATGTTGACTCTTTTGGCACCTATTGTGACATTGGAATTTAAGTTAAAATTATTTATTGAACTTACATTCTTATTCAATAAATATAGCGAATCCCCCCTCCAGTTGGTTTTACGGTTTAAATTTGTAGTACTTAATCTTTTATTACTGAACTTTTGATGACATTGTTTATCTTTTACTATTCATTTTGTACTTCATGGATCATGTTGGCAGAGTTTTCTGCCATTTCTGTTGCAACAGAAATCTACTGGGTTTCAAGACTGCTAGGACACAATCCACTAGTAAGATTAGTATCTAAGAAGTAGTTGTTGGTCCATGATCATTTCGTTCATTAAGTACTTTTTGTGTGTAAATATTTGTTGAACCCTCCTGCTAACGTTTCATTTCAGAGGTTAGTCAGTTTTTCTCATTTTAGAGTGATGACTGCTAGGACAGTCTAACAGTATGATTAGTATGTAAGAACTAGAGGTTGTTGGTGTTGAATAGCTTGATATACATTGTTGTGCCCATTTCTTAATAGCTTAAGCTTTTGGGAAAATTGTGACTTAACATTATATTTTAGCTTTGGCTGAGAGAGGTCTTGGGTTCAATCTCTCTGTTGGCATTTGGTATTCTGTTCCCGTTTGGTTTCTTCTTCTCAGATTGGTTGTTTGCTTCTCCTTCTATTTGGTTCTCTCTTTGTCTGTCCACGTGCAAGATGCGGTTGCACATGAGGGAGGGTGTTGAATAGCTTGATAATATATATTGCTGGGCTCATGTCCTAATAGCTTAAGCATTTGGGAAAATTGGTTACTTAACAGTTGGTCCATGATCATTTCCTTGGTTAAGTACTTAGTGAATAGAAAACAGAGGAAATAATGAATTTTGTGTATATATACCTTGTATTAATAGGGAACACGGTGGCTACTTTTTATTGATTCCTTTCTATCTATTGATCATTTTTGCACTTTAATTTATATACTTACATCTTTTAGTACATAATCTAAAAGTTTCTTTTCATTTATCAGCAATCTAGATGGTTGAATACTCCTCCTCTGTTCTTTTTCTCTTTACAATTCTTCCACAATCTCTGGACTGGTTTACATTTTAAATCTTTCCTTCCTACAGTGAAGACATTTATTTCTGGTGTTCTGATTCATTGTGAAGTAGTACTATATGAAAGTCTTATGTAAGATTGTTTCAGATGCTTTATGTAAGATTGATGCTATAAATTGTGTTTTCTGGATTGTCATCTTCCGAACCTTGGCTTTACTGTATCAGATCAAAGCAAGCAGGTTTCAGGGCCTTCTTCACCTACATCTAAGAGTGGATTTGCTACAATTGTTCGTAGAGCAGCAAATGCTGCATCTGTGGCAGCAAAGCATGCCTATGCGGCTGCTGCTGCCACCCGAGGTCCTGATGAAGAGATGATGCCTCTGAAGTGCTGCTTAATGTCTATATCATTACCATGGGAGCACATTGCTTCCGATCTTTTGTTTAAGGTCAGATCAGTTTTAAGACTTCTGAAAAACTCAACCGAAATTAGTTTATGTAAAAGCCAATTTGCGTATAGGGACTATCCTTTTTTTTGTGAAATGACTTCTATGCTTGTTTTACTGATTTCTTTCTTCTTGTTGCCAAACTCAGGGAAGCCCTCCAGTGAACTTGTAGGGCTACAAGATGAGAAACAGAAGACAACCTGAGGTTCCACCTTTATTTATTTATTAAGTGGGGAAATTTTGTCTAGTTCATGCATTTAGGCTGTGTTCGGATCTTGGATTTAGAGAGGGATTTGTGTAGGAGGAAAGGAAAGGGAAGTGAAATGTAAATGAGATATAAGCTTCTTCTTTTTTTCACATTTTCCTTCCCTTTTATTTCCCTTGACAAATCCCTTCCTAAATCCAAACACAGCTTTAAGAGGAAAACATGAAATAAAAAACATTTACAAATCAGACACAGCTCATTAGGGCAATGATTCATTAACTTGCTTGTTTTTTTGAAGCACAAACGGGAGAATTTATCCTGGAAGCAGAAGAACTACTTACATTGTTGCCAGAGAAAAGCATAGGAGCCTTTTTTGCATTTAAAGTTGTACGCTCTTTTTCTTTCCTCTTTCTTTAATATTTTGGGTGGTGGGTTACTTTTATGATGGGGGTTATGACTATTAAAGATGTTGTAAATGATTAGTCACCAAAACAAAACAAATTAGTGTCATGTAATTTGTATCTATTTTAGCAGTTACCGGGTTCATCATTTCATTGTTTGTCCATTCCCTTGGATTTCACGCTATTGTCATGTATAAATGACGTTCGAATTGATCCTGAGCCAATGCCATGTAATAAAGGTATGTGGTGCATTAATTTTCCTTACGAATGTGCTTTCGAAACTTGGCTTGAAACACCCTTGATATCTCCCTTGCTTTTGTGGACTGTTATGTTAGGCTTTCCTGCATTTGGGCAATTATCAAACTTATTATTTATTTGTTTTTTCAATCAGTAGGAAAGGAATTGGCCGGTGAGTGTGTAGTGATGAAAGACTCAAACTGGGGGGGCGGCAATTATCAAACTCATTATTTATTTGTTTTTTCAATCAGTAGGAAAGGAATTTGGGGGGGCAGTAGGAAAGGAATTTTGGGAGAGGGGGGGGGGGGGGGGGGGGGGGAAGTTGCATTGCGTAGTGATAAAAGACTCAAACTCAGGCGTCATGTCTAATCCTCATTGACTAGGAATCACCTTATTTGAACCCCTTCTAGTTGCTTATTGAATCTCTACTTTAGGTTGGCTATTTCATTCATATTCGTAGAATGGAAACGGTCAGGAACATTCTTCTTTAGGAACATGTTTCTTTTGGCAAAGCAGTACAATCGTGTAACCAACTATTGAGTATTGACCAACTGCCTAGCTGTCCAGATGCAGAGGAACCAGATTCTGTATGAAACACCATTTTGCAGCCTCAGCGACATCCGAATTGCCAACCTTTTAAGAGCCTAGCTGAAACTTAGTCCCCCTTACAAGGATTGTGATCCTTCAAAATGACTGCGGGGACTCATGTTTTCTTTTTCTTTTTGTTTGTATGGAGAATATATCATTTTGCCCCTTAGACCGTCACTCAAAAATCAATTCAATCCAAGCTCTTATAATAATATCAATTTTATACATAAACTATTCGATGTCACTTCAACTTTGCACCCACGGTCAATTGTCAGCTATAATTAAACAGGAATTGTTGATGTGGCACCCAAACTTCAATTAAAATTTCATTTTACCCTCCAAATTATTTCCAAAATATCAATTAGAGATCTGAATAAAATGAAGTTCGGGGTGTAATTGATATTTTAGAGATAGTTTGGGGGTAAAATAAAATTTCAAACAAAATATTTGTGCCGCATTAGCAACTTCCGTTTGATTATGAACGGCAGTTAACGACGAGGTAAAATTAATTCAAAATTAAATAATTTAGGCATAACATAGATATTATTAAAAAATAAAACCGATTGATGTGGCTGAGAGGAGTCTTCCTTTCTCGCTCATGTTCTATTTCCATCTTGCCTCGGTTTTTCTCTCCCTTCATCCTCAACAGTTTGGACTCGTCGCAAATCACCCTCTCAACTACAATCACACAAATTTGTTAAATTCCTCTGCGGTCATTAATTTGGTGTTGATAAAGCTTCTAGCATTGCAGATTGATTTGTTATGATAAGAAATATTTAGGCCCTAAAATTACAATTAATGACCTGCTGATTTCCAACATACCTATCTACAAATGGAACTCTTCTGTGTGAGTTCTGCAATGTCTCAAGATTGTAGGGTTTCAAAATCCAAGTATAGACTATTTGTTATTGTAATAATCTTGCCCCTCTTATCTCATAAATTATTTTACAGTGAAGACATTTTGTTTTGAGTGTGTTTCATGAAGACAAAGGGATAATAGAGCAGGAGAGAACAGCAAGATGATGAAGTTCAAATTGAGAAACAAATAGAGAAGAGTAGAAAATGAAATAAATAAATGAAAAGACGCAACTATCTATTCACGAAAGGTGTTGGTTGTATAATTTGTAGAAGCCAATCGCAGAGTAACATGTGGCACCTAAAGGGCAATTTGGAGAATTAATGCAAGTCTTCAATTAAAGACCGACACCTGACAATTCATATTGGTAGTGTTGGATCTACGTGGCATCGGAATAGTCAAGAGGCGCGAGATGATGTAGCCTAACGATTACCTACAATTCAAATTCAAAAGGGAAGCCTAACTGCAAAAGAGGCGTAGTGGGAGCTAGTTGAGCGAAGCCATGATCAGAGATCGTGGAAGTGTATTTCAACGGTTAGAAGGCTACTTCAACGGTTACCAGTAAAAAGTATAAATAGCAAAGAAGGCTAAACAAAGGGGACCTAGACTCAAATTTAGAAACCAGTCATTTACTTCATATTTTCTTTCCAGTTTTATATTCCAGTTCTTTACATTTTCAGCATTTCAATTCCTGTACTACATTTCATTTCATAGGAGTAGTTTCAAATAGTCGTTGCTGTAAACATTTTCAAGATTAAGTCATTACATTGTAAGTTTATATTTACTTAGTGAAATTCAGTTTCTAAATATTTATGTACTCGTTATTGCTTATAAATTTCTTCTAAAACAAGTCACCAGTAAAAGTCCCTTTCATTGAGACTGAAAGAATTTCAACACAATTGTCTAATAATTAGTTGGCAGTTATAAATTCTATAAGGACTTATTAATCCTTACTGGCACGCTTAAAATTATATAATTAACCTTCGAAAGTTAAAAAAACCAACAAAAAGCTAACTTCATAATTTGTAATGGCTTCACATGAGTTGGTCTCATAAGTCAACTTGCAAATTCGACTTGAATATCATTTTTCTCATTTTGTTTTTGTGATTTTTGTGCATTGTGCAAAACTGTTGCTAGTGTGATGATCTAAAGAGTACTCTCATGTATAATCTTTTATTTGTTTATTGTTCCGTTTCAGTCAACAAACGACCATGCTAGGAACATAGAAACTTACACTGTAGCACTTTCCTAGCCATAGTGTGCGGGGGCAGCTAAGGCCAACATTGTCTTTTGAAAATATTTCATGGTATTAGTATGAAATCATCATTAGAGGTGGTTTAACTAACGAAATTTTTTCTTTGTGAAAGTTCTTATTAATAAAAGATTTAATTTTTAAAAATTCAATAATATAAAATCTCATTTTGATATTTAGTGCTCGAGCCATTACTGTCCACCAATGTGCAGAAATCGTCTTGGGGTTATCAAAATTGCAGCCTATCTTGCGAGTCATTGCAAAGTTTTTGAAAGTACTTTCCTTTGGGGTCTTTCATGTGTTGTGCAGCCAAATGGGCTCATTTTAGGACCCGTTTTTATGATCTGAATCATTTATATTTTAGAACACATCGAGTATAACATACTTACAAAAAATCAAATTAATTGTATGTTGTTACCCTTTCATCTACTCAAATTTTTTATTCATTTTTATACTTCAAATCATAATTGTCATTTATTTTTATAGATACAAATGCTATTCGATGAAATAGTTAACGATGTCCGATCAACTTGATTTTTTACAGGTGTGTTCTACTCAATGTACTCTAAAATATGAACGGTTTGGATCATGAAAACGGATTCCAAAATGAGCCCATTTAGCTATATAACAGTGTCTGCTGTGCTGGGTGCACAGTAAGGACCCATCTCCGCTGCTTTGATACCAGCAACTGTGAGTCTCAGCCTCCTACTTTAGAACACTGACCATTGTAGCAAAAAAAATATTTTTAAAATAAAGATTAATTAGAGGGATATTCGTTTTATTATGATTAAATATAAATATTATTTTATCCGCTCAATTTTGAAAACATTGCCTCTTCCATTCACCACCGAATTCACCTCGTATCACACTTTGTTCTCTTTTTAAAACACCACTGCCACCATCTTAAAATGGCAACCACCATCTCCATTGTCTGCCTCCACCGTATCAGAGTACTACCGACAACCTTAGTTCTTTATTCTGCTCTACGTTATTCCTTTTCTTATGGGTATTCCTTAGATAACATACTCAAAACAAACAAGATGAAGGAAGTGTTGGTCCCAATGGCTATTTAACACAATGATTTGATGAGGTGAGCTCTTCAGAAGATCATGTACAAGCATGTATGGTGCATTTAACCTCAAAGAAAATATTATTATTATTATTACAATTTTGATACGTAGCCCGAAATTTCTAAGCTCGAATTTGCCCCGAATCTAAAACGACGTCGTTTTGGATTTTTTTTTTTTTTTTTCTTCTTTCTTTCTCGTTTTTTTGAAGATGAAGAAGAACCAGAAGCAGAAGAAGAAGAAAAAAAGAGAAGAGGGAGCAGCCAACAACATTCATCAACACATCATCATCATCAACAACACAATTCCCCCTCCCCCCCCACTTCATCTTCAGATCAAATCCACTAGAAAAAAAAAAAAAAAAAAAAAAAATCAACAACATGTTCATCATCATCAATAACAACATCTTCATCAACATCATCATCAACACATCATCATCAGCCAAAAAAAAAAAAAAGAGAAAGATTCAGATCCAATTCAGATTCAGATCCGATCACCGCCATCACCGTCGATCTTCCTTCTCTTCCTCCTCCGCCATCACCGTCTTCTTCTCTTCCTCCTCATTCTCTCTATCTTTTCTCCTTCTCTCTTCCTCTTCTCTTCTCTTCTCTCCTTTCTCTCTCTCGCCTCTGTTTGTGTTCAAAAGCAAGAAAATAAAGAAAAAGAAAAGAAAAAAAAAAAAAAAGAAGAAGAAACCCAAAACGACGTCGTTTTGGGTTTCGAGCCAATTTGAGCCAACTATTTTCGGGCTACCAAGTATTATTATTATTATTATTATTATTATTATTATTATTATTATTATTATTATTATTATTATTAATTTGAATATTGAGGTTAGGATCTCAAACAAAGAAGTTCCTTTAGTGTTTTAACTTGGATAATAAATTTTGATTTTTTAATTGTTCAATAGTAGACAATAAAATTAAACTATTTAAAGCTAAGGTTAACACAGTGAAATAATGCTATAATTTCATTTTTTTTGATAAGTTTCTAGTTTAATATTCCTATTAATAATGGAAAAACTCATAATTGTGGTGGTTAGTGATAATGATGCTGAAATTTTATTATTTAAATGTTAAATTTAAATAGTAACGTGGTGAATTTATACTACACTAACGTTTAACTTTGATAGTAAAATTTGTTTATGCTTGTTTTTTAAAGTTTTTTTTATGATTTGTTGGGTGGTGGTGGTGACGGCGGCGAGGCTGCTTTTGGTGGTGGTAGTGTGATGATGAGAAGAGTTGCTAGATATGGTGGCTAAAGTATGTCACTAGAAGAGAGTGGGAGGAGTCATCGAAAATGATCTTTGAAAAGTTGTCAACGGTCATTATTCAAAAATTGTCATGGATGACCAATTCTTCTTTCTTCTTTCTTTCTCATGTCGTCCATCGTCGCCACCACCCTTATCTTCTCCTCCTCATCCTTCTCGTCTCTTATTCTTCTTCTTTTTCCAAAACCCTAACCCCTAGTTTTGTAAACCCAGCTCGCAAACCCACTGCTACTGCCATCATCGCTCACTACCACTCTATGATCCTAGATTTGAAAACCCAGATTCTGGAAACTAACTTAGCTAGCGGACCCATCTCTAATGTGCCATTTGCAATGAAGGGTTTGTAGTAGAGGTCGACGACGGTAATTGCAAAAAAGGTAGAGACATTGCAATTAGGGTTTGTATATGGTGCAGAAAGGAAGGGGAGATGGAAATAATGGGAGAGAAGATGAGATTGATAGGTTGATAGATGATTGAAAAAGGGAGAGGAGAAGTAGAAGGAAGAGAGAAAGAGGCATCAGAGATGGCTCCGGTAGATTTAGGGTTTGGGGGAAGAAAAAGAAAAGAAGAAGGAGGAGGAGGAGGAGGAGAAGGAGGTGGAGGTGGAGGTGAAGAGAAGGGGGGCGGCGAAAAATGGGAGTGACTGACAATGGTCGATGGGATGGAGGGTTAAGGCTAGCAATGGTGAGGTTAAAAGAAGGGGTAGCCATCACCGATGATTCTCTCTCTCTCTTTTGTTCCCACAGTTGACTGTTTCTCTCTCTCGCTCGTTCGTCAATTTCTCTCATATTTGCTTTGCTCTTTTTTCTTTTTCTTTTCTTTTTTTGGCCTTATGCAAAATGACATTGTTTTGTGTAAAACGACACCGTTTTGAATCACTTCATGACACTCTACAGAACTCACTCTAGAGGATCCGAATGCTAGATTTTAACCTATTTTTTTGGTTGTTTTTTGCTAAGTACAAAGTTTAAGAAACTGTGTCCATGAACATGAAAGGTTTCGAGAAAATTTGACAACAGTTTATTTTTTAAAAAATAGTTATAGATAAGTGAAAATTTTTATTAATATTAATAATTAAAGTCATAAAATTTTCAATAAATATGTTGTTAGGATTACGACACACCAGAAATCAATCACACAGACACAGATATTTACGTGGTTCAACAATTGTCTACGTCCACAGAGAGAGATATTCAGTATAGAATTATCTCGAAGGGAGATTACAGAACTCACACCTCACAAGTCACTCTATAACTCTCTGCTCTCTCTCTCTATTTATACACTGAAGAGAATGGTTGAGAGCTTGGCTGGCCTTGCACATAACCAGCCATTCCTTCACTTTCGGTGGCCGTCCATTATGGCTTGTTGGTTGGTAGCTGTCTATTCCTGACTTGCTGTGCTGTGTTTTCACATGTGAAGAGAATCACCCTGCACATGGGGTGATATCCAACAAAGCACCTCCTCAACCTCTTTCTATAGTGGGCTGGAGCTAACAATTCTCCCCCTCCACGCCCATATGGATAACTGATTTCTCACTTGAAGTCCATCTCAATCAAATTCTTGCAACCTTCCAGTTTGTCTCTAGTTACACCCTTGGTCATCATGTCAGAAGGATTCTTGTCCGTGTGAATCTTCACTAGTTTCATTAGCTAATTTTCCATCACTTCTCGTATCCAATGATATCGGACATCAATGTGCTTTGTACGTGAATGGTACATAGAATTCTTACTCAAATCAATTGCACTCTAACTATTACAATGTACTTTGTATTCTTCTTGTTGTAGACCCAATTCTTGGAGAAATTGCTTTAACCACAACATTTCATTTTCAGCATCTGAGGCAGCAATGCACTCTGCCTCTGTTATAGATAAAGAAACACACTTTTGTAGTTTGGACCGCCATAAAACAGCTCTCCCTACAAAAGTGAACAGAAATCCTAATGTAGATTTTCTACCATCAAGATCACCTGCCATATCGGCATCTGTAAAACGCTCCAAAATTGGTTCAACTCCTCCAAAACATAAACACATCTTTGAAAATCCCTTCAAGTACCAAAGAATCCATTTGACCACCTCCCAATGCTCTTTTCCTAGATTTGTGAGGAATCTGCTCACAACGCCAACTACATGAGCTATATCTGGCCGGGTATACACCATTGCATACATCGAACTTCATACTGCGGAAGAATAAGGGATTGCCTCCATTTCTTTCCTTTCAGAGCTTGTCGTGGGACACGAACGCTTTGTCACTTTGAAATGGTCGGCCAGTGATGTGCTGATTGGCTTGGCATCTTTTATGTTGAATTTTTCAATCACCCGTTCAACATACTTCTCCTGTGACAGTCATATCTTCTTGTCTTTCCTGTCACAAACAATCTTTATGCCCAAAATCTGCTGTGATGGGCCTAAATTCTTCATGTCAAAATACTGCGACAAGTTCTTTTTCAACTTGTTAATCATAGCAATATCATGTCCGATGATCAGCATGTCATCGACATACAACAGTAGGATGATGAAGTTTCCATCTGAAAACCTTCGGAAATATACACACTGGTCTGCTACCGTTCTTGTGTATTCGTGATCCATCATGAATGAATCAAACTTCTTGTACCATTGTCTTGGTGCTTGCTTCAGGCAGTAGAGACTCTTCTTCAGTTTGCAGACTAGATTATGTTTTCCTTTAACTTCATATCTTTCTAGTTGCTCTATATAGATCTCTTCCACCCAATTACCATGGAGAAAGGCAGTCTTGACATCCATATGTTTTACCTCCAGATTCAAGCGAGCTGCTAATCCTAGAGCTATTCGAATGGAAGTCATCTTCACAACTGGGGAGAAGATCTCATCAAAGTCAATTCCTTTCTTCTGTCCAAAGCCTTTGACCACCAAACGAGCTTTATGTTGCAATAGTTTACCGTTGCCATCTTTTTTTAACTTATACACCCATTTGTTCTTTAAGGCTCTCCTATCTCTTGGAAGTGCAACAAGCTCATAAGTGTGGTTCTTTTGCAAAGAACTCATCTCCTCCTTCATGGCTTGCATCCAATAGTCTTTCTCTGTATGACTCTTTACTTCCGAAAAACCCTCGGGCTCCCCTTCATCAGTAATCAGAATATACTGAGAAACGGGATATCTGGTTAATGGCACGACAGCTCTTCCAGATCTCCGCAATTGAGGCCTAGTTGCCTCTGGTTGAGGGGGTTACTCCCCCTGTTCAACACCCTCTTCATCCAGGTCTTCATCTCTTTCCTTTTGATCCTCAATTTCTGGCATAAGATCCTACAACTCTGGCACTTCTTGTTGCACATCATCATATCTAGCATTTTGTGATGGCTCAGGAGATGGGAACAAGTCTGAAGTGATGACATCTCTAGACTCTGCAGACTTCTCAAAATCTGCTACTGTCTAGTTGTAATGACCCAAATTTTTTTTTAAAATAGCCAACGCATAATTTAATTGAGCAAATTTTCGAATTCGATTGTTGTGTAAATTCTGTGCGAAAACGGTTTGGTTTTGTATTTTTTTTAAATAGTTTTCGATCTCAGAAAATTATGAAATTTTTATACGTTGTTCTCATATGAGTCTAGCCCGTTGGATAAAAATTTTAGACTTAAATGATGAGTATTTATTTTATTAAAATTCATGGATTGATTGGTGTTCAGTTTAATTTATAGCAGAATTTGAAATTAAGTTTTGGATGTTCGGATCATGACTTGAGATAAATTTGTTGGGTCTATTTTGGTATATAATTGGACCATGTTTGGCTTATGGGTAGGAATTTAATTCAAGACCCATGACTTAGATTTAATTTAAATTGAGTTTGTTTAATGACTTATATTTAACTGTTTAGTCCTTTTTAATTATGTGATTGGTAGTAAGCACCTTGGGAGTTGTTATTATTTATTATATAGGGGTTATAATAAATATTTGATAGTTGATTTTATGATGTGTACCATAAAGCGAAAAATTATATATTTTATAAAGAATGAAAGTGTGTATATTTCGTAGTGAGCAAAATATTATATTTTGTGGTGTACAAAAATTATATATTTTGTGGTGAGAAAATTTATATTATTTTATAATTTATATTATAAAATTTTGAGGTATTATTACAAAAATTATATTTTTGGAGAAACCAAATTTTTGGAAAACAAACCCATGTGGGTGGGCCCCTCTTTTGTCTCCTTGCCATCATTTCTTTTCCTTAGCTTTTCTTTTCTTTTGTTTTGGTTGGAATTGGTAGAGAGCTTAGTGCTCTCTCTCTCCCTCTCTCACAACGTCTCTCTCCCTCTCTGTCTCTCTCTTCTTCTTTTTTTCCTCTATTAATGCTCAATCTTTGAGCTTAGAGTGGGAGTCATTAGAGTGAGATTTTGCAAAAGTATTGTAAATGAAAGTCCGAGAGCTCGTCATGATCTTCACAATGGTGATCTCAGATTTATGATTGGGCGATGTTTGCCTTCTAGATCTGCTATTTTTTATTATTTGAGGTAGGGACTTTCTTCATATTTTTACATTAAAGTTATGTTAGGGTTATTTTGAGAAAATATATCATTATAAGAGGTATTGCATATAGATATATTTTCAGATTTTTGTTTGGTAATTTTTGAAAGAAAAATTATGTTGAAATGTTAAGAATGTTGGCATTTTGAGATTGATTTTGAAAAAAATTATTTTGTGTTGTTAATTTTGTAAAAAGAAATCCGAAAATAGAATTTAATAGTTGTATGGATTGTATTTACTTCATCTTATGATTAGATGATTTATTTTAAGAAATATAATGTTGAATTTTTTTATCTTTGATTTGGAATTTATTTTTGAGAAAAATAAATTAATGTTGAGGAATATGAAGTAAATGCTTAAGTAGGAATTATAGAGTTGTTTTGGGATTAAAAACTCTAAAAGTGTTATATTCATGATATTTTATAAAAGATGATATGTTGATGATTAAGTTGTGTTCATTTTTATGAAAATAAAAATGTGAAATGTGGACTTTCGAACTCAAAATTTTGAAAATGTTACTATTGGGCATATTTCATAATTTTTGATATAAATATCATGTTGGTTAAGTAATTTTAGAAAAAGTTGTGAAATTGTTATTGGTAGAGAATTTGGTAAAGAAAATATTACATTTTAAATAGCTTGGCATGAAAAATGGTTAAGTTGAAATATAGTTATGTTTGAAGAATGAGGCATGTGAAGTTATGTTTGGTATTATTAATTTGAAAAATTTTGAATATAATAAACTTATTAATTTAGTGGATTAAATTAGTTTTGGTTAAAAGGTTATATCCATTATGGTTAAAAGTGTATTATTAAGATTATACCATAACTTTTGGCATAGTAGGATGGTAATGGTAATATTTAATTTGTAGGGATTTTCTATACTCTAATATGATTTTTTGCTTAGTTATTAGCTATTGTGTATAGATTATGAGATTTGGTTGTGGTTTGGACAAATCTAAAATTTGGGTGTTATATGGAAAAGAGGGATTTTTTATGAGTATGAGGTAAATGAGTGTGAGGCTTGAATATAGGATCATGTTGTACCAAAGTAGTTGTGTTTGGTATTTGGGTTGATATTTGGTAAAAGGGGGATTTTTGCCCTAATTTGATTAAATCATTATTTTGCATAAATAATCGGGATTAACATTGAAAACGTGAAATTGGAAGGTTGTGATTGTAAATGGTGATATTGGATATGTATTATCTCACCTATGGAAGTTTTGAATAAACTATTTATTTTGATATTGAACATCTCTTTAGAAATAATTGCATTGGGCTATCGGTGGAGGATAGCTATGATTATTGTAAAAATTATATGAGGATTAGGCGATTTAATGCTAATCCATAGTTGGTGTCATTGAATATGACCATATTATAAATACATTGTATATGTATGTTTATTGGGAGGAGAAAGGGAATGTACTCTATATGTGATTATGTTTATAAATACGTTGCATATGTATATTTGTTTGGGAGGAGAAAGGGGATGGACTCCATTTAAAGCAAGTTAGCTGGAGTGTCCTGGGTGAAAGATCCGAAATTTTATATATAAATGGGTGCCGATTCCTTCGGACAAAATATCCGTAAAATGGCAAGTTTGAAGTGTTTATGTGAGTTCTGCATAATTGAAAAATCATTGAGTTGTAGTCTCATTTTGGTTGTTGAAAGATAATGAATTTAACTCATGAATTGAGTAGCATATATGAACTAAAAATGAATTGGTAGTACTTGTATAGTCTACTTGCAGACACCAGCCTAGGGATTACCTGAGTCGTATTTACCATCTTGAAATTTTATTGAAATTGTTGGATTAATGTGTTTTCAAATTGGCATTATGTATAAAATTTCAAAAGATGAGAAAAATATCTTGAGTATGATATGGCATATACATTCATCTCAAAAGACCATATAAAATGGATTTGATGAATTGTTTAATCATTTGATTCAATTGATAATGAGATAATTGAATGAATTGAAAAGGATGTCATGTTGCTATTGAAACATGTTTATTTATTTAAGTTAACTTCTTGTTGTTAATTAAATAAATTGGATTTAAGAGATTATGTAATAAAATCATACGGTTTTGACATGAAATGATTTCACGTATATGTAGGAGTATCTTTGTACCCGCACAACTCTGGCACTTCTTGTTGCACATCATCACATCTAGCATTTTGTGATGGCTCAGGAGATGAGAACAAGTCTGAAGTGATGACATCTCTAGACTTTGCAGACTTCTCAAAATCTACTACTGTCTGGTTTTCCTGGAACACAACATCTCTGCTCCTGAATATCTTCTTGTTCACTGGGTCCCACAACTTGTACCCAAATGCTGCATCTGAATAGCCCACAAATATGCATAGAGTGGACTTGTCATCAAGCTTCTGTCTGTTTTCCTTGGAGATGTGTGCAAACGCCTTGCACTCGAAGACTCTCAAGTGAGAATATGATACCTTTCTTCTGGACCAGACTTCCTCAGGTATTGCAAAATTCAACGGGACTAAAGGCGACCTGTTGATGAGATAACAGGTTGTACAGGCAGCTTCAGCCCAGAATGGCTTTGGCAACTTTGCCATTCTGAGCATGCATCTGACTCTTTCAACAATAGTGCGGTTCATCCTCTTTGCCACACCATTATGTTGTGGGGTACGGGGGACTGTTATCTCGTGCTGAATACCTCTACTGGCATAATATGCTGCAAAAGCATTGGAAGTGTATTTGCCTCCATTGTATCTGCGAAGACACTTCAACTTCTTCCCGGTCTCTCTTTCCACCATTACATGGAACTCCTGAAACTGCTGAAATACCTCATCCTTCGTCTTCAGGAAATACACCCACAACTTCCTTGATGCATCATCAATGAAAGTCAGAAAATACTTGCAGCCGCCAAGTGACTCCACATCGATTGGGCCACAAATATCCGAGTATAATATACTGAGCACTTTTGTTTTCCTCTTGCTCGTTGAACTAAATGATACTCATTGCTGCTTGCCATAAAGGCAATAATCACATAGTTTCAAGGCACTCCCTTTGGATAAGGGTATCCTAGATTGCTTTGTCAACAAATGTGATCCCTTCTCACTCATGTGAGCCAGTCTTCTATGCCATAAGTCTGGTGACTCCTTGTCTTCTGCTGTATTAAGACTTCCTAGACAGATCTTCGTTTGAGTCTTGTACAGTGTTGAAGACATCTCTCCTCTGGCGATTGTCAAAGCTCCACCTATCACCTTCTGACGGCCATTTCCGAATGTACTTGTATAGCCCTGTCGGTCCAGGGCACTTCTGAAGATAAGATTGAGGCGCAAATCTGGAACATGCCTCACATATTTGAGAACCAACTTGTGCCCAACATTAGTCTGAATGCTAATGTCTCCAATACCTACAATCTTCGAATAGATAGAATTCCCTATTCAAACAGTGCCAAAATCTCTAGCATTGTAAGAGCTAAAGAGTTCTTTGTGGGAAGTGACGTGATAGGATGCAATTGTGTCTATCACCAATTCTGTGTAGCTGTGGTCAGCCATGTGAAGGCAGTCCTCCTCTTCACCAACTGTAAGAAGTATTTCATCAGTTATTGTAGTTGTCGTGTTCTCATCTCCTTTTGACTTACTACTTTGGCCTTTATCTTTCCAGCTTGGGCAGTTTCTTTTTATGTGACCCTCCTGGCCATGGTGAAAACAAGTAAAGCTAGAGTTTCCTCGACCTTTGTTGTCTTTGGATTTACTCCTATTGTTCCAGCTGCCTCTACTCTTGCTTCTTTCTCTGCCTCTTCCTCTACCTCTGTCTCTACCTCTATCTTCTGTGACAAGAGCATGGGACTGATTACCTCCTATGTCTTTCCTCCTTGTCTCTTCATTATACATGGCGTCTGTGACCATGCTCATGGTCAGCTTCCCTTCAGGTGCAAAGTTGCTGAGAGAAACCACCAACGTCTTCCAACTGTCCGGTAAAGAACTAAGCAGTAGTACGGCTTGCATTTCATCGTCCAAGGGCATCTTGACGGTTACAAAGCTGATTCACCAAAATTTTGAATTCACTGGTATGCTTGGCAACAGACACACCATTCTTCAACTTTAGATTTACAAGCCTTCTCATCACCAAGGCTTTGTTTCGGGCGGTCTTTGATTGGTACATTCCTTCTAACATTGTTCAAAGGACATATGCATCTGTCTCTTGAGCGACATGGTGGAACACACTGTGGCCTATCCATTGGTTGATACAACCGATAGTCTTTCGGTTCATCTTTATCTAGTATTCATCCTTTACTTCTTTCGGTTTAACCCCTTTTATAACAATAGGGTCAAATAGGTCTTTATAAAATAGGATGTCTTCCATCCGCGGCTTCCAGATTGCATAATTAGAAGGACTCAACTTGATCATGGATCCGAAAATTGATGTGAATTCCTCCATCATTTTCTTACTTTTTACAGAAACTCTGATTCAAAAATATGACCATACAGATCGCTCTGGAATACTCCAAATAGTTGGAAAACACTATTGGATCACCAAAATCGGACTTCAAATGGCTTAGATCTAGCCAAAATATGTTCAACGGTTCAGATCTGCAAATGTACTGTAGCCACGTAACACCGGATAACTTCTCTGTCTCTGGGTCGGGTCAACCCGACAGGTGGCAGACACGTGTCACCTGTGACGCCCCAAAATTTTAAGGACATCATAATAAGATTTAGAACTTAAAATCAATGTTGCCACCAATATCACTAACATCCATTAATTAACAACCCAGAAATTGAACGTTTTCAAATTACAACTCTAGTAAAACTTAAAACTTAGTCTCAGTACAAAAAAACATAAAAAAATAAAACAAATATAAAAGAAAACTAGAGAAAACTAGGAAACTTAGAAAATGGTTTATGGAACTTGGGGACTCTTCCAGTTAACCAAGGCTGAATGACACCTTGCAAGGCCTCGGTGTTTCCTTCATTTTCTTTGGTACCTGGCATAAAACTCCAGGGCAATGAGAATACCAATGAGCGACGAGCTCAATAATATACAACCCGAAAATACCCACCCCAATAATAATACTCACAATTAATTAATAATGCGTAGTAACAGAATAACAGGTAGCATTTAATAAGCATAACAGGAATGCCAATAGTTGAAATAATAATAATAATAAATAATATAAAAAAAAAGGGCAAACGGAAATAGTATTTCATCATAAGGAAAATGCCCACTTTTCTTTTTAAATTCTCATAGATTTAGTTTATCAAATAAGCTTAAATAACTCCCCGCGGAGCACTATTTCCACTCAACCGCTAAGCAATGGTCACGGGTAATTCTGACTCCCCCTTGATCAAATATTCAAATGTTGCTTGTTGTAACTACCAATGATGCCCACGCACCAGGGTTACGTACCCGAGTCGTGACATTACGGTCTGTCCCAAGGGAACGATCTATGTTGTGACACCCGCACCACCAACCTTATATCGCCTACACCGATAACAGTCGAAATACCTTCTCGTGCCATGTTAGGGTTCACAACTCACTGGCGCAAACTTCTAAACCGGGCTTACCCCATCACTTTTAAATTTTTAATATATCATCGGTTCAATTTCATATTTCTTTACTTCGTCGAATTCACATTTTTTTTTAATGCATGTGTGAGTTTTGGCTTGATAACCACAGTGATATAATGTTTATATAGCATAACATAGTCATATATGGCAACCATAATAAATGTGATAGAATGTCTTAGGAATCATCACAAAATTTCTTAAGAATTAACACACTTCTTTTTTCAACACTGTATGGTCAGACAAAAAAAAAACAAAAAAAATATGAAACCCCTACCAAATGAAGTTCAACCTTTATAATATTTTAACTGGTGCTAGTTCATCGAGTTAGGAAAATATTTCGAGGAGAATACCCAGGCTAAAAATGATTTTAAAATGGATAACTAATTTTTGGAAGAAAACTGGTTTTCTAGGACAGTGAGTTACATTAACCTCCAGCACAGGTGTTCTGTGTTCGAAAAATAAAAAGGGGCCTCAAACAGTGTCCAAAAGAGGAATGGTCAAAACGGTTTGCTAAATTTTTGAGTTTAGAACATATTTCCAGAAGGGTGTGGAGACTGAAAACCAGTGAAAGATGGTCAAATAATTTTTATAAGAAAACTGGACAGATTCTGTCACATTTTGGAAAAAATGGCGTTTCTCTCTCAATACTTAATAAAAAATTATGAAACTAGCGGCATTTGAAAGGTAACTTAAAAATCTAACTTTGCTGATTTGAATCACTTGAAAATTCATTCTTTGGAATAAACAGTGACCTAGTAAAGTCAACATTGTTGTTGCCTCCAAACAGCAATGAAGTTAAAAATATATTCAGGCCATGAAACGTTGTCAAATAATTTTCTTCACTATTCTAGCACCATGAAAACATTTTAAACTAACTCCAGTAGTTTCAGATTTAATGAAAGTGTTCTCATGAGTTTGTTTAGGGTTTATTCAAAATGGATTAAAAATCTGTTTTGCTGGAAGTTCGTTAGTTTGCGAAAAACACACTTTGTATCCACCATGAATCACATGCAAGACTAAAAAAAATGTTTCTTACTATTATTCCCATGTCAAACTCTAATCCTTCATATTTACTTTCATTAGTGATGACAAAAAATAATATTTATGAAGAGTAAACACAAATTCATAAGCATGCAAGAATGATTCAACAATGGAGAATACTTGAACACATAAGGAGCAAAATCAGTAGCTAAACCATCCAATCCATACTTGCAAGAAGGACATAAATCACATAATCATAAGATTATCATTCTATCCAAATGTAACATGCATTGAGCATTTGTGTATTATCAATACACACTCTTGCATATTTTTAATGTACAAATTTAGTTAGGAAAAACATCTAAGGGAGGATAGGGGTTGAGTATTTTTACCTCAACGAAGTAAAAAAAAAAATCCCAAGTGTTGCGCCTTTCTTCCCCTCTCTTCTCTCATTTCCCTCTTGCTTTCTCTCCCTCTCTTTCTCTTTCTTTTGCTCAGCTACGTGTGTGTGTGTAATGGAAGGCTGAATAGTGCTCCTAGTTATAGGAGTTTGAGGGCCTAATTTATTTTATTATTATTTTTTTATTATTATTATTATTATTATTATTATTATTATTATTATTATTATTATATTTTTACTTTATTTCTATTTTAGCTTAGGAACTATCATCTATAAGGATAGCTTACATCATGTTTGCATGCCATGGCATGCCTTACCAACATCTTTATTGGAAAGAAGGGCTGCTAGGGTAAGCTGCCCAAAACAACAAGTTTATCATTATTTTATTTATTTATTTATTTATTTTTTAACCTCTAACCAATTTGGTTATTATTTATTTAACTTATTTAGTTTCCACAACTATATTTAGATACAGAAATTTAATCACAGCAAGATAAATAATTTTAATTAAAAGAATTTAATATTGGTATTAATTATGGTGCTATTAACATTATAATTAGATGAGTTAATAATTACTATTAATTGACTTAATAATATTATTAATCAAATTAATTAGTTATCTAAAAATTCAGGTTCTTACATCACCGATGTGGCAAACACGTGGTGCTGACATGGTAGACATGTGGCATTGACGTGTCTCTGTGTGGCGATGACGTGACAGTGACATGGCGCTGACGTGTCTCTGCGTGTCGATGACATCACTATCATGTGCATATTAGTCGCCTTCTTCATTCCGCCGCGTGTGGGGCACATGTGTGCGACTGGAATGACGCACCAATACACTGAGCGGTGTGTATGACGCGTATCTGAGACTAGGGCTCACGCGCTTTCTTGAGGTGGCGCATGAAGGCGCGTTGAGGCTCGTCAAGGGCACTTCTTTACAGTTCTGGACTCCTCTCATCGAGAGCTTCCTTCTAGTGTGCTCAAAAATGAATTTTAAGCAACTCAATTTCTGGCAGTTTCAAAAATCGTACTCTGTTTTTTCGAAAAATGACCAACTCGGCTCTGATACCACTTGTTAGGATTACGACACACAAGAAGTCAATCTCATACACACACGTATATTTACGTGGTTCGACAATTGCCTATATCTACGGAGAGAGATATTCATTATAGAATTATCTCGGAGAGAGATTACAGAACTCACACCTCACAACTCACTCTATAACTCACTGCTCTCTCTTTCTCTATTTATACACTGAAAAGAATGGTTAAGAGCTTGGCTAGCCTTGCACATGGCTAGCTATTCCTTCACTTTCAGTGGCCGTCCATTACAGCTTGTTAGTTGGCAGCTATCTATTCCTGACTTGGTGTGCTGTGTTTTCACATGTGAAGAGAATCACCCCGTACATGGGGTGATATCTAACAAAGCACCCCCTCAACTTCTTCCCATAGTGGGCTGGAGCTAACATATGTAAATATATTTTTAAAAACACACTGAATAATAATTTTCAAAACTTTTCACATTGTTTGTTTGTTTATTTGTTTATTTTTTGCAATACAATTTGAAAATGAAGAAACTCTCACCAAGTTACTCATCTTCAAATTAAAATATATCAAATCATGGGAAGTTATTTTCCATTATTTTACTTAATTTTGGAATATATTTTCTTAAATTTTTGGAACTCCAACATGAATAAACAACTTTCATAGGGTGGATCTCATCTACTGACTCTTGTACAAAGTGTGTTTCAAATATAAAACACAAGTGTATTTGTAGATTTTTCTTTTTAAGAACACATAAATCAACCACAAACTAGATACAATCCTCTCTTACATAAGGTTGATTCACCCGTTTATAAGTCTCCCAATATATAAGAAGATTGTATCTAATTTTGTAATTAATTCATATGCAAGTAAAAGAACTATTTGTAAAACTACTCTTTCAATCATAATAACTCGAACAATGTTAGGAATATAGTGACTAAACACAAAATGAGACACAAATATCTTACAAAGAGCGGATCCCATATCATGTAAACTCAACCCAATGTGAGACATGTATATCCAATTCTTTATTTGATTCTCTATGTACTCAGATTATTAATAAGAACTACGATAAAAGATAGTTTTAGAAACCCAATTGCTAATTGAGCTGCAAACAAGTTGAGCTGAATTGAGATTTACTATATTTAGCCTTGTTTATTAAGATTTTAGAGTTCAAATTCGAGTTTGAGCTCAAGCTCAATAAAAATTTAATGAACTGAGTTCGAGCTAAGTTGACTTAGGCTTGACTCAAGTTCAAACTTATTCACGAGTCTTAACGAGCTAAATAAATTATAAATTCATATAATTATATACAATATATAAACATATTAAAAGAAAAATCAATATTTTATCAAAATAATAACATCTACCACAACTATTATATAAATGTATTTTCTATAATTAGCTATTATTTACATATAAATAAATTTAGCTATTATTTGTATTATTTAAATATATAAATAACATATTTATTTTATTTTTAAACATATTTATAAATTATTTAATATATAAATAATATATTTATTTTAACATTTAAATAAATATTAAATGAGTTGAGCTAACGAATCAAATTTTAATATCTTTAAATTTATTTATTAAATTTTTAATGAGTTGAAACTTAAATTCAAACAAATCATACCTAGTCAAGTTCAAACAACCCTGTTGATATGCCGTTCTAGTTTCCAACATGGTACAATAAGAACGTACATTTAATTTTTTTATAGGGTCCGAGTTCACAGGCCTAATTCGTTAGGGACCCCTTTTGATGCAGGCCACCTCCTTGGCCTAATCCATGACTTTAGAAAGAAAAATGCTTGGGATCACTTTTTTTGAGAACTCTACAACTCCCTTTAGATCTCAACCATTGATGTATGTGTGGGGCCCACACCATCAATGGTTGAGATTCAAAAAAGGGATTGTGGAGGTTTCCAAAAAAAGAGGATCTTAATCATTGTTGCTTTTGAAAAACAAAGTTTTGGTGCAGGTTGACAAATGTTTGTAATTATAGATATAAATTTGTGAATATTTGTTTATTTTACATTTATATATTTTATGCTTGGTTTCTTCTGTTTTTGTTTGTTTTTTTAGAACATTTAAAGTAGTTATAAAAAGAAAAACAAAAAAAAAAACAAACCAACATCATACAAATCAAGGAAAAACAGTAAGACTTAAGGGGCCAAGTAAATATCATAAACAAGAACTACAAAAAACAAACAAACAAACAAACAAAGCATCCAAAAATACAGTAATTTAGAAGAAATCATCGATTTTCTTACAAATGCCATTTGGAAAAGCACGATTTGAATTAACCAAGCAAGATCTGCCTTGAATCCGATGTTGTCGTCAACGTCGACGTTGACATCGACATCGTCCCTATTACTGCTACCAAACTTTGCCTCCACCGTACTGTCAAAAGTTAGAGTTGAAGAGCAAAAACAACACTCACAACAGTATGGGAGAATGATTGAGAAATGAAAGAACTATTGTAGATGTCAAAAATTCAAAAATTAATGACGAAATTGGGAGAAGACACTCAAAACTCTTATTTCAAATATAAAAAGTTCAGATTTATACTCTAAAAGTACAAAATAAAAATTTGTCTAAAAATAATTTTTAAAAAATCAAACCAAAAACACACCAACTCTTTACTTCTGTTTTTTAATTACTCTTAAAATATATTAAATGTATAAAATTATTTGTAAAATATGTGAATATTTTGATTAACAAGATCCAATGTGTGGGCCCATGCTTACAAAGGTGCTTGAAATATGGACCAGAATAAGGGATATTATATTTTCGTAAATCAAAAATATTTGGATAAATTACGCTTACCTCCTTGACGTTTCTGATAAATACAGGGACTTTTCCTGTGGTTTGAATAATTACACAAACCTCCCATACTTTAATAAACATTGTCAAGATTCTACTATTTTTTAACCTCTGTTAACACAGATAACAGAACCTGTTAATGTCATCAAAGATAAATCCAAAAACACCAATAATGCCCTTAGGGCCATTGAACTAAGCTATATATACCAAGCACAACACACAGCTCCATAGTGCACACAACTCAGAAATTCCAAGCCAAGAGAAAAATCGAAAAAGTAGCCAGAAGTAAAAGGAAAGAAGCATAAGACAAAGCTCCACAACTAAGAACAACACAGGTATGTTACCATTCACTTTAAGTATTTTTTTTTTTTTAAAAAAAATTGACATTAAGTACAACCAACCATTTCCATTAAAAAAATGAAATCAAAACCAAGTCCAACACAAATAAAGCATAACCACAGTCCTGAATAAAGCACAACCACAGTCCAACCATAATCCACAAATAAGGCACAACAACAGTCTAGAATTAGTTACAAATAATGCAATATATGTTCTAAAAATGCCTTATAACTCTCTTATTTCATGAAATGTAGGATCATATGGATATGTTATCATCAAGTAATGGAGGAGGGGTGATGAAGTATAGGAGTAAGATCTGCTATTATGGTAGCAAAACAGCAATTAAAGTCACTGAATTAGAGAAAAATAGAGGCAAATTGTATTATTTATGCCCACATAGGAAATGCTCTTTTCTGGGTATGGTGCAAACCAGTACACTCATCTATTAGAGCAGAAATAATGATGGAAGACACTCAAGCTACTGTTAACAGACACACTTTACCCTATGAAGATACTATGCAAGTACTTGAAGCAAACATGGGGTTTATGAAGATTGTAATGATCATGAATGTTGTGTGATGTTTCATTTCCTTAATGGTTGCTCTGAAAATGTAATGGGAATTTGTAGGAGTTTCAAGCTTTTGTAGTGTTTTGTAGAAATGTTTTGTAATGGACCTTATGTGATCATCAATATATCAATATGATGTAGCTAGTTAACTATTATGTAAACACCATGGAGCATCATGTATGTACTCTGTTCAATTATATCATTCCACTAAATTCCCAAAATATAAATATAAACACCAAGTGAATAGACTTCATATCCACTACAAAAACAAAAGTGGGTTCATCATCTGAGACTATTTGTTGCTATGCTTACTATTTCATTTCCACTAAAAAAATACAAAAAGTGGAACATGATCTGAGACTAACTGTGCACTACAACATGTGTTATACACCTTAAACTTGTGATAAGAAATTGTACCAAAAACAACATCATCTCAGCTAAGTCATTTGCAATAAACAATGAAACAACAACAACAACAACAAAAAACACGTTTGGATTCATGCAATGTAAAAAAATAAGGGGAAAAAAATTGTAACTTCACAACTAACTAACCAACTAAGATGATCTTGTGTGACCTGTGTTACACGCTGAGTAGGCATTGGGGGGGTCCCTCCTGGAATATCATAAATTGCAAATCAAAGTAAGGTAATAAATATGCATGAGTATCATAAATGAATAAGCAAAATAACCAAAGTAAGGTAATGGAAAGACTAAATAAGTAAGAAAAACTTACATGTGCATGCTTGGCCTTGACCTTGCCCCTGCTTCTCCCAGTTGAACTTCCTTTCCCACTTGTTGAAGTGTTTGCTTTAGTTGAATGTCCCCTCCTAGTTGAAGTGCCCCTCCCAATTGAATTGTCTCTTCTAGTTGAAGTACCTCTTCCAGTTAAAGTGCCTCTCACAGAACCTCTGCCCATATCCACAGGTGTTCCATTGCCCTTACAACGACTTGTGGCGCTGCCACTGGCTCTACCCCTTACTTAGGGATGTAATAATGGCTCGGGCCGGCCCATCTGAGCCTGGGCTTGGGACGGCCCAAGCGAGCCTCACAGGCTCCCGTCTTTTTAGCCGGCCGGGCCAGCCCATGGGCCAAAAAGTGGGGCCCAAGCCTAATATAACTAAAAAAGTATGCAATTATGTAATTTTTTTATTTCGAAATGAATAATTTTATATTTATGAAAATGAAACTTTCAATATTGCAATATTAAATTATTTATATAACATTTATTGAATGAATAATTTTTATTTCAAAATGAAATAAAATATTACAAAAATTGATATTATTAAATAAATTTGGTGTAGATTACTGATGATGGTAGAGCAATTGCATCACTATAGGTCAAGTACATCCCAACTAGGTTGGCACCTACTAGCCTACCAATCATTTGCATTATACTCCATCTCAATAATCTAATTAAAAAAAAAACGAAATGAAATGAAATAGTAAAAAACAAATTGTTGATCAATCACAGGGGGAGACAGACATTTCAGTTGCCTTGCCCGAGGATATATCATCCAAATCATTTTGAATTCGCTCCTTTTCATCATAATTTTGTCTTATTATAAGCGCATGTATATGATCTCTGAATATCATCAGTGCCTCAACCATTTCGAGTGAAAGCCAGCTCCGGTAATCACTCAGTACCAGTCAACCTGCATTAAAAGCTGTTTCCGAAGCAACTGTAGCAATAGAAACGGTTAGTATATCACATGCCACCTATGAAACCACAGGCCACATAGTTTCATTTTGTTTCCACCAGTCCAAAATGTCAAAATCATCGGAATCATCCACTGACGGGCTTTCCAAATAACGTTGTAGTTCAGAACTACTTACAATTTTATGTTGAGATATTCTTCTACTTTTTATTGCTAAAAAAACACTTAATCTCTCGCCTCGAGATGAGACTGCTAGTGTAGTGTGTGTAGGTGTATTTACAGATGCAGCTACCCTATATTCTTCGAATAATCTGTTGCATGTTTGCATAATAGGGATAAACTGTGTTTGATCAGCGAAAAGACGCACTAAAAATTCTTGTAAACTAATTTATTTACACCTAGGATCAATTATTATGGCTAAACCTAAAAGATAAGGTAAATGATCAAAACATTTATCAAATTTTTCTTTCATTGAAGTAATAATGGTTACATATTATTCATTACCCATATATTTCACGAAAACTTTAATTATTTCTGCTAACATATGTAAAACAAACAGTGAAGTAGGAATATATATATATATATAAGAAAATAATTTTATTGAAGTATCGAAAACTTTTTAAAAAATCTTTATACAATGCTACTTGGTGCCAATTAAGTTCTGTGGGAGTCAGTACTCCTCCTATTGATGTTGTTGCAAAAAATAAATCTATTGCTCTTCTTTGTTTACAAGCTATTTTTAACATATTATATGTTGAATTCCACCTACTATCTACATCTAAAATTAATTTTTTAAATGCCATATTTTCTCATTGACAAATTATTCTATATTCCAAAATTCGATTACCAGAAGACATAATAGTAACAACTGCATTTTTTATTACAAGTACAGAAGTCTTGTATACATGCATAACTTCTTTAATAATCAAATTTAAAATATGGGTACAACAACGAACATGAAATAAATCACCATTAATAAGTAATTGTAAAGTTGATTTTAAATGGGTTACAGTTTGATTATAATATTATGCATTATCTATACTAATCGTAAATATTTTATTTTGCAAAGCCAACTCATATAATACATTTCTTATTTCTACACCAAGCAAATGACCAGTGTATGGAAGTTCAACTAATTTAAATGAAATAATTCTTTTATTTAATTTCCAATCATTATCAATAAAATGTGCAGTGATACATTGATATTCAAAACCATTATTTGACCACAGATTAGATGTTAAACAAACTCTTCCATTCAAATTTTTAAAGATATCAAATAATTCACTTTTAACATTCTCAAATTTCTTTAAAATCCTATTTCTAACAGTATTTCTTGAAAAACTTTGATATTGCAGTGCAAAACTTTTGTGAATCATTTTGGTAAAATTGAGACATTCACTAGTAGTAAAAGGTTGTCATTTTTTAATAATGTAATAAATACAGAATTTTGTGCACGTATATGATCATATGAAAATGTTTGCAAATTACCAGTTGATGAAGCCCCTAATTACATATGACTTCGAATATCAGGTTGTTGACTTTGTAAATGTTTGTTAGCATGCCTTTTTAGATGATATTACCCCCTGCAGATGCAGCACTAAGTAAATGTGCACAATATTTACATTTTACTTTAAATGTAATTGTATCATCAGGATTATTTATAGATATTTTTTCAAAATGTTCCTGAACACTACTACTTTTGCTCTTAGATGATGATCCAACTGTCGGAAGAGGGATACTAGAAGGAGAATCAACAGATTCATATTGTGTAGTATATGTATCAACATCAACATAAACATTAAGAATATTAGGATCCATAGTAATGTAAGTAAAACAATATATAAGAATTAACAATTAATTTAAATAATGTGTAAATACAATCAGTAAAAATTAATAATTAATATATGTGCACAAATAATTAATGAAAAAAATGAGTAGCTAATAAATTTAATTAAACTAATTAATGTTACCGACTGGCGAATGCAATACAAAAATTAGCTTTTTCTAATAAAAGTTTCTTGTTGCACAATTGCAATTGTCACTTAGAGATGACACTTCAAAATTAATTACGAGTTGAGAGAGATTGAGAGTTTAAGAGAGATTGAGAGAGTTTAAGAAAGAGAAAGAGAATTATTTGTTGTGAGATTTATTTTGAAAAATTAAGGATATTTATAGTAGTTTTAAAGAGTAAAATAAATTTATAAATATATATATATATATATTACCGTTTAAATTATGACCGTTGGTATGAATTATGACTGTTGGTTTGAATTATGACCTTTGGTTTCTTATTACACTCCATTTCTCTCTCTCTCTCTTCGGCTGCTATAGCACTGCCACTAGCAGCCACAATGCCTGCTGCCCACTCCACTCCCACACTCCATTTCTCTCTCTCTCTCTCTCCCCTCTATTATTCATGTGGCTAGGCTAGCCTAGTAGTGGTGGGTAAACTATCAAACTATTATAAACAAAGTGGTGGGTAAACTATTATAAAATATATATATATATATATTTAAATTATTAATGTTATTTATTTAATTATATAAATTTTTATTTCAGTTCTTGTAATTCAATTACAGATAATTGTACAAATTATTAACTATTAACTATTATATTATTTTGTTTTTGTTTTTATTTTTTTTATTTTTACAAGATCAATCTTTTTATTTTTTTTTAATTTTTTAACTGTTGCAAGTTGTTTTTTTTTTTCAAAATTTGACCATTAGTAGAGAGAGGACCAGATGGTGGGTCGGGTCGGGCCGGGCCGGGCCGGGCCGGGCCAACCTAAGGGCCCGAAAATTTTTGGGCCAGACTGGGCCAACGGGCCAGGCTAATTGTGACGACCCCACAACGTATAATAATTACTATCTAATTAATTAAGGAGATTTGAATTTTAATTGCCCGTTATTCTGATTTAATTTAGGATTTATGAAAGTTGTGGAGGCTGATTCGTATATGATTCTATTGAGGATTTATTTTAGAATTAGAAATTGAAAGCCTAAATGGCTCAAGAGAGTATAAATGGTGAATTGAATTATTTTAATTTCGAATGTCAGACCATATAGGAGTTTAATTAAATATTCGATTCAAATTTATAAAATTGAGATTTGATTAATTAGGTCTGAATTGGAGTTAATTAAGTTATACGACTTAGGAATTAACATTATTATGAATTAAATTCATTTATGAGGTGCCTAATTTGAATATGTAATTTATTGACGAAGATTTTGAAGTTTAAACTGAAATTGAAAGCCTTAATAATTTAAGAAATCAAAATTAAGGTTGGAAATAAGTTTAATTTAATATTTAGAGCCTTTTGGGAGTTCGATTAAAAATCTGATTCAGAATAATAAATTTAAATATAATAAACTAGCCTATCACCTGTGCTATGCACGAGATAATTATAGATATTTATATTTGTTTTAGATTTTTTTTAATATATAAATTATGCTTTAACATTTTTTATAAAAATAATTTAACAATCTTATCACTAACCATAGCGTATGGAAGAAGTTGAAAAGGGTACTGCAATAATTATACACGGATTGTATCTATAATTATTTGTATGAGGGAATTTTAAATGCTGATCAGGGGATTGTATCAATAAATGTAGGCATGTGGAAAGACATGTGAATTGAAAAAAGTTAATAAATGCTGATTAGGGAATTTTGACCAAATCAATAAATGCTGAGTTTTTTTTTGTTTAATAAAAAATTTAGAAAATTCAAATTGGGATATTGAAACTCCCACAGGCATTGGGAGTTAAAAACCCCCTTTTGCTTAATATATAGTATAGATATAGATATAGATAATATAATATAAATAGATAGATGTGTTGAAATTTTCAAGGTATTTTGTTTATGCTGGTCTTTAATGCATTAAAGTTTAATTATGAGGGAGTTTTGACCAAATCTCCCAAAAGGCATGGGGGTTGAGAGAAATTAATGAGGGGTTTTTTTTTTTTAAATCAAAAAATTAGAAAATAAAGATTGGAATATTAGAGCTCCCACAAGCCTTGGGGGTTAAAAACCCCCTTTTGCTTAATATATAGTATAGATTGGGCTCTAATGGAAGTCAAATTAGACTAATTAAATTATGTGAGATTTGTGATTAATTAAGTTATGTGCTAATTATGATTAATCAAAACTAAGTTGTGTTTAATTCAACTAATGAGTAACTAGCCTATCACCGGTGCTATGCACGGGATAATTATAGATATTTATATTTGTTTTAGATTTTTTTAATATATAAATTATGTTTTTTAAGATTTTTTTCTTATCACTAACCATAGTATATGGGGGAAATTGAAAAGAGTACTGCAGTAACTATACACGAATTGTATCTATAATTATTTGTATAAGGGGATTTTAAATGCTAATCAGGGGATTTTGACCAAATCAATAATTGTAGGCATGTGGAAAGATATGTGGATTGAAAAAAGTTAATAAATATTAATCAGGAGATTTTGATCAAATCAATAAATGATGAGTTTTTTTTTTTTTAAATAAAAAATTTAAAAAATTCAGATTGGAATATTGAAGCTTCCATAGGCCTTGGGGGTTAAAAACCCCATTTTGCTTAATATATAGTATAGATATAGATAGATAGATAGATATATCTTTTTATTTTTATTTTTATTTTTGTGTGGTTTCTATTCGGGTATTTTTTTTTTCAATTTATTTAAGATGGAGTTGTGGGTATCTTTTTTTTAAAATTTAATTTATCTGTGGTTTCCATTTGTTTTTAATTATTATTATTTAGGTAAGTTATGATGTGAGTTAGATATGTGATAGACATGTAAGTTTTATTGATTTAAAGTTTATTTAGATAAACTTTAAAGATTTTTTTTAGTTTTTTTTGTTATGTTATAATATAATTTATAAAATATAGGTAGATATCTACAACTTTAATAGAAAATATTATCTGATTTTTTGAGGAAGCGAAAATGAATACAAGTTTTAATATTTTTTTTTTGAAAATTTGTGAGAGAGATTATGAAATATTTTTGTTATTAAATAAATAAATCAGTCAATAGTTTTTTTAAATCTATTTTGTAAATTAAAAATCAATAATTTTGAAATTTTGATTAATTTGTCCCATTAAGTAATTTAAAATTTTGATAGATATACATAAAAAAAAATACATAATTATATTATTAAATCACAATTTAAATTTAGATGTTATGTCTTTTTGAGATCTATAGCTAAATTCTTATCTTTTTTTTATTATTAATTTTTGTGTGTAACCATAGTGTATGGGAGAAATTGAAAAGGATGTTGCAATAATTATGAGAGAAGTCAAAAGGGATTGTAGGTTGGAAAAGTCAATAAATGCTAAGGTTGGGTTGGGAGAAGTCAATAAATGCTGAGATTTTTTTTTTTAAAATCAAAAATTAGAAAATTAGGATTAGGAGATTGGAGCTCCTATCTGATTTTTTGGAGAAGAGAAAATGAATGCAAGTTTTAATATTTTTTTTGAAAATTTGTGAGAGAGATTATGAGAGAGAGATTATGAAATATTTTTGTTATTAAATAAATAAATCAGTCAATAGTTTTTTTTAATCTATTTTGTAAATTAAAAATCAATAATTTTGAAAATTTGATTAATTTGTCCCATTAAGTGATTTAAAATTTTGATAGATATACATAAAAAAAAATACATAATTATATTATTAAATCATAATTCAAATTTAGATGTTATATCTTTTTGAGATCTGTAGCTAAATTCTTATCTTTTTTATTTTTTATTTTTGTGTGTAACCATAGTTTATGGGAGAAATTGAAAAGGATGTTGCAATAATTATGAGAGAAGTCAAAAGGGATTGTGGGTTGGGAAAAGTCAATAAATGCTGAGGTTGGGTTGGGAGAAATCAATAAATGCTGAGATTTTTTTTTTTAAATCAAAAAAATTAGAAAATTAGGATTAGGAGATTGAAGCTCCCACAGGCCTTGGGGTTAAAAATCCCCTTTTGCTTAATATATAGTATAGATTATGTGTTAAGTTAATTCTTTTTATGATTCAATTATAGAATTGTCTAGAAAGTACAAGTGTGTATACGTGTTCTACTGCCAAAGAGGTGCATGTGTGTGTATAACTAATGAGTTCAAGAGTGTTTGGGTTAGCATTTATTTGATATATGTTGAGAGAACTCTAGAGGGAGAGGGGGGGAGAGAGAGAGCTCTCAGCTCTTTGTGAACAAGAACCCATGTTGCTGGAATTTTGAAGCTAGCTCAAGAGATGAACTAAAGGAAAAATAGAGAAAGCAAGAGGAAGTGAAAAATTAGGAAGAAGGCTCAAGAATTCAACAACATTAGGTAAATATTTATCTTAATTCTTGTAGATAATTTAGTTATAAGCTGAAATCAAAAAAGTTATGGAATCATTCTCATGAATTTTGTAAGAAATTGGATTTTGAATAAGAAATTAAGCTAGGTTCATGGTTGTGGAAATTAATTTGAAAAAAATTAATTATTTTTTGTTTGATTTTGTAGTATTTTCTTATAATACTTGAGATTAACAAGGATTTGAGATTCTATTCATGGAATTAGAAGGGGAATTAGAAGGAAATTGCGTTCTAAACATGAAATGGGCTACATGCATGTTTATGGTTATGGAAATAATTGTAAGAATTCTTCAAATTGAGCTTGGGTTTGGAAACCTTGATATATATGAGATGTATATTTGCATGCACTATGAGTTTTGAAAGAATTTGAGCCATGCAAGTTTATTATGCATTTGATTTTGAAGAAAAAGTTTTGAAAACATTGAATTCATGAAAAGGGTTTAATCATGAAGTTAAATGAGGTTTTGATTTTTGTTTTGAAACCTAAAAATTGGTTTGATTTTAATCTCTAATCCATGCATGTAATGTAATTCAAGAGTTTTATTCAGTTTGAACATGTTTTGGAATATATTTAGTTAGTTTTATTCGAATTACATATATGCAATGTTTGTTAGGAAAATTGACAAGAAAATGAAGAATTGGAGCTAGGATCAAATTTATGAAGTTTAATTCAAAATTAATTATTTTGTGTTTAATTTGGAAAGTTATTGTTAAATTAAGCTCCATAAATTACATGCAACAAAGATTTATTGAAGATTGATTATGGCTTATAATTATTTTCATATTTTGATGAAATTTTGCGTGAGTTTTGAACATGAAATTGGGTTTTAAAAGCTTAATTTATGTTTTAGAATTTATGAGATTGAAATTGGGTTGATATGAAGAAAATGAATTAAATCTAAAATTGGACAAATTAAGAAATAAATTATAATTTGAATTTGACAATCAAGAATTAGTTTGATTTTAATTTGAATTTCATATTTTGTAAGAAAAAGGAAGAAAAGTTTTGAATCATTATATTCATGAAGTTATAGCTTTAATCTTGACAAATTAAGGAGGTTTTTGCATTAAGATTTGGAAATTAAAGAACGAATAGAAATAACCGAACGAACAAGTACCGAATGAACTGAATAGGTTTAAGAACCAACTGAATGAATTGAACATGTTTTGAGATATTGTGTTTGTGTAGGTTAGACGCCACACTATGATCACGTGTTTCAAGGAGTCAACTGTGAGTAATACTGTTGTAAAGATATGTTCGATCGTATTTATTTTCTGATTGATAAATTATATTGTTTTCTGAAATGATACTTTTTTATCAATTGAATGATGATCCTAATTTCTGAACTGTATTCGTGGCATCCATAGCATATTGTTATTGTTATTGATATTGTTATTGTTATTGATACAGAGATCTCTGTCAGTTCCAATTCTTGGAACTATTGTCTATTGTTTGATGGCCATCAATTGATTGTTCGGTCTTTAAGACCTATTGTATTGCTGCTATTGGATGTACCACGTATGACTTCTATGAATATGATTGATTGAAGTGAACAATTGAACGATTGATTGACAAAAAGATATTGATTGAAAATGTTCTATTAAAAATTGACTGTTTCAATTACTATAAGGACATCATTCATAACCCCTTTACACAGTTGTTATTCACTGGGCTCTAGCTCATTGTTTTATATTTATATGCAGGTGATCAAGTGCAAGAGCGAACTTAGTGGCGTCAACCTAAACTTTGTTTTGTCAAGCCAACTTTTGTGCCTCACTTTGAGGTTCCTACTGAGACAAGCTTCAAGGCTTCATGGGTGGTTTAGAATTCGCCCTTTTGTTTTGAACGTTACCGAGACTAGTTCTGAATGTTATCATAGCTGAAGCTAAGACTGGTTTTGTTAATGGGATTTAATCCCTAATTATGTTGTTTTTGTACATAAGCTTGATGCTTGGACTGATGTGTATATACATATATGAAAGTTGTTTTGTTATATTTAAGTCCTCATAACTCATTGGACATTATATTTTATTATTTACAAGCTTCCTCCAACCCATATTATTGTATTACTCATAAGCAGGCCTTTGGTAATCTCGGATTACTGGCCGGTCATGACACTAAACCTATAGGGACGGGTTTGGGTCTTGACACTAATAGGCAAGGCCAACGGGCCAGACCAGGCCACAAATGGAAAGCCCAGGCCCAGGCCCAAGGTACTAGGCTGGGCTCGAGTCTGGGCCGGGCCCATCTCGGGGCCTTGGGCCATTTTTACACCCCTACCCTTACTAGACCTCTTTGGCAGGTTCTCTTAGGTATCGTTTGTCAAGGGCTCTTTGGGGCTTTTTTGGCTCTTTGAGTCACAAAAGACAGAATAGGTTCTTTGAGCTACAACAGACAAAACATCACATCCAATCCATAATCATTACACTCTTCTCTCACAAAAAAAGTAAAAAAAGCCAAAAAGCCAAAAAGTCCTTCCCAAACCAAGTTTTTGAGCCCAGGCTCATATAGCCAAAAAAGTCAAAAAGCCAAAAAATCAACCCACTCTCCAAACGGAGGCTTATTATGTCCAAATTGCATGCACCATTTACATCTCAATGTACTAGACCTTTTACTTTGACTTGTTCTAGTGGAGGCTCATGAGTAGCCTTTTTTTTAGCATTCCTTGGCATTCTTAGAATCTTTTCAGAAGTGGGGGTTGCAAAGGGTCCACATGGTATGGTCTAATATGGGATGTATTATCCCACCATTGACTCTCAAATAAGTTTCCTTAGAGTAGTATGAGTGAACAAAATCTTCTAAGGTCAATCTACTATGACAAATTGCAACCACAACATGTTTGCATTTGAGCTAGATATTCCCACTCTCTACATACATACATAAGTCATCATGCCAAGATGGACAATGTGATTCATCTCTTCACTATCCTTTACCTTATACTCATGACCTCCAGCATACTCTACTTTGCAATATCTTGACCATTTTAGTGCGACCTTAAGCTGTTTCTTAATGTTCAAAGTGACATTAGACTTCCATTGTAGAGCCTTCTGATATCTCATCTGAAACTTACTCATCAACTTGCACCTTATGTTCACCAACATGGTTAGAATTGGCTGACATCTCATATTTCCTAACCAATTGTTGAAGGACTTTATCATGTTATTGGTGATGTGATCACTCCTTACCCTACCATCAAATGCATGCCTAGACCTTCCTTCAACTGGAACCTTTTTGCAACCATATGAAAGCATCACTTGATATGTCCTTAATGGCTTGCATAGCCTGATTATACTCCCTCTGATTGTATGCCCTTGTAGCCTTCCAGAATTGTTTCCTCAATATCAATCCAGGAAATTTGGCTCTGAAATTGTTAAACAAGTGCATGCAACATCTTCTATGAGTAGCCTCTAGTATAATGTCACTCACAATCTTGTCAAAGCCCTATACACACAAACAACGAAATATTAGTAAGCATTAAAAGTATTCAAATAGAGGATAATGCATTATGTAAGTAAAGCAATTGTTAAATATGTAAGTAAATTACCTTTTGTTGATCAGACATGATGGTCCATGGCTTAGAAGGCAGTGCATCTTCTATGATTCACTACAACATATAAGAGTTTTAGAGACCAAATGTTTTGGTCTCTAAAAGTGAAAATTTTGTTACAAAAAACATTTAGGGACCAATTTCAATCGTCATAAGGATAGTCGCTAAAAGGTCATCTTGAAAAGTCAAAATAAGGCTTTTAGCAACAAAATTTAGAAAATGTCACTAATAAATAGACTTTTAGGGACAAAATAATTTGGTCTCAAAATGGTTTATTTTTTGAGACAAAAAATTTAGCCTCAAAAGGATAATAATTCACCACTAATGTCCAATTTTTGTTGCTAAAAATATAATAACGACACTTTTCGCAACAAAACTATTCGGTCCCTAAAAATAATTTTGTCCTTAAATTTTGGTTTCTAAAACCTTAATTTTTTGTAGTGATTGTTCTCAAGTTCTTCAAAAAGAAAGACCAACTATCCTTACATTCATTTCACCCTCTACTACTGCCAATCCCAATGGAAACAAACCATTATTTCCATCTAAGGTAACTGCTGAAATTAACACTCCACCATAGGGACCCTTCAAGTGACAACAATCTACCCCTACGAGGGCTTACATCTATCAATAAACCCTTTTTTTCATTGCCTCAAATGACATGAAGATCCTTTGGAACAATGGATACTGAGGAATAGGGTCTGGTTCTTCTCTATCTTCTGAGATTGGAGTAGAAGGCAGGTCATAATTTATGACAGCTAAGCTACTAGGGTTGGTTTTCTTAATTTCCTTAACATATGTTGGTAGCAACACATACTGGCTCCCATGATCACCCTTCAACTCCTCTACCTCCTCCTTACACCTCCTTTTGACTCTATACAATTGCATTCTTGAAGCCTCAATTCCAAACACAGCTTGTTAAGCTTCACTTGCATAGTATCTAACCCCATGTGTGGATTATCCTTAAAAATGTCAACCAATTTCTTGGCAATCCAAGTTGATATTGCTTCATTATTTTGGTTCATCCTACTACATGCGTGATTAGGTACCAAGGCTTTGATCTTGTTAGTGATCCCATCTGGAACAGGAGATGCATGAATCCTCCAAGAGCATCCTTCAGCAGCACAATGGGCTGTCACTCTGCCTTTCTCATTTTTGTCCCTCACTATCTTGAAACTAGTTTGCACTGTATGGTCTCTCAATGTAGCTCTGAACCTATGTACATTTGAAAAAATCATTCCCTTTTCTAATACAACTTCTCTTTCTTAATTGAGAGAGTATACAGTGCAAACTGGTTTGAAGATAGTAAGGGACAAAAATGAGAAAGCCATGAACAAACTTCGTCGGAACTGACTACCGGCTATTTTCCCACAGTTATATTTGCTACGTCAAAAAATGATCTACACACATTTGAGTGAACTGCCCGTAATTCTCGGGATACTTTTCTAAGTAGTACAACATTGTATACCAATACAATCAACAATAAGATAAGACAGAAAAAGAAAGATGAAACAAGGTATCAAAAAACGTCACCACAATGGCAATCCCACTGCAAAAGCATATTCCTCTCCACGAGAAAAATGTTTTTTGGTACCAAATAAATAGTAAAATTGGCCCATGAGTAAGGACGAAGATTCCCAAATTCAAAAGAATTCAAAAGCGCAATCATTTTTCCACCTTTGCTTTATGTCACTCAATCTGAAAATATATTTACTTTACAACTACGCAAACTGCCGTAAACATGACATGTGTAAAGCATTACCCGGCAAAGGAATCAAAAGTACTTACACCACTTACACCTGGGCCCGTGTGTGACTTTCTTTTAACTACATCCATACACGTGTCCATCATCGATGAATAGACGACTCAAATTAGCGCTGGGGGGCGCTGGTAATATTAATACAGCGCTTGTAACAACCTCGACCTGTGATTAACTGTTAAACCATGATTAAGAATGCTGAATAAGTAATTAAGATGAAGTTCTGTGTTAATTGCATGTGTTATATGTTATTTGCATTTGTATCTGTCTGTCTGCGTTTCTATTCTGTTCTATGAATTGAAGGCCTTATCGACATCCGATCACGAAATTGACTTGGTTTTTGTGTTATTTAGAATTTTTAGAATTTTATGGTAGGTTTAATTAAAATTTGATTTGGAACGAAATAATTAGAATAATTAATGTTCATTTGATTAGTAGGAAGCCTAATTAATTAAATACCATAATAAAGCCTAGATAAGGCCTATACACCACTTAGACTCATCTCATCTTCAACCTTTTGAGCCAACTAGACGTGAGAGAGAAGAGGAAACCAAGAACTTCATATCTAAGCTTGAGAATTGGAGAGACTTGGAAGGGAAATTAAAGAATTGACTTGTGAGCTTAAACCATCTTTACATAAACCATAATTGAGCACTTAAGGTAAGAAATCCAACCCTTAGTGTGTAATTGAGTTAGTTCATGTAAGAATTCAAGTGAAAGAGGTGGATTGACACGAGAATTAAGCTAGAATTAACTCAAACCATGCATGCATACATAGTTCATGGCATTGAGAAGTTGATTTCAAAGAATTTCGCTTTTAAATGTCCTTTTTTGGTCTTGTTCTAAGAATTCAACATGTCTTTGAGTTAAACACCTCATTTGATCATGTTTTAGAGCCTATACCATTGCATGCATGTTGTGGTTTCAAAGTTTCAAGTTTGATTTTGAACAATTGGCATGCTTTTGAGCTTTGATTTTGCAAAATGATTTTGAATTCCCAATGTTTTCCAAGTTTACACATGTTTCCCTAAGCTTTGGGCCCAAAAGAACATGATTTGTTGGTTTGAATTCGAGTTTTGAAGCTAGGAAGCAAATCTAGAAATTCTAGAATTCTGCTTCTCTGCTCGAGCCATAGATCCTGCGCTCGAATGACCACCCTTTGTTTTGTACTTCCGCTTGAGCGACCAAAAGTTGGCTCGAGCGTAAATTGCATGCTCCCAAAAGTTTACAAGTTTTGTAGACCGCTCGAGCGACCAGAGTTGCGCTTTAGCGAAGACCTCAGTCTCACACTTGAGCGACCGTTGAGCGTGCTTCGAGCGGAAAAATCAAGCAACCAGTACTTTTGCAGAATTTATAAACCGCTCGAGTAATGGAAGTTGCACTCGAGCGACCACCCTTATTTTTTATCCTCCGCTCAAGCGAAGGACGATACGCTCGAGCGGGGACCCTATTTTCAGCAAATTTGACCAAGTGTTGAACAATATGTTTTGGCACCCTCATTGCATCCTAGGCATTCATAGGCCATGATTAAGACATAATAATGAGGATAAGGACTAGAAACACACTAAGAACTAAATGAAATAAGTTAAGTACTATCCGGGTGTGTGTTTCAATATGTGTATCTGTTATGTTTGTGTAGGTCACGCGCCATAAGCCATTTGATTTGTTTGCTCTGTTTGTTTGCTTCTAGAGCCATCTGTGAGTAATAACTTAATAAAGTTATGTTCAACTTTATTTATTTTCTGTATGATGAAATAAGATGTATTTTATGAAATGTTATATTCTGTACAATGAATGATTGTCTAATTTTCTAACAAGTACTCGTGGCATCCTTAGCACAAGGCCCTGGTCCGGGGGTAACAATACCGAGATCTATGAGCACAAGGCCCTTGCCCCGGGGGTGATAATACTGTGGTCTCATGGCCCTTGCCTAGAGGTAATAATACCATGGTCTCATGACTCTTGCCCGGGGGTAACAATACCGTGGCATAAGTATGTTATTTGTTCTTGGTACTGGACGTTCCTGCATGGAACTGGTCAAGTATGACCCTTCACGCTCTGTATTTGATCTATTAGCGTTAATGGGTGTACCACGTATGATCCTCTGTGAAACTGAATAAGTACATGTCTCTGAACTCTAAATAAGAATATGAATCTGTTTATGTTTTCTGAATTTGATATGTGACATCATTCATTTAACCTTTTACTTTGTTATTATTCACTGGGCTTCCGCTCACTACATATATTATGTATGTAAGTGAGTAGGCGTGTGACCAGGCCTAAGCTTCTGCCTGGAGAGTTTGGGTCAGCCACAGTGCCTCCTGGAGAGGTTCCCATTTGAAGAAGTCAAGTTTTGTGAATCATGTTAAGAATGTTTTTGTTCATCCATACACTGGGTTAAGTCCCGTTTGATAATAACTGTATGGTGTTACATGATTTATGTGGATGTGACGATATAAATATATATATTTATAAAGTTTGAAATTATTTGTCTCATGTATGTCTACACAGCTCAATGGACAATGTATTTTATATATTTGTTTCTGCAACCCCTCTCTTATATGATTTTCAGGTTAGAGGCCTTTGGTAATCCCATGATTACTGGACGGTTATGACGCTAAACCTATGGGGGCGGGTTTGGGTCGTGACAATGCACCCCCAGTAACACCAACTCACACCATTCACACCAAGTTTTTTAACTAATATAGAGCCCTTGTACGGCTAGTGTGAGTTTACTATTTATTACTACAAAATGCCTCGCTAAGCCTCTTTCTATTTCTATGCCAAAAATGTTTTCCTCACCTACCTACAATGCCCTTGCCCAAAAGAACAACTCCTAGAGCTCCTCCAATCCCTTCTCCAACTAGCTTGTCTTTCATACTACATACTTGTTGCAAGGGAACTCTATGAAAATAGAAACCCTCACCTTCATGCCATGGTTCAATGCACAAAGAAAATCCAAACCTCCAACCATAGATTTTTTGATCTCACTAGAACCAACAGGAGAATCTATCATCCAAATATAGTAAAACTCTATTCTCCAATAGCAAGTCGACATTATATATAGAAAGGGGGCCATTTCATAGAATGTAGAGAATTTTCATCTAAAGGGAAAAGCCCTTCGAAGAACAGAGATGAACTCTAGCGAGGAATACTTGCAGAAGCAGAAATGGGGGAAAAATTCTTTGCACTCTGTAATGAAAGATGTCTCACCGATTACATCAGAAAATATCCCCAATTAAAAACATTTTCAAAGGATCATTACAAACGAGAGTGACCCCCATATACTAGCCTCTTCAATTCATTTCTTTTTTTAAATGAAGAAGTAAAAAATTGGGCAGAAAATAATATTTTGTTTGTAAGTCAAAATTTTGTAAAATACGAGCAATATCAAAATTGTTCTCTCTTTGTTTGGAGCGAAGACGACTGGATTAGATTAGGAATACACAAAAATATATCAACGATTTACATACTAACGAAGAACTCTCCTCATCATCTGATTTCACCATCAAATTCATCATCATTGCTCGAATATCTTACTTTATCATCACCAGAATGGTAATCACTAAGTATATCATCATCATTTTCATTTGACTCCTCATTACCCTCATCACTCAAACTCTCAGTGCCATCTAATTTATGTTCATTATCAACAGTTTCATTCCAATCCATATCCTCATCACTAAACCCATGGACATTGTCTTCATGGTGCTTTTCATATATATCTACAGTATGTACTCCATCACCTCCACCGTTTCCATCTCCAACATCATTTCTAGCTTCACCATCTTCTATGCCAATGGAACATGCAATATCTATATATAGGTTAATTGTTTTATTCCTACCTTGCACATAAAACATATCCAACACATCAAGATCATTTTCTATCAATCTCCTATTCTTAGAACCAGGTATATCATAATGCAATGTCATAGCTATTGCTTCACTACAAGTAATGTGAGAGATGACTGTTACAGTCACATCTTTCAAAACATCAATGTAGCAATACATATTTGGATCCACATTACATACTTTACCCACTTTGGCTTTATAGTTGATGATTAAATCAAAATAAGGGAATGCAACCATACTGTGATCATAATGAGTAACAATTAATTACAAAAAAACAACTCCATTCAACAATTACTCAGCTAAATGTAATTCATAAGCAGAATACATACAAAAATAACGAATCTCCAAATTCATAACAAACATAAATAAAACTTATACAATCATAATTGCATAACAAAAAGAATAATAATAATAAAAAATCCCTAAATCATTATTTCTAAAAAAATTAAGACGAAAATTGTTTTTGACAGTAACCAAATCCCCAAATTCATAACAAACATAACTAAAAGCTCATACAATACAATCATAATTGCATAAAAAAAAGAATAAAAAAAATTCCTAAATCATTATTTTGAAGAAAAATAAGCAGAAAACTATTTCTGACAGTAAATTAACAAAGCCCCAAATTTTACAAATCAACTAAATCCATACAATCATAATTTCATAACAGCAACAACAATAAATGAAGAAACCTATTTCTGACATGAAATTAACAAAACCCCAAATTTTACAAATAAAACAAGCCCATACAATCATAATTTCATAAGGAAAAGAATTAAAAATCCCTATATCAGTTTTTCTAAGAAAAATAAGAACAAAACTATGTCTTACAGTAAATTAATAAAAATCCCCAAATTTTGCAAATAAACCAAACCCATTCAATCATAATTTCACAAGGAAAAGACGAAAATAACCATAAAATCAAAAATCATAAGAAAAAGAAGACCAAAAAAAAAAAAAAAAAAATCCTACATCAATATTTCTAACACAAAATTAACCAAATCCCTATTTTCTAGTGATAAATTTTGCAAAAAACATAAAAGTCCTAAATGTATATTTTTGAAAGAAACCTTTTTCACATACATCTCATTAATCAAACCCATATAGTCAGGAATTTTATATAAAAATAAAAAAAAAAAGAATTCAAAAATCCATATAAAAAGAAGAAAAAAAAAAAAAATCGTAAACTCTAGGCTCAAATTTCTTATATTCGAAAAATAAAAGGTTTAAAATCTTACTTGTATCCCTAAAAACAACTTTTCACTAATCAAGCTCTTTCATATTTTGCACTGGCAATGATGATCGAACCAAAATCTCATGCTTCTTCGTCGTTTCTTCACACCGATCGATCTTGACCAAAGAATTCATCTCTCTCTCTCTCTTCTTTCTCTCACAAATTTGATTATCAATCAGAATAGGTAATGAATTAGGGATTTAGGTTACAAAGGGTATTATCGTTTTTTTGTGCTCCAAAGCAAGGGTAATAAGGTCATTTAGTATATGCAAGTAACGTCATTTGTATCAATTTGACGAAATAGGAGAATCTTGACAATATCAATTAAAATAAGAGAGATTTTTGTAATTATTCAAATCACTAAAAAAGTCCAATGTATTGTTAAAAACCTATGGGGGAGGTGAGTGTAATTTGCCCAAAATATTTTCAAAATTACAACAGAAAGCGCCCGCCCGATTTGAAACTCAAACCACAGAATCAGATCCAACAGTCGTCTCCTTGTAACAGAGGAGAGGAGAGAAGAGGAGAGAGAGAGAGAGAGAGAGAGAGAGAGAGAGAGAAATGGAGAAGATATGTGTAGCAGTGAGAGTGAGACCTCCTGTGATGGAGGAGACCTCCAATGGAACTTTCTGGAAGGTCGAAGACAATCGTATATCTCTTCACAAATCCCTCGGCACTCCTATCTCTGGAGTTTCTTACGCTTTTGGTATATAATATACTATCTACTTCTCTCTCTCTCTCTCTCTCTCTCTCTACTTATATATATATATATAGATATGTTTAAGGAATCATTTGTTGTAATGAATGGATTTCAGATTATGTATTTGATCAAGATTGCACAAATGAAAGGGTTTACAAGCTTCTTACCAAGGACATCATTCACGCTGCTGTCGAGGGTTTCAATGGTATATGCTTCCCTTTTTCCCTCTTATTTTCCCAATTGTGTTTTAGCTTCCATCATGGATTTTAGTATAGATTTAGAAAAAGGGAAAATAATATGCAATTGAAATACAAGCTAATTTTTTCCTTTCTTTTTCCAAATCGATGATTTAAACACAGCCTTAGCTAATTCGACTAATAGTTTGAGCTGAGAATAGTTAGATGTCTGCCAACGTAATTTCCCTCTCCCGCCCCCCCCTCTTTGATGTACTTTTTTTTGTCTGATTTTAATTGCTGTAAAATTTCATTGAATGAGGAGAAAATATAATTTTGAATATTTTTTCTTACTTTCATTTGTTTTTTTTTGACAAACAAAAGATTTGCTTCAGTTAAGAAACAAACATTTTCATGTTTTTGTTGTGTGTTAAGCTATTGAGAAAATTTTATTTTTTAGTTTTATTTATTTATTTATTTATCTTCTTAACCCACTGCCAGTAAAGAATCATGCCATATTATTATTAATAACATTCGTCATTTTCATTGATTTGAAGTTAATCACTATGATGTGTGCAGGAACTGCGTTTGCATATGGGCAGACCAGCAGTGGCAAGACTTTCACAATGAATGGTTCTGAAAATGACCCAGGAATTATTCACCGGGCTGTAAAAGATATATTTACAAAAATTCAAATGGTATTTTTATTATTTTAAATTAATTATTGCTAATATCTTGGCTATTTTAGCAACTAATATCATCATCACCACTATCACCATTCTTATGGCATTCACTATGCTGTTTTTCTTGATGTAATGTGCTGAGAAATCTAGGAATTTTCATATACTATTTATTTATTTATATAATTTTGTTTTAATGTTCTCAGACGACTGGCCGGGAGTTTCTCATTCGAGTTTCTTACATGGAAATTTATAATGAGGAAATTAATGATCTTTTTGCTATAGAGAACCAGAAATTGCAAATTCATGAGAGTTTGGAGGTGTGTTGTGGACAGAAAATGACACTTTTGCAAGTTTTTTTTAGAACTGTCAACTGTGTAATAACATCACATATTTTTCTTTTCTAGCGTGGAATATTTGTTGCAGGTCTAAGGGAGGAAATTGTGAATGGTGCTGAACAAGTGCTTAAGCTCATCGAATCTGGAGAAGGTTTGACCCTCAACTGGAATAGGTCCTTTTCGGCTAGTTATACTTGCATCATTCTCCCTATTTGAATGCTGACATTTACTTTTAAAATTGCTTCTCACAGTTAATCGGCATTTTGGTGAGACAAACATGAATGTTCGTAGTAGTAGATCTCACACAATATTTAGGATGGTATGTCCTTGATGTTTCATGGAAATGTTGCTATGTTGAAAGCTGTTTCTTTGTGGCATTTACTCAGAACATTGATTTTATTTATTTATTAATTTGTGCCAGGTAATTGAAAGTAAGGGAAAGGATTCATGTTCTGATGACGCAATTCGTGTTTCTGTATTGGTTTGTATTTTTTCAAGTCTTGCCTTGTTCAGAAATTGATTAGCTAATAGTTGCATACCATTTCACATGTATTATAATATTTGTTTCTTGTTTTAATTGTTATCCTTTTTTTCTTATATCTTAACTTCATATTCTATTTAAATTTATTGTTGGCTTTTTTGTTTTTTTTTGGAACTAGAATTTGGTAGATTTAGCTGGGTCTGAACGGATTGCTAAAACTGGAGCTGGTGGAGTACGTCTGAAGGAAGGAAAACACATCAATAAGAGCTTAATGATTCTTGGCAATGTGATTAACAAACTAAGTGATGGTGCAAAGCAAAGGTATTTGCCTCCTTAAGTTAATAATCCATCTCATAAAACAACTGTCTAAATGAATCAAAATATAAATGCAGGGGACACATTCCTTATCGGGATAGTAAGCTCACTCGCATACTTCAACCTGCTCTTGGTGGAAATGCCAAAACTTCTATAATTTGCACTTTAGCACCAGAAGAGGTAGGTTATTAATATGTTATCGAGTTATATGTGTGTGTGTATATATATATATCTTACATCAAGTTTAACATTATAGTATGGTTTTAACATGGCTATTTCATCCAGATTCACATAGAGGAAACAAAAGGAACCCTCCAGTTTGCTAGCAGAGCCAAGAGAATAACAAATTGTGTTCAAGTGAATGAGGTTTGTTAGTTATTTGGTTTAATAACACTTAATCCTTTTCCAACTTAGTAAGATTACAACATTCAACATATACTTTTGTTACTCTAGCTGCCATATTGTTTGTCCCTGATATACTTTTTAGTAGAATCTAGCTGTAAAAGGTAATATATAATATGGATTCAATAGAAGTTAGTGTCTGAAGTGTTCCTAGAATTTTTTATTTTTGAGATGAGGGCATGTTGAATATTCTTAAATTTTTTTGTATATTGATTTCTTTCCTATGGTTTGTAATTTATCATGGGGAAGTTCATAAATTTTAAATGAGTTGAGCCAAAGAGAAAACCTAAATGTGATGGTTTACATGATTCATGCTGTATCCAATTGAAAAGTAGCTTACAGTCGGTTGGATGGTTACCTCTTTCTTAAGTTTCCAGTTTCAATATTGACTTCATTTATGGTTTTGGTCGTTGTAAAATAATGATTTGTTAAAAAAAAAAAAAAAAAAAAAACTAGGAACTTTACACTTGAACTAGTTGAAATGGGCTAAACTAGAATGTCAAAAATGTTAATGTGGGTGGCATCAAACTAAAATGACTTTGAAAATATTAAGTATGGAACATTTTCCAATGTTTATAAATTGAAGGATCTTACTTATATCATATATTGCATTATAGTACCACTTCCTTGTGTATTTGCAGTTTAATCACCAAGTTGGCTACGTAGTTTTTTGAAAGCCAAAAAGTTAAACATTTCCGGATTTGTTCATTGAGAGCTTGCCTTGATTGTGTAAATTATCGTGTTTTAACTTAACTGGTCCCTCTGGGTTTGACATCATTTTGTTTGCAAATAGTTTTTAAATAATGATTAAGCATATTATCTAAAGTAATAATTATTATTTTGGAGTTGATTCCTTGCTCCTTTCAAATCTAATGGTATGGCTAATTGGAGTTGATTTTTTTTTTTTTTGGTTTCTTTTTGTTTGTAGATTTTGACAGATGCTGCCTTACTGAAGCGACAAAAACTAGAGATAGAGGATCTACGTAACAAACTTCAGGTGAATGATTGTATTTCTGTTTTTTCTTCATGCTAAGACAAGCAAAGAACAAATTTAATGCTGTAAACATCTTTTTCAGGGATCTCGAGCTGAAGTGCTGGAGCAAGAGATCTTGAAATTGCGGAATGACATGCTCAAGGCAGTTTTTTATCGTTATTTTTACTTTTATATTTTGTAGAGTTATGTCTATTTTATTGTACAGTAAGCTCTATTACTGTAATTTGTTCATTGCATGCATTTATTTGTCTGTTGTCCGTTCATCAGTATGAGCTAGAGCGTGAGAAACTTGCTATGGAACTGGAGGAGGAGAGGAAATCACACAAAGCACGAGATCAATGCATTAGGGAACAACAAATGAAAATTGACAATCTCAATAGTCTTGTCACCGTTTCGGATTCCGATAAAAAGTCTAGCCAGGTAAACTTTTACAGTGCAATGTCTTTAAAATGTTTATTGATGCTGTTTAATAAACCATCTTTATCCTCTTATCCTGTTCACTTTCATCAGAATAGATGTGTATGTAATATACAAAGAAAAAGTTCATAGACATCAGTTCACTTTTAATCAATTAGGCTTTAATTATCCTAACTACTTACCTGGGCAAAAGCAGTCATTTTTCCACTTTCTGTACATAAATATCTGTCTGTTTTACTATATCCAAGATTTATGAGTAGTTATCAAATCTCTTCCTATCTAACATGAGGCTGTTTAATCAAATGACATAGACTTTGTCGAGAAAAAGATTTCTTGGATAAAATGAAAATTGGATTCATGTAACAGCAGAAATATTTCCCATTGGTTGGAAAGATATGTTTCTGTGAAAGATATATTTTTGAATTAACAGGAAGTCTTTGAAGTATATCCTATATCTTTACCATGGGAAGTCTTTGAAGTATATTCCATATCTTTACCCTGTACTACGGAATTTAGTTAAAATTCTTTGCCTACTTTACTTGCTTTGGATCAGGTTGTTGCTATCAACAAATTTAAATTTTCAGACATGGTTTTTGCCTGAAATCAGGTTGCTAATAACATGTCCACAATTGACGGCTTGTTTTTAGAAGAAATTTCCTGAAAAGATCTCATTGATTAATACAAAGTCTATCCTTGCTACAAAACTGAGACTGGTGAGGTCTGATGGATATTTTATATAAACCTTCGCCTTTATTTTGTTTTGCTCTGGGTGGTATGGAAATTGCGACACTGGTGTTTATTTTCCATGAAACAAAAAAAAAAGTCTGTTTTATTCTTTTATTGAGGTATTACAAATTTTCCTTTCTGTGTTCCTGGGATAGTTAATTGAATTATATCACTGGTGGTTGTCCAGGAATTTGCAAACCTCAAGGAAGAAACCAGTGATAGTCATAGCATATGCCAGGAAGATCCTTTTAGAACCCCATGTTTTAAGGCAGTTCCCAATGCCTTTGTTGTGAAACGATCAAATTATTGTATGCAACCTGAGTATAGTCCTCTTCCAGATACATTAAGTAATGTTGCTGATGAAGACACATGGTTAAAAATGAACAAAGGCTACAAAGCAGACTTTGATTCACTTCTGACTCCTGCAAGAAAAGTTCAATCTTTTCCATCCGGTGACATCACTCCTGTGAGTTCATTTTTAAGCAGCCATCCTACTCATTGATTTCATGGTCCGTTTTTAATTTTCGTACTTGATTTTTTTTCATTTGTTATTTTATTCATAACTATAAAAAATTTGTTGTTCCTCATACAACTTAATATGACTATTTTGACACGAGTGACTTGGAGAATAATGGAAAACACTTTTGAAACAGAATGTTTAAATTTAATGATAATGATGCTGAAACTGTTCCCTCTTACACCATGAACCAAGAATTGGTCTCTATACAAATTTTAAAGAATAATCTTTTGCTTCTTAGTGAGTACTAAATACTAACTATTCTTTCAATCTTGCAGTACATTTTAGTTGTCAACTTGAACTTGGGTTGGCATTTTCATTTTTCTATTGCAATATCTATCTACCTGATGATCAAATAAACAATTGTGAATATTTTGGTGATTTTATCTTGTTTCCAGCATTGAGTTCCAATGTTTGGGATTGTATTCGTTTTTAGAAAAAAAAAACTGTGTTTAATGTAATTTTAACATTTTATTTTGCTCATATAAATATAAGTACATATATAACATTGGTTTTGGAGTCAGCAGCCTTTGGTTTATTTCAGTAGCCTGAATGAGAGTCTACTAGCTGTTACTTACTCTTTTTGTGGGGTCAATAAAAGCAATGCAGTTCATCCTCATAGTGACATAAGGCTGCCTCTTTTCAATGCTGGTTATTAAAATTGATATAGACTCAGTGCTTGATAATAGATGTTTGTAGCAATAGTTTTTTTCCATGTCTATGTAAATGGATAATTTGTTGGACATGAATACCTATGTATAATAGTTTGGACTTGTTATTATCTCTATCAGGGTTGCTTAATGAAAAATTCCGAGCAAGAGATCCAACATCTCAAAAGACAATTGGAACTTGCTACAAAAGAAAAAGATGAACTCACGGTTAGTCTATTACAATTATGTTTATTTACTCTTGTTGATTACCTTAAAATGCCTAAATTTGATCAGTGTTGCTAGAAGCAACATAAAGTTGGTCAATGTTTTATGGCTCTTAACAATTTTCTTAAATGTGTTTATTGATGATGAAGAGTAATACATTACTGCTATAGGAAATAGAGGGATTCTCTTTCCAAAAGTTATGGTTACCATTGCCCACTTTTTTATTTTAAGAATGCTGCTCCTAGTACAAAATAGTAATCACATACTTAAGAGTTTGTCTCATTTACCTTGTGAAGTGAAGTCCCACATTGCCCAAGTACTAAAATAATATTAAGCATATAAGCGTGAGGGCACCTTCACCTCAATAGCCAGCTTTTGAGGTTTAGTTCTATCCAAGACCGTATAACATGGTATCAAAGCCGGAGTACTTAGGGATGGGTAGGGTGTGTGTCTTTGGCTAGGGCTGTAAATGTGCCGAGCTGAGCTGAGCTTTTGAGTGTTCATGCTTGTTTACTAAGAATTAGTTGAGCTATTGAGGGAGGTACTTCACAACCTCCCTCATGCCCAGTGTACTCACTCCATTAATACAGTTACACACATCCTCAAACAAGATATCTCCAGCAATCCTCTTTGAGCTATTTTGTTGGACTTTATCAAGAGATTAGGATGTCCTTGGGAGGCCTGTTTTCTTTCTTTCCTGTCCCATGTACCAAAAAGACAAAAGAAAGAAGGCACAAGTTTTCAGAGAAAGAAGGGAAGTAAACCTGTTCGTTGCAATAAAAATGTTGCACACCATGATTCTTCTTTAAGACCCAAAAATAATGGAGATACTCTAACTGAACTTACCAGCCAAACTTTCCTTTGGTTCTGTTGTTTCACATTAGTTTTCGTGTTTTTCTTTTAATATTTAGTGGTAACCTGCTTCAATCATCAAATCATATAATTTCAGTCATGAGGTTTATGCATGAATTATTTATACTAAATATAAAGGGAGAATCCTTGGTTTTGATGTTTTGTAGATTTTTCACATACCAAAATTATCCAAAACAAGTTTCTTAAGAACATTTTAGTTAAGTCGTTGAATTTAAAGGTAAATATGGAAACTGGCACTTAGAGATAAGTCTAAAGTATCTCTAAGGGTAAATTATCCAAAAGCATCTTTGTCCCATATGTATTTGTAGGTTCAGATTAAGTCATTGAGTGAGATTGACTCAAATGGATATTAGGAATGGATGCTAAAAAGTCAGAACCTGTTCAACCAATCTTCAGTCACCAAAGAAGAGCAATAATTACATATATACTTTGAAATCAGTTATATTGGAAACTCAGTATTAATTATATAATTGGAAACAAACTGCTAGTTATTCATTTTGAAAAAAAAATGATCATTGGGGTATTTCTTTCTTACATTCCAGTAAAATAGTTATGTTGTTTATTTTTCTCCCATTTCTTTTACTTTCCAATGTACATGCGTCACTTGCACTCACGTAGTGAGTGCCACCCCTGTAGTTCATTAATAATTGTGGATGCTGTTTAGAATAGACAATGGTGCATCGCCTGTTGCTTCCATGTTTGAGTGATAAAATGATAAGTCTTGTAAATCCCCCCACCTTACATATGTGACAGATTCCTGGTCCACACAGGCACTTAAAATTTCATTGCCGAATTTTCCTTTCAATAGTAAATATTTCTTCTCTTCTATTACCAACTTTGTTCATTTAGTAATTCTTCTTCGTTTCTGTCAGTTATACATATTTTTCCATAATGCTATCATGACTAAAGTAATTTTATTGATGAAATTGAATAACCAGATTTTGGTTTGTTTCAATCTCCTGTTACCATTGTATTCAGCCATGATTATATTTCTCATGCATGCATGACATTTTATGTATTGATAATATTTATTACAGAGAAATCACATGGAACAAATACTATTGAATAAACGGTTAATGGGGGAGATTTCAGAACTGCAACAAGAGGCACTACTAATCCAAGAAATTCCTCGACAACTGCTTGAGTCTGTGGTGAATTGTAAAGATATATATAAGGACGTTTTGTCAAGTTTGCAGGTGAAACCTATACCTCATTTTTGCCTCTTTCAACCTTGTTTACCAAAAGAGCTCAATAAGACAATGTTAACTATTTGTTCTTTTGTAACCTGAACAGAGTTTTGTAACTAATGAGAATTCTTCAACCTCAAAGTTACTCTCTAGCACAAGCGAGATTGGTACAAGTCTTTTCTCAACTTTGGAAAGCCATTTCTCAATGGTTATAGATGGCCAAAGAAGATCCAGTGAGAACAATACTGTTATTCAAGAACAAAGCAAACTGCTTTGTGAGAGGTTGAGCAGCACAATTACATCCTTGGTACTATCAGAAGCACCAATGAATGACAATATTCTGTCAAGCAATCTACTACGCAACTGGGAATATAAGGTAGCTGCCTGGTCACCACTATCAAGAAGTCACTTGTCAATTTTGATATTATTCTCCATTTTGATGTTAGTATGTCTTTCCTCAATTTTCAGGCTTACGGTATTCTAATTGGTTGTGCTATATATTATGCCTCTTCATTTGACAAGTTGAATAATTTAATAATATCAGCAAAACATGTTCCCTCATACAATATAGTGTTATATTTCATTTCACTGGACAATAAATGATATCGGGTCTCTACTTTAAATCATTACCTCTCATGTTATTATGATGTGAAATTGGATGTTAATAAGCAGTAATTTAGCTTATCGATTTCGAAAAAAAAAAAACAATATCGTCCAGCCCCAACACACACCCCCCCCCCCCCCCGGCGGGCGAGTTTGAGCCTTCTAACAGAATAAATCCTAAGTTTCTAATTTTGTCAATTCAAACCCTAATATTTTGATTTTTTTCAATGTAAACCATTTGCCTATTTTCGTTAACTAAAACTGAAGAAAAAATTGTATTTTAGTCATTATATTCAATGTAGGTATACGAAAAATTTCTAAAAATATTATTTTTCATTGAGTTTAATTGTTGAAATACCAGTTTCTGTCAATTTTACCTAATAAAAATAGACAGATGGTTTAGATTGAAAACAAATCAAAAGATTATGGTTTAAATTGACAAAATTAAAAGCCTCGAAGGTTCTTTCTTGCCTTAATGAAGAGGGCTTCACAATGTCCTATGTGTGGGAGTGTAGAACTTGCCTTGATATCGCTAGAATAAAGGATGATAATACTAAGCAAATGCAATAAATATTACCATTGATGAATAGTAATGGTTTGCAGATTTGGATAGTGTAAAAGCTGTGGGTTAGCTAAAGGATAAACAAAGCAATAGAAGCTAAGTTAATGACAAATAAGCTGTTGGAGCTATGACAATGTAACGATAGAGGTGAAGGGCCAAATTGAGTTGATTGAATGTTGAATTCGATGTTTGTGGTGCTGGACCGTGCCTTCATGTCTTGTATATTTAGTTCCTGAATACACTCCTGCTTGCCTAATGAGACAATGTCACGTGTCTTGTGCTCTCTTGCCACTATCGACCTCAGTTCCCAAGTTTTCTGTTGAATCATCTCTACAACTCCACCACCTTCTATAAATCCTATTTATGCTCCCTAACATTCTTCATTTCTAGCCACTTGCCCCACTAACCAAAGTGGGGCACAACATTACCTTAAGTGGGGCACAACATTACCTAGGATAATGGGAGTAATCATCAAGAAATCCTGATATCTTGTCATGAGGCGTGCATCATGGCTGGAGCACTTTTCCTCTATTGCTGCCTGACAGTGGCAGCTGGATAGAAAGTAGGGACTGAGTTGTAACTGTTTTTTCCTTTTTGCGAACTATTATGTGAGCTGTCGTTAGTTTGATTCAAACTCACCTTGTAGTCATTACACCCAATGGTTTGGGCTTTAAAACAAAGTGGCTTGGGATTTATGTCTTCTCTCCGTGATGGAAAATAGTGCCACATGGCGGCCTTCCATTAGTGGTGCCATTTTGGGTACATATAGTAGGACAGCACATTGGAAGATGGAAACAAAGCTTATACATTTGTAGATATCTTTGAAAGCCATCTCAAATGAGCTGACAAAGAAGGGGATCTCAAGCATTCGTTACAAACAATGTTTGCTTGTTTGTTAAAAGCCATGAATTTAGAGGTGTAGTGCATCCGCCATTGAACCTCAAAAGTTGTGGTAGGCTTAGGCTGTTAGCTCATCTTCCACCTGTTCTTATCATGATAGATATAGATGTGCTTGTCTATACGAACCCCTCTCTAGGAGCATTTGAGGTGCCTGGAGCCTAAGTGCAAGGTGTAAGACAAGGCTCGTGCCTCACCAAATCGAGTGGCAAATTGTAGAAGATAAGCCAAATTTTAATATAGGCAAAGTTTTCACCATAAAATTCTATTTTTAAAATTCTAAAATCATAAAACAACATTCAACATTTCACAAAGGGACAAGCCATAAAAGTAATATTCAACATAAGCCAAACCAAACCAAACCAAATCAAACCAAGTCTTAAGTCCCATCAAATGGGGTCGGCTTCATGAATCATTTTTCTCCACTTGATTCTCTCAACGGTCATATGATTAGTCAAATTAAGGAGATTCATATCTCTATTTACTACATTAGCCCACATCAATCTAGGTCTGTTCTTTCCCCTAATACTTCCATCTACCGTCATTGTATTGCATCTCTTCACTACTGCCTCTGTTGGTCTCCGTTGTATATGACCAAACCATCTTAATCTATTCTCTCTTAACTGATCTTCTATTGGTACTACTTCTATCCATTCATGAATATACTTATTCCTAAATCTGTCTTTCTAGTTTTGCCACACGTCTATCTTAACATCCTTATCTCATCAATATTCATCTTATTTATATGTTTCTTAGTTGCCCAACATTCCGTTCCATACAATATTGTTGGTCTAATAGCTGTGCTATAGAACTTTTCTTTTAGTCTAGGGGATACTCGTTTATCACACAGTACCTCAGACGCACTTCTCCACTTAAGCCACCCCGCCTTAGTTCATGGACCACATTCTTGGTTCACAATCTTGACTTCTCCTCTGTTTTTATTGTTACTATTATTAAAATTACACTCAATATACTTTGTCTTAGTTTTGCTTATCCTAAATCCTTCAGATTCAAGTGCTTTTCTCCAAGTCTCCAACTTAGTGTTAATTCCTCTAGTCTCATCTACTAACATGATATCATTTGCAAAAAGCGTACACCATAACACATCATCCTGAATATTTTTCGTCAACTCATCCATAACTAAAGCAAAAAGATAAGGGCTTAAGATTGGTCCTTGGTGTAACCCCACAATAATTGAAAATTCACTTGTTTCTCCAGCAGGCGATCTAATAGTGGTCACTACACTTTTATACATGTTCCTAATCACATCAATGTAACCTTTTGTCACCCTTTTCTTCTCTAACACCCACCAGATTATATCTCAAGGTACTCTATCATATGCTTTCTCAAGATCGATAAAAACCATATGACTATCTCTTCTCTTTTCTCTATACTTTTCTATTACTCTCCTCAAAAGATAGATCGTTTCCATTGTTGACCTACTAGGCATAAATCCAAATTGATTCTCTGACACCTCTACTATATCTCGCAATTGATGTTTCATCACTCTTTCCAAAACTTTCATTATATGACACATCAGTTTGATTCCTCTATAGCTGTTGCAATTTTGGACATTTTCCTAGTCAACAAAATCTTACTAAATAACCTAGTCAACTAAGTACCTTCCTTTTTACCTAAACGTTTCCAAGCTTCAATAAGGGCATCATTAGGTCCTAAAGTTTTATTCGATTTTATATTTTTAAGTGCAATCTCCATTTCAAAGTTCCTAATCCTATAATAGAACCTGTGGTCTTGGTTTTCTTTATTACTGATTACTTCCTCCCCTTTTGACCTTCCTCCATGTTGCTCATTAAACAACTTTTCAAAATAGTTCTTCTACCTCTCGTTAATCTCTTCATCCTTCACCAACAACTTAGAGTTCTCACTCTTGATACACTTGACCTGATTAAAATCTCTTGTTTTCCTTTTTCTTATCTTAGCAAGTTTGTATATTCTCCCCTCCCTCATTTACTATCTAGTCTAGTGTATAAGTCATCATAGGCTTTCAACTTAGCTTCTCTCACTACTTTTTTGACCTTATTAGTCAATCTGTAGCTTTTAAGGTTTTTCTCAGTTCTATTCTTCTGCCACTTTTTAAAGCACTATTTTTTCTTCTTTACTACCGCTTGAACCTCCTCTTTCCACCATCCAATTTCCTCAGAGTTGGGTCCATTTCCTTTCGACTCTCCAAGGACTTGTCTTGAGATTCTCTTTATACAATTGGCTATCAAGTTCCACATAGTGTTAGCATCATCTTCTAAGTCCCAAGTACCTTCTTTATCCATGCTATTATTAAATTTTTCTAGTTTATCCCCTTTTAGGTCTTACCATCTCGTCCTACGACGCCCACTATCCTTCTTAGCTTGGTATTGCCCTTTAAAGTATAAATCTAATATCAAAATCCTATGTTGAGACATTAGGCTCTCTCCAAGAATTACTTTATAGTTGTTGCATTTTAGACGGTCCACTTTTCTTCCTCAAAAGTAATCTATTTGGCTCCTATTTGACCTACTTTTAAAGGTTATCAAATGCTCTTCTCTCTTCAACATATAGAGAAAATTTTTAAACGCAACATTAAAAACTTCTAGAAACCACAAACATAACATCTAACAAAAGTCATAAAACATCACTTTCACATCTAACAAAAACTAATGTTTTGAGTTGTAATATGAACCACAGTGCAAACAGCTAAACATCTAGTCTCCTGGATGCATTGTTTTAAGAGCTTAGTAATAAGCGTCATCATCACCAAAAACATAATCTCCATCATCATTGTTGTGACTCTTCTTAGTGATATTTTTTTTTTTTTGATGTAAAAAATTGTGGCTAATCTATTAGTGGAGTTGTAATCCGATGTAGTAGCTTGTAAAGAAAAGCATATCATATTAGTGAAATCAATGGATGATGTTAATTTGTTAAAATAAAATAAAATAAAATGCTTAATCAAGATGTAAACCACCAAAAATCATATAGCGAACTAAGAGATCACCTCGTGTCTCAACAAAAGGCGATCACCTTAGAGCCTCAATTGCATTAAAAATGTAATTAGATGGAAGTGCATGTGTTAGTTATAGATTTTTGATGAAGGCAATTAATTAGCCATCTTAGGTTGGTTCCCAACATGGACACTTTCAAGTGAACAAACTTGTATTTGAGCTAGTTTGACTGCTTGAAATTTACATTCTAGAACCTAGATGATAAGAACTACTTTTCAGCTGAAATTTCTAGAAGAGTTGCAGGTATATATCTGTCCTTTTTTTAAGATTTAGTTTTTGATTTTGGTAAAGGACTGCACTTTGGGAGGCGAGATTGCTTGTTTGAAGATGAAGCTGGGTAATGATCTCAATACAATCAAGGAAAAATACCAGAGCTTGACGAAAGAGTTGAATACCAATACTCATCTTCTTGAGGATTCTAAGGAAAGATATCATAGCTTGGAGAGGGAGTTCCATCTCTTGAAAGAAGAACGAGACTCTCTGCTTCAAACAGTTTCCAGTTCATCTCAAAGACTTGAACAAGTTACGGATGAAAAGGAAAAGGTTTGGCAGGATTTGAACACTGAAGTACAGAGAAGGAAAGATCTTGAAGAAGAGATCAAACAGTTTGGCATTACCTTCGCAAGTCGACAGAAATCACTGATTTCTTTCCACAGTGACCTCAGATCTAAACTTGAGAACTTCAAGGCACAAAATCCAGTTTCAATACCTAAATCTCTTGGGTATTAATTAGGATGGCTGTATTCTATGTATTGAAATCCAGGAACTTATTCAACATGCCTTTTTTTTGCCCTCCCATTTCCCTTATGTAACCCAAATATTATGGCTTTGTTAATCCCGATTGTTGTGTATTTATATGGACTGATCTACTTATATAACCAATCCAGACATTATTTCTTGACGCCTCAATGTTATTCAGATTATATTCGTTTAGTTGTGAAAGATCTTTTAGGTACACCGCATACACAAGGACTTCACAAGGGAATTTGGCTTTCCAAGTTTTGGAGGGAAAGTTAGTCATTCTTATTGAAGATCATACCAGAATGGCAAGTAAACATTTTGATATGGCATTTGTTGTAATAGTAATGGGGGAAAAACATAAAGCTATTGAAAGTTTTCAAGTTTGACTCTGCCTTGATTTTTTTATACTGTATTCTGAATGGAGAAACTTAGGTCCCATCAGCAGCTGGCCTTGTTTCATTTTTGAGTTTTAAAGACTGGCTTTGTAAATTGGGGGTGTTGTGCATTTTCAATTGAATCATTGTTCAGAGTTGGCACATGATTTGTGCTTTCAATCATGTAGATGCATCAAATCAACCAAAATGTAGTGTTATTATGTCTCAATCTACATTTGTTTTTACAATTGCTAGTAGGGGAATAGGGGAAAGAGAAGTTGCATCATATAACAGTAAGACTTGAATTCGAATATCACACTCAGCGAGGGAGCATATCATCTTTACTATGTCAACCCTTGGTTTTTCGCAAGCCACATTAACACAGTTATTTTTCTTTCAGGATTTGTTTGATTACGGTGTAAAATATAATGGAAAGTGAAGTGAAAGACAAGGAAGATTGAGAGAATTTTACTTTTTAGTATGCATTTGGTTAATATGAATTTTTTGAGGAAGTTGACAGTTAGCATGACAAAGAAAAAAAGAAAACAGTAAACTACTTTCATGGAAGATAATTTTTTATTTTATTTTTTGTATGTATTTTTTTTCGTAATAAACTGAACATGGATTGTATTTAAAATTTTATTTTCTTGCATCTCTTACTATTTTCACTATTTAGGGGTTGTTTGGGGTGTCCTAAATAAGTGTACTTTTTGTCTTTTTGGACTAAAAAATTGAGGAAAAAAAATATGGGTGTTTAGGTTAACTTTTTGATTTTTTATGAAAAAATATGTATTAAAAAATTGTATAAATTAGTGTGTAGGGAAAAATTAGGATTGAGAGTTGTGCAGCTGTAATTTTTGACTTTTGGTGAATAGTGATAACTTTTTAACTTTTTGAGTAATTTTTTGACTTTTTAATTTTTTTTCAATTTGCCAAACTTGGGCTCAACCTTAATATTTTTGATGAAAACATTCTCCGATTCACGTGGTATTTTGAGGTGGTTCTGTTCCAAGTGTTGGTTGAAGACTGAAAACTGAAAGGCATAGAAACGTTGCAGGATGTCTTAATAGTTTTTGCTTTCCAAATGAGTCATGTTTTTTCGCATCAACACATTTGACTGTTTATGATTTTTTATTTTTTGGAATTCATGTTATTGTTTTATATATTTTTGCTTTTAACTTGTGAGGTATAAATAATTTAAATAGGTTAAAATAAAAAATAATTATTAAAAAGTTGAAAAGTGAGTTCTTTAAGAGCATTCGGTCTATAAATTTAATTTTGAATTTTTTTTTTTAAAGATCTACATTCTAAAATATTTTGTTCACAATGATAAGTTTTTATAAAATGACCAAACTCCTCATATATATATATATATTTTCCCAAACCAAACTCTAACCTAACCAAATCGCTCATATCTCTCTCTCTCTCTCTCTCTCTCTTCTTCGCTTTCTTCAGTCGCTGATCTCCCTCCTCTGCCACCGCTACCCCTCTCTCTCTCTCTCTTTCTCTCTCTCTCTTACATAATAACCCTCGTCTTCCTATCCGTCAAGCTCCACAGCGACCACCGCTATCTCCTCCAAGCTCCTTGTCGTCTGGCACGCCACCGGCCGCTAGGTTGCCACCCATTATTGCGCTGATGCCGCTCAATTCTTCATCTTCGAGGGCGGAAGTTGCTCCGTCATCTCCATGGCGATTCTCTCATTGTGTGTAGTTCTCCCTCATTTTCGAACATTCTCTGGGACTCCCTCACCACTGATCTCAATGGAATCCCCTAGCCGAGATTGGCAATGATGGCGGCGGCGATGCTTGTCAAATTACACTTTTGCCGGCTACTTTCTTCGACTAACGTAAGTATCAGAGATCCATAATCTCATGAGCAAGTTGTTGATGTTGATCAGTTCCGAGAAATTAATGATGTTTAGGTTCAAATTTGTGTCACTTCATATATAGGGTTTTTTTTTTTTTTTTTTTTTTTTTTTTTTTTTTTTTCCAGGTAGTTGTTGTTGATGATGATGATGATGATGATGAAACCGAGTGCAACAGATTATAAATTTTTTTTTTGTTCTTGTATTGAACAGACGAGGAGTGAGAAAGAGAGACAGATAGAGAGAAGAATTATTTGAACAGATAGATAAAAAATTTGAATGTGTAAGGTTTGGTTTGGGTTGGTATTGCAACAGATAGGGGTTGGGTTGTCTCTGTATTTCAACAGATAGAATTTGGTTTGTCTCTTTGTTTCAACCGATAGAATTTGGTTTGTCTTGGTATTTTAATAGATAGAAAAAAAAAATTGAACTGATAATAGAATTTGAACAGATAAGGGTAAAAAATTGAACATATAGTCAAAATTTGAACATATAGATATAAATTTAAACAGGTAAAAAATAATTTGAACATATAGATATAAATTTGAACAAATAGAAAATAATTTGAATATATATATATATATATAAATTAGGAGATAAAATTAGAAATAAAATGTCGTGTAAAACAAACAATAGGACTTCTCACTAAACTATTTCACAAATGGTGAACCTCTCACTAACGAAAAAATATTCATTGGATCTAATACCTTATACCATCCTTAGGTTGGATTTTTCAATAATTTTCTTTTCTTTTAATTTATATTTTTTATTATTAATTTTCAAATTATAGAAAATCACAATAACCAAGTAACTTGGTGAGAACTGTTTCTTGTATGTGTGGACGTAATGGGTGCTTTTGTCAACACGATTTGGGGTGGTTGCTGTGTGTAGGGATGCACATCCTTTGAGCAATATAAGGTAAATTACAATTTGAGAAAAATAAGTAATTCTTATAATTTTATTATAATTATATTGAGAGATTTTAAATATTAAACTTTCTTAAAATTTTAATTTGTATTACATTTAAATTTTATTTTTATCAATAATTCGTTAGTCATATCAATAATTCACAATATACTAAAATGTCTACTGTAAGACTTTTAGAAAAGGTCAATGTAATTTACCAACAATGTATTATATGTGATAAGTGATTTTTTTGTGGGCTTAAGATGACAAACATTGAGTTCTATTAAGATTTTAATTTACATAACAGTTAATCCGATTTTTATTAATAATTCGTTAGTCATATTAATTGAAAAATAATGTTATATTTTTTACATTGAAATATATATATTATAAGGCTTGTTCTATTTTCTTCAAATCTTAGAGGTCAATATAATTTACCAATAATGTATTATCTTGTGATGGATTTTGTATTTTTCCTAATCTTAAAAGGAGGTTAATGTAATTTTCTTTTACAAATAATGTGCGTTTGTTATTTGTAATTTTTTTTTTACAAATAATGTGTGAATTGACCATTAATCAGTGTATCTCTATCCTTGTGATTTCTAGTGATTTTCGAGAAGCCATACAACCCAATGTTGTTGGTGTGAGAGAGCCTACTAAAGTAGACCAATGGCTTTCACCAGTAGCTGAATCCACCATATTCTCCTATTTATGTGTTTGATCTTCTAAATCTAATCTGGAAAACTGATCCGACAGTCGTAGAATCTAAAGATAATTCCAAGATAATGATTATGTTTACATTATTCAAAAATATTTAATAATTAACCATTTTACATTACGTAATTAAATATTTTATATCAATTCGTAAAAACTTATATAATTTTATGAGTTGATTTATGTGAATTTATGTTAAACTTATGCGTTTTTCTGTAATGACTAGCGTAAGTTCGTAAAAACTTATGTGATTTTATGATTTTTAAAACTTTTATGAGTTTACTTACGGCGAATTTGTGTTAACTCATGTGTTTTTGTGAGATGATTTACATGAATTCGTGAAACTTATGTGATTGTGATTTTTAAAACTTTTTTATTAGATAACTTATGCGAATTTGTGTTAACTTACGTGTTTTTTTGTGAGATGACTTACACGTGTTAGTGAAAACTTACGTGATATTATGATTTTAAAATTTTTTATTAGATAACTTATGCAAATTTGTGTTAAATTTACGCATTTTTGTGAGATAATTTATGTGAGTTCGTGGAAACTTAATTACATGATTTTGTATGCCTTCACTTATGGCGAATTTTTGTTAACTTACACGTTTTTGTGAGATACCTTGTGCCAGTTCATGCCAACTTACGTCATTTTGTGATTTTCAAAACTTTTATGAGTTCACTTATAGTGAATTTATGTTAACTTATACGTTTGTGTGATATGACTTATGTGAGTTCATGAAAACTTATTGTGATTTTTAAAACTTTTATGAGATTATTTACGTGAATTTGTATTGAACTTATGTGTTTTTGTGAGTGACTTACGTGAAAGATTTTATGAGTACACTTACACGAATTTGTATTAACTTACACATTTTTGTGAGAAGACTTATGTATGTTTGTGACTATATAATATAATATTTTATTTTTAATATGGTTTACCTGTAAATAGACCTATTTAACAGGTGTTAGTAAAAATTATGTTTATTCCCAATCGGCAGGGATTAAACAACAATTTAAACCAAATAATTAAACAAGGATAACCAGGCAACTGTGTAATTGATTCAAATGCCTCAAAGAAATGAGGACTTCTCTAGAACAATCAATCAGTTATAAAGCAAACAAAGTAAACAAAAAGCAATTCCAAGATAAAACTACTAGAGTTCACAAAAGTTCACAAGGATACGAATTATAGAAGAAACTACTCCTAAACTAAGAAAGCTACTCATAGATTATTCTAAAGTCTAAAGCTAGTTCTTTGTGTTGTTGATCATCCTCGTCTCTTGCTCATTTACTGCATCTATAATGCCCAAATCTCAACCATGCTTTCCTTCTTTTTAGCCATTGTCCCATGATCTTTCAAATTAGCAGGCCACTTTCATTCAACTAATCAAAACTGCCTTGGCCTTTTAGAACCTTCAAACCTTCTTTGGTTCCTCTTTCTGAAGCAAAACCAACTTCTTCAATGCTGCCACATGTCCTCCATGATCTCTAGCATTATCTTCGATAAAAGAAAACATTTTACTAAGGTCCATAGCTGCTTGCAACGTCCTTTGCTTCTTTAAACCTTTATCTTTGACCAAACTCTGCTTTTACCTCCAACCACATCATCGCACAATTTCCCTTCAATTAATGAGGATGATCGACAGAGGAAAGCTTTCCAATTCAGCAATATGGTCCCCTGTAAATTAGTCCACCAAGCCAATTAACCAATTGATAAGTAGCTCATGACCCTCTCAACCAATTGATGCACATGATCAATTCCTTCACACCACTTAGCCCCTTGACTGCTGAAAGACTTCATTTTGACTTCATTGCCATGTGTCATCATCCGATTAATCCACCTGTCGATAGGAATTTTAAGAAAATGGGTGTAAACAATGCCACCCCAACTCTGTAAGAATGAGAAGACTCGAATTCTTGAAGAGTTGTATATAAAATTGATTTGTCCAAAAATCATCACCAAAATACATTTTTTTTTCTAACCAACAAAAAATGATTATTATAAGCACATGTTAACAAGATAGCCACCAAAGGCCATATTATAAATATGCCGTGCATCCTTCACAAATGTAGTCCATGTAGACCATGTATGAATTTTTAAATTGGTACTATATTACTTCAATTGAAAGTGTATTTACACAATTGACAGAGCAATGCATGAACCAAGTGTTTAAACCATAGAAATACTTCAACAAGAATTGGCCTATTAGTTGGAGCACATTAACCTTCCAATGTCGACAGACAGTCTAAACCATAAAGCAAATATTTGAGACATCAGATTGTTTTAGTAATTGGTGCTTGGAAATTGGCTAATCAAGAAATTACAATTGGTAATATATTTCTATAACTTTCTGAACTTTGTTCTCTGGTTAGCCATTTCATAAAGAACAAACTTTGATGTGATCTACAAATTCAAAAAAGACCTTGAATAATAAAAGCCATAGCATAAGGTGGCATTAAAAACTCATAGTTCACATCTTGAATAATGTCAAAGATTTCAAAGTCATGAACATTAGATTGTTCATAATTTTCAGCCATGGTTGGCTTAAGATCACACTTTTTAACCAAATTGTTTGCATTACTTTTTGGACTAAGCGTTGCAACAAAGGGCTGATTTTTTAATGGATAAGAGATATTTTTTAAAAATCTAAAAAATATTTCTTCCTTGTGAAATTGCCCCCTTGCCATGAAATTTTGATTCTCATGGCTTTCTGTTTTTTGCATTCGTGACAATTGATGGAGTAGCAACACCAACATTTGAAGGTGTCTTGTGGACCTCCACCCTTGTCTGACATTGCCCTCTAGAAAAATCATCAATAACACTTCTTAACTCACCAACCAGTACTTATTTTTCCTCAACTGAAAGAGATGCAAGAGCCTCCTTTAATTGTGAAACTAAACTGCTACTAGGCAGTATAGAAGGGTCACTTGTTTGGTTTTGATGCCTTGTTTTTTCCATTGCTCCAAATTAGGATGTGGTCCCATTGAGCGTGCCAAAAATTGTTAGTAAAAATTATATTTATTCCCAATCGACAGGGATTAAAAAACAATTTAAACCAAACAATTAAACAAGGATAACCAGACAACTGTGTAATTGATTCAAATGCCTCAAAGGAATGAGGATTTTTCTAGAACAATTAATCAGTTACAAAGTAAACAAAGTAAACAAAAAGCAATTCCAAGATGAAACTACGAAAGTTCACAAAAGTTTACAATGATACGAATTATAGAAAAAACTACTCCTAAACTAAGAAAGCTACTCCTAGATTACGCTAAGTCTAAACTAATTCTGTGTGTTGTTGATTGTCCTTCTTTCTTGCTTCTTTACTGCCTTTATAATGCCCAAATCTTAGCCATGCCTTCCTTCTTTTAACCACTGTTCCATGATCCTTCAAATCAATAGGCCACTTTCATTTAACTGCTTTGGCCTTTTTGAACCTTCAAACCTTCTTTGGTTCCTTTTTTGAAGCAAAACCAACTTCTTCAATGCTGCCACATGTCCCCTATGATCTTTAGCACTATCTTTGATAGAGGAAAACATTTTATTAAGGCCCATAACTGCTTGCAACGCCCTTTGCTTCTTTAACCCTTTATCTTTGACCCAACATCGCTTTTAAACCTCCAACCACATCATCACACAATTTCCCTTCAATTAATAAGGATGATCGACAGAGGACAGCTTTCCAATTTACAAATATGGTTCCCTATAAATCAGTCCACCAAGCCAATAAACCAATGGATAACTAGCTCATGATGCACATGATCAATTCCTTCACACCATGTAGCCCCTTGACAGTTGAAAGACTTCATTTGGACTTTATTGCCACATGTCATCATCGGATTAATTCACCTGTCGAGAGGAATTTTATGAAAATGGGTGCAAATAACAGGTCATCAATGTATAACAATAATCCCAAAAATGTGTAACTAAAATCACAAAAATGTGTAATTAAAATCAGAAAAAAGTATAACTAAAAAATAAAATAAAATAACATAATAAAGTTGCATACCATATTCAATGCACACCCAAGCTCAGTCCTTATTTTATAAGGAAATGATAATTTTATTCCATCTCATTCCAATTCACCAAATAAAGCATTAAAAAATTAGGAGTGATGTTCCTAATTTACTGTGCTTGCACGTACTGTACTGAACTCACAACTCACACCCATGTTGTGATTAGCCATGCAATCACATTCCAAATAGGGTACCACTCTATAAATAAATAATTAAACTACATTTATTTCCTCCTTATTAGCTTAACCCATAAAAAAATGAAGGAGAAAAATACAGGACATAGGAGCAGAATTTGGGGTCCATGTTTCGGTGAGTAAGAGGTTGAAAGGAAGAGCTCCATGATGGGATAATCTTCTCCTGAAATTGGGAGCTCCATGAATTTATGTATGAAGCGTTATATTGGATGACAAGTTGGACTGGTTAGGTTACTTCTTCATTTAAAAAGAAAATAAAAAATTCCATGGATGTGCATACATTCAATTATTCGCATATGTGAATGTTACTCTCGTAAGCGTCCAATATATACAAATTGATTGTCTACCAAAAAAATAAAAATAAATAAATAAATAAAAATTGATGAGACCAACGTATATAGCATAGTGGTCCATTGGTCGGGAAGATAACTAAAAATTAAAAGTCAACTTTTAACTTATTTTATGTTACATCATCTCTCTACTTGATATTTTTTTCATAAAAATTGTATTTTTTTTAATTTATATTTATATTAGGTGTGGCACAAAATTTCAAAAAACTTGATCAAAATATGAAAAAATATATATATATATATATAATAAGTGTCAATAATCTTAGTACTTTGTGCTATAAAAAATATGACTTAAATAAATATATTTAATAATCTTTAACTAAATAATTTATCTACATATGAGACAAAATCTTTTTTGGGACCATGTAAGTATAAAATTAATTATGGGAGAGTAAGACAAAAAATAAAAAAGAGAAAGGGTGAGGGACGTGGTCCAAGCAATCTCTAAGTTTCTTAGCTTGAAGCGTTGTTGGAGGTATCTTATGAGTTACAAAAAGAATGCATGGACTCAAAAGGTTTTCCTCATTAGTGACTTCAATAGGCGTTGTTTGGAATGTGTTAGAATAACACATTTTTTTTAATTTTATTTGGGTCATATCATTTTTCTATTACATTTCGTATTTTTTTTTTTGTAAAAAGTTAAAAAGTATATTTATTTAAATGATTCTAAATTTATTTATTTATTTATTTTTATATATGTTTCAATTTTGGATTTGACTTCTTTCAAATTGTCATCTCAACTTGAAAGAGCGTTTAGGCTGGGTAGATCCATTTTGAAGTCGGACGATTATCCAAAGAGTTCACTTTTTTGGACTCATTGAGTAGTTTATTTATGCAAAAATCAAGATGATTAGATGTCGGTAGATATATATTTGAATAATATTTATTTAAGAAAAAATGGATGAAAAAAATATAATTTTAAGAATAACCAACCATTTTTTGTAATATGAATTTAATTCAAAGATATAACTACCCATGTTCGATCATATTAATTTAAGAAATATTTAATTATATTATAAATTATATTATTATGCCTTCAATTACTGTTGATTGAGTGTGCCTCTTTTATCAAAAACTCCCTAGCATCGAAAAAAAAGTAACAAAATATTTTGATGTCATTAAATAATTTAATTTAATTTATAATTTTGCCCTTTAAAATTGTGTCCAATTAAAAAAAAATACAAAACCCTTTTTTTCATTTATTATGCTTATAATTATTGTTGATTATGTATGCATCTTTTAGCCAAAAACCCCAATAGGAATTGTATATATATATAATTAAAAAAAAATACAATGTTAAAATTTACGCGCGCGCGCACACACACATATATATATATATAATTATTATTGGGGTTTAATTAAATATATATGATTTATGTCAAAAAGATGCATACATATATAATTCCTATTGGGTTTAATTATATATGCATAATTTCTGTTAAATTATTGTACTTTATATATATATGTATTTTTTAATAATTTATTTATATATGTTTTATTGGGGATGTTTGGTGATTTAACAAAAATACAATATTAAAAAACTAAACACCAATAGGAATCTATAGTAAAAATTAAACCTCATGATAAAAAAAATACAATATTAAGCATTTTTTTGTTTTTTATTTTATTTTAATTTTTTTATGATAATGTAACCAAAAAAGAAAAAGAAAAAAAGAATCTATAATAAAAAAACTAAACCTCATAGGAGGAGGTTTCTGTCACTTTAGAAACTTTAGGGAGGTTTCTGCAATTTCATTAAACTTCAAGGGAGGTCAATGTACTTGAAAACTAAATCTTAAAGGGAGGTTTCTGTCATTTTAAAAACCTTAAAAAAGGTTTCTACGTTTTATTAAACCTTAGGGGAGGTTAGTGCAATTGAAAACTAATCTCAAGAGAGGTTTAAGTCATTTAAGAAACTTCAAGGGAGGTTTATTCACCAAACCTTGGGAGGTCGTTTGGTATTGACTTTTTGAATTAAAAAAAAGCACAAAAGACAAAATAAACTAAACAAGTTAATAAGATAAAATGTTACATTCAAACCATAATCATTTCACTCTTTTTTTTTTTTTTTTTTCCTTACAAAAGTCCACCCAAAAGAACTTTTTAATCGCAAGCTAAAAAAATTCCAACTCAAAAAAGTCATAACCAAACAACAATCCTTAACTAAATCACGAAATGATAGGACCTTTTCAATAGCTTTCATAATCCCAGGCCAATTAAAATATGAACTATTATACACCACGAAAAGAGAATCCCATGACATTAGCAGTTCTAAGAAAAGAGAATCCCATGATATTAAATGCTAATTCGATCTAATTTAGTCGGTCCGGAAAAATATGACATAGCTGCATACAAAATTAGGGATAAAAATCATGGGTACCACCTCATATTCTAAGTATTAGGAATGTTCGTATGGTTTTGTTAAATTTCAAAGAATATCTACAATTTGTAAACTCAGGAAGGGCAATACAGAGATATCAAGCATAATTTTGGCAGACAAAAAAAATTGGGTTAAATTCATTTTACCCCTTTGTAATTTGGGACTGAAAGCACTTTATCTCATATGATTCAAATATAGCGAGAAAGCTCCCATATAACGTTGGACTAAAGTATCACTGTTAGTTTTTTTATCCAGACGAATGGGTTGTGTATCACACTCATCACTTTTGAGAGTGACTTTCATTTTTTGAAAAAATAAAGTAAAATTAATACAATAAAAATAAAATTTTACCTCCATTCTTTCAAACCTAAAATTATATTAATATGTTAATTAAAATAAAATAAAATAAAATATAATTAATGATTGATCTAAAATATAAAATATAATGAAATATTGGTTAAAGATATATTTAAATAAAAATATAAAATAAATAATAATTAAGAATTGATCTAAAATATAATTAAATTAACATGTTAAGAATTACAATAAATAATTAAGAATTTAGGATTAATTACGAACTAAAATACAATTAAATTAAAATTAGATTAAAATACAATAAATCACTAATTATTTTGGTCCCTCAAACCATTATTTTGGTCTCTAAATAATTTTTGTGACAAAATTAAATTCATCAATAAAAAAGTCAGTATAAGTGCGTCCAGAAAAGTCTTTAGCAACGAATTTTTGAAAGTGTCGCTGAAAAGTTTACTAAGGTGTTTTTTTAAAATGTTACATTTGAGTGTTAGGTTTGAGTGTTACAGTTTGAAATTATACATTTGACCAAAACTTACTAAGGAGTTTTTGTACTCCTTTTGAAATGTATGAAGAATTCCACATTGTTTTGGAATATTTGAAGAATTCTATATTTCAAGTAATTTTTATATTTATTTTGAAATATTTTCCAAATAAAAAAGATTTCTATATAAAAATTCATCAAAAATTTGATTCTCATAAATTGTGTATCTTATATTTCTAGCACATACAAAAAGAAAAAAAAAAAAAGAAAAAAGAAAAAAAAAATGAAGGAAACATAATAGAAATAATGATATAATAGTAAATCTAATTTCCACATAATATATTAAATCTACCTTTGTAAAATCAATAAGAAAGTCCTTGGGACTAAATGGACCGCTATTTTTTGAGATGAGATTTATAGGTAAATTTCCCTTTGAGAATTAGACTATTTTAATTAATTTTTTAATTTTTTATGAAAAGATTTGTAAAAAATAAAAAAGAGTGATGTGATAATTTATAATAAGTTTTAAACTTTTTTTTGCCACAAACCCAAGTTTCCAAATAGGGCTTGAAATTATTTTTATATAATTGTCTAGATTATAACCAATAGAAGGTTCTTACGCATAGTGAGAACATGATAAATATTGGGAAGCTGAAATGAAGAAGAACCCAAGGCGTAAGGACACATTACCAGTGTGGGTGATAGGAAGAGGATCACCATTGCCAAGAAAAACTGAATCTGATCCAATGTAAGGGGTACGATTCAGCAGAGGAAGAGCATCTCCGATCATGTAATGGGCCTCCACCAGTACCATTGGGCTTTTTACCTGTGTTGGCTTTTTGGCTTTTCGAAGGGTATATTTGTAAATGCGAGCGTGCCAGCAAGGATCAATCAGTCCTTACAGAAATTATAATAACCAATCAACTATCAGGCGACTATGTTTTAGTTCTTTCAGCCTCAATGAAGAGGACTTTTACTGGTAGCTTGACTTTAGGAGAAATTAAGAGAAATAACAATTAATATGAAGAACAATTGAAGTATTTCATTAACATAAATACTTACAATAGTCCAAACTCAGCCTCGAGGAGGTTTACAGCAACAATCTACTTGAATCTACTTGAAACTACTCCTATAAATTGAAGTACAATGCAGGTATTTAAAGAACGAGTATTTAAAGTACAGGAAAGGTAAAAACTGGAAAGGAAAATATGAAGTAAAAACTGGTTTATATGATTTGAGTCTGGGGGCTTTTTCTGGGAACTCCCTTGCTATTTATACTTGTTAGAGATGACCTTCGAACTGTACTTCGAACCGTCGAACTGCTCCTCCATGATCGTTGATCATGTTACCTTAGAAATAGTCCCACTATGCCATCACTTGCAGTTGAACTTCCCTCCTGTTTTTTGAATTTGAATATAGGTAACCGTTGAAGCCACGTCACCTTGTATCTCATTCCTGATCTAGTGCTACTCAGACCACTTGAGAACCAATATTTATTGCCACGTGTATGATTGAGATTTAAGATTAAAATCATCTTCCAATAATACCCTCATTCTGCCACGTGTCGAATTGTAATTGGCTTTTACAAAATATGTAGCCAACAACCTGATTGGTCCTTTTTAGACCCTGGGTCATCTTTGTCAACACCTATTCAAATATATCCCATGGCCACTCGTCTTTGTGATGGGATCTAGAGACCACTAGTTCGCATAGACGGCATTGTGTGCTATCCTTTACCATGTGACCTTGCAACTTAGATTTCATTTTCTAGAACGAAGCCTACTTGTTTTTCTCAAGTTGTTTGATATCTGGAATGGCGGGCTGCTATGACAGATGAATTTAATGCTTTACTTAAATCAAACCTGGTGGGCCTTGGTTCCTCCTTTCTCACATTAGAACATAGTTGGTTGCAAATAGGTTTTCAAGATTAAGCGTTTTGCAGATGGTTCTATTGAACGCTACAAGGTTCGCTTCATGGATAAGGGATTTCATCAACAACATGACCTTGATTATGATTGGACATGTAGCCTCGTGGTTAAGCCAACAACTATTTGTACTATTGTTAGCTTGGTCATTTCTTGTAGTTGGTTTTTACGACAATTGGATGTCAAGAATGCATTTTTGCGTGGATTTTTTCAAGAAACTATTTTTTACTCAACCAACAGGGTTTCTAGACCCCCAACGTCTGAATCATGTTTGCCAACTTCACAAGGCTATTTATAGTCTCAAACAAGCCTGTCATGCCTGGTTTCAATGGTTTAGCTCTTTATTATTCAGTAGTATTCAGTATGGTTTCACTCCATGTTTGTATATTGATGCTCGTCTCAAGTTTTGATTCTATTTTTGAATGTGGATGACATTGTGCTTATCAGAAATGAGTCATCTCTACTCTCTTCCTTTGTTTCTACTCTTGACATATAGTTTGAAATAAAAGACCTTGGTCCCCTTCACTACATTTTGGGTCTTGAGGTGTCCTCATTAGGTTTTGGCCTACATTTATCCCAAACTCGATATACTATTTATATTTTCTTCTGCAGTTTTGTGATGGACTGCAAACCATGCAGTACTCCCTTAAGTGCAAAAACCCAACTTTTTTCTCCTGAGTGGGATTCCCTTTCCAATGCTACTGAATATCGTCTCCTGGTTGGTTCTCTACAATACATGACCTTGACTCGTCCAGACATTGCCTTTGCGGTTCATCATGTTGCTCAGTTCATGAGTACCCCTCGAACCACACATCTTGTAGCTGTTAAGCGCATTCTATGCTATCTCAAAAGAACTTTAGATATTGCGTTAGTGTTTTGCCCTTTCTTTGGTCCTTTAGCACTTCATGCTTACTCTGATGCTAACTGGGCTGGATGTCTTGATAGTCGGTGATCCACTTTGGGCTATCCTATCTTCTTAGGTCCAAAACTCATCTCTTGGCGTGCCAAGAAAAAGCCTATTGTTTCTTGTGTATTTGCTGAGAAGGTTTGGATTATGTACCTTTTTCGCGAGTTATACTTATCTTTTTCCTCACCTGTCATGCTCTATTGTGATAACCTTAGCACCACATACATGACTTCCAATTCTGTTTTTCACGTACGCACCAAACATATTGAGATTGATTATTACTTTACTCATGAACTTGTACAATTTGGCAGCCATTGCGTTCAGTTTGTTTCATCTATGGATCAGATTGCTGATCTCTTCACTAAGGTATTTCAAAGGCATTGCTATGAGCTTCTACGTTCCAAACTCATCCTTCATAGGTCGTTAAGTTTGCAGGGGTGAGTGTTAGGCAGCCCCCTTAGCTGTTTGTTGATTCTTTCCTTATTTGTATATTTGCAAATATTCTATTACATATATTTAGGCCTAGATTTAGGGTTATGTTTGATTATGAGTACATCTAATTTTTGTAATGCCTTATTTATTTACTTTTTAAATACTTACACAAAAAAAAAAAAATATTATAATCGGCCACATGGTACACAAAATAAGCATTTTAATCAATTATATAATTGATTAGTCACATCCTATACAAAACAATGGGCATTAGAATCGAATGACCATTTGATTGGCCACCACCAAGCCATTGGTCAATTAATTGGATGGGTTGGCCAAAACAATTGATTTTTCAATTGATTGCACATCTAAAATTCACAAAAGAATAGATTGGTGAATCGATTGGAAGAATTGGTCATTCCAATCGATTTGTCAATTGATCGGATGGCTTGGCTAGCTAATCAATTGTTCAATTGATTAACTTTGTCAATTGATTGAGAGCATTAACTACCACCAATTGACTGTACAATTGATTAGATAAATTGACCATTAATCAGTGTATCTCTATCCTCGTGATTTCTAGTGATTTTTCAAAAAGCCATACAACCCAATGTTTGTTGGTGTGAGAGAGCCTACTACAGTAGACCAATGTATTTCACCAGTAGCCGAATCCACCATATTCTTCTTTTTATGTGTTTGATCTTCTAATCTAGAAAACTGATCCCACAGCTGTAGAATCTAAAGATAATTCCAAGATAATGACTTTGAACAAAAATTATTTTTACATTATTCAAAAATATTTAATAATTAACTATTTTACATTACATAATTAAATATTTTATATCAATTCGTAAAAACTTACGTAATTTTATGAGTTGATTTATGTGAATTTATGTTAAACTTACGTGTTTTTGTGTAATGACTTACGTAAGTTCCTAAAAACTTATGTAATTTTATGATTTTCAAAACTTTTATGAGTTTACTTATGACGAATTTGTGTTAACTTATGCGTTTTTGTAAGATGATTTACATGAATTCGTGAAAATTTATGTGATATTGTGTTTTTTAAAACTTTTATTAGGTAACTCATGCGAATTTGTGTTAACTTACGTTTTTTTGTGAGATGACTTATGTGTGTTAGTGAAAACTTATGTGATATTGTGATTTTAAAATTTTTTATTAGATAACTTATGTGAATTTGTGTTAAACTTACGCATTTTTGTGAGATGACTTATGTGAGTTCGTGGAAACTTAATTACATGATTTTGTGATTTGCGAAATTTTTATGCCTTCACTTATGGCGAATTTTTGTTAACTTATGTGTTTTTGTGAGATACCTTATGCTAGTTCATGCCAACTTATGTCATTTTGTGATTTTCAAAACTTTTATGAGTTCACTTATAGCGAATTTGTGTTAACTTATATATTTTTGTGATATGACTTATATGAGTTCATGAAAACTTATTGTGATTTTTAAAACTTCTATGAGATTATTTACGTAAATTTGTATTGAACTTACGTGTTTTTGTGAGATGACTTACGTGAAATATTTTATGAGTACACTTACACGAATTTGTGTTAACTTATGCGTTTTTGTGAGAAGACTTATGTATGTTTGTGATTATATAATATAATCTATTATTTTAATATGGTTTACCTGTAAATTGACCTATTTAACAGGTGTTAGTAAAAATTAAGTTTATTTCCAATCGACAGGGATTAAACAACAATTTAAACCAAACAATTAAATAAGGATAACCATGCAACAATGTAATTGATTCAAATGCCTCAAAGGAATGAGGACTTGTTTGGAACAATTAATCAGTTACAAAGCAAACAAAGTAAACAAAAAGTAATTCCAATATGAAACTACTAAAGTTCACAAAAGTTTACAAGGATATGAGTTATTGAAGAAACTGCTCCTAAACTAAGAAAGCTACTCCTAGATTATGCTAAGTCTAAAACTAGTTCTTTCTATTGTTGATTGTCTTCCTCTCTTGCTCCTTTATTGCCTTTATAATGCTCAAATCTTAGCCATGCCTTCCTTCTTTTTAGCCACTGTCCCATGATCCTTCAAATCGGCAGGCCACTTTCATTCAACTGCTCAAAACTACCTTGGCCTTTTTGAACCTTCGAACCTTCTTTGGTTCCTCTTTTTGATTCAAAACCAACTTCTTCAATGCTGCCACATGTCCCCCATGATCTCTAGCACTATCTTCGACAGAGGAAAACATATTTTACTAAGGCCCATAATTGCTTGTAACGTCCTTTGCTTCTTTAAACCTTTATCTTTGACCCAACACTGCTTTTAAACCTCCAACCACATCATCACACAATTTCCCTTTAATTAATGAGGATAATCGACAGAGAAATGCTTTTCAATTCACAAATATGGTTCCCTATAAATCAGTCCACCAAGCCAATTAACCTATGGATAACTAGCTCATAACCCTCTCAGCCATGCACGTACACATAATCAATTCCTTCACACCATGTAGCCCCTTGACTGTTGAAAGACTTCATTTTGACTTCACTGCCATGTGTCATCATCCGATTAATCTAGCTGTCGATAGGAATTTTACGAAAATGGGTGCAAACAATGCCCTCCTAACTCCATAAGAATGACAAGACTCGAATTCTTGAAGAGTTGTATATAAAATTGATTTGTCAAAAAATCATCACCAAAATACATCTTTTTTACTAACCAACAAAAAATGATTATTATAAGCACATGTTAATAAGATAGCCACCAAAGGCCATATTATAAATATACTATGCATCTTTCACAAAGGTAGTCCATGTATGAGTTTTTAAATTGGTACTAGATTACTTCAATTGAAAGTGTATTTACACAATTGACAGAGCAATGCATGAACCAATTGTTTAAACCATGGAAATACTTTAGCAAGAATTGGCCTATTAGTTGGAGCACAATAACCTTCCAAAGTCGACAGACAGTCTAAACCATAAAGCAAATATTCGGGACATCAGATTGTTTTAGTAATTGGTACTTCGATATTGGCTAATCAAGAAATCACAATTGATAATATATTTCTATAACTTTCTGAACTTTGTTATCTGGTTAGCCATTTCATAAAGAAGAAACTTTGATGTGATCTACAAATCCAAAAAGGACCTTGAATAATAAAAGCCATAGCATAAGATGGCATTAAAAACTCATACTTCACATCTTGAACAATGTCAAAGATTTCAAAGTCATGAACACTTGATTGTTCATAATTTTCAGCCATGGTTGGCTTAAGATAACACTTTTTAACCAAATTATTTGCATTACTGTAACAACCCCATCACGTATAATGATTAGTACTTGACTAATTAAGAGGATTTGAGATTTAATTGCCGAGTATTATAATTTATTTTGGATCTATAAGAATTGTGGAATCTGACTCGTATATGATTTTATCGAAGGTTTATTTTGGAATTAGAAATTAAGGGTCCAAATGGCTTAAGGAAGTGAAATTGAGAAGTTAATCAATTTAATTTTAATTACGGACCCATTTGGGAGTTTAATTAAATATTCGATTCAGTTTAGTAAAAATTGAGATTCAACTAATTAGATCCGAAGTGGAGAAAATTAAGTTAATTAAATTATGAAAGATTGAGGATTGTGATTATCGCGAATTAAATTTAATTATGATGTGCCCGATTTGAATATATAATTTAATTGGCGGAAACTTGGAGCCTGATCAGGAATTGAAGACCTAAACGACTTAAGAAACCAAAATTGAGGTTGGAAATAAGTTCGATTTATTATTTGGAGCATTTTGGGAGTCTGATTAAAAATCTGAGTTGTACCGATAAATTTAAATATAATTAATTAGGCCCTAATGGAAATCAATTAGATTAATTAAATTATGTGGGATTTACGATTAGTCATAATTAATTCAACGATGTGCTAATTGAAATTTATTAAGATTAAGTGTTGCTTGATTAAATTAATCCTAACCATAAATTAAATGGTAAAATGATTTAGAGTTGAGAATATATGTGGGTGTGTGTACAGAGAAATTTAGGTGGGTGTACTGAGCAATCTGATTGTGAAGTGTGTGTGTACGTGTAAGTTTAGGGTGAAGGCAACACATGATATTTATATAAATATAATAATGTGTGAGTTATTGCTTTGTAATGAGATTGAGAACAAAAAGGGGCTTGGCTTCACATTTCCTCTGTGTAAACCCGTGAGAGAGAGAGAGAGAGAGAGAGAGAGAGAGAGAGAGAGAGGAAGTTCAATTCTTTTGAAACTTGCTGGAAATTGAAGAAAGGATATGGAAGATTATCAAGACATTCAGCCATGGGAGGTTAAAGGTAAGGATTTCAACTTTGATTTTGTAAAATTTGTGTATTACACTTGAGATTAAAGATGGAATTGAACTCAACATCATGTAATTAATAGGAATTAGCAAGAAGATGAAGGAAAATTAGTTTAAGAATAAGATTAGAGAAATTAATTTGAAATGGGTTGCATGCATGTGGATGGTTATGAAAATTAATTTAGAAATTAATTATTTTTATATGAATTTGAATCTTATGGTTGCATGCATGTAATTTAAAGAAATTAAAGAATTAATTCATGAGCATTTGAGCTTAATTTTGAATAAAATGGATTTTGATGTAGATGGTTTGATTTTGATTATGTTTTCACACATGCAAATATTCTTTTAAATGAGTTTGTAATTCTAATTTCATGATTTAAGAGGAATTAGTAAAATAATGAAGAATTGGAGCTAAGATCAAGTTATGAAGGTTAATTAGAAATTAATTATTTTGGATTTGGTTTTCAAAGTTATAATTAAATCAAGCTCCATAAATTATATGTAATTTTATTGTGCATTTAATTTTGGAAAAAGGATTTTAAAATCATGAATTCATGAGTTTTGATTTTATTATGAAAATTAGGAATTTGTGTAACCCATGCATGAGATTTAATTTAAAAAGTCTTATTCAATTTAAATACATTTTAGAACACCCATGATTGTGAATTATATATTTGGTTAGAAATTGAGTTAATTTGATTTTCTAAGAGATTGATTTGTGTAATTCATAATTAAGTTGATTTTGTTATTACTAATAAAATTGGACCTATTTGTATTGCATACATAATGGATTTTGAAGGATTTGGATTAATTCAATCTCATATTTTGAAGAGAGAAATGAAATGTTTTATAAATATCAAGTTTATGGAAAATTAGAATTAATCCTAATGTTAGATAAAGTGTTGATTTTATAATTAGATTTTAATCCATACTTGTAATTTGAGATTAAACATATTTTGGGGCATCTATGGTTATGAATCAAATTGATGTTATAAATTAAGCTAAGTCCAAGATTATGGAAACTAATTGAAAATTTTATAAGAATGTAAAACTAGTAATTTTGATGTCAATTTCATGCATGTGAATAATGTTCTAAGGAATTTATGACTTAATAAAGAATAATAAGCTACTAATCAACATAGATTAGTCAGTTAAAGAATGAATCATTGATCTAGTGGTAATTGTTTAATAAGCCAAGTAAGGGATCAATCTATTTGGGAAAGAAGGACTTAGTAATGAAAGAATATATGAAATAAGAACCCGGTTTATTTAATTGAGAAAGAATAAACGTAGTAGAACTTCAGACTATAAAGACTAGAGACTTGAAAGGACAAGTTTGATCAATGAAGTAATATTGTCTTTCAATGTGTATATATTATGTGCTTGTGTAGGTCACGCGCCTTTGTCTGCCTGATTTATATGATGTGCCCAGTCTATCTGATTTGCCTCTGCAGCCCTCTGTGAGTAATAACTTTGTAAAGTTATGTTCAATGTTATGTATGTTCGGTATACTATGATACGAAATGATTGATTCTTGAAAAGCTATGATATGTTGGAAATGAATGAATGAATGTCCAGTTTTCTGAAAAGTATTTGTGGCACCCTTAGTATCTGGCCCTTACCCGGGGGATATAATACCGTGGATCTGGCCCTTACCCGGGGGATACAATACCGTGGATCTGGCCCTTACCCGGGGGATACAATACCGTGGATCTGGCCCTTACCCGGGGGATATAATACCGTGGATCTGGCCCTTACCCGGGGGATATAATACCGTGGTTATCTGTATCTGGCCCTTGCCTGGGGGAAATAATACCATGGCTACTTGCGCGCAAGATATGGACCCTCCTGGTCGTTGGTACCAACTCTGTCTGTGGTCTCTAGACCAATCTGATCTGTTAGCTAATGGGTGTACCACATATGATCTTATGCAAAATCTGATTATGAATATGAATATGAATATGAGCATGTATCTGAATCTGTTTCTGATTTGAAATCTGAAAATGCATAAGACTCCATTTCTGATAAGATTATGTTTCTGATATAAACTCTGATTTCTAACTCTGTGATGGACATCATTCATTAAAACCCTTTACTCTGTTATTATTCACTGGGCTTTAGCTCACTCTATTATTTATGTATGTAGGTGATCAGACGCGTGACCAGGCTTAGAGGCACCTGTCTAGAATCTGTTCTGTCAGCCAACCTATGTGCCTCCCGTGGAGGTTCCGGATATGTTAAGTGTTGTCGTTATGTAATTTAAAGTTATGTCTTCTTGTTTGGTTCTTCAAGTCTTGTGTATATATGTAAATAAAAAGTTTAAAATTTTTCTGTCTCATATAAGTCTGCACAGCTCAATGGACATTGTATATTAATATTTGCTTCCGCTAGCCCCTAATATTTTGTTAATCTGTTCAGAGGCCGTAGGTAATCCTCGGATTACTGGCCGGTTACGGTGCCAAACCTATAGGGGCGGGTTTGGGTCGTGGCAATTACTCCTTAGACTAAGAGTTGCAACAAAGGACTGACTTTTTAATGGATTAGAAATTTTTTATAAAAATCCAGAAAATGTTTCTTTCTTGTGAAATTGCCCCATTGCCATGAAATTTTGATTCTCATGGCTTTCTTTTTTTGCAACCATGACAATTGATGGAGTAGCGACATCAACATTTGAAGGTGTCTTGTGGACCTCCACCCTTGTCTGACACTACCCTCTAGAAAAATCATCAATAACACTTCTTAACTTACCAACCAGCACCTGTTTTTCCTCAACTGAAAGAGATGCAAAAGCCTCATTTAATTGTGAAACCAAACTGCTACTAGGCAATACAAAAGGGCCACTCGTTTGGCTTTGATGCCTTATCTTTTTCATTGTTCCAAATTAGGATGTGGTCCCATCGGGCGTGCCAAAAATTGTTAGTAAAAATTGTGCTTATTCCCAATTGACAGGGATTAAACATATAGCGATCCCGGTTTTTCCTCCTTTGTTTATTGTATTCCGGACTCGGTTCCGTGGATGTGTTGTTGTTTTATTCTCATTCCCACCCTTTGTTCTTTGTATTTGAGTCTTCGGTTGTGTTGGGTAGGTTCGAAGCAGGTTGGTTGTGTTTGGAAACCAAGAGTTGATGCCCAAATTTTGGCCTTCACGCTCGAGCAGGCCTTTTGCTTTTGCTCCTCCGCTCGAGCGGGGAATTCTGACGCTTAAGTAGGATTATTCATCTCTTAGTATTTTTGTTCTGGAAGTCATCGGACGCTCGAGCGTCCACTTTCACGCTTGAGCGGCGACCATCGTCTGCAAAACTTCTGGAAGTGTGCATTCAACGCTCGAGTGGCGCTTTTCACGCTCGAGCGTGAGTCTGTGTCTGACGCTCGCGCGGGGCGTTCCACGCTCGAGCGGACTATGTATTATTTCAGTCCGAGAGAAGATATTTTGGATCACTTTTTCGGTTCTCTCTCTCCAACTTTCAAAAACCCTTTTTTGAGAGCTCCTCTCTCTCTCTCTCTCTCCACATTTTGATCTAGCTTTAGTGATCTTCCACCCTTGTCCCTTTGTAAAAAGTGTAGAGCTTGGTGTGGGCTACGTTTGGATCCGAAAATCTTTGAGTTTGGAGCACCTCCGAATTTCTTCATCATCACCTTTGGGTCTCTCTATTTTAGGTAGGGATAACTACTTATATTTATGGTCTTTGACATAAACTTGTGGTCATTTTGATTAAATGTTGAAGTTGGGAAGTTTTGGGTATTAGGGTTTCAAGATGTATAAAGAGGGGTTTTGTTCTTTTGACCAATACATGTGTATTTTGGGTCATAAAATAAGGTTATTGATGTTTATTGATGATATTTGGACCTTTGGGTCAATGTTGAGAAAAAGGGAAGAAAAGCCCTATTTTATTGTGATGAATTAATTTGTATAATTAATTTAGAAAAGTTATGGCAATATGAAATTGAGTTGGAAAAAATGAAATTGGGTAATTATGAGGTTTAATGGTGGACTTGGATTGATTGATCACTCACATTTGAAATTGTAGATAATTTATTTGTTTGATAATTTATTAGCTGTTTAAAAATAATGGTATTGGGCTATTGGTGGAGGATAGTCTTGATTATTGTAGACACTGCATGATGATTAGGTGAATTAAAACTAATCAATTGAATATGTCATTGAATATGACGGATGGATAACACATTGAATATGTGCTTGGCTTGATCATGGTATATGATTAGTGTTTAAATACATTATATATGTATGTTGTTTGGGAAAAGATACGGGATGTACTCCACGGTTTGGGAGGAGATAGGGGATGGACTCCTAAACCGGATTTGGGAGGAGATAGGGGATGGACTCCAGTGATAATTAAGTTAGCCGGAGTGTCCAGGGTGAAAGTCCCGAAATCCAAATTGCGTTTGTATGACGTAGATAAATTAAAGTATTGAAATGATGATAATACAAGTTGTAACCTCATTTGAAATTGAATCGTTGAAGTATTGTTAATATGAGTTGTAGGCTCATTATGAACTGCTTGGCTAAATAGGGAACCATATCTATGAATTGGTTTGGATAATGAAATGGAAAAGGAGATGTTTGTTTGTTTATATGAGTTAAACATTTATCAAATGTCAATGTTTTTGTTATTGCTCATATTATGTTTAGCATATCTCTACTAGGCGTTGGCTCACCCTATATGGGACATCATTTTCAGGTTCAGGTGTTATGCCACCTCCAAGGACGTAGCTTGGAAGGTCTTGGGAGTTGAAGGCTCTTTTGATTATTTTGTTATTTTTGGTGTTACAAGTAAATTCAAGCCAAGGGCTTTATGTGTATAGAGTTAGAACTCTTCTTTTATAACAAAGTATTGGCTTGGAAAGTTGTAAGCCCATAGGTCGTTTACTTTTGTTGTCAACATGTAACACATTTGTACTAAATACTCTAATGAATGAGAATATGTTTTATTCTTCTATGTTCTTGAATGTCTTAAATGATTGGGTTTTATGTATAATTTTGAGGGCGTTACAAAACAACAAATTAAACTAAACAATTAAACAAGGATAATCAGGCAACTGTGTAATTAATTTAAATGCCTCAAAGGAATGAGGACTTCTCTATAACAATTAATCAGTTACAAAGCAAACAAAGTAAACAAAAAGCAATTCCAAGATGAAACTACTAAAGTTCACAAAAGTTTATGAGGATACGAATTATAGAAAAAACTACTCCTAAACTAAGAAAGCTACTCTTAGATTATGCTAAGTCTAAAACTAATTCTTTGTGTTGTTGATTAGCCTCCTCTCTTGCTCCTTTATTGCCTTTATAATGCCTAAATCTCAGCCATGCCTTCCTTCTTTTTAGCCACTGCCCCATGATCCTTTAAATCAATATGCCACTTTCATTCAACTTCTCAAAACTACCTTGGCCTTTTTGAACCTTCAAACCTTCTTTGGTTCCTCTTTTTGAAGCAAAACCAACTTCATCAATGTTGCCACATGTCCCCATGATCTATAGCACTATCTTCGACAGAGGAAAACATTTTACTAAGGCCCATAACTGCTTGTAACATCCTTTGCTTCTTTAAACCTTTATCTTTGACCCAACATCGCTTTTAAACCTCCAACCACATCATCACACAATTTCCCTTTAATTAATGAGGATGATCGACAGAGAAATGCTTTCCAATTCACAAATATGGTATTGCCACATGTCATCATCCGATTAATTCACCTGTCGATAGAAATTTTACAAAAATGGGTGCAAACAACAGGTCATCAATGTATAACATTAATCACAAAAATGTGTAATTAAAATTAGAAAAATGTATAACTAAAATAATAATAAAAAAAATGCATAATAAAGTTGCATACCATATTCAATGCACACCCAAGCTCAATCCTTATTTTATAAGGAAATGATAATTTTATTCTATCTCATTCCAATTCACCAAATAAAGCATAAAAAATTAGGAGTGATGTCCCTAATTTACTGTGCTTGCACGTACTGTACCGAACTCACAACTCACACCCATGTTGTGATTAGCCATGCAATCACATTCCAAATAGGGTACCACTCTATAAATAAATAATTAATCTACATTTATTTCCTCCTTATTAGCTTAACCCATAAAAAAATGAAGGAGAAAAAGGCAGGACATAGGAGCAGAATTTGGGGTCCATGTTTTGGTAGTAGGAGGTTGAAAGTAAGAGCTCCATGATGGGATAATTTTCTCCTGAAATTGGGAGCTCCATGAGTTTATGTATGAAGCGTTATATTGGATGACAAGTTGGACTGTGCATACATTCAATTATTCGCATATATGAATATTACTCTCGTAAGCGTCCAATATATACAAATTGATTGTCTACCAAAAAAATAAAAATAAATAAATAAATAAAAATTGATGTAACCAACGTATATAGCATAGTGGTCCATTGGTCAGACAGTGGTCAGGAAGATGACTAAAAATTAAAATTTATGTTACATGATCTCTCTACTTGACAACAAGACAAGATCTTTTTTAGAACCATGTAAGTATAAAATTAAGTATGGGAGAGTAAGACAAAAAGTATAAAAAGAGAAAGGGGGAGGGACATGGTCCAAGCAATCTCTAGGTTTCTTAGCTTAAATTGTTGTTGGAGGTATCTTATGAGTTACAAAAAGAATGTATGGACTCAAAAGGTTTTCTCATTAGTGACTTCCATAGGCGTTGTTTGGAATTTGTTAGAATAACACTTTTTTTTTTAATCTTATTTGGGTCATATCATTTTTTTTATTACATTTTGTATTTTTTTTTGTAAAAAGTTAAAAAGTATATTAATTTATATCATTCTAAATTTATTTATTTGTTTATTTTTATATATGTTTTAATTTTGGAGCTGGCTTCTCTCAAATTATCATCTCAACTTAAGAGAGCGTTTAGGCTTGGTAGATCCATTTTGAAACTAGGCAGTTATCCAAAAAGTTTACTTTTTTGGACTCATTAAGTAAGATATTTATGCAAAAATCAAGATGATTAAATATCGGTAGATATATATTTGAATTATATTTATTTAAGAAAAAATAGATGAAAAATATGATTTTAAGAATAACCATCCATTTTTTGTAATATGAATTTAATTCAAAGTTATAACTACGCATGTTCGATCATATTAATTTAAGAATAATTAATTATATTATAAATTATATTATTATGCCTTCAATTACTGTTGATTGAGTGTGACTCTTTTATCAAAAACTCTCTAGCATGGAAAAAAAGTAATAGAATATTTTGATGTCATTAGATAATTTAATTAAAATTATAATTTTACCCTTTAAAATTGTGTCCAATTAAAAAAAATACAAAACCCTTTTTTTCATTTATTATGCTTATAATTATTGTTGATTATGTATGCATCTTTTATCCAAAAATCCCAATAGGAATTGTATATATATAATTAAAAAAAAATACAATATTAAAAATTGCACACACACACACACACAGATATATATAATTATTATTGGGGTTTAATTAAATATATATCATTTATGTTAAAAAGATGCATACATATATAATTCCTATTGGGTTTAATTATATATGCATAATTTCTGTTAAATTATTGTATTTTATTATATATATATATATATGTATTTTTAATAATTTATTTATATATGTTTTATTGGGGAAGTTTGGTGATTTAACAAAAATACAATATTAAAAAACTAAACACCAATAGGAATCTATAATAAAAATTAAACCTCATGATAAAAAATTACAATATTAAAAATATAATTAAATTATTTAGTAATGTCAGCATTTTTTTGTTTTTATTTTATTTATTTATTTTTATGATAATGTAACCCCCCCCCCCCCCCAAAAAAAAAAGAAAAAAAGAATCTATAATAAAAAAACTAAACCTCATAGGAGGAGGTTTCTGTCACTCTAGAAACTTTAGGGAGGTTTCTATAATTTCATTAAACTTCAAGGGAGGTCAATGTACTTGAAAACTAAATCTCAAAGGGAGATTTCTGTCATTTCAAAAACCTTAAGAGAGGTTTCTCCCTTTTATTAAACCTTAGGGGAGGTTAGTGCAATTGAAAACTAAATCTCAAGGGAGGTTTAAGTCATTTAAGAAACTTCAAGGGAGGTTTATGCAATTTCACCAAACCTCAGGGAGGTCATTTGGCATTAGCTTTTTGAACTAAAAAAAGCACAAAAGATAAAATAGGCTAAATAAGCCAATAAGATAAAGTGTTACATTCAAAACCATAATCATTTCTTTTTTTTTTCTTCTTACAAAAGTCCACCCAAAAGAATTTTTTAATCCCAAACTTAAAAAATCCCAACTCAAAAAAGTCATAGCCAGACAACAATCCTTAACTAAATCACAAAATGATAGGACCTTTTCAATAGCTTTCATAATCCCAGGCCAATTAAAATATGAACTATTATACACCACGAAAAGAGAATCCCATGATATTAGCAGTTCTAAGAAAGGAGAATCCCATGATATTATATGCTAATTTGATCTAATTTAGTCGGTGCGGAAAAATATGACATAGCTGCATACAAAATTAGGGATAAAAATCATGGGTACCACCTCATATTCCAAGTATTAGGAATGATCGTATGGTTTTGTTAAATTTCAAAGAATATCTACAATTTGTAAACTCAGGAAGGGCAATACAGAGATATCAAGCATAGTTTTGGCAGACAAAAAAAATTGGGTTAAATTCATTTTACTCCTTTGTAATTTGGAACTGAAAGTACTTTATCTCATATGGTTCAAATATAGCGAGAAAGCTCCCATATGACATTGGACTAAAGTATCAGTGTTAGTTTTTTTGTCCAAACTAATGGGTTGTGTATCACACCCACCACTTTTGAGAGTGACTTTCATTTTCTGAAAAAATAAAGTAAAATTAATACAATAAAAATACAATTTTACCTCCATTCTTTTCAAACCTAAAATTATATTAATATGTTAATTAAAATAAAATAAATTAAAATATAATTAATGATTGATCTAAAATATAAAATATAATGAAATATTGATCAAAGATATATTTAAATAAAAATATAAAATAAATAATAATTAAGAATTGATCTAAAATATAATTAAATTAACATGTTAATAATTACAATAAATAATTAAGAATTTAGGATTAATTGCGAACTAAAATACAATTAAATTAAAATACAATAAATCACTACAACATATAAGACTTTTAGCGACCAATTATTTTGGTCCCTAAAACCATTATTTTGGTCTCTAAATGATTTTTGTGACAAAATTAAATTCGTCACTAAAAAAGTCACTATAAGTGCGTCCAGAAAAGTCTTTAGTGACGAATTTTTGAAAGTGTCGCTAAAAATGACAATTAACGACCAATTTTATATTGTCACAAAATGTTTGATTTTACAAGACTGAACATTTGGTTGCTAATACTTCACCACAAAATGTCCCAATTTTGTTGCGAAAAACAAAATAATGACATTTTTAACGACAATGACATTTTTAAAAGACAAATAACTCTCTACAACACCTTTTCGTCGCTAAAAATCAAAGTTGGGATAGCTAAAAATGCCCAAAAATTAAATGTCATCCAATTATAAAAAATAAAAAAATAAAAAATTGGCATCCACACATCAAAGACACACTATTCGCAAATCATAAGAGCATCCGTATCAAATTAGCTAAAATCGTCTTTAAGCTAAATTAGTGATACTGTTCATAAAAAATGGACCTTCATCAGTCTCACTGCACTATGTCGCTAATTAACGAGTGCTACAATATCTCGCTGCAACAAGAGAGGTACTATTCATCACTACAACACGAAGATCAGTGTTACCGGATGTCCGCCTAGACGTCTGGCCGGTCAACGGCCAATCTTTTTTTTTTTTTTTTTGTGTGCATTTTTTAAGAATTGTTCGGCTGGTAACTCATCAATTTAAAAAAAAAAAAAGAAAGAATAACAAAAACAATAAGAAAATAATATTTTAATAAGATTAATAAGATTAAGTTAGAGTAGAGAGTTTGATGTAGTAAGTACTAAAGATGTGACTAGCTAAAATAGTAAAATAGCTTTTTTAGCTATAATTTAACTACAATTTTGAAGAAGCTGGTGTGGATGCTCTAATGAATATATAGCTTAGAGTATATTTAAAGTTTCCAAACTCAAAGTTTCCAAAATGCTTTTAAAAAGTTTCCAAATTCAAAGTTTTCAAAAATTGACATATCAAGTTGCAATGTCAATCAACCGATAATCGTCGCTATCATGAGAAAGCAGAGCAATGTCACAGCGAAGCTTCTTATACTTTTCATCAAGGAATTCCTCGTTGTCAGCATCAAAACCTACAAGTCTGGAAGCTATTTCAATGTCTTGGAGAGAAAATCCTTGGAACTATATGTAGGACTAGAAACTATTCTCTTGCAATGCAATAACTCTCAGGCATTTCTTGTAACGATATGCAGGACTAGAAACTATTCCTCCATTCCTCTAGGATCAACCCCAAACTTAGAAGTGTCTATTCTTTCTCCACAATTGTAAGAATCACCTGTTACATGGAGCACATCATCCTTTTAGAAAATGGAAAGGCCCCCCCAAAATAATATTGCATCATTACTTTCACAAATTGGGTTACAAGTAACATCCAGCTATTATCTTTGTTGATTGTAGGGTCAAGAGGAACATGTATACAATACAAATGAAGTGTTTAGTTTTGACATTTTGTCAAACATATAAAAAGACATAAATTGAATAGAAATTTGAAACAAGCACCAAAAACCCATATGAAGAAAACAAACACCAGGGACTTCTCTCAAACCAAGACCTCTTTATCAAAAAAAAAAAAAAAAAAAAAAGAGTAAAAAATCTGTCAAAATATATGCCAGAACAAAGACATTATCCTTAAATTCCAATATCTTGAACATGTGATTCTTCTAAATGGCTAAGAAAAGGCCAATATGGTTCTATAAATTGATTTCTAGGTATTAGATGTGTCATCATTCATTTGCTATTAGGCCAATCCAAACTAGAAGTTGGTAACATAAAATTAGAGTGCAAAAAGAAAAATTTGTAATATCACATAAATGAATGCAAGTACTAAAATCAGTGTCTACTCTGACAATGCATCATTATCAATATACATTCCAAGGATTAACAATTCCCCATATGAAAAGAACTTAGAGGTAGCAGAAACTTTTTTGTGTGTGTGTACAATAACAAAGGGAATTGACAATTTTTTTTTTTGTAAATATATTTTTTTTCTGTTTCTATCTCTTACTGGGTTAGGAATTCAAGATTATTTTAATCATACTGAAATAAATGTGTTCTTTTGACTTAATCAATAAATTTGTTATGGCTGATGTGATAGAACTAGTGTTTTTTTGGTTTACATGGCATTCCGACAAGGCTTTATAGTTGAACTGAGTTGAATAGAGCATTTAGTAATTCAACCTAGTTTGGAGTTGTGTTTTAGCTTGGCACAAGTTCGGGGTGAATCTATGGAGGCGTGTTCAAGCTCAGCTGAATTGCCATGTTTGAATCAATATGCATTCAACTAGAAGGATAAAAAAGACTAAACATAGAAAGAGAGCAAAGCAATTGTAGTAGACAGACATGGATTGACTAGATACTATTTTTTATCCCCTTCTCTCTGGATGAACGTGGATAGACAAACAAGTGAATAACATATATAGAAACTTCATTATCGAAACATATATGTAAATAAAAATTCACTACATGTATATGTACACATATAGAACCTCATTTCACTACCTACTTACTAGTACTTTTCATGAGCATGCTGAGCTGAGAGCTTGTTTGCTAAATGACCATGCAAATCAGGCTCATGCTTGGTTCATCAACTAGGGAAACAAGTCTTGTTGTCTTGAGCCTGAGCTTTTTTCAGACCTCTATTCATTTCTAATGCCAAATCCATATTCTTATATTCTTATACTCTAGTGTTTTGATTTTTTTTCTTCCCCCAACTACTTCCAATGGGACTAAACTAGTAGTATTTTCTACTCTCTTTTTTTCCCCTTCCTCTTTGTTGCCAAGAACATGCATAAATAAACAAGACAAGTAATTCCAAAATGCCAACCAAACATTATTACCTCAACAACATTCCCCAATTTCTTCACTTTCTTAGCAACCAAACAAATGCTACTACTCAAAAACCCTCTAAACTCCACAAATAGAAAAAACAACATAAAAAAAAAACAAGGCATTATTTTTCCATTCATTCACAGTTGTAACTCTTGTAAACTTCTATATTAGCAGGGTCACTTGTACTAGGGAAGCCCTTGAAGTTGGCCTCTACTGGGAAAATGTTGCAGTGAACTGTGCCTCAAGTGCCTGTTCTTATCCTAATCACTTATTGAACACTTAGCTAACTAAAAAACAAACAAAAACATTATATGGTTCACAATATATACAAATTTTATTGCTACATCATTTTAGTTAAAATTTTGGTATAAATTTTTTATATATTTAAAATTTTCATTAATATTTTTATGGGGTCATCCGACCAAAAGTATTCTTATTTAGTGATATCCTAATTAATTATATTTACTAAAGTTGGACACTATCATATTGATATGTATATTATTAATATATATATTTTTTTGTGATTTTATTTTGTGACATGAGATTTTCAGTCTCAAATTCTTCTATCATTGTGTCTTAAAACACTCACAATCTTTAGACCATGCCTAAATTTTTACATAATTCAACGGTGTAAATGTTATGAAACAGGAGCACACAAAAATTTAACAAGAGATGATCCTTAATCTAATTTTATATATCTAACTTTACAAAAATTGGTTCTAATTTTTAGATTTGAATAGTAATGCCCTAAAAATTAAGAATAAAGAATCAATCATAAAATGATTTACAAAAAAATTTATTAAATGACTGATATTAAATTCAATTATAGTAAGATCTACATTCAAAATAAACTTGGATATTTCAATACACCCTATGTAATCTCAATATGAGATTCAAATTTTAAAGCAACATATGTCCCTATCCTAATCTCACGAATAACTACCATGAAAAACTCAAGCAATAGTAGTAGAGGATTTCGAATTCAAGCAATTTGAATGAATACAAATGAGTATATATATAGATATGTACATGTATATACGCCATGTCTGTGAAGAGAGAGAAAGAGATTGAAAACACACCAAATCGCTATTGAATCCAAATTACTATGATCTCTGTTAGAAACCAAATCAATTTACTCAAACTTATATATATCTGCAAAAAACTTAGATCGATTTACCTTTAGATTGAACCAAGGAACTTAGGTCTGCATTGGAGCCAAAGATCGATTCTGAAAGATGAAAGATCGATTCTGAAGGATGAAAACTAAAAATCGATTCTAAAAGATGAAAGCTAAAGATCAATTATGAAAGATGAACTAAGATATGATTGATCGATTCTGAAAGATGAAAGCTGAAGATCGATTATGATATGAGGCGACACAAAGATCGAATCAGATTGAAGCTGAAGATCGATCGAAGCTAAAGATGGATTGAGTCCTAGACAGAGGAAATAGCTGAGATTGATTGAATCCTAGCTGAGTAAATAGGCCAGGCTCGCATGTAAATAATTTTTTTTTGGCCTATCATAAAGGAATATGGTGTATTTACATGATTTTCTCTTAAAATTTATTTTTATCCTTAAATGATGATTTTTAGAGACTAAGTTCAATTGGTCTCTAAATATTAGTTTCTAAATCACTAATTTCTTGTAGTGAATGATTAAATATTTAGGATTAATTATGATCTAAAATATAATTAGAATAAAAAGAAAAAAAATAAAACAAATAATTAAGAATTTATAATTAATTGTGATTTAATTGAATTAATGTTAGACATTCTAAATTATGTGTATAAGAGAGAAGAGAGAAAGAAAATAATAAAAAAGGTGCAGGGCTTGAGGGTATTAAAGTCATTTCACGTTTATAATGAATGGTATTAACGGTGGTACTTTAGTTAAAAAATTACATGAAAATTTTCTGATTGTATTTGAACCATAAGTGCTTTGGGCTCAAACCATAAGAGGATAAAATTTAATTATTACATTTAGTAACATTAATGAGGATTTGGGACGTAATCGATACAATTTTCAAATGTAAATTTTCAATGTCAGGAGGTGCCAAAGATTTTTTTACTCAAAAATTAATATGCTACTCAAAGTTTTTTATTTATTAGTAGAGTAATGTTAGGGATTATGAAAAAAGTATGATGAAATGTTTCATGAAAATACTTTACCCTTGGATTACACGTATAATAAAACATTACACACTAATCAAGAGATAGAAAATCTTCGTGAAGCATTTTATGATACTTTTTTCATGATCTTTAATATTACTCTTATAAATATATGGCTGTCATGACCCAAATCTGCCCTAAAAATTTGAGTCATAATCGGCCAGTAGTTCGTAAATTACCGAAGGCCTCAAACGATCATACAGAATATTACGACTAATGGGGCCATAAACGGAAACATATAATAATGAAAAGTTCATTGAGCTGTGCCAACCATGAGTAAAATTATAAAGTTAACCTCATAATACAATCACACATCTACATGCCCAAGCAAAATATAAGTACCATAGAAAATTTGTACATAAGATTTACAAACCGAAGACCATAATGGCAAAACAAAATGAGGTCAAGGTGTGGTGTGAGTTAAAGACAACTCCATCTCGGAGGCATGACTCGATGGGGTTACAAAATGGCTCCTGAAGCTGACTCTAGGGGTTTGCTCCATGCTACGGATTACCTACATGTGCATACATAAAATTTGGTGAACGAAGCTTAATGAGTAATAATACAGTAAAGTAGTGTAAATAAATGATCATAAGGTTCTCACAATATCCATAATCATATAAACAAATGGCCTTAGACCCAACAATATAACAAAACGGCCTTGGGCCCAACATTTATCAAAACGGCTTCGGCCCCAATCATATATCAAAACGGTCTCAGACCCAACATTTATCAAAACGGCATCAGGCTCAACATTTATCAAAACGGCCTCGAACCAACATTTATCAAGACGGCCTTGGGCCCAACATTTATCAAAACGGCCTCAGGCCCAATCATATATCAAAATATATACATGAGAACATATTTATACAAACTTCCAAGACGGATCATTGGCTTATACAAAATGTCCAAGATGGATCATAGACAAATAAAAGTTACTGAAGGTCAAAGTACATTTTTCCGATTTATCATAATCGTTGCTCAAAAGGAAACTTATTCATTCTTATCAAATCATTCTTTCAGAAACTTGCCCTAGCATAATTGCTCCGAAGATTTCAAGCACATTTTATCCTTTTGGAAACACTCATCAAGACACATAATTTATACAAAGCATAAGTTTCACAATTCCAAAGTATTTTATATGAAAATACCGTTATAAAGAAATTACTCACAGTGCTTGGTCGGATGATCCACTTTAACGGCTCAACCTGCAGAAACATAGCCAAGCATAACATTTCAAAACACATTGCCTTCAATTCACTCAATCAATTTTATTCGTTATGTAACCGTTCAATCGTTCCTAATCACTCTTTAATTTCTCTCATGTGTTTAAGGAAATAGCAAGAAATGAAAGGAAACTAAGTTAGGGTAAGAAATGGCATAAAACGGTTAAAGAGGAAATGCATAACACTCACTAATTTGAGCATATCTAATTGTGTACTTAGAATTTGAATGTAAGACTACCACCATTAGAAGCTAGACTTTGAGGGCTTGAGTTTAGGCTCAAGAATCACTTAAAACGGAGTCCAGATGAAGGAGATATGCTTATTTGAAGTTACTAGATATAAGCTGAAACATGGCTGGCCGCACGTGTGCCCATCTTGACCGCTCGTGCGGTGACTAGGCCGCTCGAGCAGTGGGTCAAGCAGAATGCAATCTCATTTTTTTTCTCATGTTCTGCTCGTGCAGAGCCCGTGGCTGCTCGTGCGGTCTGGGCAAACTCAAACAGTCCGAAAATGGCTAAAAATGCAAAACACTCCAAACTCATTTCCAAGCTCAAATCAAAGCCAAACTCACTTAAAATCATGATACGTAAGCATGATACAAGTGTAATTCTACATTGAACTTATCAATCTTGCTTCAACAACAATTTCATTGTCTTATCTTTTCACAATTTCATGGTTTACATACACAAATTAAAAAATACATATATCCATGAATGATTTTCTCACAAATCTTGTTTATGTGCACCATCTAGTGTTTGTTTCATGGATCAATCATAAAAATGAACTCAAATCAAACAATTGTGTGGAGATCAAGGTCCAATTTCATGCCTTAGCCCTAGTAACTACACAACTCCAAACCCTAGCTCAAAATTCCTAATTTCTTCATGATTTCTTGACAAGGATGAGTTAGAGACAAAGATTGTATATAAATTTTCATACCTTAACTCTAATATATGGTTTTCCCCTTGATTCCCTTAAAATCCCTAGCTTTCTCCTCTTCATCTCTTTCTAACTCACACTTCGAGCTTTTTCCCCCCAAATAAAGAACAAAAGGCTAGTTATTTATATATATATATATATATTTAACTCAAAAATCTTAATTTATTCATTACAAATCATAATTTTTCAAAATCTTACCAAAGGCTCTAAAAATCATGCTAATCATTGCTATGAAGTTGGTTTTCGTTTATCGCGTCTCTAAGGCCTTTAATTTCAGTTCAAAATTTCAATTGTAACAGATATTCCTACTTTCAACAAATATTATTCCAAATTCACACATTCAAACTTGCAAATTCATATCAAACACATAATCACATGCATAATTAAGCATAGTACGGGTTGGGGTATTACAGTCTTCCCTCTTTAGGAGTTTGGTTCTCCAAACTTGTTTACTCGTATAGGAAACAAATCATATATCTCGATCCCGTTACCTTTCCCCCAAGCAACTTTCTTTACCCGTTGATGTTCTCGTTACAAAAGTTCAATTCATCCTCATTGAATGGTTAATAACCCAAATTCGTGATCCGTCCCATTGTATGTTGGCATTAAAGGCTACTCAACAGACCCCAGAATCCACTTCATAACAACAAGCTGCAAAACATACCACCATGACACATTACTCTCATCTATCACATCACTTTAGACACTTCTATTTAGATATCTACATATCGTCTGATAAGTACATGACTCAAAATAACCCACATGCCTACAAATAGTTGAAGATTAATCATAATTGATACTTATGGTCCTACTTAACTTCAAATAAATCAAGGAACTCCTCTATTGACATCTCATATGAAGTCTTCCAAATAAATAAGTGTTGATACACAATATTAATAACGAATCCTATATCTCGGTCCACCAATTCCTTTGTAACAATAATCTAGAGGTTCATTTCGAAACAATTCGTAAGTCCCAAAAGCAAATCAAGAGGGTGGGGATTTACTTCATTAGTTCCACAAAAAAAGTCATTCATCTTCAAAAGTCAAGGACAACTCACTCAATCATATGAATAACATTTACTTATCATACTCAAAGGTACATCTAAATAATCCCTATCGCGGGCATTGAGTTAAATTCATAGTACAACATTCCAAATAATGTAGATCCTCCAGATGCTAAGGAAGCACTTATCACATGATATTAATCCCAATGATCAACTCCTTTTATAATCACATAGGTCAAAATGAAAGAACGGGACTTGAATTAATCACTTATGCAAACATTGTTCACATGTAACAAAGTGTTCAATGGTTATCTAGGAAAATCGAAGTATTCTCATCCCAATTGTTTTAACAACCTCAAATTAAGTTTCAAATGCCCAAGTAGACGAGTTATGACTTTACCAATAATCGATTACGCAACCATAAGGAGTTCAATTCTAGTTCAAGTCTTCTTACACTTTACGAAACATATTCTTGTTGATCTCTCCTCCTGTTCATGCACACACTCCCAAGTTAGCAAGGATAACACCAAAACAATCAATCACATGACGTGCATCACTCTCACAACCCCATTGTATCAATGATAATTCGTATACTCCCAGATAGTTAAGGTTTTTCTCAAGTAGTGTTCATAATCACATTATTCACGATTAATAATTTTCATAGCATCAAATCAAAACATGATAACACAGAAGTAGCAATTTGGTAAATCAATAAGTTGTTAGCCCCATATAACCTACTTCACGCGTACCACGTATCTGCCCCATAGTCGAATGTTGTTGCTTAATAGGGTTCATGTCTGTTTCTAGCAACCGACACGCGGTCCTTATTACAATATAACCCAATCATTGTTTGCCAACAATTCATAATTCGTCTAGAACAAAAATAACTAAATAGAGATTCTCATCAAATCAAATCAGATAAAGGTCCTATCACATCATTCTCAAACATGGTATGTTTGGTTCTGAGGGTTCAATCAGTTCGCCTAGAGATTCTGGCAAAAGTTGCACAATCATTCTAAGTTCATTTGTTCTCAAGATCAAGCATCATAATGGTTTTTATCAAAGTGGCTAGGGTTCTATACCATATAGTTTTCTTCGAATAAGTTCACATGTAGATACACGGGCACAAAGTTGTTTATAACATAAAGTGCTTACATAATGTAGAATTTGTTATACGAAAATTTCAAGTAGATTATATCATCACGAATTCATGATTCTAAGAACCCGATCAAATAATCCTGTCCACATTAACCAAGTAGGGTCCATAATCACACCTAACATGGGGTTCATTATACGGGGTATCCAATCTAGCCACATAGTTGTAGCGTTAGCTCCAATGGTCTAGGGAGTGAGGATCAACACTATAACAATCATCTCGAACAAAGGTACGGAGAGATATTTATCCATAATCAATTAACATTCCGAACAAAAGTGCATATGTGGGTTCATGTAAATCATATAACCCTCATGTTCGTATACTCATGTTCACATAAGTCACTCATTCATATCGAAATCAAAATTACTTATCAATTTATATAGTTTCTGTTCATACTCATAACACATAAGTTACTTCTCATGCTAAGATTAAAAACGTACACAAGGTTTCACAATTTCTATGTTCATGCCCAAATAAAACCATACTTGCTCAAACAATAATTATACTTACATATGTATTCACATATACTTTATATTCCATAAGAATCTTAGAAAGCACATTAGTCTTCATATCTTTCATACCTTTCATACTCATGCTCATATAAAGATCACGGATTCACATGTTATCTCATACACTTGTAGCGCAAAATGCAAATGTTCCTATCTCTTCTCTAGACTCCTTATTGCTCAATTGGACTCGTGTGTGAGGTAGTAACTCATGCTCTGATACCACTCTGTCATGACCCGAACCTGCCCCTAAAAGTTTGGATCATAACCGGCCAGTAGTCCTTAGATTACCGAAGGCCTCAAACGATCATACAGAATATTACAACTAATGGGGGCCATAAACGAAATCATATAATAATGAGAAGTCCATTGAGCTGTGTCAATCATGAGTAAAATTATAAAGTTAACCTCATAATACAATCACACATCTACATGCCCAAGCAAAATATACGTACCATAGGAAATTTGTACATAATATTTACAAACCGAAGACCATAATAGCAAAACAAAATGAGGTTAAGGTGTGGTGTGAGTTAAAGACAACTCCATCTCGGAGGCATGACTCGATGGGGTTACAAAATGGCTCCTGAAGTTGACTCTAGAGGTTTGCTCCATGCTGCGGATTACCTACATGTGCATACATAAAATTTGGTGAGCAAAGCTCAATGAGTAATAATACAGTAAAGCAGTGTAAATAAATGATCATAAAGTTCTCACAATATCCATAATCATATAAACAAACGGCCTTAGGCCCAACCATATAACAAAACGGCCTTGGGCCCAACATATATCAAAATAGCCTTGGGCCCAATCATATATCAAAACGACCTCGGGCCCAACATATATCAAAATGGCCTCAGGCTCAACATATATCAAAACGGCCTCGGGCCTAACATTTATCAAAATGGCCTCGGAACCAACATATATCACAATGGCCTCGGGCCCAACATTTATCAAAACGGCCTCGAGTCCAACATATATCAAAATAGCCTCGGGCCCAACATTTATCAAAACACCCTCGGGCCCAACATTTATCAAAACAGCCTCGGGCCCAATCGTATATCAAAATATATACATGAGAACATATCTATACAAACTTCCAAGACGAATCATTGGCTTATACAAAACGTCCAAGACGGATCATAGACAAATAAAAGTTACTGAGGGTCAAAGTACATTTTTCCGATTTATCAAAATCATTGCTCAAAAGGAAACTCATTCATTCTTATCAAATCATTCTTTCAGAAACTTGCCCTAGCATAATTGCTCCGAAGATTTCAAGCACATTTTATCCTTTTGGAAACACTCATCAAGACACATAATTTATACAAAGCATAAGTTTCACAATTCCAAAGTATTTTATATGAAAATACCGCTATAAAGAAATTACTCACAGTGCTTGGTCGGATGATCCACTTTAATAGCTCAACCTGCAGAAACATAGCCAAGCATAACATTTCAAAACACATTGCCTTCAATTCACTCAATCAATTTTATTCGTTATGTAACCGTTCAATCGTTCCTAATCACTCTTTAATTTCTCTCATGTGTTTAAGGAAATAGCAAGAAATGAAAGGAAACTAAGTTAGGGTAAGAAATGGCATAAAACGGTTAAAGAGGAAATGAATAACACTCACTAATTTGAGCATATCTAATTGTGTACTTAGAATTTGAATGTAAGACTACCACCATTAGAAGCTAGACTTTGAGGGCTTGAGTTTAGGCTCAAGAATCGCTTAAAACGGAGTCCGGATGAAGGAGATATGCTTATTTGAAGTTACTAGATATAAAATTTGAAACATGGGTCAGCCGCAGTGTGCCCATCTTGACCGCTTCGGCGGTGACTAGGCCGCCGAGCAAAGGGGTCAAGCAGAATGCAATCTCATTTTTTTCTCATGTTCTCGCTGCAGAGTCCGTGGCCGCCAGGCGTCCAGGCAAACTCAAACAAATCCAAAATGGCTAAAAATGCAAAACACTCCAAACTCATTTCCAAGTTCAAATCAAAGCCAAACTCACTTAAAATCATGATACGTAAGCATGATACAAGTGTAATTCTACATTGAACTTATCAATCTTTCTTCAACAACAATTTCATTGTCTTATCTTTTCACAATTTCATGGTTTATATACACAAATTAAAAAATACATATATCCATGAATGATTTTCTCACAAATCTTGTTTATGTGCACCATCTAGTGTTTGTTTCATGGATCAATCATAAAAGTGAACTCAAATCAAATAATGGTGTAGAGATCAAGGTCTAATTTCATGCCTTAGCCCTAGTAACTACATAACTCCAAACCCTAGCTCAAAATTCCTAATTTCTTCATGATTTCTTGACAAGGATGAGTTAGAGACAAAGATTGTATATAAATTTTCATACCTTAACTCTAATCTATGGTTTTCCCCTTGATTTCCTTCAAATCCCTAGCTTTCTCCTCTTCATCTCTCTGTAACTCATACTTTGAGCTTTTTTCCCCCAAATGAAGAACAAAAGGCTAGTTATATATATATATATATATATATTTAACTCAAAAATCTTAATTTATTCATTACGAATCATAATTTTTCAAAATTTCACTAAAGGCTTTAAAAATCATGCTAATCATTGCTATGAAGTCGGTTTTTGTTTATCGCGTCTCTAAGGCCTTCAATTTCAGTTCAAAGTTTCGATTGTAACAAATATTCCTATTTTCAACAAATATTATTCCAAATTCACATAATTCGCATATTCAAACTTCCAAATTCATATCAAACACATAATCACGTGCGTAATTAAGCATAGTACGGGTTGGGGTATTACAATGGCGGAGATCATACATTGAATGAATTTAGACTACCTTTCTTTGAAAAATGTTTAATTACTATGAAAGTTTATCTTGTAAGTGAGGTGAATGATATAAATTAAAAGTTGATGGAATGTGAGTCACACCTAAAATAATTGTGATCCATAAATGTAGTGGGTATGTAGAATTGTTGTTTTACTTTTACACTTTGCTATAGGGCTGAGGAAAAAAAAAAAAAAAAAAATTCACAAACTAATACAATCCAGACCAAAACGCATAGTTTGATTTGATTTCCTTAATGAATTGTTTCATCTTGGTTCTTCAAAATAGGTGAATTGTATTTCACGATTTGGCCTGTAGTTTTACAATTATGAATCCAATTTTGAACTGAATATATATATGATGATAACTATCTCAAGTTTAAAATTTGAAATTGACCATAATGTTAGGGCCCGTGGGGCCACCATGAGTTCTATTTCGATAATTTAAATAATTTATTTTGTAGAGTCTTCTGTTTATATCATTTATAAAATAAATTATATCTATCCAATAGTCCTAACATTTTCATTATATCGCATTTATCTCAAAAAAATGAAACTAAAAATGGATAGTCTTTTTTTAAAAACATATTTATTGTTTTTTTTTTTTTTTTTGAGACAAATGTGATAAAATGAAAAATTACAATTATCGGATAGACCTAATTTTTTTCATAAATAATACATACGAAATGTTTTACAAAATGAACAGTTTAGATCTTTAAAAGGGACTTGTGGTGAGTCTCATTGGCCCTAATATGACAGCGAAGTTCAAATTTTGATATGAGAGAAGGTCAATCCTATATATATATATATATATATGATAAATAAGATATTTGAATAGTTATGATAAATAATATATATTTATATTTATAAATTGTAACTATTTATTCTTACAAATGTGCTATTGTCTAGTGATAGAACTACTTATAAATAATTATTTAGACAAATATTAAATTGTGAACAATATGAAGTGAATGTGAACAGTGGCAATTCTAAATTTTTTTGTAGATCCTCACTCAAACAATTTGAACTCCACAAATTCTACAAAATAATAATAATAATAATAACTTTTGAACTAGTTAAAATTTGAACTTCTCTACCTTCAAGTAAAATAAAATTTTAATATAATATTATCATCTTAACAAAAAAAAATAAAAATAAAAACATTACACACTTCTGCAATACGCAATCGTATTCAACAAGGTATCATTTTTTGAAATTACTGCATGATAATTTCATTAGTATCAAATACTTCATTTTAATGTACGTGATCAATCAATCATTCAACATTGATCTCTCATTTAATTTGAGTGTTGAGAAAAAAAATTGTAATAGAGAAGGATTATATTCCTAATGTGTTTTGATTCTAATGGATGAGATCCCTTCTTTTTAATATTGAGATCAATTAATTATCAAATAAAATTTTTACCATAAAAAAAAAAATTTCAAGGATTTTTGGTAGGATGATGGATGAATGGAAACCCCATCTCCCCCTAATGGTGGTGTCTTTGATTGTGAATAATGATAAGATTTTTAAAAATTGTGATTCTAAATTGAACTGAACTGCATTTTACTAGTTGTGTCTTTCAAAATTTTCATAGTTTAATCTAATTTCAAATTTAATGAAACCACATAACTATTGGTTGGTTTAGTAATTTACTCGAACAAATCCTGGTCACCCCTACTTTGCTGTGTAGAACTTTTCTGAATCATCATTGTTGGTGCAAATTTAGTTAATGAGATGGAAAGAGATAAAATAGAAAATAATTAGTATTATATCAAGGCGCGTTACAACGTCACTTTCCTTAAGACGATATTCGCCTTCATCAATTTTGTCGAATATGGTGTGCACCGGGTTATCCGCGAATCCGCCTCCAGGATACAATGAAGCCCAGTCTAAAGACTAATGTCTGACTACATTATGCACAAACGAAATCAGATCCCGAATACTTTTGGATTTTCTAATCCACCAAGTATAGAGGAAAATAATAATATGAATGTTATAAGGAAATTTTATGGATTTCATATAGGTGATTTCTATCCAATTTTCGACCCATTCTGCCTTTATATAGGCATGGGTTTGTGTCCCTTAGACCAAATGTCGTGTCTTTTAAATTAAAAAATGACACCCTTTAAATCTAAGAGTCATGTCTTTTGGTTTAAATCCAATAGTTACACTCCTAGTTTAAATCCAAAAGACATACTTTTTTGTTTAAACTCAATAGTTACACTTTTTGATTTAAACCCAAAAATCATCTCTTTAATCATTCATATAACTACATTATATACTCAAATATATATAAATATATTATGAAAATGTGCCAACAATCATTGGTCCTTACCTTTCTTCAACTGCTCAGCCTTTTAAGTCCACATTCTTCTACTTGCTCTGTCCCAAAATGGCAGAGACACTTTGTTTATCCCAATTAACACACCTGCAACAGAATCAGAAGCTTTTCATCTCTTCTCCTAACATCTTCCTATACTAACTCAAAACCCCATTTCTTCTTCTTCACTTGCACATTCAATGGCTTCAACCATTCCCAAACAATCTTCAGCCAAACAGCTTGGGGAGCTTCTCCAAGAGCAACAAGAGCCTTTTATCTTAGAAATCTACCTCCTTGAGAAAGGGTATATGAAAAACAAGTTGAATTTGCAGAGCGGTTTTCGCAATTCAAACAGCAGATTCTTGAACAAGCTTACTACCCAGGGTTCGAATAGGAGAAGAAAAGTTGTTCCAACTTGTCCTAAGATTGTAAGAGCTGTATTAAAAAAGCTTTTATCAATTATTAACAAACAGACAATGAAGAATTCTGTGGATGGAGATGGAGAATCTAGTGCTGAACAAGAAAAACCAGAATCAGATGGGCTTTCCTCCGCAAGCCTTCAAACTTGGCGATCTCCTATGTCACTCTCGGATCAAGAATTAAACATTAATTCGTTCTTCGAGAGTAATATAGAAGACGGGTTGAATTCTTTGCCGAGAGATAATGTATCAGTCACTGCAGACACTTGCCGATCCTTCAAACTTGGTGATGTTTTGCAAGAAAAAGAGGTAAAATTATTGTTATTTAATTTTCTCTTTTTTTCATTTATTTATTTATTATTTATTATTATTATTATTTGGTCACTGAAATTTTCTATGTAGTAGCATAATTCAACTTACAAAGTTCACAGGTTTTTACAGATGGAAAGCTTCAATGGGGATGTGGAGAAGACAAAAAGCAACTCAGTCCTGTGTCAGTACTAGAAGAAATACATTACAATGAAGACTCACTACTTCACAGCAAGAGTGAGTTTCTTTTTTTTGCTAAAAACTTAATGAAAGTACACCAATATGATCCAGCCTTTTCTGATTCTAACTCTGCTCAACTTGTTTGTTATGGATCAAACAGGACAAAGAAATGCCAACAAATACTCCATAATTGCAGTTCCCTTCAGTAATTTCGTCACCTGGTTTAATGAGCCAAGTTTTGAAGCCGAAAGGGTTTTGCAGGAACCAAAACAGCTTCTCTCAGAGTCCACGGATGTGAGGACATGGAGTAACACAACCCAACTGATGAATTTGGATTTTACAGCTTCAGTAGCAGAATGGAGTGATTTTGAGCCGCGGATTAGGGAAATCGGTGCAGAGATTGGAGATGCCATTTTAAATGATATCAGCAAGGAGATTGTTGCAGACATGATGGAACTTGTGGCACCTCATTTATGTCAACCTACTTAAAAAAGGTTCAGCTAATTCCTTTGTCTCTCTATTCCAATACACAGCCACAGGCACTGCATCTCTCTACTTGGACATGAATGGAGACAGAGATACCACCTGAAGTTTTTATTTATTTATTATTTTTAAATTTCTTTTTATTTTTTATTTTTTAGGGAAGTTGCATTCTATACTCGGGTATTCCTGAATTAGACAAGCAGTTTTTTCTTCTATTTTACCTCAGCATGTTCACTGGATTTCCAGATAAAAGTCTACTAGGACTTTGTTCTTTGCTTAGAGCAACACATAAGGAATATCCACATAGGACTTTTACTGCAGAGCCCTTGTACAATTTTATCTGTATATATATATACACATACATATATATTCTTGAACATATGAATCTCAACATGGATAAAGTGTTTTTTTTTATGTCTGGCCTTTTTGATCCTTCGGAACAACTGGATGAATTTAGTTGATCATTTTAGACAGCTTGATGATGGTAGACTCTATTTTATTTTTTTTAACTAACATAAACCTAATCCAATTATTGAGCTATGATACAATCAAATCCGAACCAACAAAATGTTGAATTGAATTGTAGCAAGTTTCTAGTGGGGTATGTTGAAGGCAAAACTAGGGGATGAATTGGTAGATGTTGATGTTTTAACCACCACTAAGAAAACAACAATGTTGTACTCTTTGAAAAACTGTTTAGATAAGTATTTAGAAAATAAAATGTATTCACCAGATTTATTTGAATGTATCTTTATCACATAAAATTTAAATTTGTATTATATATTTCGTTTTCTAATAATTTTTTTTTTGCAAGTTTGTGATCTTTCCAATAAGAAAAAGAATATCTTAGATAGATACATATAGGACAACCGATCATTTTCATTCGAGTGAAAGACGCTATTGTCCAAGCAATGCTTAAACACAAGTAATCTGACAAAAGTAAGGTATTTCATGGCATTTAAACCTCAAACACAGGTTTCACCGGCCTCTGGAATCTGAACTAAGCCTCAGTTGCCCCAAAGATATGTTTGAAATATAGTATTGACTTTTAAAATCGTAGAAGGTTGTATAATTTATGCTTTCGTTTTGGTGAAAAATATTTTTCAACAAAAATTTTAATTTTAATTTTTTGTAATAAATATTTTCTTATATTTGATTGAGTCATTGAAACAAAAATATTAGTAGTTGTATTAGTGATTGTGGGGTGGTGGTGGTGGTGGGGTGGAGTTCGCCAGTAGCAAAGGTGGCGGTGGTTAGTTGGAGTGGTGGCGGCGCAGTGCTAGTGTGATGGTGTTAGTAAGATTTTAGCTTGAAAATATTTTTTACTTTCAAAAGTGGAAAATATTGTCTAACTAAATAAATTTGTTTTCTTTTAATCATGAAAAATATTTTCTCTTAACTTCTGTTTTTTGTTATACCAAAATACAACCAAATATTAAAAAAAATATTTTACATTTTATTTTTTTTTTGTAGTGGTCCAGGTTAGATAACCCGACCTATTTTAATTTTGGTTGGGACACGTGGTTGTCCCGAGTGACTTTGACCATGTCTGGGTGGTTTGGACCCTTAGAATGTCTCGAGTTGGCTTGAGAACACGACCCAGAATTCTTGTCTTTGCTTGGTCGTGCCTGTGAGGGGTTGCGACCAAGCCGCGACCATTTTGGCCTTTAAGTTTGTTGGCTAGGGGAGGAGGTGCGTGGCCTGCGATGGGGGCTCATGGCCTTCATAGTCATGCCCGCGGTGTCCTTGGTCACACACACGACCAGGTTTGTCGTCTTAGTCACGGCCGAGGTGTGTTTTTCGCGCCCACAATCTTTCCGTTTTGATAAGTAACCAAAAGCTGAACATATCTATCTTTTGATTCAATCTTCTTCCTATCTCTCTCTTGGATGCCATTTTTCAACCCCTTTAAGCTTTTAAGCTTCAGTTTCATCTATTTTTATTCATTTTTTTCCCCTAGTTATACCAAAATGTAGAGCTCGGCAATGGCTTGCATTTAATTTGAGCGGATCATCTTTTTGTCGCCGATGATATTGGGGTTGTCTCCTCTTCGCTTTGAGAGGTAAGGATTTCTTTGCTCTTTCTCAATACCTTGTTATAGATAGACATATGGTAGTCTTACTACATTTAAAAGCATGTTTGTTAAAAGATTTTCCAAAAGCATGAAAGGAGGTTTAGGGTTTGAGTTTTGGAGTTGAAATTGTATGCAATTAAAACAAATTAACACACTTGTCAAAGTATCCAAAATATTCAAAAGTAGTAGCATATTAAACATAAGCAACGTATCAAATCCAAAACATCCAATATAAATACAAATTCCTTACAATCCGAAATTTCAAATATGTACACAATGAATTCCAAAAAAACTTCCAAGCTTGCAAATTCATAACAAACACTCCAATTGGTATATCATAGTTTTGAGACCAAGCATTTTATTACTAATATTTTAATGTTGTATTTTTTTTTTATATGTTTGACAGTGGCAATGGATGGAACATAGTTCAGGGAGTTTCAGAGGATTACATTTTGAATTTGCAAGCTTTGGCACGACTTCTATAACCGAGAGTTCAATAGGAGTTTGGTTTGTTTCTAGAAGTTTATATAGACTTTAGTGAGGTGCTTGTGCTAAATTTTAGTTGGTTTGGTGGCTATTTTATAATCTTAGCCCCAAACAAGCCATAATTAAGCCTTAGGTTTTGCAAATTTTTGAACATTCTAATAGGAATTCTATAATGTCCCTAAATAACAATAACAAATAATCCCATAAAGTACACTGGTTATGATGAAACTAATAAAATTTCATTCTTTCATTAATTCACTTGATAAAATCACAAAAGGTATCACATCCGTTATACATTTATGCAATATACACATGGTGATATATAGAAAATGAAAGGAAATACGAATAAATTCATGCGTTAATGGCTACATATTTCTAAGACGATACTTAGTTACAACAAAAGTAGATCAAGCCCAAAATAAATACAAAGCTTGAGGCTTTTACAAAAATATTTACAATAAAAGAAAGACAAATGAGCCTTCAGCTCTAAGGTCCTCCCAAGCTAAATCCTTGATGGAGGCATACCATAAGCACATGAAAGTTGGTTTCCACATAGGTTAAGCTAAGGCCTAGTAGAGAATAACTTAACACATTGTATGATGTTTAACAAAGTCATATGGTGAACGCATATGGATGCCATTTACCAAAGCGTTACATTTTTATCTTTTAAAATAATGCAATGCCATGATTATAATTCAATTCGTAAAACAATACTTTTTAAATCAGAAAATGGAGCAGTGGATACACAACATTGGGAATCTCTAGATACATGTCTGCCAGTAGGCTACAAACACTACCAAAGCCATTTTACTTGCACTAACTGGAAGGATCGAAACCTAACTGCGCAGGTTTCTAGACTTTCACTAAAGACACATAGGCCAACATAGATAATACTACAACCACAGCTCCTAACTAGATTTACCAAGGTAATCACCTATTTTTCTCAAAATGATACATTTTCATTGTACAAATATGAAACAATGTTCAATGCAAGATGTATGAGTAATTGGTTTCAATTAACTTAATCCTCATGTAATTTCTACAACAATCAAAGTTATCCTCCACCGATAGCCCAAAATAGATATCTCTGTACAAAAGATAAATCTCCAAACAATAGGTATAATTTCATAATCTCAATATAGGAGTGACAATACATATTCAAGTCCACCCTCAACAGATACATTCATTTCATCATTTCAAAAACTCAACATCTTTCCCTTTATATAGTTCAAAAACTAATGATTTTCAACAAAACATCTATTCCTTTCAAAAACACATTTAAAGGAGAGATTTTCAAGATTTCAATCTAACTTATCAATATAACCATCTTCACAACATTTCTCGTGAATCCATTTGAAAACCCCTCTATTATACTCCCGAAGACCAAACCCAAATCAAACTCTAAATCAAACTCACAACTCCCAAATTATTACACTTTTCAAGGAACAAATAATAAAACTAAGAATTATACAAAGAGGTTGAAGAAATCCCTACATCAAGATTAGAAGGAGAGAAAAATAAGACCTGATATTCCGTGGAGCTGAAAACTAAAACTTTTCTGATTAGAATTTTACCTCTATGAGCTCTACATTTTTTTCGAAAGCACTACGGTGGCAAGACCAATGGATTTCAGTATATACGAATGTTTAGACAAGAACTAGAGAGAGAGAGAGACTGAAGAAATTTGGTAAAGTTACTTTTTAGAGAGGGAGATATCAAAAGTGAAGAAAAAGATCTTTTTCCCATACTGATATCCGCACATACTACTCGGGTGACCAAAATATCGCTAGAGTGTCAGACACAAAGAACAGCTCGAGCGACCCAGACATGGCTCGAGCGCATAATGGCCCCCTCTCAGTAGTCCTGACCCGCAAAGATACTGCTTGAGCAACAAATAAGATAATCTCAGACAATGGCTTACACTTCAAAAAAGAGGTGGTAGATCTACTTGAGAAGTACAATGTGACTTTTCATAAGTCATCAACATATAGGCCATAGACCAATGGAGCCGTTGAAACCGCAAACAAGAATATCAAGAACATTCTACGAAACATGGTGGAAACCTACAAGGACTGACCAGATAAACTACCTTTTGCACTCTGGGGTTATAGAACGCCAATTCAAACATCTACAGAGGCAACCCCTTACTCTTTGGTATATAGAATGGAAGCTATTTTGCTGATCGAGATTGAAGTACCGTCGCTAAGTGAATGTAGTTATGGGCATTTATGATCTTCTTGATTCGGGGCTGTACGACTTAAGGATTGATTCCATGTGTATCTAGTATTGACCATCCGCAAAAATTTATTTTGGAAAGTTCTAATGAAGTTGATTTTCTCAAAATTTTACTTTTTGCAACACAAACTATTCTTTGGACCAAAAAGAAAAATTTTTAGTACTCACAACTTTAATTACATAATTGATGGGCCGTTTCACACACTAAAAATAAACAGTAAACTATACCAAATTCCTTAGAATAATGGTAAGTCCAGGTATCGATCCACAGGGACAAACGAAAAATTAAACCAATTTAATTGTTAAATTCCTAAATTAATTTTGATGAAAAAGTTGTTCATAACTTAATGATAATTAAATTAAACAAAGCGAATAAACTAACAATTATAAATAAAGATGAATTTACTGATTTTGGGAAAAACCTTGGGTAATAAATTCACCACTAGTTATATAAATACGATTTTAATTTGAAAATCAATTATGTTATGGTTCGAACAAAATAATACTTTGCAACTACAAGTTCGAAACATTTATCAAGAGAATTAACAAGTTCAATGTATAGGCACGAACCATTTCAAGTAGTATGAATCATTCGCTTTAAATTAGGGTAGCAACATGACTCATCCCTCATAGTATGGCTCATCTCATACCTTGAACATAAAAGAACAGAAAACCATTGTATGGAATGCATTCAATAATCACAGAAAGCAGAATACTCGAACAAATAATGAAAAACTATATTAGAAAACTTCTTGAGAACCATACAATTGTTCAAACCATTACATAAAAGAAAACCAAAAAGAAAACCTATTTACCTGGCTAGGGTTTCATCAAAACCCTAGAAAAGAAGAGCCTAGCCACTCGTGGAGGTGTGGAAAGAAGTAGAAGAAAAAGAAGCCTCCATGAAACTATCCTTGAAGCTTGAGAATTCCCTTTATTCAAACCCTGGCCTCTCATTTTCTTTGAAATATTTTTGACCCCTAAAAACAGCCTATTTTCTTCTTTTTATTCCTAGTTGAACAGGCTAAAATTTTCACGTAGGTAACCCTAGGTAGGCCACTCGAGCGGTGCTGGGCAACACGTGCGGTGAGGTGGCAGGCCGGGTATTTTCACTATTCGAATGGAGAATTTGCTTTTGCGCTACTTTTTTTCTTGAATTTGTGTGTTGCCTTCCAAATCTGTACAAGTGCACAAAACATATTATCTCCACCAAATAAACAAAATTCAAAGACTATAAATGTAACTTAAGCAGCCTCAATGTGGTACCTTTCAACCTACATCAATGATTTCAACACAAGTACACCCTTTAACTCTCAGGTTAAATCAAAGTTGCTTTTACATCATAAAACTTGAAAAGAAAAGTCAAAGCAATAAATTAGGGGCACAGATAAGTCAGGTAGTGGTCCTCTGCCTCCTGCTTGCACTCGTGGAAGTCTCTGCCGCCAAAGATGGTCTGACCTGTGTCTTGTCCTCAAGCCAGGCCAAGCAACCATCAGAAAAGGCACAATTGAAGCTAGTACCAGGGGCTAAAAGCTCTCACATCCTCTAAGCAGTAAGGTATCGAGCTACGTGTGAAGCAGAACTGAAAATGAAATAGGGTATTCGACCCTCTCATTTGGACGGGTCTAATTATGCCCAAACTGGCGTTTAAATCAGAATAAAAAGTAGAAAACACAGTGTGTAAGGCCAATCAACTGTATTCCCGATTGGTTGGACATGCTGTATCTCATCTTGGACAAGTTAAGCCAAGGGCATCGCCGAGTGATGTCAGTTGCGTCTTTTGTTTCTGGCAAGTGTAAATAGGTGTGTTTAGGTTGTTTTTACTTTGCTTTTCCTTCGTTGAGTCATATTTTGGACAGTCGTAGGCTCAATATTCGATTAAGAACTCATTCAAATGTGATCGTTCTCAGTTTCAAATTAAAAAATGCAGTCATTTTTTATGCAAATGTTGTGCCATTCTCGAGATGCTACGCAAAACAAAAATGCTTTCATTTATAAACTACAGGGTTTGACCCCGATTATAGTTTTTACAAAAGAGAAAATACAAGTTTTCAAAAGCAAATAGTAAAGAAACTATTTGAAGCTATACAAAATAAAAGGGAAAAAAAGAAGAGTGCAAAAGCAATGTCCGCTAAGTCAGGTGTGTCAGGAAGCCCTCTTTATCGTCTTATGAGACTTAGGATCACTGTCACTATCGGCAACACTATCATTGGAAGACTGTGACTCCGAGCCCAAATCATCTTCTCTATTCTCAGACTCAGAGCGCTCACTAGCGATCTCCTCAGTGTCTCTGTTTTCAGTGTCCTCGCCAGTCAAAGTCCTCTTAGTGGACGAAGAAGCCCCTTACACTCAGGACTCGCTATCTCCACTCTAACTCTGGCTACGACTCTGGACACCTCTGCCCCTATCTCTACCTTTACCCTCATCCCTACCGCGTATAGAGGCCTGTTTGTCTCCCTTCCCCACAGTTAGAGGGGGTGCCACAGGTACCGTTGGTGTAAGCAGAGGTTGAGAGAATTTGCAAGAAATAGAGTATCAGTACAGTTTGGTGCAGGAATAGTATGAATATAGTTCAAGTAAATCAGTGCATGCCAGATGTGGAAAATGAGGTACTTGATGACTGTGGTAGGCGAGTAGGGCCTCCTTCCTCTGTACCATGTGGACCAAGGAGTTGACCAACTAAATGAGGCCGTCCACGTAGCCCACTAGCACCTACAAGTGAGTTGAACATCAATATACAGAAAAAGGGAATGTGAAATACAAACTGCAAGACAAAGTGCATACTTGCTGGACGTCGAGGTCCCTAACATACTCGCGCTCCTCCGGGTACTCAATCGGAATCTAGTGGGTTGTCTCGTTCGACCACCAGTATATGATCGTGGTCGGGATCACGGGGAGACAGGCTACATGAATGTCGGGGTAGCCCCTCCAACATCAGGCTTAGTTGCACGAGCAGCACCTCTAGTGGTGGGTACATCTGTGGCACCACTTGCGCGAGCTCTGGCCAGAGGTGGCATAAGGTGTGTCCTGATGAAGGCAGTGTAGTCCCCAACTGCACAGAACAGATCAGTATCCTACCTCACCATGAATTACGATAGCCTCGATAGGAAGGCTATCAATGGTCCTCATAGATAACAGAGGGGAAGTAGGAACAACGAGGTCGAGTAAACCTGGGGTTTGGCATATAAAGCACTCCCCCAGGTACCAAGTCCTGCAGAAGAGACCCTCCAATAGAATCCACAACTGGGAGGTATCCCAGGACTCGGCGTACTCATCCCTTGTCCTTACAGGCATGACCATCCATGGCTGCCAAGTGACTTGCAAACAGAGGATGCATAGTTGAAGTTAGTTGTCAAAGTATGGGCCAAAGCAATAAAGATGGAACCAAAGTAATAGAGATGGAATGGAATGGAATGGGTATGGGTTTTAGAGTACCTCGTGTGTCGTCACAATATTGAAGAAGCGGCGATAGTAGGCGAATGTGGTGACACAGCGGCGCTGATGGTAGCATCTACCATCATATAACCTTGAGTGAGGCATAACCACTACCATATCATCACTTGGAACCGGGGCAAGAGTGAGAAAGTAAGCATATATCCAGAGCTGCAAGAGGAGAACAGTTTGTGAGTTAACAGGTTGCAAACAGAACTATAGGTAGAAAATGCAAAGTAGAAAGCATAGTTTATAACAAATTTGAAATAGAAGTGCAAGACTTACCTCTCAGGCTTTCTAGTAGCCGCCAACTATGTTCCCCCTCTAGTGGGAATTGGAGCTCATGTAGTCGTACAGGGTGGTGAGGTCAGCACCACCCCAGTCATAGTAGCGCACTAGGGGTAACACCACCAAAGTGCTGAGCAGACACAAACCCACGGTGTTCCACCTGTTCGCGAACAAGGTGGTACCGATGAGATAGATTAGAAATCTGTAGGTGTATTGCTCCATCTGCTCCTCAGTCTTCGGCTAGCTCCCGTGGAAGTGGTCGTAAAACTAGATGTACCTTACTATAGATGGTCTATCCAAGGGAGGGCGTGCTCCCAAAAGATGGACCCAGGCGGCCTGCCACTGGCCCATGTCTAGATTAAAGGAAATCAGATCACTCCCTACTTGTGGCCCCATGATCATGGAGAAGTGGAAGGAGTTGGTGGTGTCCCACCACCTTTCCACCAGGGCATTGAGTAAGGGCCGGCTCGCCTATAGCCATGAGAGCCTAGAATCAAATAGGCCGAAGCTTGCCTCGTCAACCATCTCTTGAACTCTAGCAGGGAGCTCTTGGTACCAGTCCCTCACTGTCACCACGCCGTAGCCCTCCAAGCATAGGTGTCACCCTGTGTTGAAAGAAGAATTTGTTAAATGCATGGCTAGTTGAAAGATTGTAATGAATGTCAAAGCAAGCAAAGTGCATAAAAGGGATGAAAGTTCTTACCTCAGAAGCATCATGGGAGAGGTGCGCTCTTGTAAGAGGAAGTCCTCAGGCATGCCCCAAGCAAAGTCCTCAGGCACATTCCAAGCAAAGTCCTAAAATCTCAGTATGCCACCAGGGGCCATCACGTGTGTACGTGGGTGGTAAGTGCCTGGGTCGAATGGCTCACCCTCAGTGGTTGTAGCTTAGGCTCAAGCTCTGGAGGGTAAATCTCCTCTGCGACGATGTCAACAGTAATGTCCTCTGTTGCTCTGTCGGCCTCCTCTATCATCGGATCCTTTACACTCACGACAGGCAGAGGAATAGTTACCTCAGAAAGAGCACTACCACGTGGAATATCATTAGCCATGGAGAATGTGGTGGGTGGTGAGAGAAAAGTAAGAAAAATGAGAGAAATAGGGAAAAGCCCCAAAACCAAACCTTAGAAGAGAGAAAGTGAGGAGAAAAATGAAAATGTAAGAGTGAGTACACGGAAACCAAGGAAAACCCATGAAAAAACAAGAAAAAAATAATGAGAAACTCAAAAACTCAACGAAATCAAAATCCAATCGGTTCAAAATGTAGAGGGCCAAAAGGATTTTACGAATAAAGTTCGCGTGGGTCGTTGGGTAAAGTGGGTCAAATGAAAATCTAGAGAGAAAGAGAGAGTCTAGAGAAAGAGAAGGGAGGGATTTCGAATGTGTTGGTGTGAAACAAAGGGCCAAAACCATGTATTAAAGGGCCACGGGTGTGAAAACTCGTAATTACCCCCGTAACTGCAACAGTTGGCCGGTTGGCTAATATGTTGTGTGACCGGCTCTTATTTTGGCTAGCTAACTGTTTTGAAGTGTTCCAGAGTGTTTTGAAGTGTTCCAAAGTGTTCTGAAGTGTTTTGTGGGACTTTTGCCTGGTTTGGGGCATGGGTGTTCTTGTTTAAAGTAGAAAATTGGAGTCTTTTAGGGTGCTTCAGTTGTAGAAAATTCTGAAATTTAGTTCCGAATGCATCGTTTTGGGTCTTGCCATTTCTTCAAAGCATGAATGTGCCTCAGCCTCAAGCTCAAGCAGGTTTTACCCTTTTTTCAGTATGTGAAAACCTTTTAACTGTGAGTTGAAGGTAGAAGTGTGAAAAATAGAAAAAGAAGAGGAAGATCCCCAGCAGAACAGGGTTGTTCGTCGCCACTTCCCCCTATGAGGTGTTTTCGAAGCCACTGTTCCTTGTTTATCTTTTTTATTATGTTGCATGTTATGTTGCATGGAACATGCACCACTTTGTATTTTGCATTCATAGCTATTCATCCCATTGTATCTACCTTTATCACCCGACGGTGTGATTTGGCTTATTGCATGCATTAGGCTTGCATTTCTCACATCTTTTCTGCATGAAATGTAGTTAGGCTTGCATTTCTCACCTCCTCTCTGTGCAAAGTAAAGTTTGGCTTATTCTCTTTTACCTTTTTTGTGTGAAGAGTAGTTTGGCTTGCGCCATCCACCTTTTCTGTGCGAAGCGTAGTTTGGCATGGATCTTTTACCATTTCCATGCGAAGCATAGTTTGGCTTGCACTCTCCACCCTTTTTGCGAGAAGCGTAGTTTGGCATGGAGCTTTTACCCTTTCTGTGCGAAGCGTAGTTTGGCTTGCGCCCTTTACCCTTTCTGTGCAAAGCGTAGTTTAGCATAGGGCTTTGACCCTTTCTGCATGAAGCATAGTTTGGCTTGTACCCCTTTTACCCTCTTTGTGCGAAGAGTAATTTGGCTTGTACCTCTTTTACCATTTCTGCGCGAAGCATGGTTTGGCTTGCATCTGTTCACTCTTTCTACGCGAGACCTAGTTTCGCTAACCTTCCTTCTCTTTGTGTGAGATACGGTTAGATAAGCTTGTTAGTTACGCCACCTTTGTACCCTTTTCGCGTTAAATATGTTAGGATGTTGATTTACCTAGTTAAAACCTTTCCTCTCGTCGTATGAGATACAGTTAAATACGCCTGTTAGTTACACCATTTTTCCTCCTTTCAAGTGAAACGTGTTTGGAATTGACCTTTGCTTACTCCTTTCCGTGTGAGACACGGTTGGACCTATTTGATTTAAGCTTGAAGCTTGTTTCCTATGCTATCATCTATTTATTACTCATTGCATTGTCTTGTATGATCATGGATTTTCAAATATAATCGGCTTCGCCAAGCATGTAAGTCCAGCTTCCAAGTGTATTCTCGAGCATGTCATTTGCAGTTTGCCCTTGAACTATGCTAGTTTGATTCCTGGCAAAGGGATACGTAGGCAACTTTTGGATTCAACCAATTACATTTACATTTTGTTTGTTTGCCCAAGTCTTACGGCCTTGTCAAATAGGTCATCTTCAGGCTTTGACATTCACTCACATCATGAAATGACTTCGAGCTCTGTCAAAGAGGGGCAACTGTAGACATCCCATTTTGACTACCCTTAAGACTTGGACGCTTCACTTTGAATACTCGATGATGAAATGTTATGCCGTGCAATCATTTCAATTCTTCAGCAAAAGGATTTAGTTTCAAGCCTTAAAACCTAAACCTTGCATCCCTTTTGGACCAAAATCTTATTTTTTCTAGCCCGACCACTCAGAGAACAGCTGGCCAGCAGATGGCCGGCAGGCCATTTTGATTGGGCCAGCCATATATCCTTATGGCCGGCCAACCATATTCAACGTAGCAGATATTTTAACAGCTGCCAGCTGCTTCTATGCACATGCATTGGACCAGCTATCCTTTTTATAGATATTTTCGACGTGAGAAGCTATTTTTCTATAAATACAACACCCCCCTCATTATTTGAGGTTAGAAAAATTCTCCAAGAGCCTATAGCTTGCCCAACCATCTTCTTTACCCTCTTGCAATACACATACACAATAGATACACCGTACAAGCTTGAACTTGAAGCCTTTGCTGAGGTTCTTAAACACAATTTCAACTCCTTGAGAGTGTTTAGCTTGTAGTTTGTGAACTAAGAAGAACATCCTCTCTTTCTAGAGGTGATCTTTGAACTCTTTCATCATCTTTTTACTCTCTTTTTCTTGTATTTACATAGTGATTTTAGAGTTGTTTTTAAGCTTGACATGGATAGGCTCATAAAGGCCACAGCCCACAGTGAACAAACCCAAGCCCACCATTTGGACCCCATTGCATAACCCGATTGGTAAAGTCCAGGACAGCTGAAGGCCAACTTGGCGTGAAGGGCCAATGGCATTCGGACACACGGCAGGTGTAGAACAGGCCACATCAGCAGACAAAGATCTGTAAAGTGATTGCCACAACACATCACCATTAATGCAGCCCATCACAGCATTTATTATGACAACACCTCCCCGTCGGAATAGCGCCTCCTTACCCTGAACAAGGTAAGCTACAGCACAGGCTTTCGGCGAGGGGGGCACGTCGGAAGAGACAGTGAAATGATTACCAAAGGATACAAGCAAACATCGAAGACAAGAAGAAGGTTAAGCTTTCTATCTCCAACCTCTCTCTACATACTTCATCTCTCTCTCTACTTGCTAGCTTGCCCGTCGGAGGGTTTGCTGGGGGACTACCCCGTTCCCCATTGAACTTACTTGCAGGTCATCTAGTGGGCTTCGCCACTCGGACGCGGGCTCGAGGAGCTTGGATCGGTCCAGTCCATCTACCGGGAACGAACTGCATCATCAGTTGGCGCCGTCTATGGGAACTGGTTTTTCCGTGCGCCAGTTGTGTTCATTGCTGCCGGAGACCCTGTTCCACTAACCTTTTCATCTCATCCATCAAGGTGTATGGTCACGACTAGATCCATGGCTTCCCACCATAATGCTGCCGACCACCAAACCGACCCTCCCAATCTAGACAACCCACTACAGTATTTCATCGAACTTATCAACAGTATCAACCGCATGGCCGAGCAAAACCAGACCCTAATAAATGCTCTACTCCAAAGAAACCTCCACATTCCACCACCACCACCTCCAGATATTCCACCCAATCCAGAACGAACTCCGAGCCATACTGTCCCACAATCCAATCCACCTAGCTTGGGAGGTTTGCAACCTCCTCACCCGTATATAAATCCACCACCTCCACCCCTACGCCCATCGGTCGCCACACCAGCCCTCGAGGGAGAGGCCAGCAGCGTCCAACACCTATCTCCCTCTGGTGGTGACAACATTCCCCTTTGGGACGTAGAGCTCTGAGCCATGAAGCTCCAATTCCAAGGAGTTATGCAGAACATTCAGCATTAGCCCTCCGCTACGGAAAACTCTCCATTTGTTGCCTCCATCCGAGAGAAACCCCTGCCTGCCAAGTTCAAAATGCCCTCCATCGACTTCTTTGACGGGACGACGGACCCGGTCGACCATCTGGAGACCCGCCGCACCCTTATGATTCTCCATGCCTTCCCTGACGAGATCATGTGCCGAGCTTTTCCCGTGACACTGAAGGGGTCAGCTCGACTGTGGTTTAGCCAGTTACTACCAGACTCTGTCTCCGCCTTTCAGTATCTCAGTGACTCTTTCCTGAGCCATTTTATCGGAGCCCAGCACCAGCGATGCCCGGCCACCCAAGGACAGTTACCTTCTTCCCCACATCGATCTGCTTGTCGACGCCACAGTCGGTCATTAGATGCTCAGTTTCATGGATACTTTTTATGGATACAACCAAATCTTGATGCACCCTTCCGACCAAGAACATACCTCTTTCATTACTGATCGAGGTACTTACCACTACCGCGTGATGCCGTTCAGACTAAAGAATGCTGGGGCCACCTACCAACGGCTAGTCAATGCAGTTTTCCAACACCAGATAGGTCGGAACATGGAAGTATACGTCGACGACATGCTGTTCAAGAGCAAACTCTCCATTGATCATCTGTTTGACCTCCGAGAAACCTTCACCACCCTCCGCAAGTACCAAATGAAACTCAACCCAGAGAAGTGTGCCTTCGGCGTTGGATCTGGAAAGTTCTTGGGTTTTATGGTCAGCCAGCGCGGCATTGAAGCCAATCCCGAGAAGATCAAGGCCTTGATTGAAATGTAGTCACCCAGAATGGTCAAAGAAGTTCAAAGACTCACCGGCCGAGTGGCGGCCCTCAACCGCTTCATCTCCCGCGCAACAGATAAGTGCTTACCATTCTTCAAAGTTCTTCGGCAGACTTTTGAATGGACAACCGAATCCGAAGAGGCTTTTTAGCAGTTAAAGCAATGCATGGCCAACCCTCTCCCTCCTTTCACAGGCAGTTACGGGCGAACCCCTCTTCCTCTATCTAGCAGTGTCAAGCACCGCAGTCAGTGCAGCTCTTATCAGGGAAGACGGCTCAGTCCAACGGCCGGTCTACTACATCAGTCGAGCTCTCAGGGGAGCAGAGCAGAATTACCAATTGCTAGAAAAATTGTCCCTGGCCTTGGTCACCGCTTCCAGATGACTTCGTCGTTACTTCCAAGCCCATTCCATAGTGGTCCTCACCGACCAACCCCTGAAGAAGGTTATGCAGCAACCAGAACTTTTTGGCCGACTTATGCAGTGGTCAGTAAAACTCAGCCAGTTTGATATCTCCTATCACCCTCGAACAGCAATCAAGGGACAGGCCATAGCCGATTTCATCTTGGAGTTCACCAACCCGACCCCAACTACTGCCTCTCCACCCCCACTAACTCCTGCCAAGCCAAAAGACCCCCATTCTTGGACTTTCAACGTTGACGGGTCATCCCGCAGGAAAGGTAGTGGGGCTGGCCTCATCCTCACCTCCCCTGAGGGTGGCTATTTCAAATGTGCTCTCCGCCTCTTGTTTGATGCCAACGACAATGAGGCCGAATATGAGGCCCTGATAGCGGGACTTCGCCTTGCCAAGGACATCAGTGTCAGCCACATTCGGGTGTTCAGTGACTCCCAGCTCATCGTCGGCCAGATCACGGGGGAATTCGACGCCAAGGAGGACACAATGCGGGCTTACAGAGATCTAGCACTCCCTCTTGTCCGCCTCTTCAATACCTTCCATATCAAGCACATACCTTGGGCAGAAAACTCCAAGGCAGATGAAATGGCTCAGTTGGCCTCTGCAAACCAGTCCGACCTCAGCCACGGCGTCCGCCTTGAATACCTAGCCTACCCAGCCATCTCACCCGACTTTCAAGAAGTGCAGTTCCTCCAAAATGAACCCATCCCTTGGGCATCCGACATCCTCCTATTCTTGACAACAGGAGAACTCCCAGTTGACCAACAGCAGGCTGCCAAGGTGAGGGCTTGGTCGTCCAACTACGTCCTGGTCAGTGGCGTCTTGTACAAACGTGGTTTTTCACGACCATATTTGCGATGCCTCAACCGGGCCCAAGCAACCTATGTAATGCAAGAAATCCATGAGGGAATTTGTGGCAATCATTCAGGTGGCAGGTCTTTAGCCCACAAAATACTCCGTACTGGTTATTTCTGGCCGACTCTCAATCAAGATGCCACTGATTTTGTGCTCAAATGCGACAAGTGTCAGCGCTTTGCCAACATCCCCCATGCCCCTCCTACTGAACTGATCACACTCTGCAGCCCCTACCCGTTCGCCAAATGGGGGATCGACCTAGTTGGTCCACTTCCCACCGGCCGAGGCCAGACCAAGTTCGCGATTGTCGCCATCGATTACTTCACCAAGTGGGTAGAGGCAGAACCCCTTGCGACCATCACTGAGCGCAACACAACCAGGTTCATCTGGCAATTGATCGTTTGCAGATTCGGCGTCCCTCAGGCCATTATTTCCGACAACGGCAAACAATTCGACAACGCTAAATACAGGAAGTTCTGTGCCGACCTCCAGATTCAACCATGTTTCTCTTCCCCCGGTCATCCCCAAGCCAATGGCCAAGTTGAGGTCACCAACCGTTCTCTCCTAAAGATCATCAAGACTAAACTTAAAGCTGCTAAGGGACTTTGCGCTGAGGAATTACCAAACGTGCTATGGGCCTACCGCACCACTGCTCGGACTCCCACTAGGGAAACCCCTTTTCGTCTAACATATGGCGTTGAGGCGGTTATTCCAGTGGAAGTCGGTCTGCCTACTCCCAGGGTTTTACATCCGGATCCACCACTCACCGAAGAACTCCGTAGGGCTGACCTAGATCTAATTGAAGAACTTAGGGAGACTACTGTTGTCAGATTGGCCTCATACCAACAGAAAATGAGAACACACTACAATCGCAAAGTCCGACCAAGGGAGTTTGCTGTTGGGGACCTTGTCTTGAGAGAAGCAACCCTCGCCACCAAGAATCCGATTGAAGGAAAATTGGCAGCCAAATGGGAGGGACCTTGCGTTGTGAAAGCCAGACCACGTCCAGGCACTTACTGACTTTAGGATCTGGAAGGTCGAGACCTCCCGCACCCTTGGAACGCCGAACACTTAAAACGTTACTTTCAATAAAGTACTACTTTTGTATTGCTCAATTATTGTATTTTCTTTTCGAAAAAATCATACGTTTAGACATTCTTGTCATCCTGTCGTGCAAATGTAACTTTTTGACATTTATGTACCTCGGTCGTCTATTTGGTGTCTCAATGACGTTTTGGTTACAGTAGCAAAAAGCCTCAGCCAGACTGAGCACTAAAAGCCACAGCCAGACTGAGCACTAAAAGCCTCAGCCAGACTGAGTACTCAAAGCCTCAGCTAGACTGAGCACTAAAAGCCTCAGCCAGATTGAGCACTCAAAGTCTCGTCCAGACCGAGCACTAAAAGCCTCAGCTAGACTGAGCACTCAAAGCCTCAACCAGACTGAGCACTAAAAGCTTCAGCCAAACTGAGCACTCAAAGCCTCGTCCAGACCGAGCACTAAAAGCCTCAGCCAAATTGAGCACTCACAGCCTCAGCCAGACTAAGCACAAAAGCCCCAGCCAGACTCAGCTTGATGCACTCGGCCAGACCGATCCCCACCTAGACCAAGCATTATAGGTCTCAATCAAACTGAGTGCTACCATTGCTGACCCAGAGTGAGTTACTTGCAACATTAATTCCGGGTCCAAACCGAGATAATCCTATCACCAATGAAACTTCATAATTATGGCATTAGCAAGACACTCAGTCACTATTTGACACCTAGTCACAATTCCAGGCCAAAGTTTTTACACCACTTTTTACTTAGTCAAATTTCAAAGATGTCCTCACGTGTTTCATTTACTAATCAGATTATTTCCTCCCCTATTTAGAGTAACTCCAAGAAACCACTCTCTTGAGCATTAGGGTGTTCTTTACTTTGCTCTGCATTGAATTTTTGTACAAGTCCAATTTTACTTTGCATTGAGCTGTTATACGACTCCAACTTTACCCCATATTGTATTTTTACAACTCCAATTCCACTTTGTGCCAAGGAGTTCCTGAATTTAGTCCACACTGATTCATACACAAGTAAAGGCAATCGACTGAAAACACAGTTGACATTTTATTCATTCACAAATGTATACACAAGTTCATTACATCAATTCAAAAAAAATAATAATAATAATAATAAGTGAATACAAAAAATCATAATAAACAAGATCTCCCCCAGTCACTCCTCTTCACTGGACGCAAGATCTTCCTCTTCAATGCCTTCATCAAGAGGGGTTTGGGCCACATCGTCTTCGCCAATTGTCACACTACTCAGGTCCAAGTTTGGGAATAGCTCTTCAGCTCTGCATTTGAACATCTTCCAGCCACTGTCCTAATACTCAACCATTTCGTGCTTATAGAAGTCTGACTGCTGGAAGCTCTCAATAACTTCGCTGTTCTGTCATAGAATGCGTCCTTGATGGGCCCGCCCCCCCAGCTTCTTGCCTAGCCAGATTGCTGGCGACAGCGGCGTCCACTGCCATTTGAAATTCGACAGACCCTTTGAATTGCTCCACCGCTGCGACACACAGATCGGGATAAACCGCCCTTTCAGAAGCTGCTTTCGCCCTCTCTTGGTCTAGCTCTTTCTGAAGGGTTGCCCTTTCAGATGCAGCCTTCGCTTTCTCCTCCTCCACCTCCTTCTTCAGGCCCTCATTCTTCGCCATCGCGCTTGTCCTCTCTGCTTCCAACTCCTTCTCCTCCGTCAGCCCCGCTCGGCCTCCAACTCCTTCTGCAGAACGCCAACCTTAGCATCTGCCTCATCCTTCTACCTCACCAACTCCTCATTATTGGTCATCGCCTCTTCATGCCGTTCGACGGCAACCACCCAGGCTGCTTGGGCCTCTTCCAACTTCTTTCGCTCGCTGGCCAGTTGGAACTCGAGCGACACAACCTGGCGGCGTGTGCTCTCCAGCTCTGACTTGGCCACTTGCAGGTCAGCATGGGCACTCTTCCAACTAGCGCTCTCCTCCTTCAATTTCGCAAGCTGAGCCTTGGCTTCCTCTGTCTTAAGTTAGGCAGCCCCCGCTTTCCTCAAGAGGGCCCCTGCTAAGGTAGTCACCTCCATTTGAGCGGAGCACAACCCCCTCAGCAGGTCTGCCTTGTTGAATCTGGATGCCGAACGTAGGGCTGCCTCTTCCACGATGCCCACCAAGCAGTTTGCCCCAGCTCTGGCTGGGCCTTCTTCTCCCTCCAGCTGCCCCGCTACCGCCCGAGCGTGATAAATCGCTGTGGTCAGGCTAACTCTTTCTCCTTGGGGGGCAGGTCCCCCCTGGGGCTGTTCCTCCCTCCTAAGTTCAGGGGCAACCCTACCGACCCCTATATCGACTGCTGCCACCACTGGCACAACCTCCCTCACTTCTGAGGCAACGTCTACCACCTTTGGGGTGCTTATTCTCTCCTCCCTCCCAGCAACCCCTCCCTCCTTGGCCAAACTGGCCTCCTCTGCCCTCCCTTCCTTCCTTCTTTTTTGGGTAGGCTTTTCCTCACTCCGCCTCAATCTCTTCTTCTTCTTCCCTACGCCCAATGCCTCCATCTCCTTCAAAGACCTCTCCTTCAAAGGGTCCCTTGGGGGCGGTCGTGGTATAAACTCCCCTAAGTCTTTCTCTCCCAAGGGTTTGGGGCGAGGGCGAATCCTCTCCCTTGCCACTGGTTGTGGTGGTCGGTCGCCTTGGGACTCTTTGAATTTTTGGGCTTTGACAAGGATGGCCTGATCCTCTGCCTCTTGAGCTTTTCTCCTTGCTTCCAATTCCGCTCGGTCGAGGTCCCCGCCGATCGGCTGTGGACCCAACCCTGCCTCAAACAGTGCAGACGACTGAACAAGCTCGTCCCACTTGGCTTTTTCCCTCTCCCTCCACTCCTTCACTTTTTTCACCTTCTCCTCTACTTCTGCCCCCAATTTTTGCTCCATCAACCTAGTGGGCACCTTCCAAATGGTACGCACTCCAACTCCTTCACTGGCACCCACGTAAAACCACCGTGGTCTCCACTCCTTGATCGACGAGGGCAACCCCGCCACCAGTCCTTTCCCAGTTGCTGCTTGCAGAGTCACCCAAGTCTCTTGCTGCCCCGAGGCCTTGTAGTACGCGAATCGTCCGCCGTCATGGCCTCTCCTTCATTCGCCTTTGGCCAGGCACTCGCACAAGCTAGCAAGATCTTCCAGGCATTGGGCATTAGTTGCCCTGGTGCTACCTCTAGATGGTTGAGCACATCCACCACTATTTGCGGCAATGGCAACCTCAAGCCCCCCTTCAGAGCTTCCTCATAAAGGGAAAACTGCCCTGGCCTCGCGTCCGATGGCCTCTCCGTCGACGTTAGCGAATAGCTCGCTCACGGAATCCGTATTTTTCCCGAATAGTCTCCAACTCCGCGGCAGTAATTGTGGATTTGTCAGCCTTAGTATGCCAATGATCTGGCTCTACCTGGCTTATTGGCCTTGGGGCCGCTATCATGGTGGACGCTTGAGATCGTACCACCAATTCCCCTACCGTCACCATTTGTGTCTCCGTCCTATATCATGCCGCTAACTCCTCTGCGTCCTCCTCACCCAGTGGGTCCACCCTCACATTCACAGCTCCTTCTTGTGCCATTTCTAGGGTATGTTTGCGAATCACTTCTGCTGCAGGTGCAAGAAAATTGAAGAAGTGTTGCAAAGGTGTATCGTGAGCAACAAATGAAGTAAGACTTGGAATGTTTTGGTTCTTTGTAAACAAGTAGGTGAATTGAATGATGCCAAAAGCCCATGGTTTGGCCGTATTCCAAGGATCCCAATTAATTTTCACCAGTTTGAAAACTTTTCAAATCATCTGCCAAAACTGTCTTTTCAACCCCATAATGACCTATCGTTTCATTTTTGCTCTAACGCCTAACTTACCCTCCACGATATTGCCACGTGTATGGCCACGATGCACTGCCTTCCCACCTTTCCCTGTCTTTTCCACTTCAAATCCTCATTTCACACGCCGCCTCTTGAGCCTCGCGCCCCTCCGCTCGGCCTTCATACGGTCAACCCTCCTCACGGTCGGCCTTCACGCGGTTGGCTCGTCCGCTCGGCCTTCACACGGTCAGCCCTCCTCACGGTCGGCCCACACGGTCGGCCTTCACGCGGTCGGCTCGTCTGCTCGGCCTTCACACGGTCAGCCCTTCTCACGGTCGGCTCACACAGTCGGCATTCACGCGGTCAACTCGTCTGTTCGACCTTCACACAGTCAGCCCTCCTTATGGTCGGCTCACACGGTCGGTCTTTACGCGGTCGACTCGTCCGCTCAGCCTTCACCCGGTCAGCCCTCCTCACGGTCGGCCTTCACGCGGTCGGCTCGTCCGCTCGGCCTTCACGCGGTCGGCCCTCCTCACGGTCAGCCTTCACGCGGTCGGCTCGTCCGCTCAGCCTTCACCTGGTCAGCACTCCTCACGATCGGCCCTCCCACTTGGCTCTCCTCGCGGTCGGCACTCCTTACGGCCGGCCTTCCCACTCGGTTCACTTCGCGGTCAGCACTCCTCGTGGTCGGCCCTCCCACTCGGCTCCCCTCGCGGTCGGCCCACCTCATGGTCGGTTTTGCCGCTCGGTCCCCCTCCACGGTCGGACCCGTTCCTGCTCGGTCCACTAACTCGACCCCCCTGACGGCCGGGCACATCTTCCTCATTACTATTCCCTTCGTTGGACTGAAGCTGCACTTAGGAATGGGGGACTACTGACATGGATAGGCCCATAAAGGCCACAACCCACAGTGAACAAACCCAAGCCCACCATTTGGACCCCATTGCATAACCCGGTTGGTAAAGTCCAGGACAGTTGGAGGCCAACTAGGCATGAAGGGCCAATGGCATTCGGACACACGGCAGGTATAGAACAGGCCACATCAGCAGACAGAGATCTGCAAAGTTATTGCCACAACACATCACCATTAATGTAGCCCATCACAGCATTTATTACGACAACACCTCCCTGCCGAACAAATACTTACCCCGAACAAGGTAAGCTATAGCACGTGCTTTCATGAGGGGGCACGCCGAAGAGACAGTGAAATGATTACCAAAGGATATAAGCAAGCATCGAAGACAAGAAGAAGGTTAAGCTTTCTATCTCCAACTTCTCTCTACATACTTCATCTCTCTTTCTACTTGCTAACTTGCCCGTCGGAGGGTTCGCTGGGGGACTACCCCGTTCCCCATTGAACTTACTTGCAGGTCATCTAGTGGGCTTCGCCACTCGGACGCGGGCTCGAGGAGCTTGGATCGGTCCAGTCCATCCACCGGGAACGAACTGCATCATCAAAGCTTAAGATGTGATTAAAGTGGGTGGGCTAGCCATCTTTCCATCGGCTAGCTCACTAGTGGTATATCCTTTGCTTTTTCCTTTATTTCTTTTTTACTTTCTTTTCATTTCTTTTGGTTCAATTTCAGTCCCTTTTAGCACTGTTTTAGGTTGTTTTTGTGTGATATGAATTGAATGTGGGATTATAAAAGGGTCATAGTCCTCCCTGCTACATGTGCTCTTACTTCCTATGCTTTGAATATTTGTGTTGTTGTATGTCCTTTCGGATTTGGCATGTTTAGAATATAGCGGCCAATCCGTTGAGTTGCTCATTTTTGCTTTCCTTACATAACTTGGAACCTTGTGGTCATGGGAGGATTAGAGCTTAGGCTTAGTCACCCCGCCATAAGTTCACTTATCTACCGTAAATTTCTTGCTTTCATATTATTGTTGTCCACATTGAAGCTAGATAGTAGCTTCTATGTCCAAAGTGTTGAAAAACTCTCTTATCGATCATTTTCGTAACATGGAAATGGATGTCTCATCCTTGTTTCATGAAAAAAGGAGTTTGTCAACAACTTTGACAAGTTGTATGTTTAAGTTTTGATAGATAGTTCGTTTCTTGTTTTGCTCCCTTACTTGCTTTGTTGCTCTTAGAGAGCTCTTTATTGAGAAGTGTTAAAAACTCTCTCCTAGTTCCACTTTGAAGCATGGAAAGGGATGTTTCGTCCTTATTCCATGACTAGGGAGATGAGTTGACAACACTTTTTGAGTTGTTACTTTTGTTCATTTTGGTTACTCTATGATCATCATATGCTATCTTGTGACTTGATGATTTGTGAGTTAAGCATGTCTACCTCTTCCTTGAATAAATTTCATGATCGGAAAAAGGTAAGGAGAATAGCTTTGCTTTATGTTTAGTTAAGTTTTTTCTTTTTGCTTTCAAAGATCATCATGCAACAACCTTGCTATGGTTGATAATTTGGGAAGCAAACCTACTCCTTCCTTGAAAATCCTCATGATAGGAGGGAGCAAGAAGGACGAACATCTTTTGGTAACCCTCTGTCTTGCTCTGTTCCAGTTCTGCTGCAGCATGAGGGTATTCTCTAGAAATAGTGGCCGGCCAGCCATTATTCTGTATGGTTGACCACTTGATCAGGCTAGCCGACTAAGGATGTTGTACGACAGTGGTATTTTCTAGCAAAACAGAGTAGATTTTTTAGAACAAAACATAACTATTTTTTGGTTGTAAACAAGATAGGTTTTGGCAGCAAATAGACAGGTTTTCGGAGGACATTCTTGGTTGTGCACGTGCGATTCCTTGCCTTTCGTTTCATTCCTTTAGATTAGCTCCTTTGATTCATATTATGTTATTAATTAGTTGCTCTAATTTGAACTTGTAATAATTAATTAGTTCATTCATTAGTGTTTGTAATAATTAGTTAATTAGGACATTCGAACCCTCTTGTGTGAGGGCAAACATCTAATATTTATATGTCTTCCAACCCTCATTTCTTTCTCCTTTTTATTTACATGCTTATTGTGCTGTGTATAGTATCATGTTTCGTTTCATATCATTCCCATGCTTTACATCCATTTTTGCACGTATTAAGGTTCTATACATCATTCTTGAATATCATTGTCATTTCCTACTTACTTGAACACGTGCGTTATCACATGCTTTAGATTGATCCATATGACATGTTAGTAAGCCGAACCTAATAGTTGCATTCTTGCAGGTGTTGCATTATTCATATGCATTGATAGGGTCATGCATTTTTCTAATTGTTTTCAGTTTCTTTGGCTTACCAAGGAAGTACTAGGTGAGCATTTTTTGCTTTAGCATATTCATATGTGTGATTGTTTCCATGCTTAACATCTTACTATGAGGCTACGTGCTTACTCGAAATGAACTATTTGAATGCTTGTGGATGAAGGTTATTTTACTTGCATTGGGGATGATTTTGATCAAATGTATGTACGAGCTCATTTCTTTCCTTTTAAGTTGTGTGCACTCAAAACTCTTTTAAAATAATCACATAAAATCAAGTCATTTCCAAAGCAAACGAAACAACTTATATCTTGTGTGCCTCACACAGTAAGTTAGCATAATAAAATCAAAACAAGAGCATATAATGTTGATAAAAATCACAGCCGATCTTTGATCGGGTGAGGGGGGTTCTCAATTCATGACCTTCCCTTCTCATACGTAAGTTCTCGAATCGAGACAACTTTGGTTAAGACAAACAAGTGGCCTTTGGCACAAGTCACGGGTTTCCTAAATTTCTCAAAAATATTTAGGTGGCAACTCTGAAATCTGGCAATGCAGTCCATTTTTGACATCTCTGATGATTAATGAATTTTCTAAGATTTCCTAGATTTGGACTCTCATTTGTTCTTTTTATTTCACATTGCACTTGTAAAACCATATTCAGAACCATAGGAGTCCGAACCGTAGGGATATCGTATCCAAGGAGACTAAACCCCTCTGAGGAGCATGAAAAGCCAGTTACACTTAGCTTTGCTGTGAGCATAGCCTGTCGATATTTTCGTGATGCCATAAGTAATCTCCAGATTGAGATATTAGCTTGGACCTCCCTCAATTGTTTAAGGACCAAATCTTTCTCTTATTCTTTCTCTTTCTCTTTTCTTTTTTCCACATCTTTCCTTGATGGCTCGCTTTGATCTAGGTGTGAGGGCTTGAAGAAACACCCGCTCCTAGTTAGGTGATCAATCTCCTCAGAATACCAGGTATTGTTTGGTGAATTGTTTCTCTAACCTTCATCAGTATGGGCGAAGTGTAAATCATTGTCTTTCCACCACTCTCCTTCATTTATGGACATGCAGTCATCTAGCTTGACATGTATCATTCATATACTGTGATCATCCCTTTTTGGCTAGTATGGTGATGTTGATCGAATTTTCGCAAAGATCTCCCCTCTTCTTATGTGTAACCATGCCAGAACAGATCTCCGTCTATCCTCCTCTGTTGTTGGCCCGATTAGTCCAGTTATTTCTGATCCTGGTGTTTCTACTTCAATTTTCTTTTTCTCACCCCCTTTTGAAATTTCTTTCTCAATCCTTTTTCCTTTGGATTTATCCGGCTTAGTACTTTTCCCAATTTTACTACTTCCATCTATCTTTCCCTTTCCTTTTGATTTTCTGCTCACTCGTGCTTTCTTCCTTGTTTCCTGGTCATTCATCTCTACTTCTGAGTCTCCTTCACTACTTGTCCACCCATGGACATTAGTTAGGTCATTTGAGTTCCACCATTCAATTTTCACATCTTCCATGCTCTGTTCTTCAAAGAAATTGAGATTATCCAAATCCTCTTCCAAATTAGCCCGGTTGTCTAATCCTTGCTCAAGTACATCTTCCCTAATGACATTAATGGAAAATGCATTAGGTAAGATGACCTTTGGTTTTGGATGGTCAACTGGCACAATATACCTACTGGGATCGTATCCTTCTTCTGGCAACTTCCTGATTTCTATTATTGGTATCTCTATCATGCCTATTTCAAGTTTTGTTTCTTCCTTCACACCTTTCTCTTCTTCTTTCTTTTTCACTGTCCCACATTCTTTAGATACTGGCACCACAAGATTTTTGGGTTCCAACTGAGATTGAGGTGCATTAATCACGCAGAGATCTGTGCTCTCAAGACTGCGAACCTCAGATTTGGGTAAGTGGGAAAGGGTAATGTATATGCTGTGGTTAAAGGCAAAAGGTAGTGTATGGCTAAGGTTAAGACATAGAGGTGGCGGAACTCAATTATTTGTAGGCAATGGGTTAGTGATAACATTTGGCCTTTGAGATGGAGCTTGTGGTAGAGCTATGATTTTGTGGTCTATGAGAACTTGGATCTCATGGCAGAGATGAATGCATCGGCTAATTTTATGGCCTTGTTGTTGGTGGAACACACGGTATTTGAATGCATCATGCCTAGGTAGAAGTGGATCAAGAAGTGGTCGAGAAATAGGAAGTTTAAGATGGCCCTTTTCCACAAGCATTTTTAGAGCTCAAGTTGGGGTCATGTAGAGTGGATGGAAATCATGGTTCAAGAATTGGATTCAATTGTAGGGTTATGGGGTGGCATCGGCAAAGGGATTGGCTGTTTTAGCTGATGTGGTGACAGTACTAACTTGTGATGGCTTTGCGACTGTGTTACTATTGCTAGTAACATTGAAACTGCGAACAAAAGTTTTTCTCACAGGTTCTTTCTTATCTACAATGATCCCCTGTTTCGTAGCATCCTCAATCTGGACCCTTATCTCATGCAAATCTTTGAAGGTAAAGAGCGAGAGAACTATCATGCCATGAAGGTTCCTAAGCACTATCTGAATCTAATCTTTTTCTAAGGGCCTATTAGTCATCATGGCTGCTTTAGCCCTCTATCTTGTTATGAATTCAACAAAGCTTTCCTTTGGTTCTTAGTGAGTGACTTCCAAATCCCTGGTGGTTATTTCAATCTGTGTATTGTAGGAGTACTAAGCGATGAATGTCTCAGTCAGTTCCTCTCGATTTTGCTTCACTTTGTCCTTTAGTTTAGCATACCAAGTGGTAGTGATTCCTGATAAAGTCCCCCCTCGAACAAAGACAATTTTTGAGGACAGGTCAGGCCCATGGGTTTCAAACATTTGAAAATAAGCGGATATGTTCCATAAGGTCCCCTGATCCATCAAACTGGTCAATATATGACATCTTAAATCTTTCCGATAATTTGATAGTTGCTTCTGTATACCCCCGTCTTCTACATTAGGAATAAGATTGATCCCCTAGGATTTTTTGAATAGTTTCTCTAACTTGGCTATCTTTAGCATAGCTGGATCAAACTCGACGATATTGAGGGGAAAGAGTCCTTCAATCGGATGTACAGGGGCTCTAGCAATGGGAGCCTGGACCAATTCGTCTGGTTGGCCAAAACCTAGGAAATTTTTAATTTACGGAGGTGGGTCTGGATCCAAATGATTGACTGGTAGTGAATGGGTAGTAGCTTCCCCGGCTGTTTGTTGTATCCCAACGATGGCATCGCCCTGAGTAGCTACTGTGTGATTAATAACACCCATGGACCGCTGAAGATTAGCAATCATTTCCGCGATATCTAGTAGATTCTAAGCCATTGCAAAGATTGGAGAATGGTTTACCAGGGTACTAAACAGAGGAAATCTGAGAGTGACTGGTGTAAAACCTGCAAAGGAGATTTGAGAGATGACTGACGCGAATTCTAAATCAACTATGTTTTTCTGACTCTCCTTCTAGATATTAATCGAAGTGACCCTAACACTGGATGATCTTAAACCAGATTTGTAGTTTTGTAGAGCCTACCAGCATGAGTCCATAGGGTTTTAGGGGTGTCAAAACTTTCCAAAGTTGTGATGAACCAACTACTTAGTAAAAGAAAAAAAAAAAAAAAACAAAACATATATCAAACATAAATTCGACAGCATTCCGACTCACAAAACATATATCAGATATGACTCCTGTGTATCATATACAAATTCGGCAGCATTTTGGCTCAATCATTATATATGTACCTTTGACCACTGTATATCCCACTGAACTGTTCTCAACCCAACAACTAATGTATCTAAAGCACTAATATGAAATACTGAGCCCCTATATTGCACTTCACACATAGCATATAGCAAGTAAGGCGAACAAAACACCCCTATGGGAGCTTGGCATACCATGTCCTAGTTTTAGGGACAAACTAAGGCTTCACTATTCAATCAAGCAACATCACTACATCTTAAACACAGGAAAGCATCATGTCCTAATTGTGCAAGTTACTAGAGCTCAATATATGCACTAGGTCAATCTGGTCAAAAAGGGTACCTCAGCAAGACATCGATATACCTACCCTACCCAACACCTATAAGTGAAGGGAGGATCAAGAAATACATTGGTGATCCAGGTCTGAGGCTTGTATGCCCACCATAACAGAGCCCACATCCAGGATGTTAGATGGTAAATACAGTGCTTAAGTGCATATTGCATAAAATGCAATGAATATATATATATATATATATTTGACAATAAAAAATTCACATCATGAAGTTTGAGTCAGGTTCTCTTAGTTTCCCCATTAGAGTCACCATAAACTGTGAGATGCTTTTAGGGTTACCAAGTGTGCCCAATAGTTCAGACTCCTGATTTCTAATCTGATATCACTACTGTAATGTGAAATAGAAAATAAGAGTCCAGATTTGGCAACTTTTATAGAAAATCCATTTTATTGCAAAACATTTTCCAAAAATGGACTACATCACCAGATTTCAGAGTCACCACCTAATCTTTTGGGGAAATTAAGAAACTCGTGACTCGTGCCAAAGGCCACATCCAGCATAACCAAAGTGTCTCGGCTCGAGAACTTAGGTATGAGAGGGAAATGTCATTAATTGAGTACCTCTCTCACCTAATCAAAAGATCGGCCTCTACTAACTCATGATGTGGTTTTATAATCAACATATATTCATATTACGATTATTTATTAATGCTATCATCACTATCTGAGGCAATCAAATATAGACTATGTTACTAATTTTGGTTACACTTTGATTTCATGTATTTTTTTGAAAAGTGTTTTTGTACAAACTCAAAGTCATAAGAATCAACTACATTCCTATACAAACAACACAACCTTCATCCACTAGCATTCAAACATATATCTTACCTAAGCACTTAGCCTCATGATATTGCAACAAATGTGATAAGGAACATGCACATCCAATATGCTAAAGCCAAAAATTTTCACCTAGTACTTCAGGATGGGTCCCAAGAAATGTTTAGATATATACGCCTATATGTATGATCATATATACAATTGGCTAATGCTATACATAAACAATATGTACTTAGAAGTTTGGATACTAAGATACGACATGAATATCATCTCGAGACATGGAACAATGTATGTATTCAACTTTGAAAATAATAAATTCCATGAATGCAGATGAGTCAGACCCAAATGCATGAAAAATAAATGCAATATACAAGTTATGATAAATAAAACATGATGCAGTACCGAAAGCATATAAATAAAAGGGTTAGAAAGACGTGGGATTGGAAGTTAGTACAACAATTTGAATAAGAAAAGAGAGGAGAGAGATATTATTACAATATTGAGCAAATAATAAGAGAAAGAGATGGGGGATGGAGAAATTATTACCAAAAAAAATCGATTAAGCCAAACTACTGCTAAATCTAATAAATCATGCTAAGTAAAGCAAATAAACCATCTAGAAGCTCTAGAACCATCCAGGAGAGCACTCCTCAGAAATTGTTTGCTCTGTTCTTGAGAGGAGATGTCCTGCCTATCACAAAATGGGCCTGCCAAACAAGGAAGTGGCCGGCCAAATTCTTCTTCTGGCTGGGATTTAAGTCAGTATAGAAATTCCAGAAGAGAGGCCAACAGACATTTTCTGAGGGGTGCTCATCCCTTCTAACTCATCTGCTCAAATGGACCATTTGGGGAAGAGATAGATGGGCTATAACCCTCAATAATGATATAAACATATATACATATATATATATATATACATACATATATAAAATAGATATTTTGCAATAAATCAACAATTAAATGAATCAAAGACAAGAACAAATTCAAATCCAAGAAATGGATAGGAACTTACATCTTCTCTTTGTGAATAAGGGCAAATCAATACCCAAATCTATGCTATTAAGTGGAGAGTGTAGATTAATGCAAATAATTTCTTAGTGGAAGCCTTGCTTTTTAAAACAAGGGATTCATCAAATTGATTGAAAACTCCTCATCTAGTCATAGAACAAGGATGGTTACACCCCTTTCTATGTTCATAAATGATTGAGAAGGGAGGTTTCAACTTCCTTTGACCCAAAATCTCTTGTTTTACTTCTGAAATACTCAATGAAAAAGGGTAGGACACAACTTTTCCAACATCAAACCCCATGGATCACCCAAGCAATCCTATGAAACAACCCATAGCACTCATTGACATTGACTAAGGAGTTGAAACACATAGATTGATGCACTTGAGAGAGAGAATAAGTGAAGGTGAGGAGTGCAACAACTAGAAAAGGTACTCTACTTATTGAACTTGTGAATGGATGGTTAATAGCTACTCCCAAACACATCCACAAGGGTCCAAGGTGCATAAGAATTAAGAATTAAAGCCAAGGAAAGCAAGAAAGCAAAGAAAAAAAAGCTATCAACTCAATGGATGGGTGGCTAAATCTACTCCCTCTATATCCATGAGGACTTGTTCCATCCCTACAATAGTTACATAGTGAAAAAAAAAAGCTTGAAATGAATAGAGGAATAGAGAAAAATGATTAAAAGTGCAAGAAAATCACATCTTAAGAGGATAAGTCCTTTTGATTCACAAACTCCATTTTGATTCCCTCAAGTCACTTTAGATGTATTGTTTAATGTCTAAGAGTCTTAGCAAGGTGCTTAGGATCAAGCTTTAATGGAGCTTGGATGTCCAAAACTAAAGGGTGGTAGGTAGGAAATGTGCTCAAGAAAGAGAAAGGTCAATAGGCTTTTATGTGCTTTGGGCAAAATTTATAACCCTTTGAAATGAGCTGTCGAGTTCTATTTATAGAGCTCAGAGTGTAAATATCTGAGATATTTGTGGAAAGTGTGCTGAACAAGCTGAAATTCAACCAACCGTTCTTCTTGGTGATCGACCTAGTGCACATTTAGCTGGCCAGTATGTGATGTCCGGCCAACCAACATGCACACTGTTAGATCAACAAGAGAATGATAGCCTGAATTGAGAGGAGAAACAGGTATTTCATAGGATTTCATCCCTTCCATTCATTCCCACTATATTCTTTGCTTAGTTTGTTTGAAAGAATACAACTCTTTCACTTCGAAAATATAAGCCTCAAAACATTGTGGTAATGTCTGGAATTGCACCGCTAAAACTTGTTTTGAAAGTGGTTTTTGGTCGAAGAACATTTTGTCCAAAACAGGCATTTTGAGGGTTCAAAGCTTGATTCTTAAGCTTCTTGCTAAGGCCTTTGTAAGATTAATGCATCTCGTCTTCATCATTAGGAACTCAAAAGAGAGCGCCCAAGTCTTAAGGCTAGTAAAAAATTAGATGTCTACATTGTGCGAAATTTCCTTTTAGCTAATCTTCAATTGATTAACAAGATCAATCAAATGTAAGTTGAAAATCACATCAAAACTTTCGACACCAATAAAATCAATTCTTCATTCCTTAACATCTATCAGTGAATGAACCGAATTGTGTAATTTTATTGGATATTTGATCTTTAAAATCTTCTCCTTTGATTAATCTTCACTTTTTATGGCAAAGTTCTCAACTTGAGCAGTTTTCTCCTTTGAAATAATTTCCAATTTGAAGGCATAAGTTTCAATCCTTTCAACAATCTCTGATTTGTCTTGATTTTCTTCATGATATACAGTTGAAATTTCTTCTTCAATTTTATCAAGATCTCCTTGGAGAACTTCTTCTCAAGTATTTAATTCTTCTTCATTAGTTTTACAAGTACTCTTACCACAGACAATATTAGGATGTCAAATATTTTCTCTTGCAACAACAATTTCATTGCAAACTTTTAGCAACTCCGTGGAAGTATCTTAATTCATATATACCAATATATCTTAATGATCATGAAAGTGAAATTTTCTTGCTTAAATTTTTTTCATTATTAACCATGAACAAATTTTGTCTTTACCTTCACGAACTCAATAATCTTGTAATCCATTTCACCACTTTAATGCAATTTTATCAAGTTTGTAGGACACAAATAAAACTTTCTTTTCATGAGGAATCTTCATGTATTCAAAGAAATTTTCAAGATCACGCAACCAAGCAAGAAAATCTTCTTTTTGAAACTTACTTGAACCGTTGCAATATGAAATTTCTACAAAAACACGTAAGCAAATAGGTTGACCTCGGGAAAATCCTTCGGTGCGAACACTGTTAGTTGTTGGTTCACATAGTTTGACGACTAGTCCCAATTCGACAAATAGATTACAAATCTCATTGGAATTTCGTGTACCTCTAGCCGATCGATGTTCCTCAATCGCATCCCATATGGCTTCCACTGTCACACCCCAAACCTGGGTATGACCAGCCATGGCCCACAAGGCCTAAGCCCGAGGCACACGTAAGCCTAAACACGAATCTATAATCACATTGAATAACTATACAAAAGTCCAAACTCAATCCAGTGACATGCCACAAGTGTAAACGGCGAAACCAACCGTAATTAATACCATCCAAACTTATGGGATATAAACAGCCTACATATCAAAATAATCCTAAATGAATCTCAATAAAAATAAAAAGAAATATGCACGAACTTGACATAACAATCTAAAACAAAATAAATGAATGTCCTAGAGGTACATGCAATTGAGTCCCCACTACGCCATAAATCCACTCTAAGTTCTTCTAACACCTGGAAGTGATAAACAACTAAGTCAGCTGATAGCTCAATGAGTAGTAACATGGATAGTAAATACAGTTTTGAAAACAGGGTTCAATTCCAAAATAAGATATATATCACAGAAACTAGATTGGCAAATACTTTTGATTAAGATAATCTTTTCCAAAAAGAAGGTTTCAAAGTTCAATAGTTAAAATACTCATGTCTCTCAAGAACATGATAAATGACATTTTCCACTTAAAACAGATTACAACATGAACACCAATAATTTTTTGGGTATCAAGAATAGCAAGTAACATGCCACACAGTTCTCAAGGCAATAAGCCTGTTGGATCCAATACTGAACTAAGAGTCATCCTCAGGGTGGCAACCCGGGCCTTTTCTCTAAGACGATCTGATTGAAGGTCACCTAGCCTAGCCTAGGTCTTTTCCTTACAATCGTTGAGCACTAGAGTTATCACGGCCCAACTCGGATCTATTCCCTATTGGCCAGAGTCACCACACACAGTGAAATAATTTCTCTGGACTAAAATATACATATGGTCCCGATAATCAATACAATTCAGTTTCGTAAAACATGGTAGTTCACCATTATAAACATGAGATCATAAAAAATAGTTTATAGTATGCCTATAATAATTTATCAAAACAGTTTAATCCTTAAACAACAGTTAAATTTTCCAATAGTTCAGGATAGGGGAACATTTATAAAAATATGTACCATGTAACTACTCACCTGAAAACAAAATAATATAATCCTTGAATAGAGTATGAAAGTCCAACTAGTGCCTTGAACCAAGTATGAAAACTACATGTCACTACTAATTTTAAAATACTAAATAATAAGAATTAAGTAACCCCAAACTAAAGCGTACTAACACGGCTCAACCCAACTCACCGTTACTCTTAAATATTACCTAGCTCATGTTCTTCAAAGTCTAAAATCACCCAAGACATGGGTTCAAATTGAAACTTAAATCAAAGTAACTTTAAAATAAAATAGAATTTTAAACAAGCTTTCCCAATCTATTCGCTAACTTTGAAAATCACAAAACCCACTCCACGCTATTCGAAAAATTCTAAAACCCTCCAAATATCAATTAATATATCCTAAGTTTCAAACCCAATTGGTTTTACTTGATTTGCTTATCAAAATAATTATCTACAATTAATTATATCTAAACAAGTTGTTTTCTACAACACTTTAAAGAAATTAATGATTCTCTTAATATACATGAGCAATCAATGTAAGGCCAAAAATGTAGGAAACTAGACTCATAACCAGTTCTAATGACGCCAATATGAAAATTTTTGAATTTATACCCAAAGAGAACGACACTTCCGAAGTTATTGTTTTACACCAGTTTTCTAGACAAATTTGAAAGCACCAGTTAATATACATTTTGACTCCTGAAAATTATGAGAAAATTCTGATATGCAATTCAATATGTAATTCTACTATAAAAATTTTAGTTTAGAATTCATCCGTTTGATATGGTTTCTTGATTTTTAAAGTTTGTATTTGCGAGTATAATTTTTAAACTAAGAATTACACCAATTCTTTACGCACCAATTTTTCTCCTCAGATTTCTTAACAGTATATATATTATAGAAGAACAATACCTTCAAGTTGTAGAACCACAAGATGCTAGAAATTTCTCTCTCTCTCTCTCTCTCTCTCTCTCTCTCTCTCTCTCTCACACACACACACACACAATCACTCATGGCTGCTAAAAAACCTAAAGTGATTGCTATTGTGTTGTGAAATAATAAAAGAGTTAGGATTTTTTGTTATCAATAAATACATAACCAACAATCAGCTTATTATTATTATTATTTAACATTATTATATTATTTATTTTAATAGTAAATCTTGCCTCTAAATTAAAGATTTCTACCATAAATTTATTGTAGGTTTAAAATTAATTAAAAGACCCTCCAAATATTTAATTTGTACTTTAGGATTCACCATCAAAATATTTGAAATTGTAAAATAATTATTACTTAACTATTTATTTGATTTGTATATTTGGGTTCACACATCCACCCCATGAATCGCCAATAGGGCTTGTGCTTCCTACATCGATGAATGCCATCGAGCCAGTGAATCCTTACTTTGATACCACTTGACGCAGTGGAATACACAGCGGAATGCATGGGAGACTAGATATCGTTCTAGTAGACGAAAATGACTCTTGAATCCATGAGAAAATAAAACCTTGAATCCACGATGAAGAGAAAATTCTGAAGAAACTAAATTATATTGCATAAAACTTAACTTTACCATGAAGCTTACGTAGCTATCATATATATATATATAGACAAATAAAAGTAGAGTTTTTCCCTTTCTTATGTGACACATTTTAAAAGTTTATTTTTATATAAAAAAAAAGGTCACATCAACATGCCTTTACATATAAAATTCTGTACAAATTCAATTTCAATTATAATAACCAATTTTATATGGATTGATAATACTTACTTTCCATATATAATTATAATTTAGTTATTATGATATTTGAAAAAAAAAATTATCTCGATATAAATTAATAAGACAGAATATACTTAATTATGTTAATCACACAGATCAGATTAATTTTCTTTTATATTTTTTTAATTTTTTATGTCTTATTGATGTCTTAATATTAATTTATATTTATTTTTTTATTTAACATGAAATTATTTATTATAAAATATTTATATTTAATTTAAATTTTATATACCTATATATAATATATATGTATGATTCAAAATGAATATTAAAAAAAATCAATACTCCGCATAATTAATTGGGATATTTACCAATAAATCTTATCTCACAAACAAGTACTCCAATTAGTCCCAAATTTTTTCTATTGATCTATTAAATTTTATTAATGGAGGGTTTCTTTCTGTATAGTCCTATTTTTTATTTTGGTAATGTTTTGACAGACAACTATATCATTCTATTAATGTGATAGGTATGATGTGATACTCCAATGTGGCACTCTAAAAAAACTAAATCCTCTTTAGTATAGTTTTTCCAAATGTGACAACGTGGCGAATATTGTGTGACATTCCAAGACTTTTACTCAAAAAAAAATTAAAAACTCTTTAGTGTATTTTTTTTCAAATGTGATAACATGACGGGTTTGATGTGACAAAAACTCTAACAAAAATAAAAACTCCTTAATGTACTTTTTTCAAATGTGACAATGTAACGGGTATAATGTGACACTCTAAAAAATATAAAAACTCCTTAGTGTATTTTTTTTAAATGTGACAACATAGCGGGTTTGATGTGACACTCTAAAAAAAATAAACACTCTTTAAGATTTTTTTTTCAAATGTGACATGTGACATTTCAACGTGGCGGATATGATGATGTGACATTCTAAAAAAATAAAAAACACTTTATTATATTTTTTTTTCCAAATGTGACACTCCAATGTGGCAAGCAAATGAGTCATTACACATTCAAAATGACTAAATAGATTACAAGAAAAAATATGGGACTATATGGATTATTAGTCCAAAATATAAGTCTAATTGGTCAATCTCCCTAATTAATTTATATGTTTTCTTCTTAATCCAATCATCAAATATTTATATCTAATCTTTTAAATAAATTTTGTGTGGTTTTATTTCTACGTATTTTTATTTTCTAAATAAATTAAATAATTAAAATCACTTTTAATTTTATATTACTAATTTCTTTTCTAATTTAACTATTTTTAATATTAAAATGAATATTTATTTTATTATCTTATATAATTTAATATGGGACTTAAGTTGTCCGCGGATGTCACGTAAAGAAGTGTACAGGCAGCCAATGATCGAGCAACACATCAGTTATTTTTGGGACCTATCAAAATTTTAAACACCTCAATCTGATTTTCGCTTCTACTATTTGTCTCCCTCATCATCATTCTCTATGTAGAATCTACAATTATAGAACATTCTGATAATATATTTGTAAATCCTGTAATCTCAATTGAAAATTGAATGCTACAATGGGTGATTGATTACAGTCAGAGTTAAAGAAGCAAGGGATGCCCAGAATCAACCCCTATTATCATTCACAGTTTGAGCAAATCGAGCATGACACCGAAGCTTTGTCTTCGAAATCACCATCACCAAGAAGAGATAAGAATCTTGCAAACCCATTTTCGGAAACTGTAACTTAAATATATAAATACAGACAACTCATCATTTTTTTTTTTTTTTGGTTACAATGGAAATGACAACTCATCATTATAATATATGATTTTCCTTTCAATTTCTCCGATGAAGCTTTGAATATTTTGGGGTTGGGTTCAGATTATCGAAGAGCCGAGAGCTAGTACTCTAATGGCATGTTTGATTGGGTGGATTAGAACATGGGATTGGGATTATTAATCCGTGGGCCCAATTATCCTATGTTTGTTTTAACATTTTGGTTTAGGATTATTAATCCAATGGATAATTAATCAAACAAATTTGTAGGATTATTAGTAATGGGGTAGGGGTGGGATTATTAATCCCATGAATATTAATCCAATTGGATAGTGAATACCACACTAATTTAATAGGATTATTAATACTTCACTATTAATCTTGTGAATCAAACATGACCTAAGGGCATGTTTGATTGGGTGGATTAGAGCATGAGATTGAGATTATTAATCCGTGGGCTCAATTATCCTATGTTTGTTTTAACATTTTGGTTTAGGATTATTAATCCAACGGATAATTAATCCAACAAATTTGTAGGATTATTAGTAATGGGATAGGGGTGGGATTATTAATCCAATGGATATTAATCCAATTGGATAGTGAATACCACACTAATTTAATAAGATTATTAATACTTCACTATTAATCTTTTGAATCAAACATGACCTATATCTATGGAAGAGTTGTGGATAGACTTTGAAATGAACTGCTCCGCACACAGAGAGACAGAGAGAAGAGCAACAGTAGTTACGAAAATGGCATGTATTACGGGGAGAAGAGAGGAGAAGAGTGGGGTAAACATGGCCCGGATTGGGATAAAATCAGGACCAATTTGTTATTTACGATTTTAAAAAAATTGGAACTAATTCAATCCGTTTAAATTATAGAATCAATCCGAACCGATCCATTTAAACATGATTGGATCGGTTTAAGACCACGGATTCACATAATAAAATAATCAAAAAAAAATTAAAATAATAGTGTATTTTAATTTCATAAAAATATAAATATAGTATCATATTAATTTCACAATAGTAACATGTCATTCTATAATAGCAACACACTGTTATAGAATACAAAAAAACTGGTTCTACCATAAGTATTTAGACCATTATAAATTAAAACTAAAAACCAATAAACAAAATCAATAAAAGAATATACCATGCGGGTTTAAGTTTGAGTTTAGGTTTTATATGGAATAAGAGAAGATACTATGCGGGAGGCTGTATAATATAAATATAGGCTATTTGTATACGGTTTGAATCGGTTCGAATCCGAAACCGATCCGTGGATTATGAATTTTTCATTTTTCAATCTGAAACCGAACTATAAATTCAAAAAATCAATCCAAACCTATCAAATTAAACTGAACCAAATCGAATTACGAATTTCACAAATTCCTTACTTAGTCTTAGAAAAGAGGTAAGCATTTTCACCTACTCCATTGTTCACTGTTCATTGACATCTCCAAAAGTAATTTATAAAACAAAAAAAGAAAGGTCAAATACAAAATGATCCTTGAAATACACATCATGTCCCATTTTGATTCCTAATATTTTGTATGTGCCAATCTAATTTTAATCTATTGATTTTATTCCTAAATGGCTCCCACTTTTATTTCCGTCTACAATGAATAAATGAAGGGTATTTTTGTCAACCTACCTATAACATTGAATCAGTTAGTGATGGAGAAGCATCTTATGGGGTCGAGACCTTATCAAAGCTGGGAGTAAGTGAATGGTAGGGTACGGTAGTCTTATAAAAATCTCTTTGGACAATTGGATTATGAATCTGGACAATCCTCTACAAGAGTGAGGAGCGGGTTATTTCTTTTTTTCATTTCTCTTATCTCTTTTATTAATCAAATCGATCATAGCTGTAGGAGGGAATTACTTTGGGTGTTTATTATATATAGGGTAAATTACACTTACACCCCTAAGGTTTGGGTTTAATATATATCATCCCTTGACGTTTAAAAAATTATACTAATCCCCTTGTCATTGTAATTATTTAGACGAAAAGAAAATGTTGAAGTCATACATTCTCTTTTTTTGCTTTGCTTTACTTTCTCTTTTTTTTTTCTTTTCCTTTACTTTTTTTTTTTTTAAATGTAATTTCCTCTGTTTTTTTACCAGCAGTTGTTACATTTTATATAAGCAGAGAGTTTGTGAAATGAGATTATTAACTACAGGAGTGGAAATGTAATTTCTAAAATGTCGGGAAGTGAGTAGTAATTGGACCAAACTTCGAGAGGCGTCAATGTAATTTACCCTTTTCTATTGAGTGAAACTTCAAATGTAACAGTGATATTACATAAAAAAGATTTAAAAAAAAAAATTAAAATAGCCAACAATCATGGTTACATTATAGCAAACAGATATAAAATAATGGGATAATCAAACCCCAATGCTGTCAGAGAAAAAAAAAAATTAAACAATCATGAAAAAGTTATAATTTTAATTATTAATATATACAAAGTTTCTCATTAATTTGTAAATATTTTTCTAAAACTACATCGCCTTAATATTTTTCCTAAAATAATAGGAATGTTAAAAGGCTCACAATTTAAGTCGGATAATTCGCTTTCAATGATATGACAAAAGAGTTAAGTCTAAGATGGTCAACTTTTTACTTACTCAAAAAAAGATGGTCAACTTTTTGACAAATTAAAGGATGTCACATAATCTGTTATGTCATTGTATTATAATACTTGAATTGGGAGTGTCAATCTTATTGCATAAAACAAACAGGATAATTTTGGTAAACTAATAAGGTAAAAAACAAGAGAACTATTGAGGGTCAAAAATTAAGGTCGAAATTAAGAATGGACCCAAGTGCGGAAGTCATAGGCCAACAGTAGGCCGAAGCAGATTCGACTCGTCAAGGGTCCGAACAGATTCCATGAAGAAAAATATTTAAGTCAAGTTGCGGAGACAACACTTGCAGCGGTCAAGTTGCTTAGGTATTTTGTCTCAGCGCTGTCATTCCTAATATGTCGACGCCACCATCTCAAGTATTGTCAGTGCCATCATTTGAAGTTGCTAAGAGAAAGAAAAAACTAGAGCAACTAAGTTGCAGATGCAGCACTTGCAACGACCAAGTTGTGGAGGTACTTTGTCAATGCTACCATCTCAAGTATTGTTAGCGACGCCATCTGAACTTGCCGCAGGAAACAGCTGCCGCAGCAACTACAACCGACGCAACTAACTTGCGAAGGAAAGATCCCACCTAGGTGATAACAACTTTTGGGAGAAGTTTCCCCTTCACAAGTAGAGGTTAATGTTTGGCGCTGATAGCAAGCCCTGATGCATTATTGTCTTAAGGCTGATAGCAGACCCTCAAAATCATCATTAGCTCAGCACTAATAGCAAGTCCTGATGCTCACCAACTTGATACTGATAGCAGGCCCCAAAGCTTATTGGTTGGAGCTGGGAGCAGGGCAACCCGAGAGTAAGAGACTCCCTTTCTATTACCCAAGTCATGGAACTGCCTTGGTTGCACAGGCAGGACCAAAGAAGTCCCCTTGGGCTTGGGCTTAGTACTAAGGCATAGCATGGTTGATAGCAGGCTTAGCTGTGGCCTTCGCCCTAGAAAGTTGGAAGTTTGCGGTTAGGTGGCTAAGGATGGAGGCTTCGCTGAGGTGAACATGAAACATAGCTGATAGCAGGCTATAAAGTCCTGAGAATGCATGTCTTGACTAAACTGAACTGAGAAGGCACGTGCAGCGGCAAACATTACCGTCGCAAGTGCACTTGCTAAGATCCAAGCTGAGGAGGCAAGTTGCAGCAGCAAACACTCCCGTTGCAAGTTCACTTGCTGAGACATCTGTACCAAACAAATAGATATAGTACATGCAGAGGGACACGTGGCACCTTCAGCCTAGTGGTTCAAGGCAGAATATTTCACGTGATTCTTAGAAACGTATGTTCTTACTTTATTTGGCCACTTGATACCCTTTGGTGTCACAGAAAAACCTACAAATTGGACCCATTTCCTAAGGTCCAAGAGGAGGATTTTTTGAAACTTGAGAAGATGCTGCCATTTGTTCATTGCCATTCTTTTCTTCTTGAAACACTTGCTCCACCCTTACCTAACTACTCATTCTCCAACTTTCCCAGATCTTTGTTCACTCATTTCTCTAACCATTCCGACTTTGTTGGATGATTTAACATAATTTTATCTCTCTAATCACTCTCTTCATCACCGTCCACCTCAAACCCTCCTACAAGGACAAAACCGGACCCAACAAAAGAAAGCACGCGTAAATAGTGAAAGAACCATCAAAGTTCCATTAAGATCCTATAGCAAAACAGAAGGCAGGCATTTGTTGAAAATAGAGGGATAATTTCAGTGGAAATAGCAACACTCCTATGGAGAGAAGTTTAATATCCATTATGATGGTGTTTACTTTTCTCCCATTATAAGAGTTATGTGTAACTAGCAATTGTTGGACTTGGACTTCCTGATTGTACTCTCCTACAGGAAAAGGAAAATGGAAAACAAAAATTAATTTATATTTAATTCGCATTGCCTCCACCTTTCACATTTCTTACTTCAAATTCCTTCCCAAATTTAAGATCCAAAAACAGCATAAGAAAATATAACATACTAAAAGTTGATCTCATACGGTAGGAAAGAAATGAATCGACAAGTCATTCCCTAAATATTGACACACTTCCCGTTCATAACCAAGCCCGTAAAGAGATTCACTCCTGGGCCTGAAGGACACTATTCATCAACATTATCTACCCTCATAAAGACAGAAACTGCCTTCACAAAATTGAGCAAAAAAGCTGGTTTGATATTTTTTTTTCTAAACTTTGTTGCACAAAATTTGGATAAGTAACTTTACAAACGACAAATTCAGAACAGAATTACACACTTCTCTGTTACAGTTCTCAATTACAGCAAACTTTCCTAAAGCTAACTTGATAACTAACTGCATTTGATACCGTGGGAGGTAAATTCCGATCTACCATGCCGTGCAACAGTCGAGCTCTATCATAGATCGGGTGGCTAGGTCCAAGAACAGGGTGGACCAGGTCAATAGAAAGCCCATCTCAGGTGCATATGTGCTTATCTGTTCCTGGAGCATCACAAACGTGGGACACGAACCCACATATAGTGGAGCAGTAAGGGGAGGTGCTAGGAATTTCTCAACCAACCCTAAGGGTCATTATGGCATGATTATGAATCTACTCAAGCTCAATAAGCCAGGTACACAATCAACAACTTACACACTACTCTATTCTATTGAGAATTCTTGGGCATTCACTGACTTAGACATTGGAGAGCTCCTCGGCTGACCAACCCAGCCGAAGTGTACCATTTTTGTGCTTTTCAGGTGCTCAAGCCAGATTGTTCGTGTTTTCCCCACACAGATGACCAAAAAAAAGTGTTAATTTTCTCCACTGTTTCACGACAAAGAATCTCACACATAGGCCTCAAATTGCTAGATAAGTTCAGGAAATTAGGTGCTAGGAAGTCAGACCTAAAACAAATTCATCAAAGAAGATTTTAGATGAAAAAAAGAATACAATGACAAAGGAAAAAGGAATCTCCGGAGGAGTTCAAGCAACTAAGATGGTTGTTGACATTTGAATACAACAAAATTTAGTACATGAAAGGAAAGAATAAATACATTTTTAAAAAATTAAAAAAAAAGGTCTCCTCACCGGTTGTGCTGTTACATTTCTTGCTGATAAATACAAGGAGTATTCAGGTATAGAAAGCCAAAAAAAATGTGGGAGACAGAATAACACCATGGTACAAGGAACAGGAAAAAATTATAATCACCACCTTCGTACTAATGACGTGAGCAACTGCACCAACAAAAGATTAAAAGGAAAATGGATTTACAAACCATTTGCAAGCACTGAACATAAACCAAAAAAAGAAGAGAAAAGAGTGGTATGTGATAGAGAAAAAGACTGTCAGACTATTTGCAAGTTGGTAAGAGAAAAAAAATAGAACTTTAAATTGACAAACTAGTAGCAATTGGAATGATCATTACACCACAGGTTGACTTTCACATACTCTGCTTTCTAAGTGATTAACAGAAGATGAAGTTAAATCTTCATAACAGTGTCCTTTTATCGCAATGACTTACTCACATGGTACACAACTAGAGGGTTAATAAAAACATTTTTGGCATGCACAATATCCTCACCAGATGAACTCTAGTACTGAAGGATAGTTTCTCAAGTTTATTTGTCATATCAGGAAAATTAGATCTCAGAGAATGACTCATAAAGGTTAAGATAAAAAGCCATCAATCCATGTCAAATTTCAAATCACTGGATCAACAAGAAAATTTTCATACCTCAAAGAATTCAAACGGGCTGCCACGCCTATATATATCACTTTTCTTGCTTTTGTCATCTTTAAGGAAAATGCTGGACAATAGTGCTCTCCATCCTATAAGTAATACAGCAGTACTTCCCATGGTTACTAAAATAAAATTGGGTTGTGGAATACGACCTACTGCTGTTGCCCTTATTATCAATCCTACCTGCCAAAAAACAAGAGAGAAGGAAATATAAGAAAGCAGCATTCATAAATGAACAAAACTGTGATCTCTCTCTCTCTCTCTCTCCCATTTAGAAGGTGATGTGCCCTCATGGCTATCAAACACAGGAAAAGAAACTAGGAGCATCCTCACTATATCCTTTCTTTTTTTTATAACTGGGAACTGTGTCGTAGGCAGGTTCCTTTGAACCCATCCCATGACCATAAACCCTCGTTGGAAGTGTGGGTAAATCACCCAACATCTAGTACTCACCCACTATCATCCACTATTTCATGTCCTTCCATTCTCTTCTCATTTCATTTTTCTGTTATCCACGAGTTGAACTTACAAAAAGGTAATCATGTCAAGAATCCACCTTCCAAGATTTGTGAAGACACTGCCCAGAGTAACTTCCAGCTTTATTGAAACAACAATCCGGCTAAACCCCATGCAATTCACACATCTATTGCAGGCAACTTTTCAATGGGAGTTTCAATACTAATTTATATAATTAAACTGCACGTGCACAAATCCCCTTATGAGATCTCTTCTGGAATCATCAAAAAAATTGAAAAAATCATTTGAGGTGGAGGTCCCAGTGCCACCAGAAGGATGTACATATTATAAGCTCCATCACATTTCATCAACAGTAGACATACATCTCATGTGATGCACGTGATCCTTACCTCACCCTATCACTACTTTTATTTGATAATAGTCCCTTCTTATTTTTTTATTTATTTTTTATTTTTGGGATAAGTAAGCAATTTATTACCAAAAAAACAAAGATATACACTGTTTCACTTTAACATATTTGTTCTGTCTCGCCGTCAGCCATTTCTTTCCTCCCTCCCAGGTTACAATATTTTCTTTTGAATCCCACACAAAGTAGGACATTTCAAATTTAAATGTTTCCAGTAGTTAAATCACCACTGTACTAACTTATCTACCTATCTACTTTGAGGGCTGGTTTTTCCCAGATACCACAAAATTGGGACAGCTTCAAAAAAGATGGAACATAAAGTAGTGTTTTCCCTTTTGAGCATTATAAATGTTCAGAAACTGCACCAAATAATGAGGTTCCTTGATAAAGGAACAATGCTAAGCAAATCCAATCACTATATAGTATAAGAGATCAGCCACAGAGCCAATTGTTACACAAGAATATCATCGTAAAGAAAGATGAAATAGGAAAGCGACTCTGGATACTCATAAAATCAAAATCAGCACATAAAATGGGAAAGCGACTCTGGATACTTCAAAATTGGCAAAACCTATATGATGACTAGTCTGATACTTCATAAATATATGTAGAGGTCCTGTGAGGAGTGATACTAAACTTCATTCAAAGCTTTTGCTTCCTCTTTAAAAGTCCTGTTTGTATCCACTAATGATGATAACTAACCTTGACAAAATGAATCATTACATATCATCAACTTTGCAGTAAAAAAGAAGGCTAGCATTTTTTACCAATAGTGCAATTAAAAGAAAGAACAACCCTCAAAATGCCAGCACTAAGAGCATATAAAATCCATTTAACTAAGTTTAGGGCATGTTTGATTAGTAAGATTATAGCATAAGATTGGATGGTTAGTCCATTGACTCACAATCCCATTTTTTATTGCAAATTTTATTAACCGGATTATATGTACAGCGGACATTCAATTTGACAAAATTGGCGAATTTACAAACAAAATAAATACATAACAAATGGTTATCTCACTAATCTAATTGGATAACTAATCTTATACTAATTCATGGGATTATTAATTCTTTCACTATTAATCTTGTTAATCAAACAAGGCCATAATAGGTTGTTCTCTACTAAATTGTGTGAGAACTATCATCCAACCAACTAACTCAAAATTAAACAACAAAATGCATTACAGTGGAATTGAGCATATCATGCTATTACTGAATGCTGATCAACTCAACTCCCCAATCCCAATTACTTATGGTTGGCCACATGGATCTATATTTTCTTCGACTAACTAAATTCAAAGTAGCAATTACATAATTATATGCTGCAAATTATGCAAAACTGATGAACAGATGCCAAGTAAAATATATACAAACTTACTGGGATACCCAAAGACCATGATTTGGCAGCAGCAATAACAGCCTTTGACCAGCCATTCATTCCTCGGCCGTCCTCCCCGTAACCCCCAAGGAAGTAAGCACTCAAAAACCACCCTACAAAATTCAAACATCCCCACATATTCAGATTTGTTTCTACTTAATTTTTGTCTCACATTCACGCAAGCAAGAAAAGGATAAAGAAAAAAAAAATACCGGCAATAAAAGGATCAGCAGTGCGAAGGGTTTCGGTGTCGAAAACAGAGAACCCATGACTGAACCTTCCAATTGCAGAGAAGAGAAGTAAAGCCAACACATCTCCACCAGCAAGAAGAGCTACGCGACTGAAACACAACAATAATAACCAATTAGCATTATACACATATAGGCCATGTTTGTTTGGACCAACATGGCATTAGGATTGGAGAATACATAAACGAATGGAGGAGTAAGAAGAGGGTCGAACTAATTAATTAAATTAAAAAATTGCATAAGATAGAATACACAATGCGATGGATTAATAATACCAGACTAACAGTCCTAGTAATATTAATCCTACTACCCAAACAAAGCAGTAATGCTTGGTGCCTCGAAAATTCATGACTCGAATCGGGCCACACAAATTCTGCCCACCAAGCATTTTTCCAAACAAACATGGGCATAAGGAAAGTGAATTGTGAGGGAATAGTAGAGTAGAGTAGAGTAGAGAGTACCCCCATTTGTTGAAAAGCGAAGAAGAATTGGGTTTTTCAAATTGAATAACCCCCTCAAGAGGGACGCTCTTGGAGTCGCCGCCGGAGCTGAGAGAAGGAGGCGGAGGAGGACTGGACTTGGTGGCGGGGCCGCCATCGGAGGAGTTAGAGACGGTGAGTGGATAGGGAAGTCGCTTGGGGATAGGAGGATTGTTGTCTGTAGTGGAGGAGAAGAATTTAGGTCTGCGACTGCGGTGAGAGAAGAGAGAGGAGTGATTTGGGTGACTGAATTGGGGACGAGATGTCACAGAACATCTGCTCGTCGTCGGAGCTTGGCTTGGCGTTACCATCGTCATCCGCATCTGCATTTTTTCTTCTTACCACTTTTGCATCGGACAATTGCTTCTGCTTCGGCTTCACCAATTCCTTGCTTATCCCTATCTAAACTCATTATTTGTGGAATTAAATATTTTTCGCAACATATATTTTAATTTTAAGATGAATTGCAGCTTGTGACTTGTGTGATTTTGATTTATTTATAAATTTTAAATCTCATTTTAAATAATAATAATTAAAAATATTGTTGTTTTATTTTAAAAGTAAAATTCTTAATTTAATAAAATATACATTAATTGGATAAAAATAAATATTAAAAAATTATTTTTGAATTTTTTAAAATTATTCTTACTTACCAAAGATAAAATTATATAAAAATAATAAATATTTTAGTTTTTTAGTTTTTTACCAAACTAATTTTTAATGTGTTTGGATGATGATCGTGTAAAGGGGACATTGTTTTTGTTGGTATTTTTGGATGGTTACCATATTTTAATGTGTAATTGATATATTTAATGTATGAAATATTTTCAGTTTTAAAGTTTTTGATTTAATAATAATATCAAGGTTATAACCATGTTTGACTTTAGAAAAAATAGAAGCTAATTTTACAAAAATAAATTTCAAAAAAGTTATTTAAAAAAATTATTTCTACCCTCCCCAAAAATAAAATTATATAAAAATGATGTGGTTTTAAATTTTTTGTTTCACTAATTTAATTTTTAGTTTCTTAGAAAAATTTTCTGAAAATAGATTTTGAAAACCAAATCAAACATACCTTTATAACTAAGAAAGTTCCAAAAATATTCTTTAAAAAAAGACTATTATAATTCAAACAGCATACCAATACAAAATTAGTTGTATGACGACTTTTCCCTTGAAATGGATCGTTTGTAAAGAAAACAACTTTGATTGTCCTTATTTGGAGTAAGATTCGAAATTCATGATCAAATGTATAACAATTGAAAAGTCAGGAATTAAAGTCACACAAGTCCCAAACTACATAAACTGGTAGTGTAATTCACCCTATATTTTACAACAATGTTAAATAAGAGTGTTGCTATTAGCATCTGCCAAAATTCTTTGGACCTCCCATTTTATAATTTTTTTTAATTACAATTATACCCTAAAGTAAAATTACATTAAAAGACATTATTAAATGGAATACCCACCTATCAATAAAAACTAATACTCTATAATATTGGGCACCCACCCCCACCCCCACATCTAACTCCAACTATACGTATTCCATATTTGTAAACCCTAAACTTATTACTTTTCATAACCAACCAACATAAACCCTAAATCTATTATTTTTTATAATCATCTTAGATCCTAAATGTGTCATCTTCATCACCATCATCAATGCTATTGAACTTGAAAGTTTTGCTTCAAGTATAACGTATACTTCATCACTTATTTCACTATGTAAAGTAATGGAGGACTATCACGACCCAAACCCGCCCCTATGGGTTTAGCATCGTAACCGGCCAATAATCCGTAATTACCGAAGGCCTACTTAACAGTAATGATAGTAATATAGAGTAAATGGGCTGGTGGAAGCCAAAACAGTAAATAAAATATATCCAATGAGCTGTGACAGTCTAAATGCAAAAAGACTTTTTATAAACATGCCACCTTGATAAGCAAAACATATGTATATGCGACATATACACAAACATCCATGTCAAGGACCAAATCCCTAACTAACTGTACAGTCAAGTCTTATTCATCTATTACAAAACAGAAACAGAAGGGTGAATCTGAACACCCCAAAATAGCCGTGACTTGAACGGACTTGGAACCTCGAGGTGAGGCATGGTGGTTGGCTTGACAAAACAAGAGCTAACCCGATGCTCCTAGCTCCGGTCCGGTACTTAGACACCTACATATATATATATATATATAAACAGTGAGCTAAAACCCAGTGAATAACAAATGTGTAAAGGGGTTAAGAATGAATGTCCTTTCAGTAATTAAAACAATCAATTGCATTAGTAAATCAGTCATTTAGAACCATAGTAGTCATATGTGGTACATCCCATAGCAAAACAGTACAGTAGGTTTTAATAGACCGAACAGTCAGTTGATGCCCATCATAACAGTAATAGTAGTAGTTCTAAACATTAGAATCGACAAAGATCTCTGTAACAGTAGCAGTAATAGTACAGTAACAGTAAGTTGCTAAGGATGTCACGAATACAGTTTACAAATAGGACAAATATTCATTCATCAAACAATAACATTTCAGTAAGTAGTATAGTTGATCGTTCAGAAAATAATCATAATTGAACATATCTTTACAACATTGTTACTCACAAAGCATTGGCCTATAGACAAGCTAACGAGCGTCCTCAGATGCCAACCCTACTGTTGCAGAATGAACACACACTCGAGATTAATAACTTAGCCCCTAATTATACGTGATGTGGTTCTATAACATTATCCTTATTAAGATGCCTTAAACTTGGCCTAGGAATGCCTATGATGGAATGAGGATGCAAAAATGCACTTTAAAACACTTTTCAATTTTTTGCTGAAACAGGGGTCTCGCTCGAGCGTGGCTTTCTACGCTCGAGCGAGCTTTCCAAAATAGAGGGGTCGCTCGAGCGTAGACTTCCTTGCTCAAGCGGTCTGTAAAAATGCAAAAAGTGCTGGATGTTGAAAATCCCCGCTCGATGCTCGCTCAAGCGTGAGACACAGCTCTTTGCTCGAGCATAGGTCTCGTCGCTCGAGCGTGCGTCTGCGCGCCCCAAAAATCTGAGAGCTTGCAATCTATGCTCGAGCCAGCATTCCTTCACTCGAGCGGAGCTCTGAACAAAAGATGGTCGCTCAAACGTGGAATCCTTCGCTCGAGCGTGGAAGCTAAAATCTGGAATTTTCAGATTTGCCTCTCAAGCTCAAACCAAGCATTCAACACATCAAAACTCAACCTTTTGGGCCCATTTTCTAGAAAACACTTGAAAACTCATACTACAACATGTTTTGAAGATCAATTTTGTAAAATCAAGCCCAAAGGTAAGCCAATTGAACGCAATTTCAAAGAAACTTTCATGAATTATGTAAAAACATAACATACATGAACTCTAGTGCTCTAGCACTTGCTCAAATGCGAGATTGAGCTCAAAATCAAGGTGAAATCATGAATTACAACAAAAACATGAACATGCATGTAAGAATTTCATGAAAACAACCTTAAAATCCAAGAACATGTACATGCATGCAAGAATTAATTCTTAATTAAACTCTTTAAATCAATTCTTGACTCTAGTCTCCAAATTTCTATGAAACATGCAAGAAACAACTTAATTTCACCATCAAGAGGATGAATTCTTTACCTTACATCTTGAATTCTAGATGTGGAAGCTAAAATATGCAAATTCCCTTCAATTCTTCCAAGTTTCCAAGCTAATTCTTGTTGAAATCAATTTTCTCCTATCTCTCTTTCTCTCTCTCTCTCTCTCTCTCTCTCTCTCTCTCTCTCTCTCTCTTTCAGTTTTGGTCTCAAGAAGGTGAATAAGAGATGATGCCAAACAAATGAATTTAGACTAAACAATGGTCTAGAATTAGCCACTCAATGGCAATTATGTAATAAAGCTAAGTAATGCAATATAACATTATTTAATCTAATTTAATCATTTCAAATCAAATTTTAATTAAACCTAACATAAAATCACATAAATTCTAACTAGCATATAACACTAATCAATTTCTGATTCGGTCGTCGATAAGGCTCCCAATTCGCAGTTCAAAATTAGGACATGAACAGATTCATTCAGAAATCAAACAGATAGATATGCATTCAAAACAATACACTTATGTAATCAGTCCAAGAATTCATTCTTTTCAGTTACTTATCATGCTTAATCACAAATTAGCACTAATCAGAGGTGAGGGTTGTCACAAGGACGAGGACAACAATTCTAGTGAGACCGGTGTTTTATTGGTAAGTTTATTTGTCTTGTATTAACATTCTCGGTCGTTCTTGTTTCGTTCGAGCTGTTCGGTACTAGTTTGCTGACTATTAGAATTATGTTCGGTAATACAGTACTGAACATAATCCTTTCGTTCAATACATAGGTTCCAAACATTAATGCAGATAGTCAGTACTGTTGAACCGAATATCATCTTTATTTTCATCACTGTTAAACTGAACAAAACCATTAGTTTCGGGACTGTTGAAATGAACATCATTTTTTCAGCTCGAATGCAATAACTTCAAAGTGAAATAGTGCCTTTGAAGTATTTCCTTTGTTTCCCATTTGAACTTCAGTTTGCCATTTCATTGGAACTTCAAGTTGGCATCCAGTTTGTGTACCCTCGAAGCAACATATAAGGACTTTGAAGCACATTACAATTAATGCCAACATAGTACTACAGTCTTAACTTCGAAGAACAAGAGAACAATTTATGATTTCATAAGGCAACTTCAAAGCACATAGTTGGAATTTAGTTTGTGTACCTTCGAAGTAATGTGTAAAGACTTCGAAGCTCATTACAATTCTTGACAATATAGTTCTACGGTCTTAGCTTCGAAGAACAAGAGAACAATATATGATTTCGTAAGGCAACTTCAAAGCACATAGTTGGCATCCAGTTTGTGTACCTTCGTAGCAACGTGTAACGATTGTAAGAGGGGTTAACTTGAGCCCACTAAATTAATTTAGCCCAATCGAAGCCCAATTGGAAAGCCTAAAAATTGATGAACTTGGAGAAATTATTGCCAAACGGGCCCAAGTGAATTTTATTGTACGGGTACACAAGAAGGTCAATAAATTGGGCCGAGGATGGCCCATCAAGCATATATATCTCTAAAGAGAGTCCAACAAGCCCATCCGAGGAGGCTCAGATCATACAAGCATCCAAGGAGGTTAACCATTGTTTTCTGAAAATATGAAACCCTCAAGAGAGATCCATTTTCCAAGGTATTGGCTTAGTCTTGAAAGGGTTCGAAATTACGAACCTAAAGACCTATTTAAGCTCAGACTCGAAAGGGTTCAGATCCACGAACTTAGAGATCCGAAGCACTTGGCTTGGAATGGATTTGAACGGAATCTAGAAGTCGCTTCGTTAATGAGTCCCAAAACATTTGCGGGCTTGGAGCTTGCTAGGATCTACGCACCAAAACCATGGGCGTGATGGAGCCCGAACAAAGGACTCGATCCCCAGGATGGTGAGTGGAGATAAAATGCACTCTTCGGTTAAACTAGCCTATAATCGGGTCGAGGTGGCATGATCTAGGGGGCCTTTGAGACTCGACAATATTTGCGACAAAACGTTCTCTTGAACTACCCATGACCCTTTTGTGGCAGGATGTCCTCTAGGACTACCCCTGACCCCATGGAATGATTGGGGATTATTGGTTAGGTGTGGCTAAGAAGAAGGTTCGCTGAGAGGTTGATCTCCTATTCGGGGTTTTCCTCATCCTCGGAGAGGTCACCTTCTCGGATAAAGTAGTTAGTGGGAATATTGTTCATGTGCCTTGCACATGGGCTCCATCCTACATCATAAGGTTCCTATAAATAGCACCCACCCATAGCTTTATAAGGGATGAATTTTTGAGAGACACAATTCTTGGGAGAGAACTAATTTTCCTTCTCCATTATTTACCTTGAGGGTGAAAGTGAGAGATCCATGAGAGAGCATTATCATTATTCTCTCTCTAATTACTTTGCTTTCTTCTTCACTCAATCTCTTATATCCATCATCTCTTTGCTATTGTGTTTCTAGCTGCAACTGCTGAAGAATCTAAGCCTCTCACAATTTCTAGAGAATTCAGGTTTTTCGGTGATCTTCAAAATTTTCAGCGGGCCTTTGACTTTTTCGACAACATTTTTGAACCCTTTCATGCAAGGACTTCGAAGCACATTACAATTAATGCCAATATAGTTCTATGGTCTTAACTTCGAAGCACACGAGAACAAATATTTCATAAGGCAACTTTGAAGCGCATGATATCATGGTGCATTGATTAGCTTCGAGGCTCTTGGTATGTCCCTATCAAAACAGACCATTTGGATTCGAGGCTCTTAGTTATGCAGCCATTAATGCACTTACTTCGTCCATTCTTTCTAATAAATTATGCCAATATAATTTTATGGTCATAATTTCTAGACTTCTCGATCCACAACAAGCAAATATTGGTGGCTTTGAAGCACTTCAAATACAAAACATGTAAGATAATACTTTGAAGCACAAGAATGTTTGAAAAGAAGCCCTCAAAATAAGCTAAAGTTGTTTGCTATTCAAGCTGTGTGTGTTGATTTCTGACCACACTGTCAAACAGGTACTCAGCTGAAGAACACTGGCAGAATAGATTGCGCCTGAACAACCTGTCACAAAAAAATAAGACTCCGGCGGTGGTTCGTCCACCCGGGGACACTCCGACGATCAAGTTAGTACTCAATTATATCTCAAAGATAGCAAACAGTGCTTTAACTCACTAGCCAGAATACAAAAAGCGTACCTTAGATCCACAAGGGTGCCTTACTTTTATAGCTAGCACTAACCTGTTTTCTATAGAAGCCTAGCTTCTCTTGGACTCTAGCTCAATGCTCATCCTAGACTCTTTAATAGATAAAGATAAACTCCCTAAGAGCTTTATCCTTATCCGGGCTGAGGTCCTCCCTATTCTAGGACTCTTATAGCGTATTCGTTTACCACGGATTCTGGCATCTTTGCAGGTAACCTCGGCGCCATGACCAGGACAAGTGGCACGTCGGCTGGCACTTCGGTGCCACCTTGGCCACGTGTTGTCATTTACAAAAATATGCCCCCACAATTGCCCCCTAGGTTATATTACCTCGGCATCCTGAGGTGATGGAACCTATACTTTTTGTTTCCATAGCACGTCGGCTAAAACTTGCTCTACCATTTATTACCGGGGTTGTCACACGTCGGCTCCATATGACTAAGAATACAGTGTGTTTTATTAATGCCTTAGAACCAAGAACCAAAATTTTCAAATTCTTTAGCCGAGATCGTCCCTATAGCCAAGGTCTTTGCTTGCTTAAATCAAGAACTCCAAGAGTTCCATCTGCGCATGAGCTGTCACGTATGGTTTCTCAACCGTTTTTTCCATGTGTCTTTTCCCAATTGATCTGTACTTGACACATGCCATCAGGCCACGTCGCGTCTGCGCCTGCCACCTAACAAGCACGTTGTCTAAGGCATATTCAATGTAACTTTGCCGCCCTTTCGTGTTTTAACAAAAACACACTCTCTTTCCGTCTCTTTGCTTTTGCATCCTTGCTTTCCCTCTACGTTCGAGTTCCTCTCTCTCTAAACAAACCCTCAACCTCTATTGTTGCCTTCTCGAGTTTCTTGCAACCACTCCGTTCGCCTCCTCCGGTACAGTATTCACCGTTCTGCTCCGCTGATTTCCGCTATCCGACCCCGGCGAACCATAACCTTGGACCCAACTAGTGAGTTTCTTTATCCTTTTCTTTCTTTTTAATTTTCAATCTTCCATGATTTCACAAATCTATTCATTTTCTGCTATTGAACCACTTGGGTGAAAACTTGCTTGTTTGTAACTCTATGTTGCTCAATCTTCTTTCTGGATCTATATACACACACACGAACTGTTTACATGATGTTTGAGGAATTTCACCACTGTTCCTTAGTTTTTGCACATCTGTATACATTTTATACGGTGTTCTTGATTTTTCTTTTTGGGTTTTGAATCATATACATACTTGTTATTTTGCCACTGTCCTTGGTTTTGTAAAATGTTTCTTGAATTTCCTTTCGTTTTTTTTTTCTTGAGTCTGAATCACGTTTTTGTTTCTATTTTCTTGTTGCATTTGCCAGATTCTTACCTCTAATTCCCTGTTTCCACATAGATTTAGGCTTGGATTTTGATAGAAACCACTATCCCTAGGAAAATTGGAACAAATTTCCCTAGATCTTAAAAAACCCTTGCCCTAGCTTCTGTTTAGGGCTTAGCTGAGCTCCTTTAAACCCACACAAACCATTCTTTCCTGAAACCTTGCACCTTCCTCCTTTAGCCGATATCATGGGTATGTTTAGGTGGAGGGTGGACACCTCAGAGAAGCTTGAATACTTTAGGCAAGAGTTCTCCATCCCAGCTGACATCCATCTTAGATTGGTTGGAAATGAGGACTTCATCATCCCCAAAGACAACTTTATGGCCTTTCCAGTAGTCGCTTTTATAGAGTGAGGACTTAGGTTCCCCCTCGACATCCTTTTTCGCCAAGTCCTTCATTATTACAAACTTAACCCAATGCGGCTGGCCATTAACTCTTACAGAGTCATTAACGGTATAATTGCCCTAGCTAGCCGAGAGAACGCTAGGATTACTCTAGTTGACATCCAATACTGTTATACCATGTGTGGCCTTAAGTCAGAAAAAAGGCTACATCTATTACCTTAAGCCGAGGTCAAGCGAGTACAAACTTATTGCCGACCTCCCAAACTTTAACAAAGGTGCTGGAAATGATTATTTCATCGTCTCGAGCAACTGGGAGTTCCCACCAGATGATGAGCTCCACCTCTACCCTTTGAGCTGATTAGTCTTTAAAGAGGGTAATGGTAAGAACAAAGTGTTACTTTACTTGCTTTCATGTCTTTATTACTTTGTTGCTTTTATATGTTCTAATGCATTTTTTTACTTTGCAGCTCTTCCTTAGCCTACAAAGGACTTCTGCAAAACCTTCTATCCCAGCAAAGACTTCAAGAAGCTGTTGGGCTTGCCTGTTAATCAGCGCAAGGCTCCTCTGCTGCTGAACTAGATCCCAACTTACAAATCTATCTTGTCCGACGTCCCTAAGAAGAGCAAGTCTCCACCTTCAGCTATAACTCCTTCTATGACTTTGTCGCCACGGCCTGACCAAGCCTCAACATCTAACCCAGCAGAGCAACCATCAATATCCACTCCCCAACTAATTTCTCCAGCACAACATCGACGCCGTCGCCGAGTTCCCGCAAACACTCCTGCTGGTAAAACTCGTAGCCGAAAACACCAAAGTTCTGAGGCGTTGGCTTTCGATCCAGCCAACCCACCCACTATACTACCGGTAATTCACTTTGGCACCAAGGTTACAGTCACCGCCACCGTTGACTAGATGGGGCGTAACAAGGCCGTAGTCGAAGACCTTTTGGCCGACTTCCTCGGGCGTCGTGACAGTCCAATCTTCCCCATCACAGTCCCGGCCCAAACTAAAGCAAAAAATGGTAAAGAGGGCCAAGGCAAAAGCCTCATTTACCCAGGTTGAGTCTGAAGACACAGTTTCAATCTCAAAACTTGCCGAGGTTGAGAAAACAAACTGTGCTGCCAAGAAGAGGCCCGCAAAGGCTGACCCCTCTGAAACCACTAAGTCAAAGAAGCCGAGGTCGGACTCTGCAGCCACCTCAGGTTCACTTAAAGCTGATAACCCTTGGGCCCTGTCTATCATGATTGAGGACAAGCTAGTCAAAACCAGTGACAGCGCTGCTAACATTGAGGTCGGTGTTACCCTTTCTACTACATTGCTCCTCCCCAATGAGCTCAGCCATATAGCCGAGGTTAGCGAATACAAAAATTTCGCTCTGATGGTGCAGCACTCTGTACTAGTAAACCTCTTAACACTTGGTACTCTCCATTATCTGTTTTTATACTTAAAGAGTTTATTAACTTTGTTCTTTCCATCTCTTTTAGGTGATCCAGCACGCCCACTTCTTTGCGATGCAAGTAGAAGGAATGAAGAAGGAGCTGGTCCATAAGAGCAAGGAGGTTGCTGGTTTGCTTAAGTCCCTAAACAAAGCCGAGGCCAAGATGAAAGTCCTGATAGATCAGGCCAAGGCGGCTAAGCAAGCCCAAGATAAAGTCGAAGAAAAGGCTGGTGCTGCAGAGGCTGTTGCCGAGGTTCTCAAAGCCAAGAAAAAAGAAGCTGAAGCAAAAACAACCAAAGCCCAAGAAGAACTCCGAAATGCCTTGGCCACAAAAGATGCCAAAATCAAAGCGGAGGACGAAAAGGCCTATGCCGAAGGGGTCAGCCGACGTCCACAAGAAGTACAAAAAACAAGTCAGATAGGCATGCAACAAGGGTTACCCCCTTGGTAGGATGGTTGCTTTGAAGGAGTTGGCTATCCCCGAGGACTCTCATTTTCATGATGAAGGCTGACTTGTAGTGCCATTCCCTCTCGCTTCAAGCCAATCTAAGGCTAAGGCTAGGGGGAAAGAAGGAGAAAAAGAAGAAGACGAACAGGCTGAGATGACAGCTGATGCTGAAGTTTCTGCTAGGGCCAAGTCCTAACTCTGAATGAGCAAGTCCTAGACTTAACTCAGGATAAGGAGGACAAAGTCTTCAAAAGTGCCTCCTTCAAGAGGACTATGCCCGAGGTGCCTATCGCTGAGAAGAGCCTCAATCAAACTCTACAAGAAATTGACGCCGAGCTCGAGGCGGAGAAGATTGTCGAGAAGATTTCCCAATTGTCTTCTAAGGCCAAGACACAGCCTGCCACCGACGCCGAGTAGTCTGACTATAAGCTTTTTCCTTGTACTTAGTACTTTTTACATTCTGAAAAATGTTTTAGTTTTCATATTTGGCCAATGTGCCCTTTTTATATGTGAACAAGTAATCCTTCTGCAAGCCGTAGTGCCTTTTTATATTTGAACAACTTTCTTATCTGAATGCATGTCATTACATTTTCTTCCAAGTGTCTATATGTATGCCTTCTTTTTTTCTATTTAGAATATTTTTTTGCATATTCTTAAAAGTACACCTTAATTGTGCAATCCCCTTAGGGTAATGTACCTCGGATATTTCTTCTAAGTACCCTTTAATTGTGCAATCTCAGCCTTGGCTTAACACTTGAAAACATTAGAAAAATATTTCCACGAGTGTTGTTTTAAACTTGTCATTTATTGTCTTCTATACTTCCCAAGTTTGGTAACCTGGTTACCTCGTACCTCGGCTTAACTTTAACTTGTAAATTTTCTTGAAAATTTCAACAAGTGTTAAGCCAACTCTAGCTTGTAAATTTTTCTATAAAATTTCAACAAGTCCCTAAGCACTCTGAACTTTTACTCGTCATTCTCCAGCTTTTTGCCCCCTAATGTGAACTTAAGTTTCACTTAGGTTCTCATTAAGCATATGGCTACAATCTTGTTGCCGAGGTTAGATTCGAACAGAGACTGGCCGAGGTTCTCAACCTTGGTTTCTCTATTCATCTTACTCAAATGCACTAAATTCCAATCTGAGTTTGACTCTGCCGATATGCCAAGTCCAGGTTAATTCAACTTAGTTCAACTCCATTATATGCAAGTATAATTTAACTCTATCATATAATGAGTCTAAGCTATTCATCATGTTTCATTCAGAAACATTGCCAACTTAGTTCAATTCTATTATATGCAAGTATAATTCAACTCTGCCATATAATAAGTCTAAGTTATTCGTCATGTTTTGTTTAGAAACATCGCCAACTTAGTTCAACTCTATTATATGCAAGTATAATTCAACTCTGTCATATAATAAGTCTAAGTTATTCATCATGTTTCATTTAGAAACATCGCCAAAGGACTGGTCAATCGCATTACACAAGTTTGAAATTAAAAATAGAGCTAAAATTTTATTATTACTTCTGCTAATAACAAAAAACTTTAAAAAACAGAAAATCTAATGATAGAAAAACTTCAGGTTGCAAGTATTCCAAGGTCTTTGCAACTCTTTGCCTTCACTGTCTTCAAGCCGATATGCCCCATTGTTGGCGACCGAGATGATTCTATAAAGTCCCTCCCAATTTGGGCCCAGCTTTCCTTCTCCAGGATCCTTTTTGTTGCCGACGACCTTTCTCAGGACGAGGTCCCTAACTTGAAACTCTCGTGGGTTGACCTTCTTATTGTAAGCCCTAACAAGCTGCTGCTGGTATGCCCCTAGCCAAATGGTTGTTCTCTTCATTCTTTCTTCCAATAGGTCTAGATCTCGAGCTAGAAATGCCTCATTAGTCCCATTCTCTACTCCTTGGATTCTGATCCCTAGGATGCTGAATTCTAATGGGATTACTGCCTCTGTGCCATAAGCCATGGCAAATAGGGATTCCCCAGTTAATCTTCTCGGCGTAGTTCAATATGCCCAAAGTACATTGGGCAATTCCTCCACCCATTTTCCCTTTGCTGCTTGCAGCCTCTTCTTGATTCCATCCAAGATAGTCTTGTTGGATGCTTCTACCTGACCATTGCTTTGAGGAAAACTTGGAGTGGAGTAGTAGTTCTTGATTTTGTACTTGGCACATAAGCTCTTGATTAGCTTGCTGTCAAACTGTGTGCCATTATCCGCTATTATTGCCCTTAGGATCCCAAACCTGGTGATGATATTCTTCCATATGAAGTTTTTTACATCAACGTCCCAAATCTTTGCAAGGGGTTCAGCTTCTACTCACTTGGTGAAGTAATTTGTTGCTACCAATAGGAACCTCCTTTGTCCAGTCGCTTGAGGCAGTTGCCCAACAAGATCCATGCCCCACTGGGAAAATGGCCAAAGGTTGGATACTGGGTTTAAATCTGCTACTGGTTGATGTATCAAAAGTGCAAACCTTTGACACTTCTCACACTTTCTGACATAAGTTTCAGCATCTTTCTGTATATAGAGCCACCAGTATCCCTGAGTAATGGCCCTATGAGCAAGTGACCTGCCCCCTGCGTGGGTTCCGCATACTCCTTTGTGTATTTCATACAGGAAGTCTTCAACTTGTAAAGGATACACACATCTCTAAAGGGGACCAGTAAAAGACCTTCTGTAGAGATGTCCTTCTGCTGTCAGACTGAACCTCGCCGACTTCAATCTAGTCTTATGTGCTTCCTTGTGATCATCTGGCAACTTTCCATCTCTAAGGAACATTACTATCGCATCCATCCAACTTGGTCTCATCTCCACACACATTGCATCATACTCAGTGTTCAGTGGTTCTACACTTGGGCCTGACAGATAGTTAACCATTATTGTTCTTATCTCCCTTAATTTCACTACAATAGCCAAGTTAGCCAATGCATCGGCATGGTTGTTGTCATCTCGACTAACTTGCTGTAGTCGGCAATCCTGGAATAAAGTTACCAGTCTGACAGCCTCTTTTACATAGGCCATCATTCTTTCACCTTGGGCGTGATTACTTTGTCTTGCTAATCGATAAGTCGAGTCATCAAGACCACCACCTCGTCGGCTTCCATTGCTACTGCCAACTTCAATCCTGTGATCAGTGCTTCATATTCTACTTTGTTATTTGAGGCTTTAAACCCCAAACGAATAGATTGTTCCAGCATCCGCCCATTTGGCGATACTAGCACTACTTCTGCCCCTGCTCCTTGATGATTTGAACTCCCATTAACAAACATGCGGAAGGAGTCGCTGATGTAAATATCGCAGGGCTTGAGTTTCTCTTCTTTCTTCTGTTCTATTGTGGGGCTTTCCATCCCCAGCTGGGTTTCTTCTTGTTCACCTGGACACCCTAAATCTTGACTCAACGGAACCCGACATGGGATGGCGCCAGGTGTGAACTCGACCACGAAGTTGGCCAGAACCTGACCTTTGATTGTTGTTCTAGATCTGAATTCCAGGTCGCATTGGCCTAACACCATTGCCCATCTTGCTGTCCTGCTTGTCAGATCTCCTTACTGCAATAGGGACTTCAAAGGATGCTCAGTGTAGACACCCCATTTTTGACCGACCTTAAGACTCAGACGTCACCGATTGAGCGCTTGGTGATGTTGCATACTGTGCTCGTTCAGAAGTCTCAGAGTTCATGCGTCGCGCCGCCTCCGGACTTCCAACCTCTTCAGGCCTTGTCTCGGTTTGCGAACCGGACTTCGTTTTCTCTGCTTTTCTTTCCGAGGGAAGGAGTGGTCCGTAGACTATCTCCCAAAGGGTCGTGAGCTATATTTTGTGGTCAGAGGCCATTTTGCCCATTTCGAGCTCTTGCGGTTTTCGGGCCGTCAAGCCGTGTGCCTCGGTTCGGGACCACCCAACTATCTCCGATTTCTCCGGTTTTTGGCATGCACCCCTGTTTTATAGTTCCGAGGAACACTGGGGCCCCTGATGCCCACTTCGCAGCCGAACACCACTTCCGGTGCCCGGCGACCCATTTTCGGGACCCCGAACTGCGTGATTTGGGCCCCGAGCATTCATTTCGCATCCGCCTTCTCCGGTTTCTGGCAGGAACCTCTGTTTTATCATTTCGAGGAACCCTGGGGCCCCCGATGCCCACTTCGTGGCCGTATGCCACTTTCGGTGCTCAGAATGGTTTTGGGACCTCGAACCGCGGTTTTGGTCCCAAGCATTCATTTTGCATCGCTTTTCTCGATTTTTGGCAGAACCTCTGTTTTGTCATTTCGAGGACACCGAGTTGCAGATATCCACTTCGCCGAACACCACTTCCCAGATCGATGCTCATTTTGATCCCGAATTGCTCGGTTTGGCTCCGGCGTTCATTTCTCATTAGTTTTGTTCAAACTTGGCGGTACCTCTGTTTCAACATCAGAAGATCACCGGGGTGAGAAGCAATTATTTCAGATAGCTTCGCTCCTCCGAGCCCGCTTTTCTCACTTCCTGCCAATGTTGAACACCCTAGGGTATTTTCTTCCAACCAAAGCTACATATCTGTGATGAGGGCATCTAGGAGGACCCTAAGGGTTGGTGGTCGGCCAAAGATTGTGGTTTCATTTTTGGGCCTCTCATTCAAGCTCTATGTTGTGGCTCTGCTTGATGTTGCCAATTTCCTTGGAACCTTGTTGCACACATCTAGGAGGACACTTTGGTATGGTGGTCGGCCACAATTATTGGTTTCATTTTGGGCCTCCTTCAAGCTCTATGTTGTGACTCATGGTTCGGTGTTGCCAAATTCGACCACAGGGCCTTATTCTACACACTTGTGAGGACACCTTGACATGGTGGTCGGCCCGCAAATGTTGCTTTCATTTTTTGGGGTGGCCGGGCCATGGTAGGTGGCCGGTCGATCAGGGGTGGCCGTACCACCTCCCATAATTACACTGGCCACTTCGCCACCTTCCTGCTTCCAAATTGTCCCCAGGGTATTTTCCAACATATCCCGGCATCCGGATATTTCGGGAGGAAAGATTGGGTGCTTTCCTCCTCTTTTACACCCCATTTCTTGCCTATTTGAAGGACCCTCCTCTCCTTCTTCAAGGTTGGAAAAATTGGTCTCAAGAACACTTCTCCATATTCCTCCATTTTCATAGCTCAAAACCTCAAAAAGCTTCTAAGTCTCTAGGTCTTTCCTTCATCAACACCTAGCTTCACCATCCCTACTACCATTCCAGCAGCTAGGAAGTGAATTTCAGAGGTTGAGAAGCTACAAATCAAAGCCAAGAATCAAAGAAAGACAAGTCTTCAAGGGTAAGTCTTCAAAACCAACTTTTAGGGCTTTTTCTTGATTCATTTCTATACTCCAATTGGTTGAGAATTGGGGCTCCGACCCCTACTGATTTTGTGCTTTTTTTGAGCCCCTCTACAACTTTGTAGAAGGGCTCAACTTCATTTGAGGCTCCTATGATATACTTGTTTCAATACCTAGCTTTTATGCCATTATCTTGCATGCTAGTTTAGGCCTATTTCCTTTTGTTTTCAGGGGTCCGACCCCTACTGGTTTTGTGTCCATTTTGAGCCCCTCTACAACATTGTAGAAGGGCTCAACTTCATTTGGCCATTGTATATACCACCTCCTTCAAATTTCATCAAGTGTGCCTTTTTTTGCATGCAATTTTTGACCTGTTTGTGTTTGTTTTTGGGACTTCGACCCATACTGGTTTTGGTCCTATTTTGACCCCCTTTCCATATTTCATGAAGAAAGTTTTGTCATTTGGTGTGTGCATTGCATGTCTCATGATATAGCCTATTTGGAAGCCTACTTTGCATGGATTTTATAGCATGTTTGTATTCTGATTTTGAGGATGTCATCTTCTGCAATTGTGCTTATTTTCATCTCATCTTAAATATTGTAGAAGAAAGTTTTTCCATTTGGGGTTTGCATATATCACTTGTCTCAATACCCCTCTTTTGGCCACTAATTTTGCATGCTATTGTTGATCTATCCCTACTTGCATTTTGGCCAAGATTGTTACTGAAAAAAATGCCATATTTGGGACTGCCTTGCTACTGTTCTTGCTGCCATGATCATATTTTGCATGTATAGCATGGCTATAGGCCATTTCGGGGCTTAATTTCACATTTTCGGGATGAATGCATGCTTCGAGTGTTATTTCGAATTGTTTCGGGGCTGTTTTCCCCTTTATTTAGGTGCTGAAATTCCATTTCCATGCTTACATATCATTCCCTATGCCATTTGCATCATTTTTTTGCATTGCCTCGGTTTGCGTGCCAGTGTGCACGCCTTTCGAGGCGCCCCTGTTTTATCCGACGGCCTCCTATGTGAGTGAGCTGAGGCTCTCCCATGTCGGTGTAAGTCCATCGTTGCATTCCGTATGCCATTTCATCTCATTTCATCATCGCCTCGGTTTGCGTGTCCGTGTGCACGCATTTCGAGGCACTTCGGTTTTTTCCGATTTTACATCGCACGTCATCGCCTCGGTTTACGTGTCCGTGTGCACGCATTTCGAGGTACTTCAGTTTTATTCGATTTTGCATCGCACGTCATCGCCTCGGTTTGCGTGCCCGTGTGCACGCATTTCGAGGCACTTCGATTTTATCCGATTTTACATCGCACGTCATCGCGTCATCGCTTTCGGTTTTGCGTGTCCGTGTGCACGCATTTCGAGGTACTTCGGTTTTATCCGATTTTGCATCGCACATCATCGCCTCGGTTTGCGTGCCCGTGTGCACGCATTTCGAGGCACTTCAGTTTTATCTGATCTCCATTTTAGCTTCGCCTCGGTTTGCGTGCCTGTGTGCACGCATTTCGAGGCACTTCAGTTTTATCTGATCTCCATTTTAGCTTCGCCTCGGTTTGCGTGCCCGTGTGCACGTATTTCGAGACATTCTGTTTTATTCGGTTTGCATTACGTATGCCTCCGCCTCGGTTTACGTGCCCGCGTGCACGCATTTCGAGGCACTCTGTTTTATCCGATTTATATTTCATCATTGCCTCGGTTTGCGTGCCAGTGGGCACGCATTTCGAGGCACCCCATCCTTATCATTCCGGCATCCTATGTGAGTGTGGCTGAGGCCCCCTTCATGTTGGTATAAGTCCATCATTACATTTCGCATGTCATTCGCGATCGCTTTCGGTTATGCGTGCGTGGACACGCATTTCGAGGCATCTCATTTTCATAGCATCGTACATGCTAGGATTGTATGTTAGTTGCATTTCACGCATATCATGCATATTGCACAGGAAACGAGGCGCGTTTCGCACTCCGAGTGGCGGAGCATGTCTCAATTCCCAAGTCACCGACACTCCGGATCACCCATGATGGAGCTAGGTTTTGTTGTAGCATTCATCTGATATTGAGTTGTGCAATTCGGTTCCTCGGCCATCATGCATCGGTATGCGTGATTGGTGGCACGAGGATCGAGGCATGCATATATTTGTGAAATACACCGGCGTTCTTTTCCCCGCTTCACTCTCTGTTACAGCAAAACCGAGGATCAACAACTTTTCGGAGTCTGGTGCGCATTTCGAGAAATATTGCAAACAAAGGCTAATCGGGGCATCCCAAAGGATTTCGCGCCAGCAAATTTCAACAAAGCGGCATCTATCGAAGCAAGGGCCCGGCTTGCACGCCCGCTTATATCATTTTATTAATTAATTTGTCAATTAATTAGAAATTTGTATATTTATTTCCGGACTGTATATTCTTTTATTCGGACTGTATATTTATTCGGACCCTCTGCGCGAGGGCACAATTGTAATAAGGGTGGGTGAGTGTGATGTATGTCTTCCAACCCCCATTTCTTTCTCCCTTTTATTTATCCGCTTTGGATGGTTAGATATAGGGCATATTTCATTTAGCATACAGTATGACAGCATGTTTACATTCATTCATCTCAGACAGACGCATCTGGCTCGGGCGATCATACAAACCGTGATCTCATTTCGATTCCAAATTGAATATATGTTAGCCGTAGCATCATCATATGCCATATTTAGAATAGCCGAGCCTGCTATAGTTGCATTTTGCATGTGTTGCATTAGGCATTTCAGCACATTTAGGATCATGCATGATTTCTAATCGTTTTCCTGTTTTGGCTTGGAGTACTCGGTAAGCGGTTACGCTTTAGCATCCTTGCATGCGTGTGAGTGTTGCCATGAATAGCATGCTTACCATGTGGCTATGTGCTTATGTGATATAACTGCCTTGAATGCCTGTGGGTGGAGGTTGAGTTATCTGAGTTGGAGCAATTCATCAATTGTTTGTTAAGCCCACTAGATTGTGGCAAAATCTGCATTTTAAGCCTACCTGCGGGTAGCACCTTCACATCATTTTCAAACAAACAAACATGAAATGTTTTGTTCCAATTCAGACGGCCCAGTCTATACTTGTTTGCTGCGAGCATCACATAGTAACCTAGGCTAAATAACCGGAATAAGAACTCACAAAGTTTTCAAAACAGATATCATGGTTAGTAGAGGCCGGTCTTTGACCGGGCGAGCGGGGGTGCTCACGATGTGACCTTCCCCAATCGTACCCAAGTTCCCGAGCCAACTTTGGTGATGACGGACACGTGGCCTTTTGGCACCGAGTCAGGGTTTCCTAAATTTCCCATTTTTAAAAATATTTAGGTGGCGACTCTGTTATCTGGCAAAGCAGTCCATGTTTGGCACTTCTTTCAAAAAATCTGTTTTTCTTCAAAACGATTTGCCGGATTTGGACTCTTTGGTTCGAGATTGAGAACCGCAACAAAAATCGAGTCCGAACTGTAGCGAGGTCCCCCGCGGGCGTTGTTACACTCAGTTAATACCACAATCTTGTGGGCTTGAAAGTAATGATTCAACTTATTGGAAGCCATTACCAAGGCCAGTGTCAGTTTCTCCAAGGGTAAGTATCTGGTCTCTGCATCTGCTAGGGTTTTACTCACATAGTAAATTGCCCTTTGTTCTCTCTTTTCTTCTCTGATTACCACTGCACTCACTGCATGCTCTGAAACTGCCAAGTATAAGAATAGCTCCTCTCCAGGTACTGGATTTGAGAGAACTGGAGCTATGGTCAAGTATTTTTTCAAGTCAGCCAAGGCAACTTCGCACTCTTCTATCCACAAGAAGTCTGTGGCTTTCTTCACTAAACTAAAGAAGGGTTTGCACTTGTCAGAACTTCTGCTTATGAACCTATTTAGGGCTGCAACCATTCCAGTCAACATCTACACTTGTTTTGTCGATGTTGGGCTGTTCAAGTCCAAGATGGCCTTGATCTGATCTGGGCTCGCCTCAATGCCCCTTCTGGTAATCAAGTATCCCAAGAACTTTCCTGACCCAACTCCAAATGCGCATTTTGATGCATTGAGTCGGAGCCGAAATGTCCTCAGGATATCAAAGATTGCTTTCAGGTCGACCAAATAAGTCTTAGGTTTTTTGGTCTTCATGACCATGTCATCAATATATACTTCCACTGTTTTGCCTATTAGGTGTCTAAACATCTTAGTCACTGATCTCTGGTAAGTAGCTCCTGCATTTTTCAACTCAAAAGGTATCACTCTGTAGCAATACAGCCCTTTAGAAGTGATAAATGCAGTCTTCTCCTCATCTGGGGGAGGGGAGGAGAGGGGTACATAGCTATCTGATGGTACCCCTTGTAGGTGTCCAAGAAGCTCATCCTTCCATGCCCTGAAGTAGCATCCACCAATTGGTCAATCTTGGGGAGTGGGAAACTGTCTTTGGGACAAGCCTTATTCAGGCTGGTGAAGTCCATGCGGACCCTCCACTTCCCATTCTTCTTCTTCACAACAATTGTATTTGATAACCATGTTGGGTAGTTTACCTCTCGAATGGCTTTGGCCTCCAGCAATTTATCCACATCCTCTTTTACTACCTCAACATGCATCAAGGTCGGCCTTCTAGCTTGCCGACTTGTCAACATTCAGTCTATGGCAAATGACCTGGGAGTCAATGCCAGGCATCTCGTATGGTGTCCAGGAAAACACCTCAATGTTTGCTCGTAAGAACGCCTTTAACTCATTTTCCTCTTCCTCGGCCAAGTCTGAGCCGAGAAGGAAGAAGCACTCTTTATCCCCTTGTTGGACTAGGATCTTCTTCAGGGCTTCCTCACATTTGTCGGTTGGTTCCTTGCCGATGTCATGTAGGACCTCTATGTCCTCGTCCTCAATTTCTGCTGACTCTGCTTCTCGCATACTGCAAGTGGATTTCATTGTTGCCATGGAGCAATTCTTTGCCTGCACCTGATCCCCTCTGACTTCCTCAACTCCATGCTCCGTTGGGAACCGCAACAGTTGGTGTAGTGTAGAGGAGACAGCCCTCATTGTATGCAACCATGGCCTTCCCAAGATTATATTGTAAGGGGAGGGGCTGTCAATCACTGTAAACTCTGTACTTACCTTCCTAGTGCCTGCCTGCACCTCCAAGTTTATTGTCCCCAAGGGTCATGTCGGCGTTCCATTGAACCCGACCATTGGACTACTGGATTGCTCAAGGTCATCCTGGTGAAGGTCGAGCTTCTTGTAACACATGACATACATGATGTCACAAGAACTACCTTGGTCAATCAGAATGCCCCTTATTTGGCATTCTCCAACCTTGAGGGATATCACCAAAGGATCGTTGTGTGGATGTTATACCATGTCTAGGTCATCTTCAGTAAAAGACATCATAGGTCCTTAGTACACGTTTGTCCTAGGCCTCTTCTGCTGGGCCTAATATACATGATGTAGGCGCTTTACCTTCTATGTTTCTCCCCGTATATCATTCTCATTAATCTTCGAGTGGATCACATTGATCACTCGAGGTCCGTCTGCTTGCGGCTGTGGTGTTGGTGGAGGCGGTACTGTTGGTGCCTAGGGCAGCCTTGCCTGTTCTTCCCTTGTTCTGGCTTTATCCACCAAGTCCCTTAAATGACCTTGTCTTACCATATCTTCCAAGTGTGTCTTTAGGGCTTTGCACCTCTGAGTTAGATGCCTATCTCCATTGTGGTAAGCACAATGCTTGCCAAGGCTTCTTCCCATGAATTCGCCAGGAACCCTTACTGGTGCTTTGTAATACGGTTAGTTCCTAATCCTTTCCAGCACTTTGTAAATCGAAATCTGGAATATGGTAGTGACTGCCTGTACAGCCCTCAGTCTTGTCTCTTGCTTGTTGTATCTAGTATTACCTCGGCCTCGCTTCGGCGAGCCGTTTCTTTTCTCTTGTTTCGACGCCTTTGTCCTTGGTGTATCTTCCTCGGTTCTCGTATATTTCTCAATCCTGGCCATAAATTCCTCCATACTTTTTGGTAGTGTCTTTGCCAGTGATTTTCGAAGCAGACAGTCATCGTTCAGGCCGTTCTTAAAAGACACGACCGCCACCTCCTAGTTATACCTTGGTATTCGGTTAAACACCTCATAATACCTTTTGGCATAAGCCTTAAGGCTTTCATCCTTGCCAATTCTCAAAGCCATCAGGGAGTCCACTCTCAATGGCTATAGTTTGTTTGTCACAAACCTGGCCATGAACATCTTGGCCAGGCCTTCCCAGCTTTTCATAGTTCCTTTCGGCAACTTGTGAAACCAGTCTAATATAATTTCCCCAAAGGATGAAGGGAACACCTTGCAGAGCAACGGCTCGTTCCTGGTGTATAGTGCCATTGAGTTCAGGTACAAGTTGATGTGAAAGTTAGGATCCGACTTACCATCGTATATCTTGAATCTCGGCATGTGAAACCTTTTCGGGGCCTCAAATTTGTCCAATTCTACCGAAAACGGCGTTCTTGGTTTGACCGAAGAGGTTACCTCGACATCTTGTCGCTTCCTCTGGAGGTAATCCCTCAAATCCTCCTTGGTCTGTCCCGGAACTTGGCTATCAACGGATTTTAGCCTTTTTGGCACGCTACTTCCGGTGTTCTTATGAGTCCTCTTGGACCTCCCTCCATTAGTCGTGTCGAAACAAAGCTTCTTCCACTGAACATGCCGATGTTCTTTGGTGTAGGCATCTTTGTCCCGATGTGTCTTCTGAGACCCTTCTTTCATTGATTCTCCTCCCCTGACCTCCCGTGAAGGCTGGTGAGAATGTTCCTTGGTCCTGTCATGCTGAGGAACTGTAGGAACTGTTTTCTGCCCCCCTTTCTGGGAATCATTCTTGGCTGCTGGAATCGGCGTGTCTTGTATTGGAAACGGTGGCTGCATGACGTTGTTCTGCATTATGAAATTGACGATCGATTGCAGGTGCATCAATTTGTTCACCATTCCCTTCATCTCTCCGTCCCCCCGCAGGCGTTTATCTTTCAATACCTGGAGGTCATTCTTGTTATAATACCCGCATCGGTTTGCCTTCTTTGGTACGTCTCCCTCTTGGCCGATGTCTTTGTCTCCGGGATTCATATCCCGAGTTTCTTTGTTGTTGTTATCCTCCTCTACGTTAAGGTCAATGTGTTTACTACTTCTAGTAGAGATGTCGTCCCCAATATTCTCTTTCTGTCCGTTGCTGGCCATCTATTCTCCTTTCTCTTCCACAAACAGTGCCAAATTGTGTGTGTTGATTTTTGACCACATTGCTAAACAGGTACTCAGCTGGAGAACACCGGCTGAATAGATTGCGCCTGAACAACCTATCACAGAAAAATAAGACTCCGGTGGTGATTTGTCCATCCGGGGGCACTCCGACGATCAAGTCAGTACTCAATTATCTCTCAAAGATATCAAACAGTGTTTTAACTCACTAGCTAGAATAAAAAAAAACGTACCTTAGACCCACGAGGGTGCCTTACTTTTATAGTCAGCACTAACCTATTATCTATAGAAGCTTGTCTTCTCTTGGACTCTGGCTCAATACTCATCCTGGACTCTTAAATAGATAAAGATAAACTCCCTAAGAGCTTTGTCCTTATCCGGGCTGAGGTCCTCCCCCATTCTAGGACTCTTATAGCTTATCCGTTCACCTCGGATTCTGGTATCTTCGTAGATAACCTCGGTCTAGCTGAGATCACCTCGACGCCATGACCAGGTCACGTGGCACCTCAACTGGCACTTTGGTGCCACCTTGGCCACGTGTTGTCATTTACAAAAATATGCCCCCCTATAAGCAATTCGCAACCCTTTATTTTCAAAAGAGCCAATATTCAAATATGACTCACCTTCATTCCTTGTTTCTTCATAAATATGTAATAATGAATTTTGGCCTTTCCAATGAGTTAATTTAGACAGCGGCCCTTCTCTTCCTTTGAACAAAGAAATGATAGACTGTTCAAATCCAGAACCCTTTTTTTCCTATGAAATGGCCAAAGTTAATAAGATTTAACAGTACAAACACAAGTGGTTAAACCAAAATGCATATATTCTTCTTGATAGCCACATTTGGCTAATTACACAGTACCAATTTTAGATGGTACACATCCATAACGCTTTGAAGTGGTCACTTATTTGAGAGTTTACATTAGTAATTGTAATTTTTTGGCCGGTTATAAATTTTAACTTGCAACTGCCATGATTGACTACTAAAAATGGCCATGAAAAGTTTAAATTGATTGGCCATTATTTTACTCTCTTAACGCAAAATTCAATGAAAATACTTCTAGAACTTTGATATTTTGTTAATCATTTCATCGAAATCAAGTTTTGACAAGATCTACAAATCCAAAATAAATCTTGAAAAGCAAAAGCCATCACATGAAGGAGCTTTGAAAATTCATGTACCTTGACATCTTGAACAATCTCAAAAAATTTGGACTCATGAATATTGGGTTGTTCATCATTCTTAGCCATGTTTAGCTTGAGAAGATGTTTTTCGACCACTTCAATTTCATCATTTCTTGGTCTAATGGACTGTTTTTCTATTTTAGCCATTAATGGCTCATGAAAATCCTTCATAGGCATCTGAGTTTCCTTATTTATTGGCCTAACAAGCTATGTTTCTATTTTAGCCATTAATGGCTTATGAAAACCCTCCATAGGCATGTTGTTTCCATAGTTTGACTCTCTAAGAATGGGTTTTTCAACCCCCCAAGCTTTATATGGAATATCATTTTTAACCATACTTGGCTCAACAACATGCTCTTTAACCATGTTACTTTCATAAGTTGACTCTTTAAATTTGGGTTTTCCAACCATTAATAACTTAGAAAACTTTTGAAAAAATTCACCAATTTCGGCCATTAAAGCCTCGGTTAAAGACTTTGTAGTAAGAGTTGACAACTCATCATTCTATTTGCGAACTTCCATATTAAGTTCATGAATTTCTCCAATTAAATTGTGTCTTTTTTTCTTCCATCAAATAATATTGTAATAGATGGAAGTTTGTTTAATTAAGAAAATAGATCTCTTCTCGAATATCCAAAATTTTTTGTTTATGCCAAAAGATTTCATCTAGGCTATTTGGAATGGACGAATCCAATTTATTTTTTATTTCTTACACTTGACGTCCCACTGGACATGCCAAAAATTATTGGCTTATTTTTCCTATGAAGGAAAATACCATAAATGCGAGGGTGGCAGCAAATGATTGAAAAATCCTTATAGATCAAAATTCAAGCCAATTATCAAGCAATTATGTTGACGGTTCTTTTGTCTCAATGAAAAGGACTTCAAAATTCCCAAGTATAGAGAAAAAAAAAATTAAAAGAAGAACGAGGGAGACGGAGAAAGATGATTGAGTGAATAATCGGAGTGATTGAATGAACAATCAAACTAACCATTAATTTACCTCCAGTCCTATGCTTCGAAAAGGAAGTGCAAAAAATTTACCTATACTCTTATGCTTCGGAAATGAAGTGCATAAAATAAAGTGCAGGAATTATAAATGACAAAAAAAAAAAAAAAATAGAAATAAGTTATATTTGATTTGAGTTCTGGATCCTTTACAGTGTAGCCATGAATGGCTATTTATAGGCAAACATTTGTTGAAAAAAAAAGTACCTACTACCCTATTCTCCCATCTTCATTCCTGTGTTGCCATGTGTCTCTCTAACTTCTCCAATTTACTCCATGTTCTTCTATATTATGCTCCACGATCCTTCACATTCTCCATCATCTTTTCACATGTTTTTAATGATTCATAACTTCTCATAACCTCTAAATGAGTAGGAGAGTGACACGTGTCCTGCAATTTATCAATAATAATTACAGATTTATGGTGTCAACAACCTTATTTTCTATTTCATTCTTTCTTATTTATTCTCTGAAAAATAGAAATATTGTCTGGAAATTAAAATATTGTGTACATTCAACATGACATTCTTAAAAATGAGTTAATAAAATTTAATATTGCTTATTGAAACAGATTATCATTTTACTCATAAAAACATACACTTTCAACTATGAAATTTTTCCAAGCTAAATTGTGTAATAGGATGGAATAGGGCTGATGTTGGCCGAAAGGTACCGCATTAAGGCCACTTAAGTTAGAGTTTTAGTCTTTCAATTTTATTTATTTGGTGGAGATGATGTGTTTCGTGCACTTGTACAAATTTGGCAGGAAATATGAAACTTCAATCAAAAAGGGCGCGAAAGTAGATTCTCCGTGCTAGAAGTGCAGAATCCGAGCCAGCCAGACTACCGCACATGCGGCCAAGCTTCACTGCACGTGCGGCCCACCACTGCTCGAGTGGCCCACATGGGCGCACGAGCGGTCCACCTAGGGACGCGTGCACGGAATTTTTGGTCTGTTTTGCTGTGAATAAAAGACAGAAAAATAGCCAAACCTAGGGTTCGAAAAATTAATTAAGAGAAAGGGGGGCTAGGGTTCTAAAGAGGGATATTCTACCAAGGCTTGAGGAAGACTTCCATGGGGGTTTCCTCTTCATCTTCTTCCTCTTCCCACTCCTTCATGAGTGGCTAGTCGTATTTTCTAAGGTTTTGATGAAACCCTAGCCATGTAATAGGATTTCTTATTAGCTTTAATTGTGAATTGGTTTGAATGGATGTATGGATGATTTAGAAGTTCCTTATATATAATTTTCATTATCTCTTCAAACATTTTACTCTCTTTGATTGTTTAATGTTTTCCATACATTAGTTTTCTTTGTGTTTGTATTCAAAGTATGAGACGAGTCATGCTATGAGAGACGGGTTGTATTGCTACCATAGTTTAGAGCAAATGACTCGTACTACTCGGGATGATTCGTGCCTGTACGTTAAATGCAACAACCCTCTTGATCAATATTTCAAACTTGTAGTTGTGAAATATTGGGTAGTTCAAACCGAATCGCAATTGTTGGCCAATGTTAAGTCTCATTCATGTGGTTAGTGGTGAATTCTTTACCCTAGGATTTTTCTCGAAAATTAATATCTAAAACCCTAATTTCAATTATCAGTATAATTCCTCAATTTCATTTAATTGCTATTTGGTTATAAAATCAATCTTATCTTTTTAATCAAAATTAATTTAGAAATTTTTGCGATTGAATTAATCTAATTTCACATTTGTCCCTGTGGATCGATACCTGGACTTGCCATGATTCTAATAGAATTTGATATAGTTTAGTGATTTATATTTGGCGTGTGCCCATCAAATTTTGGCGCCGTTGCCAGGGACTTCTGGCGAAATTAGTTAATTTAAAGTTACATTCTTATTTTAATTTTTAGTTTAGGATTTTATGCTTTTGTGTTGCTAAGTGTGCAGAGCGTTTGAAATTGAAGCTATCACTGAAGTGCAAGCAGAGCGTAGCTAAGCTTTAAAAAAAAAAAAAAAAAAAAAACCACAACAAAGTGCGTAAACAGAAGCAAACACTAGCAAGCAGAACACCCAAGTGCTAAAACGAAAGTCAAAGCTCAAATAGAGGTTGGAGACAACGTATACACGTCAAGCATCCGCAAGACGAGTAAAGCGTTTTTGTTGAACCGCTGTGAGTATTTCTCCTTTGGCATTCTACTTTCGTAACTTAGTGCACAGAGTCGAACTTTTTGTGTGTGTGTGGGTAGTGTATGCACGGGCATCGTTCTTGTCGCCTTGAATTATGGAGTTTGGACCTTGAACTAGAAAGGACTCTCAGGAGACTTAGGGCCTCTGCCCGTGTTCCTAGGCTTGAGTATTCATATTCATACATTGAGCCATTAGAGATGGCAGATCCTGATGTCCCGAATGTGCCTAACCGGACCCTTAAGGATTATTTCACACTTACTGCATATACATCACCATCATGCATCCAAGTACCCAACACCACTGCTGCTCATTATGAGATTAAGTCCAGCACCATACAAATGCTCCCATCATTCCATGGACTAACTCATGATGATCTTTATAAGCATTTGAATGAATTTCTGGAAATTTCCTCGATAGTGAAGATCCAGAATTTCACAAATGAGGCCTTAATGTTGTGATTGTTTCCATTCTCATTAAAGGATAAAGCCAAACACTGGCTAAATTCTTTACCTGCTAATTCAATCACAACTTGGGACCAATTACAGCAACTGTTCTTGGAGAAGTACTTTCCCATAGGTAAAACCAACCAACTTAGGCGAGCCATCACAAACTTTGCTCAAATGGATGGCGAGCAATTCCATGAGACGTGGGAAAGACTTCGAGACCTTCTCCAACAGTGTCCCCACCACTAAGTGCCTGATTGGTAACTTGTTCAAATATTTTATTATGGCTTAACTGAGCCGCACCACCAAATGGTGGATTTGTCTTGTGGTGGGACATTCATATCTAAAAATGATGCCGAGACATGGTAATTGTTTGAGAACCTAAGTGATAATTCCCTTCACCATGCCTCCGCAGCCCGGCAAGTCTGGCAACTAGTAGTTGGAGCCCCGAAAAGAGGGGGTATTTATAAGGTTGGGCAAAACCTAGAGTTAGCCCAACAAGTAGAGGCACTGTCCCACAAAATGGACCAATTATTAGCTACGGGACATGCCCCTACCCAGCAAGATCAGCCTCAATTTCATGAGGCATGTGTTATATGTGCGAGCCCTGCTCATGACTTAAGTGAGTGCCCTTCGGCATCACAATTTCCAGAGTTAGTCTAAGAACATGTAAATGCGGCTCAAGGATTCTCCAACCCGGGTAATGAACCATACTCCAACACATACAATCCGGGATGGAGAAATCACCCTAATTTTTCATAGAGACCCCTTTCACAAGGCACTTCTTACAATCCTCCACCACCAAAGCAGAATTTCAATAATTTTGCCAACCAATCATCCTACTGACCACCGCAACCTTATAGACCCCCACAACCGTACTGGCAACCACAAACCCAGCCTATTCCTCAGGGCAACTCTGCCTTTGAGACTCAAGTTTTGGAAGTTCTCTCAGAACTTAAGGGGTTAGCATCGGTAGTTCACTCCCACACTCACTCTATTGCCAAGCTAGAGGCCCAATTGGGTCAAATGGCTAACAACATGAATCGGAGAGAGGAGGGAAAATTACCAAGTCAAATTGTGGCCAACCCTAAGGGACAATACGGGGTAGAGAGTTCGGATAGGAATGGAAAGCACCATGAGCAGGTGCAAGCAGTGATTAGTTTGAGAAGTGGGAGGGAGTTAGAGCCTCAGTCAGTTGCGTCTGATGCAACTAGAGCTAAGAAGGATGACCATGGTGGTACACCCAATGAGAGCAAGGGTGAGAGGGAAACACTTAAGAGGGATGACTTAGTCCCTAACACTTTACATGAGCCCAAGGCACTATATGTGCCTAAGGCACCCTTTCCCAAATGTCTTGATACATCGTCCCTTTTTAATAAGAAGGCGGCATCTATGGAAGCAATGATGGAGGCCTTTAAACAGGTAAAAATCAAGCTCCCCTGTTGGAGGTGATTAAGCAAGTACCCTCCTATGTCAAATTTCTGAAGGACCTTTGTACGCAAAACAGTAAATCTAGGACACATGTGTCCTAAAAGGTCTTACACGGAGCAAGTAAGCTCCATCTTGTTGAATGACACACCTCCTAAGCTTAAGGACCCGGGTGCCCCAACCATTGCATGCATTATAGGGGACCATTTCATTGATAGGGCCTTGTTAGATTTAGGGGCTAGTGTCAATTTGTTGCCGTACTCTGTGTACGAGGAATTTGGGCTTGGCGAGTTGAAGCCCACTACTGTCACTCTTCAGTTGGCTGACCGGTCCCTCAAAGTGCCACGCGGCATGATTGAGGATGTGCTAGTGAAGGTCGATAGGTTTTACTTTCCTGTTGACTTTTTGGTTTTAGATATGGAACCGGTAGCCAGTTCTAGGAAACAAATCCTGGTAATCTTAGGTTGACCTTTCTTGGCTACGGCCAATGTATGCATTAATTGTCGGACCAGGGTTATGGAAGTTTCATTTGGTAGCATGCAAGTGAAACTTAATTTTTTCCAAGCATCCCAACAACCCCATAAGAGAGAGGAGTGCTTATTTGTGGATGTTGTCGATGAGGTTGTGAAGGAAGTTTTGACCTCCATTCTTGTAGAGGACCCTTTAGAGGCTTGTCTAGCTCATTTTGGGTTTGAAAATTTTGATATTGATGGGTCAGTTGAGGAGGTGAATGTCTTGCTTAATGCTTCTTCTACACCGGATTTTCCTCCGTGGAAAGCCCGGTTTGAGTCACTTCCTCCTCTGTCGAGAGAGCCTACCATACCATCTTTGGTCACACGACCTACACTTGAGTTGAAGCCACTCCCGGCCACACTCAAGTATGCATTTTTAGGGCCCCAGTATACTTTACCAGTCATCATTGTATCTGACTTGACTGTAGAGTAGGAGAGTCAGTTAATGAGTGTTCTAGTGGAACATCGGAGTGCTATAGGGTGGTCAGTGGCTGATTTAAAAGGGATAGATCCCTTTGTGTGCATGCATTATATACACTTAGAGGAGGACACCAAACTTTCTCGTGATATGCAACGGAGACTAAATCCTAATATGAAAGAGGTGGTGAAAAAAAAGGTATTGAAATTGTTGGATGCGGGTATTATATACCCCATCTCGGATAGCAAGTGGGTGAGTGCCATACAAGTGGTGCCCAAGAAATTGGACATCACCGTTGTTGAGAATGAGAGAGGAGAGTTAGTCCCCACACGAACCACCACTAGGTGGCGAATGTGCATTGATTATAGGAGACTGAATTCCTCGACTAGGAAGGTTCATTTTTCCTTTCCTTTCATTGACCAGATCCTAGAGCGGTTAGCGGGGCAGGGTTTCTATTGTTTTCTTGATGGTTATTCGGGATATAATCAAGTCTCGGTGTACCCTGCTGACCAGAAAAAGACCACATTCACATGCCCTTTTGGCACTTTTGCTTACAGGCGCATGCCCTTTGGGCTATGTAATGCACCGGCGACTTTTCAACAGTGTATGATGGCCATTTTCTCCGATATGGTGGAGAAATTCTTAGAGGTTTCATGGATGATTTTTCAGTGTTTGGACTGTTTTTTGAGGAATGCCTTAGGAACTTGACTAGAGTGTTGGAACGATGCATTGAGGCAAACCTAATTTTGAGTTGGGAAAAGAGCCATTTTATGGTTCGTGAGGGTATAGTGTTGGGACACATTGTGTCCCCTCGAGGTATAGAGGTAGACAAGACTAAGGTTGGCCTCATTGCAGGCCTTCCTCCACCCAATTTCGTACGTCAAATTAGGTCTTTCTTAGGGCATGCAGCTTTTTACCGTAAGTTCATCAAAGACTTTAGTAAGATACCATGTCCTTTGTGTAGTTTACTGGTTAAGGACGCGCCTTTTATCTTTGATGAGGCATGCTTAAATGAATTTGAAACACTGAGGATGGCCCTGACCACCGCCCCAATCATGAAATCACTAGATTGGTCGCTTCCCTTTGAAATCATGTGTGATGCCTCCGATTATGCCGTCGGGGCTATTTTGGGCCAAAGGGTCAATAAGACACCATTTGTTATATACTATGCTAGTCGCACTCTCTCGGATGCACAATTGAATTACACTACCACTGAGAAAGAGTTGCTAGCTGTGGTCTTTGCCTTAGACAAATTTCGGTCTTATCTCCTAGGTTCCAAGGTCATAGTCTTCACTGATCATGCCGCTTTACAGTATTTACTATTAAAGAAAGAGACCAAACCTAGGTTAATCAGATGGATTTTGTTGCTCCAGGAATTTGACCTAGAGATCCAAGATAAGAAGGGATCTGAAAATGTTGTGGCAGATCATCTCTCCCGAATCCTTGTTGAGTATACTAGTGACCCTCTTATTTTGTATGATTCGTTTCCAGACAAACAACTCTTTGAGCTGTCACGAGCGAGCCCTCCGTGGTTTGCACATATTGTGAATTACTTGGCCATTGGGCAAATTCTGTAGAATTGGTCTAAGCAAGACAAAGACCGATTCTTTTCGCAGGTCAGGTATTATTTTTGGGAGGATCCAGAGTTGTTTAAATATTATTCCGACCAAGTGATCCGACGTTGTGTGCCGGGGAGTAAGGTGCATAGCATTCTTACATTTTGTCATTCTTCTGCATGTGGCGGTCATTTTAGTGGGCATAAAACAGCCGCCAAGATTTTACAGAGCGGGTTTTATTGGCCCACAATTTTTAAAGATGCCTATTAATTTTGTAGAACTTGTTTGCGCTGTCAGCAAATGGGTTCGATGTCTCGGCGTGACATGATGCCAATGTCTCCTATTCTTGTGGTGGAAATATTTGATGTTTGGGGGATTGATTTTATGGGACCTTTCCCGGCGTTGTTCGGGTTTGAGTATATTCTCTTGGCAGTAGATTATGTGTCTAAGTGGGTGGAGGCGATAGCTACCCGAACAAACAATTATAGAGTTGTAATCAAATTCTTGCATGAAAACATCTTTAGTCATTTTCGGTTTCCTAGAGCCATAATAAGTGATCAAGGTATGCATTTTTGTAACTGGTTCTTTGAGTTGGTAGTCAAGAAATACTCTATCACTCATAAAGTTAGCACTCCATACTACCCTCAAACTAGTGGCCAAGTAGAAGTCTCAAATAGGGAGGTAAAGCACATAATAAAGAAAACGGTGAGGCCACATAGGAAAGATTGGTCGCAACGGTTAATTGATACATTATGGGCTTACCACACTGCTTATAAGACACCCATTGGGATGTCACCATATAGAGCGATGTTTGGCAAAGCTTGCCATCTCCCGGTTGAACTTGAGTACCGAGCATTGTGGCCCATAAAGAAGTTTAACTTCGATATGGCCGCGGCTGGGCTCAACCGGAAATTGTAACTCAATGAGCTAGAGGAAATCTGGAATGATGCATATGAAAGTTCGAAAGTTTTTAAAGCTCGGACTAAAGAATTCCATGACAAGCACATTAATAGAAAATCCTTTGAACCTGGCCAAAAAGTGTGGCTTTTTAATTCAAAATTAAGACTCTTTTCGGGTAAGTTAAGATCTAGATGGGAAGGACCCTTTGTGGTTGTTGAGGCATTTATTCATGGCGCCGTTGAGGTGCAAGATCCGAAGAATGGCCACACTTTCAAAGTGAATGGCCAAAGACTGAAACCATATATAGAGGGGATTAGGAATAAGGAAATGATTGAGTCCATTGCTTTGATGGACCATTTTTACTATGATTGATAGATTGATTTCTTATTCTCCTTTCTTTCCCTTCTATTCTATTCTATTTTTTTCTTTGTTCTTGTTGTGTTTTATTTGCGTCTAGGAGACTTTAAATCCTCTAAAGGTGTAATTCTTTTGGTGTTAGCCATGCCCGAACGACATCTGACGGTCTGGTATAGCCACCTAACCGTGTTTGTAGTGAGTTCCTAGGAGACCAACTAAGACGGTGGAAACTAGAGTTCGAATGGCAAAGCCTAGAACACAGAGGTTTGGAATTTCCGATACTAGAGTTTGGTTTAAATACCTAGGGGAGTGGAGATTGCTTCAAAACTACCCCGGCTTGAACTTTGTACGGCAGCCCCAGAGGTTGAGGTAGCTTTATGCGCTTCAATTCTGGATACCGAATCAACCTAATTTGTCACCCTGTTGGAGAATAGGGAAAGTTACAAACACAGTTAGGGAGAAAAGTAGTACCCGTGGTTTTCGCGTGAAGATTATATCTTTAGTAGGCATTCCGATATTTTCTAAAATGCTATATTTATTTCAGATGTCAATTGAAGGTAGAAATGGTTAAGTATACTTTGGGCTGTACTTGGTTTTTATTTTATTTTCTTTAATCTTTTGTAAATATAGATATATATATATATATATTTATATATAGTTATACTAAAAAAAAATGTTGTATTTGTTAATTGTTGTTTTTGGTCAGTAGCCTGAAGGCTATAAACTATGCTGGGTTTTATTACCTGGGGGATTCTGAAGTTACAACTTTATGCCATAACTCTGGTGCCTTTTGTTAGGTGCTGGGAGTTAGTTTTCCATCTTCTTGAAGCATGTACGCTTGTGAGTGTTTCTTGTTTTTTGTTAAACTATGCTGTTGCAATGTAGCAGAAAAAGGTCATTGCATGCGTGTGGGTGGAAGGGACCCTCCCTAGCCTGGGTAAGACCTTGATTTTTGCTTTGCGGTTTATGGAAAATCAAGTATTCAACCACATTCAAAATGCTTAGAACTTTGTGATTTTTGTCTTATTTAAGTTCCATCTAGAATGCTTATAGCTTTGTGGTTCCAGTTGTATTCAAGCTAGTTCTAGGGTGCTTATGGTTTTGTGGCCCTAGTCCTATTAAACCATTCCTAGCTTGTGCTTTGAGGTTTGTGGCAAGCTTTGTACTTAACCTCTTTGTCAAAAAGCATGCTTTCATAGTTTATTTTCTTTGTGTTTAAAAAAAAAAAAAAAAAAGATTGCACGAGCGGTTGGGCTTGTCGCACGAGCGGCCAAACCCCAAATGGGTAATGCTTCACACCACAGGAGCAGCCCAAATTAGGTGCTCAAGCGGCCCCATGTGGCGCACAAGCAGCCCAGAATTCAAAAAAAAAAAAAAAAGACCGCATGAGCGGTTGGGCTTGCCGCACGAGCGGCCAAACCCCAAAATCATACTGCTTCATGCCACATGAGTGGCCCAAATTAGGCGCTCGAGCGGCCCCATGTAGCGCACAAGCGGCCCAGCATTCAAAAAAAAATAAAATAAAATTTCCAAGAGTGTGTTTGGGTGTCCTTGACTCGCTGGATGTGCGCCCATCCTATCTGGTAAGATCCTCTCTCTCATTTTACTATCTAATGAATATTTGCTTACATTGAGGACAATGTTATATTCCAGTTGGGGGGTAAGGGTATTTGTAATAACTATTAATGTTCGTACTTGCTGCACTTGATTGCACCACTTCACTTAATGTTTACTTTGTGCCAGTATGGTAATGATATGAGCATATGCTAATTGGGGAACATAGTGGGCTTGTATGAAAAGGGTTTATTGGATAAATACTCACTTGTGATGTTTGCACTAGGATAATTGTTTGTGTTTGTGTTTGTGGTATTAGTGCACTTGTCATAAGTATGCCTTAATTCACATGAACACACTATCATACTAGTGACCTCTTTATTATGATCCCTGGTGTACATCATTGATAATGGCTAAGGTTGCGAAAAAGAATAAATAAGTAGCCAAGATTCTTGTTAAAAAAAAAAACAAAAAAACTTGACTTGTTTGGGTTCGTAGTCTCTTTAACTCGAGTGATTAAACCCGTAGGGGTGTCTCTACACCTAGTGCCCTAAAATCGTCTGGTTTGGGAGTCATTGGCCCAATACTTGCTACATAGATTAATTAGAAAGCTTAAGGGACCGAGACATTGCACAATTAAGGAAAAATAAGGAGAATGACTAGTTCGGATTCGTAGCATTTTCAGCTCGAGTTATTAAGCTCGTAGGGGTGTCTCTACACCTAGTGCCCTAAAACCGTCTGGTTTGAAAGTTATTGGCCCAATGCTTGTTACATGGGCTGACTAGAAAGCTTAATGGATCAGGATATTGCACAGTCTTTCAAAAAAAGAAAAAAAAAGAAATGAGAAGCTTGGTTGCAACAGTTTAGTTTTTTTGTATATGTTGAGTGTTATTATGAGTTACACTGGGCTATTATAGTGGACAGTTAACTAATATGGAGATTGCACTTTACACTGAGGGTACTAATGATGTGTCTACTAGCATTCACAAGTACAGGGGACTCTACTTTTATATTAACTGAATTGTAGTTTAAGCTCAATAGATTCGTTCATACTTGTCCACTATGCCTTCAATGACTCATCATGTTTTAATATCACACTGTAGTGGCACATAAGTTGGTTGTTATGTGGAGTAGTGTGGTTAATTGTTATTGAGCGGATATGAATATGTTGATGTTTGTGGGTATCATTTCTAAAAACCCTCACGAGACTATACTCGTCCACTTGGAGTAACCTTGTGGTTTAAAGGCTTGTTGCATATGCTAAATACAATCGTGATCCCTACGAAAGTGGGTGAGAGTATTTTACTTTTCTTATTTCTTTTGTTTTGCTTGAGGACTAGCAAAATGTAAGTTGGGAGGTGTGATGTTGGCCGAAAGGTACCACATTGAGGCCACTTAAGTTACAGTTTTAGTCTTTCAATTTTATTTATTTGGTGGAGATGATGTGTTTCGTGCACTTGTACAGATTTGGCAGGAAATATGAAACTTCAATCAAAAAGAGCGTGAAAGCAGATTTTCCGTGCGAGAAGTGAAGAATCCGAGCCAGCCAGACTATCGCACGTGTGGCCAAGCTTCACTGTACGTGCGGCCCACCACTGCTCGAGCGGCCCACATGGGCTTACGAGCGGCCCACCTAGGGACGCGTGTACGGAATTTTTGGTTTGTTTTGCTGCGAATAAATGACAGAAAAATAGCCAAACCTAGGGTTCGAAAAATTAATTGAGAGAAAGGGGGGCTAGGGTTCTAAAGAGGGATATTCTACCAAGGCTTGAGGAATACTTCCATGGGGGTTTCTTCTTCATCTTCTTCCTCTTCCCACTCCTCCATGAGTGGCTAGTCGTCTTTTCTAGGGTTTTGATGAAACCCTAGCCATGTAATAGGATTTCTCATTAGCTTTAATTGTGAATTGGTTTGAATGGATGTATGGATGATTTAGAAGTTCCTTATATATAATTTTCATTATCTCTTCAAGTATTTTACTTTCTGTGATTGTTTAATGTTTTCCATACATTAGTTTTCTTTGTGTTTGTATTCAAAGTATGAGACGAGTCATGCTATGAGAGACGGGTCGTATTGCTACCATAATTTAGAGCAAACGACTCGTACTACTCGGGATAATTCGTGCCTGTACGTTGAATGCAACAACCCTCTTGATCAATATTTTAAACTTGTAGTTGTGAAATATTGGGTAGTTCAAACCGAATCACAGTTGTTGGCCAATGTTAAGTCTCATTCATGTGGTTAGTGGTGAATTCTCTGCCCTAGGATTTTTTCCAAAAATTAATATGTAAAACCCTAATTTCAATTGTCAGTATAATTTCTCAATTTCATTTAATTGATGTTTAGTTATAAAAGCAATCTTATCTTTTTAATCAAAATTAATTTAGGAATTTTGCAATTGAATTAATATAATTTCACATTTGTCTCTGTGGATCGATACATGGACTTGCCATGATTCTAATAGAATTTGGTATAGTTTAGTGATTTATATTTGGTGTGTGTAGGGCTGAGCAAGGAAACTGAAAAACTTGCAAATCAAACCGGTCCAGACCAATCTACTAGGTTTGGTTTGGTTTTTTTTTTAATTCGTGGTTCAGTTTTGATTTGAAAAATTGGGGAACTGGTCTTAGTGGATCAGTTCTAGATTTAGTTCCACATTTCTTGATTTAAATCGAACTCGACTGTATGACTTTTGCTTGTTTAATGAGAGTTTTATGTTTGCTACATGTTGAACAGGATGTTTATTTGCTAGATGTTATATATCTTTGTTTAAGTTAATGGTTGAACAATGGGCATGTTTATATTTTGAAAGTTAATGTTTTACCAAATTACGGCAGATTAATGTTGAACAATGTTTACTTAATATTATGTTTTTGCTTAACTAGTGAATATTGTGACAGTAGTTTGTTTGATGTGCACGTTACTATTATTAAATTTATGATAATTTGAATTTTTTTTAAAATGTTATATGACTTTTCTTGTGAACAGATTATGTGAAACCGTGGTTTCAAACCGAACCAAATCGTATTTAAATTGTTTGGTTTGGTTCTAATTTTTATGAAACTATAAGTAATAGATTGGTCTTGATTTCATTCCAAACCGATCTAAACCAGACCATACTCACCTCTACGATAGAAGATGATTTTGTAACAAATTACTTGATTATATTTATTGAGAAAGATGTTATTTAAGGTTTTCATACCGAGCCTATCATAAATATTTATATATATATTATATAAAAAATGACAATTATAATATTTTCCGATAGTTAACTATAGTAGACGAAGACATAATAATAGTTACTATTTTTGTTTAGTTAATGTAGACAAAAATATGTTTAATTATATTTTTATTCTCAATTATGTTGACAATGAATGTTCGATTAATAGTAATATTATAATTTTTTGGGTGTTAATATAAATCAAAATTTAAAATTTTATAATAATTTTTTTCAATAAAAAGTTACAGTGCTTTTGGCCCGCAAGGCCGAATCCTGGATCCATTCTTAAACATGAGAAAGTAGACATACATATGGTATACAACTTTTTTAGAGATGTGAATAATAAAATTTCTTATAATTTTACTCATACAAAGTAGCAACTTAGTTAGCTTGGGGGTACCCTTCACAATTTTTAAAACTAATAAGAAAAATGGGAATGGAGAAATCTACAATGGCCTTATTTGGTAGGGTTTATTTCCAGTTTATTTCAGTTTTTAGTTTAATTTAAGCTATTTTGATGTGTTTGGTTCAACTTAATAATACAACTTATAGCTTTTTGTAAGTAAAAAATCAACTTATTCTTTGAGTGAGGAATGAGAAACTTAATTTATAAGTCAAAAATCAGCTTATGTTCACAGCTATAAACTATAAGCTGTTAGGTTATAAGTTATAATTACTTTTTTCACAGCTCTACCAAACGGGGCCAATGTTCACTATATATATTTATTTGGTATAATGTGCACTGTTAAAAAGATACACATACTAATAAAGTTTCAATTTTTTATAATGAAAGTTATTAATATTTGTAGTACATGTTATGATACTTCGCGGTAAATTGGAAATAGTAAATTTATGGAACTTAGTAATTTTTGTTATGATATTTTGTTGTAAGACAAGTTATGACTTTTGTGATGAGAAAAATTATGACTTTTTATGATTCATGTTACAAAATTTTATAAAAAATTGATAAAGTGCATATCATATGAACCCTTTTAGGTTGGACATTGTAACATATCCCAACAGGTATAGCTACCTAAAAAATAAAAATAAAAATAAATTTAAAAATTATGTCTATTTTCATTGGACAGTCATAATATTATTACAAACAAAAATAAAAAACCTTAATTAATTGGATTGGTTTTTGGGCTTACTGGTAACATTTAGGGCTGCTCAATCCAAAGCCCAACCCAATGACTAGTAGCAGATCAGGGCCCAGAGGAATACCTTTGACGGAATAACAGTAAATTAGTTATTTATTTATTTAGTTTTTTAGAAGGGCAGTAAACTAGGTTATTGGTGCCTAATTGTCGAATTATTTTTTTCTTAATTTTATTCGTTTATAATCTATGGTTTTCTAAGGATAAAGTAACGGTGATGATGTCCTAGATTCTAAATGATTATAAGTGAATAAAAAAGATGAAAAATGCTCAAAACCCACCATTTTAGAATCATAATTTTGGAAGTGGATTACTTTTCCCGCACTTTTTTCATTGCCAAAGTTCAATAGCTAGTCTTGTGACCTTTGGATCACTTGTTGAATGAAAAAAAGTGCTAGAGAGAATTCAGATCTCATAATTTTACTCACACTAATGTGATATTATGACACATATCATGTTATATTATTATAGGTCAAATTGAGAAATTATTTCAACAAATTCAAACATTTCTTTATAACAATTTGAACGGTTAAATTATTAAAGCGGATCCAAGATAGACCTATAATGCAAATCTAAAAAAAATTAGGGAAACTCATTGATAAATCCCATACATAAAATTCAAAATCTATCTAGTCTCAAAACAAAACACTTGCACTGATTAGTCCTATATATTTTTAATTGTTACCAAAAAATTCTTTTATTTAAAAAATAATAATATAAACACGCTACTACATCCCACCACTGCTAGACTTCCATCAGGCAGTCATTAAAGACTCATCGGAATGTTCAACATCACCAAGAAGTCTTCGGAATATCACCAGAAATTTGTTGGAGTACCGCCAAAATGTTCTGAACGTCACTGGAAGTCGTCGGATTGTCTAGAATGTTTGCTGGACGTCAAAAATATCATCGGAAACTCACCAGAATGTCTAAAATATTGCCAACAAATAAAAGAATAATAAATTGAGAAATTAAAAAAATATAGCAAAATGTGCTAAATATTGATAAACTAAAATAAGAAAAAAAAAATCTAAGAACAAAAAACAGCAACAATAAAAAAATATATATATTATTTTCAATTTTTGTAGGATTTTAGCAAATAATTTTTAATATTGATCAATCTGAAAAGCAACTTTTGAAACTATAAAATGTTATAGTTTCAAAATATGATTCTATTAAGTATTTATCCTTATTAATTAAACTAAAAAACATGTTATAAAATTACAAAATTTTACAATTTTAAAGAATGATTTATTTCAGTCAAAAAAAAAATTGAAACTGTAAAATTTTATAGTTTTCACTGCTTGTAATTAAAACTCAACTAATTTGTTCAGAACTTGAAAATTTTCTCTATTATCACAGGAAAATAGAAGTGTGTAGTATAGAAAAGTATTAAAATTGAAAAATCAAAGAAAATAGACAGATATAGAGAGATGTTTATACTCCGACAACTATTTTTTGGTTTAAATCTAGACGGATCTAACGTAAATGTACATCAGATTTGAGTAGATCTACTCATCTTTTTCGCCATCAGTGAACACGAAGTAAGGAGTTGGTGCTTGGTGGTTGCCCGTAAACCTTAATCAATTGTTGTCGCCAGTGACTATAGATTAGAAAGAGAAATAAAAGAAGGAAGGTGTAGTGGTAGTCGTTGTTGTCACCGATATCAGAAAAAGAGAGATAAAGGAAAGAAATGTGCAGAAAAAAATGAGAAGATAAATAGGTATGGAACTTTTGAATTTATCTAAAAGATTTTAAAATTAAATAGAACATACATTTTTCAAAAAGAATTTACGGGTAATTTATCCAAAAAAAAAAACTATAAAGTACTAAAGCGGACCTTTCAATCCAACCAATGGACCTGAGGCAAGCACTAAATTGGACCTTTCAATTCAATTAATGGACCAGAGGCAAGCCACTCTCTTTAAATTGTGAGAACCAGTTAATGGACCAAAGGGTAATGTGGGCCTTCTAAATTTACTATGCCAACCCAACTTGGGTTTAATGGGCCTCAACTTTTTTCTTTTTTTGGAATTATTTGTTGGGATAGATCAAGAACCGAAGAAAAGAATAATAATAATAATAACAAATAAATAAATAAATAAATAAAAGAAATAAAAAAATTAGAATAAATTATATGATAATTAATGACTTTTTCATAAATTACTATTAAAAAATTAAAAAATATCACTAATTATTAATTTTCAACGACAATTTAAAAATTATCATAAAAATATTACTAATTATAAGTTTTGACGATAGTTTAAAAATATCATTACAAAAATGTTACTAATTTTCAAATTGCAACAACAGTTTGAAAATTTTGGTATAGAAATATCACTAATTGTAAGTTTTATTGACAATTTACAAAACAGTTGATAAAAAAAAGTCACTAATTATTAATTTTTAAGAACATATATAAAAAAAATTATTATAAAAAATTATTTTTAATGACGATTTTATTAAAATTTATTTTCAATAAAATATAATGATAATTTAATTTAATTATTAGCATTAGATAACTTACCCCAAAAAAAACTAATCACAAAGATCACGCAGAGGGAGTCAATCCCAAGATCTTCTCACATGACCAGGTTGGGGCTCAACGCGAAAAGCAAAGAAGGATTTGATTAGTATAATGGACTCGGTCTAATGCGTGCGAATATTCGATAATTGTGTCCAAATTATTACTATTTCTCTTAGATATATGTGAACACACTAATCATTTAACTAATCAATCCTTGTTCATTTTTTTCATTCCATTGCATGTGACATAAGCTTTGAACAAATCGTGTCGTTGGATGAATAAGTATTATAAAAACAAATGTATGTACAACAACCTCTATATTCGTAAAGGTATACAAAATGATGTTACAAAATTTTGGTATTCACATTGCGAGTCAAAAGCCATTATTTTGTTGCTACATTATTATGGCTAAAATTTTTAAAAATTTTAGAATAGATTTTTTTATGGTGTATTAGTGTGTCATTGACTAATGGGCACATATTTTTTTGTATCTAAAAGTGATTCTTAGTGATTCATATTAGATACAAATCAAAATTTATAACGGTTGTTAAAGACGTTTTAGAGAAACTTGTTCATCTTTGATCTTTCTTTTTAACATAGAGGTTCTTTGACTATAATTAATAATTGATTGTCCCGATACAAGTGATAATAAAAATCTTAGATTAGACAATTTGTGTAAATCAGAAATATATTGAATGCCATCATTAATCTCAATACGTAATTCAGAAATCAGAAGCATAATAAACAAACATCACACTTATATTACAACCTGAAATATGAAATGAAGCTTACAAAGGATTACAATCGTGGAAGAAAATTGGGCAAAGCATCCACTAAGCACACTGAACACACCCACACTTACACTAAACACACTCTTTTATACACTAAGCACTCACACTGTTACAAAATGATAAAATTTAGAATTCTTGAAAGCCTGTCTCTTCTTGAAGAAATGGCTAGCTTTTATAGAGGTGGAGAGTCGGATTTGAAAATGTTTGGAGTCCGAAGAGATAAAGAAAAATCTGCTTTTGAATTTTCTTTTGCTTTGTCAGTGCAGAGAATCCACTTTATGAGCTAGATCATTATTGCTTGAGTCACGGGTTTCCTTTGAGTCACATAGGAGTGTCTTCGAATTATTGATAAGAGAATCTACTTTATTGATATTGTTTTGTCCTTGAATAGTTTTCTGGCAGAGGTCACATGGATCATAAATTATTTAGATCTACACCTTGACATATGTCGGAAAAGTCGTCAACAAGGTTTTGAATGGAAATATTTGGAGAAGTAATTGGGAAGGCTTTTGGAGAGATTGTTGTCTGTGGTCGTCGTTGAGTTACAATTGGGGGAAGTGATTCCAGTACAATTTCATCATTAGAATCCAAAAGGCATTCAGCTTGAGCCATTAAGATCATTTTCATTTTGATAGCCTCTTTGTATTTATGTTCAAATTTAGGTTTGGAAATTGAGGGATACTTGTCCTTTAATTTCTTGTTCTTTAACTCGGCTTTGAAAATTTCATAATCAAAGGATTTGGATGATTTTGGACTAGAGGATATCATTGAAGGGACAGGATTAACAGATGCATTTTGCTTCCGTTGTTTGTAGAATGTGAGCAATTGGTCAGGATAATGTTCTGAAGGAATACTATAAGTTTTCCACCATTCGGAGGCAATTTGGTGAGTAAGATACAGAGTATTGAACATAACCGAGATGGTATATTGCCAAGCCATAATCCGTGGGCATTTGAAATTAATAATAAAGTATAAAAATTCAGAAAAAAGGAGGATCAACTTTCGTTCGATAAATATGGTAAGAGTCCATAAGAGTTTTTGGAAGGGCGGCAAATTGAAGTCTAAATTGATGCCACCAAGGCTCGAACCAAGTGGGGATATCGCCAGTTGTGATTGCAAAATTGGGTAAAAAACGTGTAACAACCCTCACTTTGAATCAGTCTTGCTTGCATGTATTTTGTATGATCTTGAATTGTCAAGTTTGAAATCTTGATACTTGCCTTGTTTTGCTTTGTCTTATTGTAAGTTGTTGGAATTCGTGTTTTGTTTGGAGTGTAGCCGAGGTCAACTCAGCATAGTTTGCCTTTGAGCCTTTGCGTTTTGAGCAGTTTTGGAACCTTAGCCGACCTCCATCTTCACCCCGGCATGTTTGCCGAGATGTTACCTTTTGGGCCGAAGTGTGTATCGCCGAGGCCGAGATGTTTTGTGCTTGTAATCTTTGTTCTTGGGCGTGTATGGCCTAGGCGAGATGTGGTACACCCAGGCCAAGGTGTGGCACAGCTTAGTCAAGTGTCGTCCTCCTAGCCTTTGTCTTTGTTGACTGTTGCGAAGTCTTGTCTTTGGCGAGGTCATTCTAGCTGCGTGCTTAGCCGCCAAGCGTGTTGTGTACGCTTTGTCGAGACTTGTCTTGTCTAGCATCACCTTTCTAATCGCACCAATCCGGTGATGCCACGTGTCCGAGCCGAAGGCTATGACGGTAAATGCAGCCTATAATGCATCATTGTGTATCTTTTGATTATGATTTGGTCTCAAATCTTTGTCTTGTTTAGAGAGAGAAGCTCTAGAACTTAGAGTTAGAATTTTAGTGTGAGAGTTGAGCTCCGAGCTTGATCGTGGAAGATCGAACCGTTGGATTTCAATTTTGAGGTTAGATTCTTGTTCTACATCGATTGTTCCTATTGATCATCTAGATGCATTGCATGATTGGATCTGTTTTGCATGTCATGCATTGATTTGAACTTGGTTTTGAAAGAGAAAAATGTTGTTCTTGTGTTCTTAAAGGAGAACCTTGTTTTGATCCGAAAGTTTGGAACAAGAATCATGTTTTGTGTTTGTTCTTGCATAATTTTCTCGAATGAGTACCCTAGTCCACGTTTTTGAATTCTTAGTGGAAAACCCAGTTCGTCAGATATGTGAGTTGGATTTCAAGATGCATGATCTTGTTCTTCGTGTCCTTTGAAAGGAAACTCGGGTTTTCCTAACTTTGCCTTGTTTTGGCTTTCGAGTCCACACCTCGGCGGGAGGTGTAGGACCTCGGCTAGACAGGCGGTACCAGTGCACTTCCTGTGATGGGAAATAATGTTTTGATTCCTTGCATGTATGTGAAGCTCGTTTTGAGAGTATGGTTTGCTATGTGATTGTAGGACTTTGATCTTTGCTTGAGCCTACACCTGAAGACCGAGGTGAGTGGTGCTTTTAATAAAGCTATGTTATAAAGCTTTTGATAAATCTTGCTTGTTTCGCTTTGGTAAAAGTAATTGCTAAGCATGAATGATTAGCCTATTTTGATCTTTTGTATATGAGCTTGTTTTGATGGTATTCTTGAAAGTCCCCTGTGCTGGAGGACTCTAAACTTTAGCAGCACTAGAGGAAAGGTAAGTATGAACTTCGTCTTGATGATGTCCTTGTAATGAGTTGAGCTTTGTTTGGTTTCTTTGGAAAGTCCCTTGTCTTTGGAGGACTCTAAACTTCGCAAGACATCTTGTTAAAAAGGATACGGTCCTTTCTTTGGAAAGTCCCTTGTCTTTGGAGGACTCTAAACTTTCGCAGACATCTTGTTAAAGGATACGGTCCTTTCTTTGGAAAGTCCCTTGTCTTTGGAGGACTCTAAACTTTCGCAGACATCTTGTTAAAAGGATACGGTCCTTTCTTTGGAAAGTCCCTTGTCTTTGGAGGACTCTAAACTTTCGCAAGACATCTTGTTAAAAGGATACGGTCCTTTCTTTGGAAAGTCCCTTGTCTTTGGAGGACTCTAAACTTTCGCGAGACATCTTGTTAAAAAGGATACGGTCCTATCTTGCTAAGATAAATGTTAAAGCGGACTCACGGGCCTAAGTAACACAAGTCCCTTGTGCTAGAGGACTTTAAACTTTTGTAGCACCACTTGGTGAAAAAAAGGGTCGGCCTAAGTCATATAAGCTTGATATGTTTTGTCTTGAAGATTACCTCGGCTACTACTTGTGCTATCTCGGCAAATGTTTTGACTTGTAAGACTTGTTGGATGAATACGGTTCATCACTTGATTCGATACAACTTGATTTGTTTTGTTTTGGAAGGAACCTCGGCTACTACTTGTTTAATCTTTGTATTGCTTCTGCGGTAGGATTTGTGAGATGAATACGGTTCATCTCTTGTTCGATGCAGACTTGATATTCCTTGCTTGGCGGGAACCTCGGCTATTGTTTGAATGGTTTTGATATGCTTTGTTTTGGCGGACTCGGCTATTATTCATGCAAACCTTTATTTCTAGTACCATTCATCGAGTTTCCAAGCTCACCCTCTCTATATATATGTAGGTGATGAGCGGGGCGGCGCCTAGAAGTATTTGTACAAATTGTTTTGGGATTTTTGTTATGCCGACTTGACTTGCTTACATCGGTGTTTTGTGATTACCTCGGCATATGTGTTACTTGATTCTTGAAAATCATGCTTCTTTGCTCGTGAACATTTGTATTTGTATATGTCGGGAATTGAAGCCTTTTGATCGAGGATGTAATTTGTATTTGTTTTGTTATCTGCCGAGGTGCGATTACATTATGTATGCATTTACATTTGATCTATGCACGACTCTCAAGGACCATTTGTACTTAGTTTATTCGCTTCATATGTGAGCCCCTATGATTACTCGATGTGTGTGAAATTTTGTGTGGCCTTTGGTAATTACGGATTCTTGGCCATCTCGGCACCCACCCTCTTGAGGCGAGTTGGGTCGTGACAGTGGTATCGAGCACAAGTTCCTCATAGTACGTTGATTCACACACTCGAGTCCTAAAGAGCATAGGATTCCATTTAGAAAGATGCTAGGGTTGCATCATATTGCTTGCTATTTGAACAAGGTGTGCATTGTCTTGACTTGCTTAATTGTTACTTACTGCGGAGTTATTTGTTTACTTGCTTTAAAGTCACACCTTGTATACTCATAGTATCATGAGGAGAGGTAGACCTCCACTTGCCGAGATCGACCAAGACAGATTGGAGAATGGAAAGATTAATGGAAGGATTGACCCGTGAGTTAAGGCAAATAAGACAAGAAGACGCTAGTGCTACATCGACCAGTGAAGCGGGCGAATGGCGAAATGTAGTCCCTCCTCCACCTCTAACGCCACAGGTTCCTCCACAACCGACCTTATATGGAGATGGCACAATAGCTTTGATCGGGGAGTTCAAGAAGATGAGACCACCAAGGTTTTTGGAGGTATTGAGCCAATGAAGGCGAGGCATGGGTTTTGGAAATGGAGAAAGCTGTTTGAGATTTTCCCGGACCGATGTTCGAAGGTGACTTTAATGCATTCACCACAGGACGATGCTCGGAGATGGTGGATGATGACGGAGAAACTAACCTGGTTTAACACAGGCAAGGTTTTTGGAACTATTTTACAAGAAGCATTTTCCTCGGCGTTGAATCGCATAAGGCTACGAATTTCGGACTTTGACGCAAGGCGATGGCGGAATATGATCGCGCTTTTACTGAATTGGTAAGGTTTGTACCTCACATGATCAACGATGAATACATGAAGGCTAGGAAGTTTGAAAGTGGGCTTCGCGGACCGATTCAAGACCGGGTTAGCCTGCTCGATATGCCGACCTATCTTAGAAGTCTTTGAACAAAGCCGTTTTGGCCGAAACTAACTTGAACAGGTATCAGAACTCGGGAGAGAATCAGCGAAAGAGGCAGAACTATGACAATCACCGAACACAGTTGAACACCAATAAGAAGATGAACAAGGGCAGTGCTGGTTATCCAAAGCAGGAAGGTAATACTAAGCCGACATGTTCAGATTGTGGGAAGCAACATTTTGGGGTTTGTCGTCGGACATCTGGAGCTTGCTATGAATGTGGAGAAGTGGGTCATTTTGTGAGAGATTGTCCTAAGACAAAGACTGAAACCAGCAAGAAAGGTGAGAATACCTCAGGTACGGTTCAAAAGAATAATGCTGGGAAAGGACAGATGAGGCAGGGCAGAGTATTTGCACTAGTGCCAGGGGATACTCGAGAATCTTTGAGGCGAGAGTGTCGGTATACTTTTAATTTGCTCCGAAATGCTTATGTGTTAGTTGATTCGACTCTACGCACTCGTTTGTTTCTATTAAGTTTGCCGAGAAGATTAATAGGAAATTAGAATCTCTTGATTATGTGCTATCTGTGTCTACTCTGCAGGAGATCCATGATTGTTGCATCCATTTATAGAGCATGTGTTGTTGTTATTGAGCATGTTGAGCGCTAGTTGATTTAATGCCCTTGAATATAGATCAATTCGATGTTATATTGGGAATGGATTGGTTAGTAGCAAACCACGCACTCATTGATTGTGTTTGAAGAGTGTCACATTGAAACCCCCAAACCTAGCGAAGTTATTTTTCAAGGTAAAGGAGTAATTCCCCACCTTACTTAATCTCATCCATGAAGGCACGTAAGTTGATCCAAAAAATTTGTAAGGGTTATTTGTGTAGTATATTGAAAGATCGGGATGGAAATGTTAGTTTAGCCGACATCCCAGTTGTTCATGAGTTCGCCGACGTCTTTCCTAATGATTTACTGGCCATTTGGTCGATAGAGAAATAGAGTTCTTGTTGATGTTATATCGGGAACACAATGATCTCCAAAACACCATATAGAATGGCCCCAAATGAACTTAGAGAATTGAAACTACAATTGCAAGAGTTGTTGGACAAAGGGATTTATTAGGCCAAGCACATCACCATGGGGAGCACCTGTTATTTGTTAAGAAGAAGGATGGCACACTTCGCCTTTGTATTGATTATAGAGAACTCAATAAGGTCACCATTAAGAATAAGTACCCATTACCTAGGATTGATGATTTACTTGATCGGTTACAAAGAGCACGAGTCTTTTCCAAGATTGACCTTAGGTCGGGCTACCATCGCCTTAAGGTTAAGGCGAGGATGTTGAGAAGGCGCCTTCGGACTAGATATGGCCACTCTGAATTTTAGTGATGCCTTTCGGATTGACCAATGCCCTCTGCATTTATGGATTTAATGAACAGAGTCTTCAAGCCCCACTTAGATGAGTTTGTGGTCGTGTTCATCGATGATATATTGATTTATTCCAAGAGTGAAGTTGAACATGAAAACCATCGAGAATTTCTTCTTGCGATATTGAGAGACCGGAAGCGTATGCTAAATTTAACAAGTGTGAGTTTTGGCTTTCTACTATTTCATTTCGGGTCATGTAATAAATGAAGAAGGTATTTCAGTTGATCCGAGCAAAATAGAAGCCGTGGTAAATTGGCCGAGGCCGACCAATGTCCGAGGTTCAAGTTTTTAGTTTGGCGAGTTACTCTGAGGAAGTTCGTAAAAGAATTCTCCAGATTGCAACTCCATTGACACAATTGACCAGAAGGAGCACCGTATAAATGGATCAAGATCGGAGTCGACTTTTCAGAACTAAAGACGAGGTTGGTTCTGACAAGATCTTGGTACTTCCATCGTGTAATGAGGAGTTTCATGTTTACGATGATGCGTCGCATAAGGGTTTGGGTTGTGTATTAATGCAAGGAGGTAAGGTTATAGCATATGCATCTCGTCAATTGAAGCCACATGAGAAGAACTATCCTACCCATGACTTGGAGCTAGCGGTAGTGGTATTTGCTTTGAAGATTTGGCGTCATTACTTGTATGGAGCTTCTTGTCGGTTTTCTGAGATCATCGAGCTTGAAGTATCTATTCACTCGGAAGGAATTGAACTTGAGACAAAGAAGATGGCTCGAGTTGTTGAAGGACTACGATATCTTGATTCAATATCACCGAGAAAGCCAGCGTGGCGACGCTCTGAAAGCGAAAATCGGTTGGAAATTTGGCATGCCTAACCTTGATTTCGCAGAACCAACCATTGTTGAAGAAGTAAAGGCAAGACAAATGGAGGATGAATTCTTGAGAAAAGTAGCGATGAGATTGTTACCAAGCGAGATCCTGTACACCTTTGAAAACCAAGTGCTTAAGTTTGAAGGAAATTGTGTGGCCGATGTTCCAGAGTGAAAAGGAAGATTTTCTTTGGAAGCCCATAATTCCAAGTTTCTTTGTTCATCCAGAAATACCAAGATGTACCATGATGTAAAAGCAGATGTTTTGGTGGCGAACATGAAGAGAGATAGCGAATTTGTGTCCCGGTGTTTGCATTGCCCGGCAAGTAAAAGCGAACATCGAGAGACGATGGGACTTCTACAACCTTTGCCGATCCACAGTGGAAGTGGGAACACATCTCTATGGATTTTGTGGTGATTGCCGAGAACACGAAAGGTATGGATTCGATTTGGGTTGTGGTAGATAGACTAACCAAGTCGAGACACTTTTTGCTGTTAAGACTACTTTCAACGCCGATCAACTTGCCCTACTTTATGTGAATGAGATTGTTAGACTTCATGGAGTGCCGATGTCAATAGTGTCGGACGGAGATCCTAAATTTGTTTCAGATTTTGGCGAGTCTCTGAGAGGGCCTTTGGAGCCGAACCGAGATTTAGTCTGACTTTTCATCCCAGACGGATGGGCAAAGCGAAGAAACGATTCGAGACACTTGAAGATATGCTTAGACTCGTGTATTGGATTTCCAAGGAAATTGGGGAATGCATTTGCCATTAGTGGAATTAAACACAACAACAGTTATCACGCGAGTATTGGTATGGCGCCGTATGAAGCTCTATATGGAAGAAAATGCGGATCGCCGATATGTTGGACGAAGTTGGAGATAAGGCTGCTTGGTCGAACTCATTCAAGTAACAACAGAGAAGATTAAACTTATTCAAGAGAGAATTAAAAGCGCCAGAGCCGACAAAAGAGTTATGCCGACCGGAGAAGAAATGAGCTAGAATTGAAGTTGGGGATCACGTATTCTAAAGGTTTCACCAATGAAAGGGTTTCAGTTGGGAAGAGGTAAGTTAGCACCCGTTATATTGGTCCATTTGAAGTCCTTGACAAGGTTAACTCCGTTGCCTCTGCACTTGCTTTGCCACGAAATTGAGCCAAGTCCATAACGTGTTTCATGTTTCGATGTTAAGGAAGTATATTCGGGATCCACTGCATGTAATTAAGCATTCTGGAATCGAAGTTAATGAGAATTTGGGCTATGAAGAGAAGCCGACGTCTATTGTGGACAGACAAGTTAAGCAATTGAGAAACAAGTCGATACCAATGGTAAAGGTGGAATGGAAAGAGCACTATGGCAAGGACGCCACATGGGAAATGGAAGAGGAAATGAGAATTCGACATCCAGAGTTATTCTTGGACCAAGGTATAGTAAGTTTGGGGTCCAAACTTCCTTAAGGGGGGTAGGATGTAACAACCCTCACTTTGAATCAGTCTTGCTTGCATGTATTTTGTATGATCTTGAATTGTCAAGTTTGAAATCTTGATACTTGCCTTGTTTTGCTTTGTCTTATTGTAAGTTGTTGGAATTCGTGTTTTGTTTGGAGTGTAGCCGAGGTCAACTCAGCATAGTTTGCCTTTGAGCCTTTGCGTTTTGAGCAGTTTTGGAACCTTAGCCGACCTCCATCTTCACCCCGGCATGTTTGCCGAGATGTTACCTTTTGGGCCGAAGTGTGTATCGCCGAGGCCGAGATGTTTTGTGCTTGTAATCTTTGTTCTTGGGCAGGTATGGCCTAGGCCGAGATGTGGTACACCCAGGCCAAGGTGTGGCACAGCTTAGTCAAGTGTCGTCCTCCCTAGCCTTTGTCTTTGTTGACCTGTTGCCGAAGTCTTGTCTTTGGCCGAGGTCATCATTTCAGCGTGCTTAGCCAAGCGTGTTGTGTGCGCTTTGTCGAGACTTGTCTTGTCTAGCTCACCTTTCTAATCGCACCAATCCGGTGATGCCACGTGTCCGAGTGAAGGCTATGACAAATTACGTGCCTATAATGCATCATTGTGTATCTTTTGATTATGATTTGGTCTCAAATCTTTGTCTTGTTTAGAGAGAAGCTCTAGAACTTAGAGTTAGAATTTTAGTGTGAGAGTTGAGCTCCGAGCTTGATCGTGGAAGATCGAACCGTTGGATTTCAGTTTGAGGTTAGATTCTTGTTCTACATCGATTGTTCCTATTGATCATCTAGATGCATTGCATGATTGGATCTGTTTTGCATGTCATGCATTGATTTGAACTTGGTTTTGAAAGAGAAAATGTTGTTCTTGTGTTCTTAAAGGAGAACCTTGTTTTGATCCGAAAGTTTGGAACAAGAATCATGTTTTGTGTTTGTTCTTGCATAATTTTCTCGAATGAGTACTCTAGTCTTCTTTTTTGAACTTTTATTTGGAAAACCCCAGATTTCGTATATGTGAGTTGGATTTCAAAGATGCATGATCTTGTTCTTCGTGTCCTTTGAAAGGAAACTCGGGTTTTCCTAACTTTGCCTTGTTTTGGCTTTGAGTCCACACCTCGGCGGGGAGGTGTAGGACCTCGGCTAGACTGGGCGGTACCAGTGCACTTCCTGTGATGGGAAATAATGTTTTGATTCCTTGCATGTATGTGAAGCTCGTTTTGAGAGTATGGTTTGCTATGTGATTGTAGGACTTTGATCTTTGCTTGAGCCTACACCTGAAGACCGAGGTGAGTGGTGCTTTTAATAAAGCTATGTTATAAAGCTTTTGATAAATCTTGCTTGTTTCGCTTTGGTAAAAGTAATTGCTAAGCATGAATGATTAGCCTATTTTGATCTTTTGTATATGAGCTTGTTTTGATGGTATTCTTGAAAGTCCCCTGTGCTGGAGGACTCTAAACTTTAGCAGCACTAGAGGAAAGGTAAGTATGAACTTCGTCTTGATGATGTCCTTGTAATGAGTTGAGCTTTGTTTCGGTTTCTTTGGAAAGTCCCTTGTGCTGGAGGACTCTAAACTTTCGCAGTACATCTTGTTAAAAAGGATACGGTCCTTTCTTTGGAAAGTCCCTTGTGCTGGAGGACTCTAAACTTTATGATACATCTTGTTAAAAGGATACGGTCCTTTCTTTGGAAAGTCCCTTGTCTTTGGAGGACTCTAAACTTCATGAGACATCTTGTTAAAAAGGATACGGTCCTTTCTTTGGAAAGTCCCTTGTCTTTGGAGGACTCTAAACTTTCATGACATCTTGTTAAAAAGGATACGGTCCTATCTTGCTAAGATAAATGTTAAAGCGGGCTACGGGCCTAAGTAACACAAGTCCCTTGTGCTAGAGGACTTTAAACTTTTGTAGCACCACTTGGTGAAAAAGGGCTGCGGGCCTAAGTCATATAAGCTTGATATGTTTTGTCTTGAAGATTACCTCGGCTACTACTTGTGCTATCTCGGCAAATGTTTTGACTTGTAAGACTTGTTGGATGAATACGGTTCATCACTTGATTCGATACAACTTGATTTGTTTTGTTTTGGAAGGAACCTCGGCTACTACTTGTTTAATCTTTGTATTGCTTTGTCTGGTAGGATTTGACAGATGAATACGGTTCATCTCTTGTTCTGGTACAGCTTGATATTCCTTGCTTGGCAGGAACCTCGGCTATTGTTTGAATGGTTTTGATATGCTTTGTTTTGGCAGACTCCGGCTATTATTCATGCAAACCTTTATTTCTAGTACCATTCACTGAGTTTCCAAGCTCACCCCTCTCTATATATGTAGGTGATGAGCGGGGCGGCGGCGCCTAGAAGTATTTGTACAGCTTGTTTTGGGATTTTTGTTATGCCGACTTGACTTGCTTACATCGGTGTTTTGTGATTACCTCGGCATATGTGTTACTTGCGATTCTTGAAAATCATGCTTCTTTGCTCGTAATCAGTATTTGTATATGTCACCGAGAAGCCTTTTGATCGAGATGTAATTTGTATTTGTTTTGTTATCTGCCGAGGTGCGCTCATTATGTATGCATTTACATTTGATCTATGCTGACTCTCAAGGACCATTTGTACTTAGTTTATTCGCTTCCGCATATGTGAGCCCCTATGATTACTCTGATGTGTGTGAAATTTTGTAAGCCGGCCTTTGGTAATTACGGATTACTGGCCATCTCGGCACCCAGCCTACTGGGGGCAGGTTGGGGTCGTGACAAAACGGATCCACCAGGAATGCTGGAAAAATCAGTTCTAGAAATAGAACACATAAAACCAAGCTTGTTGGTAGTCGTAATAATTATACTGATTAGGTTTAATATTAGGGTCATAAAATTTTTGAAAAATAGTGGGATGACCCATTCAGCAGGAGAAATGATCTTGAGAATATGAAGCTTCGAATATTGGAGAAGACTTTTGCTTTCCTTAGAATAAACATGTTCTACTAAGATGGATTTGGTTTCTTCAAGGATTTTTTCATAGCCCATATGGGAATGTTGGCCAAAATGTTGAATATAATGCCAATTATGGGAAAAATAATGGGAAATAAGTCTTTTTGGTTTGGTATTGGAGTGTTGTTGTAAATGGTATATATGATCATTTGTGATTGGAACAATAGGGTATGTGGTATCATGGGTATAGTAACTATGGTTTGTTGAATTGGTAGATGCAGCCTTAAAATTGGATCCTCCTTTGGAGGAAGTAGCTTGAGAATAGCTTTTTAAATTATGTGCCATCCAAAAATAATATCTTTTAATGCGGATAGATCAACATCGGTGATGATTGAAAATATGCTAATATTCACGAGTGAGGAAGTGTTTGGAGATCCTTGCAAAAATTCACGAGTGTCAAGGAGTGAATTTAAGTCTCCGCGAATATATTTAATTTGGAAATAAAAAACACATAGAATTGCTTGCCAGCGAGCAAAGGCTTGTCGATAAACAATATTCTTAATATCCTTTTTGAGAACCTCCTTGACAACTTTACAATCAATACGTAATAAAAATTCTTGATTAAGTATATCAGATCCAAATTTCTTAATGCAAGAACAATAGATAAAATTTCTTTTTGAATTGTAGAATACCGTGTTTGGGGACATTTCCATATTGTAGAGGTAAATCGAACCAATTGTTCTTTACCTTTGTAGAGTTGTTTGAGAATGCCATCTTATCCCATATTGCTAGCATATGTCTCAACAATTTTGTAAGCAGTTGGAATAGGTAAACATAACAAGGGTAAAAATTTGGATCTTTATTTGATGCGTTGGACAGCAGAGGTATGTGCTTGTGTCCAAGGAGTAGGGTTTTGGTATATTTATGGAGGTCCTTATAAAATTTAGATATATGATTTAAACTTTCTAAAAAGTGTTGTAATTGAGTTTTTTCTCGTATTTCATCAGGGAATTTACTGGAAAATTCAATTGATCGTTGGATTGGAGTAATAGTGCCTTTATGAATTATATGGCCGAGAAATGGTATAGAGGTTTGGAAAAGTTTCATTTTCTTAACACTAAGAACAAACCATTATTTTTAATAATATGATAGAATTTGTATAAATGTTTGCTATGCTCAAAAACTAAATTGGAGTAAATTAATACATTATCAATATAAACAATGGTGAAGCGGTATACGGATTAAAAATATCATTCATTATATTCTGAAATTCGGAAGGAGCATTCTTAAGGCCAAAAGGCATAACATTCCACTCATAGTAGCCAAAAGGTACAGTAAATGCTGTTTTGTATCGATCCTTTTCCGTGATCTGGAGTTGCCAAAATCCAGATTTCATATCATATTTTGAAAATATTTTGGCAACAAGTTAGCGATTTAACTTTTTTTGTTGAGAATAGGATACCTGATCCATTGTAAGACCTTATTGAGTGGTTTATAACTGATAACTAAATGAGGTGTTCCTCGTTCTAATTTTGCATTTTTGTTTACATAAAAGACAGGATAAGACCATGAAGATTTGCTAAGGTGGATTAATTTTTTGATTAAAAGATCATTGATCTCTTGTTTGCAGTGTTTCGTTAAGTTTTTATCCCTTTGGATGGGTCTAGCTTTTGTAGGAATATATCATTCACTGAAATCTTTCTCATATGGTAAATCAACCATATGTTGTTTGCGGTGTCGAAAGGCATGGGGTAATTTAAAACATAAATCTTTTTTGAATAAAGTTTGAATTTTTTTAATAACGGATTTAACTCTAGGTTGTTGTAATTCCTTATCGATAACTTTGTAAGAAATTTCTTTATGGAGTAAACAAATTTGTTTTTGTTTGTAAATAAGATTTGTTTTTAAAGTAATTGATTTCATGTTCTTGGGGAGAAAATAAGAATTAGAAAACTATGTCTTCATTTATAAGAATAGTAGAAATACTTTCATTAGTAACAATAAAGGGAGAAATCATAATAAGGAAAGAGGTTCCTAATTTGATTAATTGAGACATATTTTTGACTAATAGGAATTCAGTATTTAAACAAATATTTTGATTGCAGATTTGGGCATGAGATATTTTGTAATTGATTTTCATAGATCCCCCATTAGCAATACTCAATGATTGGTCAGTTTTTTCAAAATATTTGAAAGGTACAAGACCTTCTCAAATGCAATTAAGATCAACACCAAAATCCACAAGTGCCATTGTTGTCAAAATGAAATCATGTATTACCATTTTAATTTCAATATACCATTTTTGAAATGTAATACTATTAAGGAGTAGATTGATAGAATCATTAATAACAAATGGTTGTTTTTCAAGATTTTTGTTGGATGATTCTTGGAGATGTAGTTTATATGGAGATGATGTATCTACAAGGAAATCATCAGCATCTGTTGAATTTTGTTCAAGGGCAAGGACTCGGGATTGTAATTTTGAACATCAATTTTGAGGTTGTGGATTTCATTTTGGAGATCATGGATAGTAGGTGTATTGAGTGGGCTTGGTACCTTGTTGACACTTTCAAGGACATCTTTAAAATCATAAGTGTTATATTTTAATTCTTGAGTAGTATTTGTGATTGGAGCATTTCTTTGTTTGGAATTTGAATATTTGAACATAGCTTCTTGTTTCTTATTTATTTGTTTATTTATTTTCTAGATCATCAATTTGTCAATAAATTCAAGTATCATTTTTTCTTGTGTTGTTAGAACATTAATACTGAGACCATTTATTTCTAAAATGGCTTTATAATAATCATTTGTTGACTGGCACGAACATTCATGAGAGGCTTTGGGATGATCTTCGGGTTCTTCATCAGAAGAAGTAATAATATCATTATCAATTTCATTGAGTTGGAAGTCATTGTCAGATGGATTTTCAGAAAAATATTCGGGATCATATTCGGGTTCTTTATCAAGAAGAAGAATTGATTCTAATTGATTTTTAAATTCATCGTAAACATCAAGTTCATGGATTTTCTTTTTAGTGAGGCATTTATTTGCATAATAACATGGTTTACCACATTTTCAACAGTTTGCAGTTTTCTTAGAGGAACTGGGTTTGGATTTAGATGTGTTATAGGTTTTGGAATTGTTTGAATTATTGAATTTTCTCTTCATATAATAAAGTGTCTTTTTGTAGTTTGAAAATTTGTTGTAATATTTTTTAGTAGAATACTTGCGAGTTTTGCAGATAACTGTTCTCTGGGAGGAGGATCTTGATACAAGAGAAAGAATAGAATTGTAACCAAATTGGTAGCAAAATTGGCTGAGTTCAGTATGACTGGTTGTGTGTTCCTTCTTTAATTGATTTTTGAGTTTGATGTCATTACACAAGGAAAATCCTTCAACTCAAATCTTGGATATTAATTCGCGAAAAGTGTATTGATTGTAGGGTATTTGACTATTATGTTTTGTACAGATCCTAGTTTTGACTTTTTCAGCAAAAAAGTGTAGGAAGTCCAACAATAAAACGTTCTTTCCAAAAATCTTGGTGAGTTTGGAGAGAAATATATCTTTGTACCATCGGAAATGGGTTAAGGTTGGACATTGTAAATTGATAAGGAGTTCCTTGGATCTTTCAAGAACAATTTGAGTATTACCAATAAAATATTGAGTTATAACAGTGACGAGGGTGGTGACTACATCACTAATTGGTTGCCGAGTTATGGGATCTAGGATAAGGGTATCATTGGATCCTGTTTAATGGCAGTTAAAATTGCTTGACGTTGATCTTGGGAGAGGTAATTGTCTCACCAGTCTTTGAGTTGGCCAAAAATTCAGAAATAAGCATTCTAGCAATAGTGCCATCATTATTATTGGAGAGATGTTTTGTAAGGGTAGCATTAGCAGCCATTACCATATGCTAACTAAGATTAAGGATCTAATAATCAAAATTTCCATCAATATTCCATTCTCGGAGATCACTTCTGAAATAAGAAAAATGAGTATCAAAATGTTATTCTTCTAATTGGAGGTCAATTGGAGTAGGTTGAGGATAATAATTTCAGATTGGTGGTTGGGCAGAGACCATTGAAGTTTCTTGTACTTGGGTTGGAGTATTGGATGTGAATTGTTCATATAGATTTTGAAATATTATATCGTCTTGGAGGACATTGATGGTTCCACTATGAGCAGCTGGATCTGTGCCTTCTTGTTTAGGAGTAGATAGATTAGAGATATCAACTGTAGGATAATGGATTGGTTCATTGTCATTGAGAACTTTGATAAGTGTGTCTTTTTGTTTGTTAAGTTCTGCTAAGAACTCATCCGAAGGATTAGTAAAAGAGTAGGCCGAATATGGTAGGTTTTGGATTAAAGGAGGTTGTCGGGCTTGATCTGGAGGAACAGAGAGATAAAGTTTGTCAACTCATTCTTTAATTCAAGTAGTTTGTTCACCTATCGTTTGAAGATGTATATTGGTATAATTTAATTGCTCATATACTTGGCTGATGTCATAGCTAGTTGAAGGAGTTGTTTTCGAGGATTGGGTATTGTCCATAGGGGGTCGGTTATAAGGCTTAGCATAAAAGGAGAAACCAACACCGCAAAGGGTACATGTTTTGCTGGGAGGATGTACAAACTAAATGGGTTTGCCATTAAGGACATGCTAGTTATTCTAGATGACATTGAAATGGGCTGATTAGAGTTTTTGGGGAACTATTATTTGGTGACAGGGCAGTAGTGGTGAAAATACCAATGGAAGAAAGGTATATGATGTTGTAATTGTTGTAAGGTTAGAAAATATTCAGACCGAATAATTTGTTGTTGAGCAGTAGTATGGTTTCGTTTAAAATAAATTCTATTATGAGAATTATAAGGAGCATTGTATTCTTTTGAGAGTAAGTCATGATTAATCGTGAAATCATTTTGAATAATGTTGATTGATAAAGAATCGATGTCAAAGTCTATATCTTGAGAGAAGCAGCTAAAATCAGTATAGTTCATATGTGGAATTTGATTAGGTTGTCGATGGGTAAAGTGTAAGGGTATGTTAGTGGAGTGGCGAGGAAGATGTTGAGGAGTTCGTGCGGGAGTATGATATCTTGTGGAAGGTGGTTGTGAAGAGGTTTGTGATTGGGTGCAAATTGATTTGGATCGTTGAAAGCAGATTACGACTGAACCATTTGGATTTTGGAGAATAGTATTTGGATTAGTTTGGGGTTGAGAGGTAAGAGCTGGGAAGCATTGGGAATTACCCATGTATCGTCGTTGTCATCAACATCGGCTTGTAAAACCTTTTCCCAAGTGATAACTTGAGGACCCAAAACTTCAATATTCTCTTGATGAGCATGAAATAAGATAGTGGATTTTTTGGGATTTGGTGCAATATATTTAAAGCCAGGGCAAGAAGTGATCATAGCTTTGAGATAAACACGATAACAAACCATAATATTAAAGGATGGGGAATCTATTTTGTGACTTTTGGTTTGAATGCTAAGAGTAAGGGTCTTGAGAATAATGGGATGAAATTGGGAAAATATTCAAAGTAAATAGGTCTATGAGCAAGATTGGATTTGATAACACCTAATAATGAATCATCATAATCATGGTGTCGCATATCTCGAAGGGTACATAACACAGATTTATTAAGATGCATGCATGTCATAAGTATAACACCTACTTGTACTAGACCAATATGTAAAAAATTGAATTTTTTTTTAATGAAATTTGAGAATTGTGTCGCGATCAAGTAATTGAAAATTTTGATTATATTGGGTAACGGGTAAAATTTGTTCAACTATTTTAATCTTGTAAATTTGTTTGAGTTGAATTTTTTTTATCATATAAACAGTCAATATCTTTGGTGGGTAGTTTCTAATTCTTGAGATGCTCTTCAATCTTTTCGATCTCTAAGTCACTTTGATTAATAATAACTGGTTTTGTAGAAGAACCTTCGCCAGAAACTAGATTGGAGAATGATTTAAATAATGTTGCCATTATAACTGTGACTGTCAACAGGTGGTTTTGCCTAAGCTCAAGTAGTCAACAACAGCCTCCTGCCTAACAACCTAACGGCTTACAGACTTCTGCGACTTGGGTGCTACACAGGTGAAATGGGAAGAAATAAAATCAGCTCAACCAATTGTGAATCGAAAGCGCCATGTCAATGGTCTATTATTTTACTACTACATCATTATGGTTAAAATTTATGTATAAAAATTTTGGAGTAGAATTTTTCATGGTGTATTAGTGTGTCAGTGACTAATGGATACATATTTTTTGGTATATGAAATTTCTTACTCTTGTGTACTAATACATTTCTTTTATTTTTATAATCTAATATCCGAATCAGTTTACGCGCATCTTAATTAATTCCAGAATTCAAGCAAAGCGTCTCCTCTACGTAAATCGTTCAAATCTCTAGCAAAAGTCATAGGTGTGGCCTTAAGGAGTTGATAACACTTTGTGAGAGTTGAACCTAAGATCTGAAAGGAGCATAAATCCCAAACCCCAAATTGTACCCATTAGGCCAACCCATTAGTATTGTCCTAGTCAAGGTTTAATCACTAAATGATAGAATTTCAAAAGAAAAATGATATTCATACATGATTTTCGTACAAAATTTAAGACAAAAATGATATGATAATGATATTCTTATAATTATGAATCAAAGTGATGAGAATTTTGATTTTCAATGAATGACTATAAATAAGACACATTATTTTATATGAGTTTTTTTGTATATAAATTTTATTTGTATAGTACTGTTCATTTCAAAATTCACATATCTCAAATTTTTATGTAATTGAAGGATTAAAAGTGTATTAAGACAAATTATGTCAAATCTTATGTATTTTGTAGTAATTAAAACATGAGATAACTTGGAGGGTTTCTCTCAATCTCACGCCTTATTTGGAAATTTGATTATTTTAATTTATTTTTTAATTTTTTATTTATTTTAATATGATTAAAAAAAATATGTTTTGAGATGGTAGTTAATTTTTATTTATTATTATTATTATTATTTTTAATTGATTTGATAGTTGTGAAAAAAATAATTATAATTTAAATATGATATTTTATTTTATTAATTATTTTAGAAAAAAATTATTTTCCCAATGACCTTCAATAAGTTGACTAATCACTGTTATTTTGTCATTGACAAAACCATTACTAATAATTTAAGATACAAGTACACCTTCTCATCAAGGCATTACTATGCATTTCCTCTTGGTTTTTGGGGCATTGGGCTGTAAAATTTCAAAGAAACTACAGTGAAATTGCTGATGCATACCATGGGTTGTGCACAAACTTTAACTAGCAATTTATTTATACTAATTAATCAATTAAAAAACCACAAAAACCAATGCAATTGTTGGGTTGGAATTTGTCATAAAGGCGCTGCTATCCTCATGCTTAAGGCTTTAGGATAAATTCAGGTCGGTGTCGGAAATGTCGCCATCCACGTCGCAATCACGTGCATGTGCTAGCGTGCCATTTCAATGGTGTTTTCTATGATGACATTTTTTTTTTGAACCAAGCTATGATGGCATTGATAAAGGATTTAATTACTATGCAATGTTTTAAAAATTGGATCGGATTGGTTGCTTTGACCGGTTAAATTATCGATCGGTTAAAGTTTTGATTCAGATATATTTACTAAACTGTTTAAAGTGAAAAATCGACTTATTTTAAGAGAATCGAAAAGAGTAGTTGGTCAATAATATTCTTTCTTTCTTTCTTTTCTCTTTCTTTCTTATTATATATATATATATATATAAAAGAAAATTTTAATTAAAAACTCTCTTTCAAGAGTCATCACTTGTATATTTCATTGAGAGCTTGAAACTATTATGAAAGCTTCTATCTATTTATAAAAATAAAAAAAAAAATTCTTCCAAAAAAATTTAAGAAATTTACGTGAGATTCAATCAAATTTGTTGGAAAAAAACTTAAAATTTTGATATTCCTCTAAAATTTTTGCTATTCTTTCAATCAAATTATTTGAATTAAAATCATATGGAGGAAAAATTGAATATTTGATTTCTTCTTCCAAAATTAAAATTAATAATATTTTAAAATATATTTTTATATTTTTTTAGTAAAAAAAGTATTAGGAGAAATATTTAAGATTATTTAATTATTTAATTCATAATTTTATTACTTATATTTTTATTTAAATATAATTTAAATATATTTATGATGTCGTGGTTTGATTCCAGTTCAACTTGACGGTTGAATCAGTAATCTGTCCATCTAATTATTTTTTCAATTCACTCACCGGTCCAATTTTTAAAGCATTGTTACTATGACTAGGCTTCCTCAACATCGTGACGTGGACTAGAGGGTTTTTGTCCAGGTTCATAGAGTTTATTATAATGATTTAAATTATTTATTTTATAAAAAACTTTATGAATATTTTTTACCAAAAATTAGTTAATTTTTTTTATTATAATCTATTTAATTTATTATGACATATGTTTATGAAAAAAAAAATGACAAGTTTATTTTTTCAAATAGATCATTTATTTTTTAGTAATAAACAATAGTAAACGTGATAAATAAAACAAGTTATTATTATCGAATTTATTTATTTATTTTTTTTAAACACAAAGAACCTTATAAAATGAACCATTTAAATAATCAAAACGGACATGTGATATGGGTCTAAACAACACCCTCCAATATAGATTGAAGATAATGCAAACCCTAATTACTATATGTAAGTAGCTTTTTTTGGAATTTGTTAAATAAATAAGGGACATGTACCAATAAATTCTAAATTTGTATCTTGTAATCCATTTGGTCCTATGAATTTTCTTATAAACTGTTAGGTCCTATCCCAATGTTAATGACCATTGAACATCATCGACATCAAACATTATCCATCAAACATCAAAACATCAAACATTAGATTTATGAGCAATATCATCGAAACAACATCGAACATCATCATCAAAATAACATCAAACATCAAAACATCATACAACATTATCAAAACAACATAAAAAATACCGATTAAATAATTTTTTAAATAACGATTAAATATCAAAATAACGATTAAATAATTTTTTAAATAACGATTAAACATCAAAATAACGATTAAACAATTTTTTAAATAACTATTAAACATCAAAATAACGATTAAAATAGCATCAAATATAAAAAATAACGATTAAACAATTTTTTCTGATCAAACATTATCATCATAACAATTTTTTTTGGATCAAACATCATCCTAACAATTTTTTTGAACAAACATCATCATAACATTAAAAACATCTCAGATCGAAATCCAGATCTGATTTGGAACACATCTCAGATTTGATTCGAAACACATCTCAGATCGAAACCCAAATCTGATGTCTGAGCGACGAGAGGCGGGCTCATTTCACCACTTCGTATGCAAATTTCAAAGCCGATGCATGTGTATGGCCTTCTGGAGCAACTTCTTGCGGTTGGCTGTCCCGTGAATCTGATGCTATAAACCTAGAAAGGCTGAAATGGGTGCAAAAGAATTTCATGATCTACAACTATTGCACGGATATGAAACGATTTCCCCACGGCTTCCCTCCAGAATGCAAGGTCACAGCAATCTGAAGAGAGAGAACCATGAATATCAGTATCTCTTTTGTTAATGTAATTGATGATGTTCATAAATTTATCTATTTATTTTTTTGATGATGTTTTGTGAATATTTGATATTGTTGATTGGAGCAGTTAATGTTGCTAATGTAGTTAATGTTTTGATGATGTTAATAATGTTGTTGATGTTGCTGATGTAGATAGTGGGATTAAATGGTGCATAAGAAAATTTGTAGGACTAAATGGTTTAACTTTCTACCATATAGGATTTACTGGTAATTTTTCCAATAAATAAATTATTCTTAATTATATAAAAATCAACATTATTTGTTACAGTTTCCTATAAGTTAAAAGTTAATTAAAAAAAATAATAGAAAGTAAACGTATTATTGTATTTTTATCTTGTTGAAACTATTTATTCCTGAAGTCCTATGAAAAAATTACACTACATACTTTGACATAGATTTTTAGAATAATAATAATATAAAAATGTTAGAAATTGGGCGCCCATGTGGCATGACCCTTTGAACTTTTTGAGTCTGAATCTCTTGAACCTTATCCATGTAAGTTTGAATTTTAATTCAAACTTATTTGGATAACCACTCAAGATATATATATGTCTATCATATAATTGATATGATAAGATAGATATTTGGTTATATATCAAATATTGAATCAGATATTGAATATACGTATATCAGATACGTTATGGGATTTTTACCTATAACCTTTTTTTTTCCCAGACTCTTCTCTCTCTCTGACTCTCTCCCAAAAACAACGATCAAGTCTTTTGCACTGTAAATTGTGTGGGTGATATTCATTCTGTAATATCACTCCACTGTTGGGTTGATTAATCATTCAGGAAGCACGTGATTTACCCACGAGGTTTTTCGCTAAAAGGTATGATCTAAACATTTATTCCGCTGCGTTTTTTAATACTTCATTAATTAACATTGGTATCAGAGCCTTAAATATGGGTATTTTCGTGCTTATTTTTATGCAATAAATTATGTGTATATTTTTTATATAAATATATATATATGATATATGTATGAACATTAATGGAGGAGGAAGATGAAGTGCACGGTTTTTCGCATTTTAACTCCATTAGATTGAGAGAGTGATATACCTCATTTTTATGTTTTTTAAATGTCATTTTTAATGCCATAAATGTTTTTATTGTGAAAAATGGAGTCCGACAGTACAAAAATCGGACCAGAAAACACCCGGGAAGGCGGCGCGTGTGATTCACGCGCTGTATGACGCCGCCCAGTAGCGCCACGCGCCACCACGCGCTATCACGCGTTGTCACGCGCTAGGCGCGCTTCCCACGCGCCCCCACGCCCGAGCCGTCCCCTTCCTTCCGCAGCGAAGTTAGCATGTTGCCGCCGCGCCATGTCTTGACCTGTAGCGCGGATTGAGCCGCCTCGCGTTGAGCTGCGCTACGATGAGCGGCGAGCCGAGCTGAGCCGTTTTTCCGCGCTGGCTTGGCTTTAAGGCTCTGTTTGTTTTTTTTTTAAATTCTGAATTGCGTTAATTGGCCATAATTTATTCGTTATAGCTTTGTTTTAAGCATGGTTGGTACCATCAGACTCAGAATTAAATTTTGTATCTTCTGTAAAATTTTGAAAATTTTACGAAAATAAAAAAAAATATTTTTTATGTGTTAATAATTCATTTTTTATGCTTTAAAATGATTCTGGTATTGCATAAATAATTTTCTGGGGTTGAAATTTTTATTGTAGACTTCTGAAATGTTTTACTGTTTACTAGAATATTTTTTTTCAGTTTATCAGATTCTGGAATTTTTTATTTCTAATTTTATGTGTGTTTATTGGTTATTTAAAATTCCAGAAAATTTCAGAAATATTCCAGAAAATTTCAGGATGATGTACTTTTATTGTGGCATAATCTGAATATTGTATACAGCATATTTTTTGGGTTTATAATATGTTGTAATTAGAATAGCATGATTAATTGTTATTTGTTTAAATTCCATTGTTAAATGTAACATAGCATGTATTGATTGTGAATCTACATTATGATGCTATTATATGGAATTATAATTTTTTATCAGGCTTTTAGACATGTCATAGTCAGTGGGAGGTTATTCGGTTGAGAGAAATCTTTGTAGATTAACTCCCGAAAACCAATATTTTGCGCATAAATTAAATTAAATTTTGGATAATTGTCACCTGTGGCGCAAGAGATGATTACGAGCATAGCGGATTTTCGATCTTGCGACTTGTGTAATATTGTCACTATTTAATTTAGATTTTTGTGGCAAAATTATATTATGCTAATCAAATTAATCCCAATGCGAATTTCTCTCTAAATTGATTTAGCTTATGGAAGTTAATTTGGTTGACCTAGACTTAGTAGAGATGTTCAAATGTGAACAATGTAATCCCATTCTTTAGATGAGCAAAAGTCTTGGAAACTTTAAGTCAAATCTTAATTGAGCCAAAGTAAGAAAACATGACTCAAAGTCGCCGTGTTTTTGTTGCCTTGTTTGGCATAATAAAAACTAATGTGTGCGCTATGGTTAGCGGCACACTACGTAGTTTTGGTTGGCGAGTTTTGAGGTTATGAAATTAGTAAGCCCTCAATAGATCTGTATATGATCTTGACTATTGAACTGCGCGGATTGACTTTGTAAATTTGACTTGTAAATAATGTTACATCATTGGATGAAGTAACATTCAAAAGTCACGTCATCCAAGAAATGCGAGCTTAAATAAATTAGTCATTAAGTGCAAGACGAGTAGCCAGTATGAGCAGTGTTTTGCTCTCTACCCAATTAATTGGGAGTGGATGGAGCAAAATTTCATACACTATAATAGTGTGCGTTGAAATATCACGTGAAGTGAAAAGATTAGCGCTTAGAAGCTGCAAAAATCTATTAACACTAAGTGAAAAGATTAGCGCTTAGAAGCTGCAAAATCTATTAACACTAAGTAAAAAGATTAGCGCTTAGTGGCTGCAAAATCTATTAGCATTGCCAACTTGTCTAAGTCTGGACACTTACTGTTTCCACACTTGAGTGTGAGACATGAGGAGGGGCTTCTTTGTATTATTCCTTTACTAGGCTAACGTTTTGTTTTGAATAACGTTTACCACTAAGCGCAAACGTTGCAGCATAGTAATGAAAAGGTCAAGGCCGACAAGGTTGTTATGACTCTAAGAATTTGACGCATCGCTTGTGAGAGCATTGTGTTGAATTAGACTCTTTACCCTAATTCCCGCTTAAGTTACTTCAAGAGCTGTCACAGATTGATAGCTTATTCTCTCCTTCTTGTGGATAGTAGAATTAATTGCAAGTAACTATGAAGCGAGAAATAGATATGGCAAGAGGAGTATCGTCATCTTTCAACTAGATGTATTAAAGTGTATGGAGAATAAAATTGACTTGAAGGTGCAGGGGATTAGCACTTACTAGTTAAATTTGCGACTTAGGCGCACTTGATATCTCCATGACATCCTTTTATGATCTAGTGAATATGAATTAGTCCTGAGTCATTACCTAGTTGGGCCTAAACTTTTTAAACTTATCTTCGAGAACTCACACATTAAGATGATTAGAATTAGTTTATGACATTGGTCATGAACCGGTGGCTTATTATACTTAATCACATTAATGAGATGATGACACGATGGTTTGAGTAGGCCTTCTCGGGCCTACTCGCTTGTGATATCCTGCTCTCATATAAATGTGTAACTTTGTTCGCAATGGGTGCGCACAAGTAAGTAGGAAAGTCGTAGAAGGTCATTTGTATTGGCTCATTTAGTCCACTATGTTTTTTTGTGACTAGATATGTGTAAGGGTATGATAGCTAGGCCTTAATCTCAACACATTTATAGATTACGATACGCATCTGAGTCAAGACTATTTGATCTCCCATAAGTCAAAAGTTTTGAGATGATTTTTTGGCATTGCACATATGAGGTTGAGATCAATTAGATAACAGCTTTTTGTGCTTTTAGTTTTGATCAAGGTGGCGAGTATCTATTTGAGTTATTTTAGAAAACTCTGTGAAGAGAAATGGATGCTTAGAAAATTGATTATTCCTAATACTCAACAACACAATGGTGTAGTAGAGATAAGGAATTAAATATTGTTAATGTTAGGTGGATAATGGCACAAAATGTTTCCCAATTGGGAATTGCACTAGTTTGTTGCCTATATCTCTAACTAAGTGCCCTCCATATCAGATTTTACACTCCATTTGAGTAATGGGTTAGCAGAGAGCCATCTATGGGCGATCTCAGAATCATATGACTTATCTTTATTTTACTTCTCATAAGATTGCGAAATTAAGACCTAGGGTTCTATAGCGCATTATTGTATGCTATCTTGTAAACACATAAGGTCGTGTGGTGCATTATTGTATGCTGTCATATAAACCCTCCGGGTCATGTGCATATAGGTAAGTAGCTTTGTGATAGTGTAACTAAGTCACATAAAGTTTTCTTAGTAAAGGTGACGTGTATAGAGTTTTGGAACTCTATAAGATAGGGAATTCTAAGCGTAGCGCTTTTATGTAGCCTAGTTGAGAATGGAAAGAAATTTCCAATATCCTAGGGACAGTGGGAGCGATGTGCCTACTAATGGATTACTCCATTAGAGAAGAATACTCTACATTCTTAGTTGCGTGGTAGTAAATGTGAAAATTTTTCACGTCATCACTGGGTGATTAAGAAGGAAACATTCATGAGTGCTCCGCAAGATGATAAAGAGCCTAGGATAATGCCAAAGGCTCTAGTCCCCTGTTTTTGGAAAGTGGATTAATGTTGCGCAGTTTAAGACAAAAGTTTTTGAGGATTAACCATTTCTATAATTTGGTTGACTTTCCATTATGACGCGAAACTGTTCTAAAGTTATGCGTAATTTGGATAGTCATTGTTGAGGCATAAGGCTCGCTAGATACCGAAAAGTCACACCATCGAGAAAAGTGTAGACCATGAGAAGACTTCCTCCTGGGGAGTGAGGTTATTGTGACTTAGGCTATGATTGACATAAGTTCGGAACATTGATTTGTGGACATTGTGACCCAACTTCTCGTTGGAGAATTGGATAAGTAGATCCGTAGGGATTTACCTTCTGCTTTTATGGTGAAAAGTTAGGAGCGCAAAAAGGTTGCTAGTTCCAATAATTTTTTTACAGCCTAAAATAGTTATCCCAATAGTGGTTCTTAGATTTCGTCAAGCCATGATAGGCTAACGATGATCGATGAAGACCACTGAGGCATGATCAATGGTCCAAAAGAAGTTTTTCCTTACTTAGTCATTATGAGCCAGGAATTTAAGGATGTCGCCACCTAGGGTGGGCAGTCCTCTATTTTAGATATGATGGATATGGGTGATGTAATTTATATGCTCGGATGTACGATCCTTAGGGATTGTTTTTGGGAAAATTCTCGGTTTGTCTTCGATGACTTACATAAGGAATATCCTAGAATAATTCTAGATGCAAAATTGCAAACCCATTGACTTACCTATCGGTAAAAGCCAGAGCCTTAGCTATTGAGTGTATCCTCGAATTGTTTTTGGGAGAAACAGATGATCTATATTCCTTGATCTTTTCTTTGTGGTGGGAGCCTAAAGTACGCTATGTGGGCGTATTCGGCATGATAAGTGTTATCTTTGGTAAATGGTTAACTGAGTTGTTTAGATATTGACCTTGCTCATTAGATTGTGGATAAAATACTTTACTAGTAGTATATTAATTTGTTCATGTAAAATTCAATGCGCTAGTTGGGCGTATTAAGAATGAACGCAAATTGGTCACCAAAATATCTTTAGAGAGGGTATTGCGCAAGAGGTAGTGATCTTAAATCACTTCATGTGAAGCGCACATGGAGGATTCCATTGTATATGATTATCGCAAGAGGTGCTGATAAGGCTTATGTTTGGAATCTAGAATTGTGATTTTGAATCACTTCATGTGAGGCGCACATGGTGGATTCCGTTGTATATACTTATCGCAAGAGGTGCTGATAAGGCTTATGTTTGGAATCTAGAATTACGCAAGCTGTGATCAATTTTTTTTAAAAAATCGATCACTTATTTTGAGATGATGTGATGTTGACACTATTATGATTTGTGTCATAATGATTAGCAGATGATGATGTTAGCAGGCAAGATTGGCTCACTCACACGAGCAATCGCCCTTGGCGCTTGGGAGCGAGCAAGGATGAGACTAGTGGTTTATTTTTGTTTGGAACCAAGAGAGACTGAAATTATCCACTACGCATGTTGTCTTGGTTACAACCAAGATAAGGTCGTGTTAAGGACCAAACATGGATGTTAGTACCCACTTTCCATGTTGTGCCTGTTATGATTAGCTAGATGCGAGATCTCATTTGGCGCCTAGAAGGCGAGCAAATAAAGAATTTGGGTTAGGCGCTAGAAAGTGACTAGACTAATATCTGTACGGTGTATCGAGTATGACGTCACTCTTTTGGAAGAGTTACTCCACCGTAGCATGTATTCATACTACATGTGCTTGGCGACCAAGTAATGAGGTGAGAGAATGGATCCCTGTTTTCTCACCGTGTGAGTCTTACGTGTCATTATTGATATGACTTTCATTTATGTACCCTTTTGTGACTTTTGACTATGTCATAAGGTAAGGGGTTGATGTTCTGCTACTTTGGTATGTTGCTTGTAGTCATGTATGATTCGGCCTTAAGGGACATCACTGGGAAAGCGGTCAATCCTAAACTAAATGGCATGAGTGCAAAGGGTAGATCATCTAGTATTACACCACCACTGTTGTATATTCATTGTCGGCAACTCACATCGCTCTGTATGAGAGGCGAATTGAGTGTGAATATATTGCAAGAATTGAGAGGGTCAAACATGCTCTTTTCAAGGGATTAGAGATGTTTTTTTTTTGGACCGGTGTAATTAGATGGGTCTGGGGTATATGAGACACTTTTTTTGTTCCTTTTGGGTTGATGTCTCTATGCTAGCTCATTTTGAGTTTCTAGTATAGAGCTCCCACATGCAGGTGTTCTCAGCAGTCGCACGATGTATTGGCTAGTATGAGATTGTTCATTTTTGGGGAGATTGAGATAGAGATGTGGCAGTGTCATGCCAACTCATGTGCGAGTGGGAGATGTTAGAAATTGGGCGCCCATGTGGCATGGCCCTTTGAGCTTTTTGAGCCTGAACCTCTTGAACCTTATCCATGTAAGTTTGAATTTTAATTCAAACTTATTTGGATAACCACTCAAGATATATATATGTCTATCATATAATTGATATGATAAGATAGATATTTAGTTATATATCAGATATTGAATCAGATATTGAATATACGTATATCAGATACGTTATGGGATTTTTACCTATAACCTTTTTTTTTCCCAGACTCTCCTCTCTCTCTGACTCTCTCCCAAAAACAACGATAAAGTCTTTTGCACTGTGAATTGTGTGGGTGATATTCATTCTGTAATATCACTCTACTGTTGGGTTGATTAATCATTCAGGAAGCACGTGATTTACCAACGAGGTTCTTCGCTAAAAGATATGATCTAAACATTTATTCCGCTGCATTTTTTAATACTTCATTAATTAACAAAAAAGAATAAGCTCTACCCAAACACTACAATCATATTAAATCTGCCATCAAAATGATGCAATGGTGACATTTTTACAATTAACGACCACTTAGTGGGATACCTGTAAGTAGTTTTTAATATGGAGATTTGTGTTTAAAAAAAAAAAAAATTGTTTAAACAACAGTAAAAAGTGACAAAAAATAAATTCAATGAAAAATGTCTTGTGTTTAAATTTTTTATGAATAATTCTATATGTATTAATTAATGTACTAATTAGTATACTAACAGATAATATAGCATAATTTTTGATATTTTGAGTATTTGTAATTTATATAATAGGTAGAATTAATAATTGTTAGACTTATTTATTTTGATAATTTATTTAATTATGTTTTTAATTTATTTAGAAGAGAAAAATAGAATCAAAATTTATTTTAATGATTTATTTGAAAGAGAAAAATAGAATCAACATTTATTTTGATGATTTTATATTTTAATTTATTTGAAAGAGAAAAATAAAAATAAAAATTATTTTTGTCCCATTATTTCTTACCTAAAACGTTTATCCTAAATGTTGTTAGAATATATTTAATATTTGATTAAATCAGATGTTCAAACAGTTCAAAATAAAAGTTCAAACAGCCCAGCACAGCAGCAGGCCAAAGGTTCGAATGGAAGATATTCAAATAAGTAATGATGGAGTAAAAAATATTCAAATGAATACAGCGATTATAAACGACTATAAATTCAAATAAATACAATGACTATAAACGGTTATAAATTCAAATGAATACAACGGCTATAAACAGGTATACGTTTTATTATATATACCAAAACATCTAATATAAACAAGTTACAAAAAAAAAAAAAAAAAATCAGAAAATATTCTTTAATCTATAATTAGTCGCATCTATTCTCTGAAAAATTCTCTAAGAAGTATTCTTCAATTTTTGTTTACATCCTCGTTTAGAAATTATATACCGAGACATATAGCTTGAAGCCCATTTTTCTTGTGTGAGGTCTACAGAAAAACCACAGCTTCATTTTTATATCTATCTTTGAGAGATAATTCTTGTAGTTTTCTGTGAAAGCAAAAACACATTCTTTTCAACATTGTAAGAGTGTAGTTGTAGACCGCCCGGAGAACTCCCGGCTCCGCGCGCGAGGGTTCGAAATCGTTTTGTTCTTTAGCTACTACAGTTCGGACTCAATGTCACGGTTCTTAATCTGATCTCACAAAGTGCAATGTAAGATTGATAAATCACCAAAGAGTCTAAATCCGACAAATCGTTTTGGAAAACTGATTTTAATAAAGAAGTGCCAAACATGGACTGCTTTGCCAGATACAGAGTCGCCACTTAAATGTTTTATTTTGAAGAAATTTAGGAAACACTAGCTCATGCCTAAGGCCACGTGTCCATCATCACCAAAGTTGCTTCGATACGGGAACTTGGGTACGAGAAGGAAAGGTCATGCAATGAGCACCCCCGCTCGCCCGATTAAAGATCGGCCTTTACTGACATGATATTTTGTTTTTGAAAACACATGTGTTCTTATTCCGGTTATTAACCTAGAATTACTATGTGATGCGCACAGCATACAAGTGTAGACTAGATTGCCTAAGTTGGAACAAAACATTTCATGTTCGTTTGTTTGAAAACGGTTTAGAGGTGCTACTCGCAAGTAGGCTAAGTCGTGGATTTTGCTACCCTCAAGTGGGCTTAGAAAACATGATTTTGCCACTCTCAAGTGGGCATAAAACTCGCATTTCGATGAATTGTTCCAATTCAAGCAATCTAACCTTCACCCACATGCATTCGAGCAGTTATGGCAGTTAAGCACATAGCCTCATGGCAAGCATGCTGAGCATGGCAACACTTACACGCATGCAAGGATGCTAAAGCGTAAACACTCACAGTGTACTCGAGCAAAAACAAAGAACTAGTTAGAAATCATGCATGATCCTAGTTCATGTTAAGATGGCTAATGCAACACATGCAAAAATGCAACTTAGATAAGCTCGGCTATTCGAAGATGTCATGTGAAATGCAACTTGATAACATGCTGTTGAACACGTATTCAAGTAAATGTATTGAAAATACAATGCGGTTTGTATGATGCGTCGAGCCAGGTGCATGCAAGACAGATGAATGAATGTACGCATGCAAGCATAAGTATGCTAATTAAAGCATGCCCTAAAACTAACCATTGAAAGCAGGTAAGTAAAAGGGAGAAAGAAATGGGGGTTGGAAGACATGCATCACACACACGCACGCTTATTACAACAGCTGGCTCTCTCGACGGAGGGTCCGAATAATGAGCTAACTAGCTAATCTAAGCTAATTAAACTAATTATTACATCACAAAACTAGCCAACTAACAAGCTAACTAATTAAGTACAAAACAAAGTTAATTAACTAACAAGTTAACTAACTAGTTATTACAACACGAATAAGCAACTAAACACATTAATTACTTAAATACAGAACCAAAGCATAAACTAGCTAAGGAAAGCATTAAAGAAAGGCCCTCGGGATGAGGAGTGCATGCATGCTCGGTCGCCTCATTTGGAAATCCGTCGCGATGCCTCAACTTGTCTCTGTTTGCAATTGTTCTCAGAACCTTGCACCAAGCTCCAGAAAGCTTCTAACTCACCTTAGGGACCTGTAGGAACATGGCCGACCAGTTGTTGATGTTGCCAACCACCTGCCGACCACTTTTCTTTACTTCAGACAAGAAAAAGTGGTCGGCCAGCTAGTTTTTCTGGTTGGTCGACCACTTGTTGCTGCACTTCTCCAGTTTGCTGCAAAAGAAAGCAAGAAATGATATGGCAATGTATTTGTAAGGTATGTGTGCACAACCACCCTCTCTATCATTTCATAAGCTCAAGGGAGTGCAGTTCTCGACCCTCGGGCCACCAATTGCACATTTCAATGCATGATGGCTGAGAAGCCAAATTGCACAATTCAATATGAAATGAATGCACACATAAACACATAAAGCCTTGACCTCTATCATGTATGATCAAGAGGGTCGACGACTGAGAATTGAGGCACGTTTCATAACTTCAAGTATGAAACGTCCCTCGTTTCTCGTGTTTGGATTAACACCTAATCCAAACAAATGCAATGCAACTCAAGCATGCAAACATGCAATGCAACTACATGGCATACACAATGCAAAGAATAACATGGCATACGCGATGCAATGTAACATGAGCATACACAATGCAAACAATAACATGGCATACTCAATACAATGTGACACGATCAACTTAACAAAGCTAATGACATGCAAACAATGCTAATGCTTGCATACACAATGCAAGGCAACATAAGCACGCAACAACATGATGCAATGTAACAACATTCACATAACATGCTCGATGGACTTAGACCAAAATGGACAAACCTTAGTCATGCCAAAATCAGTGGCCATAATGCTAAAACTAACGCATGAAGTACAAAGTAAATGCATATACAATGCAAAGGCCCATTGACCGGGCATAAGAGCACAACTCTCAAGAGTGCTCAAAGAGTGACAAATGTGGAAGTGTAACAATACTAAGTGCATTGAAATAAGATATGAAATGATGCCAAATCATTCAATCAAAGCAAGCATAGCATACTAGAGTCCTTAAGGCATAAGGCTAGTAAAGAGGACTACAAAAGGGGGGAGGGCATGCAATACATGGCATAAATGCAATAACCAGCCACACAGAGCTCAAGTAGGTCAAAAAAAAAGACCAAAATATGCTGAGATGGGGGCTCAAAGGCCTAGGCATGCATGCATACACACAAGGCCATAAACAAGGCAACAATGCACAACACTTAAAGGCACTTAAAGAGTGAAAGAAGTGGAAACATGGCAATGCTACATGCTCTGAAATGTCATAGTAAATGATGCCAAATCATGTACATAACACAAATGAAGCATGCTATGGTACCTAAAGTTTGAAGCTAGCATAGGCATTTGCACTACAGCTATGCAAAACATGAAGCATATGGCAAAGGCAACTTAAAACAATCTGAGAACATGTCAAAATGAGTCTAAAACATGTATAGAAGGAAGCCAAAACAAGCTAGCATGAAGGGCATAAGGCATGATGTGTGCAAGGCAAATAAGGTGGATTACACTACACCTATCAAGACCAAGCATGGGATGGCTTCGCCGAAAAAAATTAGAGTTATATCATGGCAAAATAACCCCAAATACACACTGAAATGATAACTCGCAAGCTTAGGCATGAAGGCATATGCAATGATTCATTCTTAAGGCATAAAACACCAACTCTCCAAAGCATAGAAAGAGTGACCAATGCAAGTGTATGGCAACAGTACATGTGCTGAAATCATATTTCAAATGATGCCAAATCATGAAAATAACCCAAGTAGTACATGCTAGTGGACTTGATACACAAAGCTAACAAGATAGAATGCATTATAGCTATACAAAGCATGGCATGCATGACCAAAACAACACAAATCAGAGCTAGAGCATGCTAAAACATGGACAAAAGCTTCTTAGAGTTAAGCCAAAATCATGTTAGAATGATGGTCTAAAGCATGATACACATTAGGCTAATTCATGGAATTGCACTACAAGTGCATGAAGCATGCATGAGGCTATCAAACCAAATCTTAACAGAGGTATATCATGGCAAAACAACACTAAGAACATGCTGAGATGGACTCAAAACAAGCTAGAAAGACATGCTACATCATGAAGCACACAAAGTTAGTTTGCAAGATTTACACTACATGTGTATAAGGCATGCATGAGGTGACAAAACCAAGTCAAATTAGTGGTATGCCATGCTGAAATAAGGCCTAAAATAGGCTGAGATGTGGCCAATACAAGCTTAACAAACATGCTCAAACATGAGGCATTCAAAGCAAGCATTCAAGAATACAAGGAGAGGGGATGACCTTCTCCTATTTGGGACCTCAAAACACCATTTCCACCACTGAAATTCCTTTGAGTTTCAGTGGTGAGAAGGCCAAAACAAGGTGGTCCTAATAGCTAAAAAAGAAGGTTCAAAACAAGACCAAACAAGGCCTAATGGGGGGTAGACTACCCTCAACACAAAATAGACCTTAAACAAACATGCTAAGGACTAAAAATCAGAACTTTTTTTAGTAGAAAGTTAAGCCAAAAACAGCATGCAAATAGGTTCAAAAGCTTAAGCAAAAAGCAAGGTTCAAGAGGGTAGAAGCTCACCCTTGTAGAACCCCTTTAAAGCTACAACTCCAGCAACTTTTCTTGATCAAAACTAGTCCAAAGACCCCAAAACCAACCTCAAAGAGCCTCAGCAACAAGAGTATAGTGTTTGAGTGTGTATTTACGTGCAATAGTATGATGAAAATGCACTTTTGAACACAAAAATGAAGAAAAGATGCAAGATAGATACAAAGATGTATGTATAATTCTCAAGCACCAAAATCTGAACCTGGAGGAGGAGGGGGGAGGTTCTCTTATATAGAGAACAAGCAACAAGCTTGTTGGACAAGCTTTTGGCCTAAAGCCATCCCTCCATATGGATGATGGCTTTTGTGCCTTCCAACTGTAACAGTTGGCCTAAAAATATCTCCAAAAAGATGATGGAAAGCTGCCAACCACTTGAAGTGGTCAACCATCTACTTTTACTAGTCGGCCAACCAGTGGAAGTGGTCGGCCAAGGCAAAAAATAGTCGGCCATGAGGGGGAGATGGTCTGCAGCATGAAAGCAAAGCAATGGTGTGGTGGCTAACCAGAAAAGGTGGTCCAAAGACCAAGAAAGCTAGTTGGCCGACCAGAAAACTGGCTGGCGGGAAGAAAAGTGGCCTCCAAGGAGAAGAACTGATCTCCCACCTCTAATCCACCCTCCAAGCAAGGAAAACAAGGTTTGTGCCAAAGAAAAACCAAAAAGGATGCAAGACAAGAGTCTGGGAGGCAAGGCGCGCAGTCGGGAGCCTCAAAAACTAGTCTATGAGCACCAAAAGTGGTCTACCAGACCACAGTGGCCCTCTAGGCCAAGGCAACAAAGTGTGATTGAAAAACCACGCCAAATGGAGAACGTTAAGTGGTCCCGAGACAAGGCGCACGACCAAAGGCTCCGAAAATTGGAAACTAGTCTCCAAACGGGAAAAGTGGTCTTCGACCACAAAAGGATGGTCCATAGACCACCCCCCTGCCTTCAAGGAAGAGAAAACAAGGTTCGGTCCGCAAACTGAGCCAAAGCACAAAGAGTTCAGAGGCCCGAAAGCAAGGCACTCGGCCGAAAACTCCGGAAACTCGAAACGAGCACAACATGCACGATCACCGAACGCTCAATCGATGATGTCTGAGTCTTAAGGTTGGTCAAAAATAGGGTGTCTACAGTAGTACATTTAGTGTTCTTGACTTAGAAAGTCTATGTAAAATCCATGGAGAATTGCTCTATCTATGAAAAGGTTACTAGCATCCTGTAAAGTTAGAGAATAGTGAAAAATCTCAAGTGAAGCTTGAGGAGTGGACGTAGGCCGAGTTGAAGCCGAATCACTATAAATTTGTTTGTCACTCTCTCCTTTATCTTTTTATTTTATTTAAATTTTCATAGCTATATTTTATATTTTTATTGTGCTAAAATCATTAATTGACATAGTTGTTAGAGCACTTATTTTAATTATTTTTATTTCATTAATTATATTTATCTATTGTGCTAGTTATAATTTTTATTAGGGTACTATTATTTTATTTGTAAAAACCTAATTCATCCCCTTCTTAGGTTGTCTTTTGAGTAACAATTGGTATCAGAGTCTAGACTCTTGTTTTAGATTTAACCATCTGTGAGTTTTGATCCATGGAAACTTTAGCTAAAAGACAAGCCACAAATAGGCCACTATTGTTTGATGGAAACAACTATAGTCATTGGAAGGATAAGATGACCTTATACCTACAAGCCATTAGTATACCTAAAATTGAAGATGAATGTGATGAGAGGGATCATAAATTATTGCAAGCCAATACTAAAGCCAAACTCACCCTTGTTTGTGGATTAGACTCTAAGGAATATAATTGAATTTCAAGTTGTGATTCGGCAAAAGAAATTTGGGACAAACTTGAGGTAACGTATGAAGGTACAAACCAAGTGAAGGAATCTCGTATTGATATGCTTGTTCATAGTTATGAATTGTTTAAAATGAACTCTGATGAATCTATTTCAAGTATGTTTACTAGATTTATTGAAATTATAAACTCTATGAAATCTCTTGGCAAAACTTATAGTAGCAGTGAGTTGGTGAGAAAAATTCTTAGGCGTTTACCAAAGTATTGGGAAGCAAAGGTTACGGCCATTATAGAAGCCAAAAATCTCTCCACACTTGGATTGGATGAGCTTATGGGTTCCCTTATGACTCATGAGATCACCATGAAAGGACATGAGGATGTTGAAAATAAAAACAAAAGTGGAATTGCATTCAAAGCCTCATCAAATGAAGAAGAACATGAAAACTCCAGTGAGGATGAAAGCTATGCCATGTTCAGTAGAAATCTCAAAAAGCATTTCAAGAAAAATAATTATGGAGGAAGAAGACCTTTCAAAAAAGAGTACAACAAAGATAACAAGAAAGAGCCTATTATTTGCTATGAGTGCAAAAATCCTGGACATATGAAGATAGATTGTCCAAAATTGAAGAATCATGGAAAAGACTACAAAATAAACAAAAAGGCAATGGTAGCAGCTTGGGGAGAAAATGAAGATGAAAGCTCAAGTGATGAAATTGAAAATGAAGTAGCCAACTTATGTCTCATGGTTCTTGACGATGAAGACTCTACTCAAGATGAGGTAATTACTCTTTATGAAAAACTTGAAAGTGCATTCTATGAACTACAAGATGAATTTAGAAAAGTTTGTGTAAAAAATAATGTGTTAAAGAAATTTGTTGTATCTTTATCTATTAATGTAGAAGAATTAAAGAAAGAAAAAATTGTTTTGAAAGATGATTTTGATACTATCTCTAATGAGAAAACTACTTTAAAAAACAATGTTGATGATTTAACAAAAACACTTGAAATTTTATAAAAGGTAAAGATAATCTCAACATGCTTCTTGGAAATCAAAGATGTGTTTTTGATAAAGCAGGTATTGAATATGACCCTATTAAGAAACAAAAGAATCTCAATACAATTTTTGAAAAGTACCTCTCATGACACACCCTCATATTACTTGTCATTATTGTAGAAAGAAAGGCCATTATATATCTTATTGTCCATTCAAAAAGAATACGAACATGGAAATTAAAAAGATTTAGATTATTAAGGGATCTAACAAAACTAACTAAGAAGGACCCAAGAAACTATGGGTACCAAAAACTAAGATTTGATTGTCATCATGTAGGTTTACTTTAAGTCCAAATGTAAAGAAGGGAAATGGTGCCTTGATAGTGGATGTTCCAGACACATGACCGGAGTTAAATTATTCTTTACTAAACTATCATCGAAAGATGGAGGATTTGTTACTTTTGGAGACAATAAGAAAGGAAAAATCATTGGTATTGGTAGCATCGGTATTTCTCCTAACCCTTCTATTGAAAATGTTTTACTTCCATATGGATTTTACCTAAACTTTTACAACTATTGTATATGGATTTATTTGGTCCCTCAAAAACATCTAGTCTAGGTGGTAAGCATTATTGTCTTGTTATTGTTGATGATTATTCAAGATTTATATGAGTTATGTTTTTAGCACACAAAGATGAAACATTTTCTTCTTTCACAAAACTCTGTCATAGACTTCAAAATAAAAAATGCTTTCTTATTACTAATATTCGAACCGACCATGGTAGATAACTCGAAAATGAGAAATTTGAATTATTTTGTGATGAACATGGTATTGGACATAATTTTTCAACACTTAGAACCCCTCAACAAAATGGTGTAGTAGAAAAGAAGAATAGAACTTTAAAAGAGATGAGTAGAACAATGCTTTGAGAAAATAATCTTCCTAAATATTTTTGAGCCAAAGCCGTTCACACCGCATGCTATATTTTAAATCGTGCATTAATTAGACCTATTCTCAAAAAGACTCCTTATGAACTTTGGCATGATAGAAAGCCCAACATTAGTCACTTGTATGTTTTTTATTGTAAATGTTTTGTGCATACTAATGGTAATGATAACTTAGGTAAATTTGATTTAAAATCTGATGAAGCAATTTTTCTTGGCTATTCCTTAACTAGCAAAGCTTATCGTGTTTTTAATAAAAGAACTCTTGTTGTGGAAGAATCTATACATGTGGTATTTGATGAAACTAACATCTCTGCTCAAAAACAAATTGTTAGTGATAATATAGATTTGGAACCAAATGTGGAAGATTCAAGTATCTACAAAGAAGGAAACCAACCATGTAAGTTGAATAAAGAGATTGAACAACCTATTCTCTCACCTCAAGAAGAAGGAGGAAACAATGATGATTTGCCAAGAGAATGAAAATTTGTTCATAATTATCCTAAGGATTTAATCCTAGGTGACCTTACAAAAGGTATTGAAACTCGATCTTCACTTAGAAACATTTGTAGTAACTTGGCTTTCTCTCATATATTGAGCCTAAAAACTTTCAAGAAGTCAAATTCGATGAACATTGGATGATAGCTATGCATGAAGAACTTAACCAATTTAAGAGAAATAAAGTGTGAGAACTTGTGCCAAAACTTAAAGATCATATCATTATCGGTACTAAATGGATCTTTCGAAACAAGCTTGATGAATCCGGCACAATTATAAGAAACAAGGCTATACTTGTTGCACAAGGATACAATCAAGAAGAAGGTATTGATTTCTATGAAACCTTTGCTCTGGTCGTTAGATTAGAAACCATTCGCATGTTACTTGTATTTGCATGTTTTAGAGATTTCAAACTTTATTAAATGGATGTAAAAAGTGCCTTTCTTAATGGCTTTATAAATGAGGAAGTTTATGTTAAACAACTCCCAGGTTTTGAAGATTATGTTTTTCCAAATTATGTTTTTAAACTATCAAAAGTTTTATATGGTTTGAAACAAGCACCTCGTGTATGGTATGAACGACTAAGCAAATTTTTGATTGAAAATAATTTTTCTAGAGAAACGATTGACACAATACTTTTTGTTAAAACTAAAAATGATGATTTACTTATTGTACAAATATATGTGGATGACATTATATTTGGTGCTATTAATGAAACTTTGTGTAAGGAATTTGCTAAGTGTATGCAAGGTGAGTTTGAGATGAGCATGATGGGGGAGCTAAATTATTTCTTTGGGCTTCAAATCAAACAATGTAAGGAAGAAATTTTTATCAACCAAGCTAAGTACATAAAAGAACTACTAAAAAAGTTTGGTATGTATGACTTAAAAATAGCTGGAACACCTATGAGCACATCCATTAAGCTAGACAAGGATAAAAAAGGTAAGTCCATTGATCAAACAAAATATCGAGGCATGATCGACTCACTTCTTTATTTAATTGCAAGTAGACCCGATATTATGTTTAGTGTTTGTATGTGTGCTAGATATCAATCAAATTCTAAGGAATCACATCTCAGTGCTGTTAAAAGAATTTTTAGATATCTTGTTGGCACTTAAAATTTGGGACTGTTTTATCCTAGAGGTGTTGCATTTGATTTAATTAGTTACTCGGATGCCGACTTTGTTGGATGCAAACTTGATAGAAAAAGCACCAGTGACACTTGTCACTTTCTTGGTAACGCATTAGTATATTGGTTTAGCAAAAAGTAAAATTCTATTGCTTTATCAACGGTCGAAGCTGAATATATAGCTTTCGGAAGTTGTTGTGCCCAAATACTTTGGATGAAACAACAATTGGAGGACTTTGATTTGCATTATGATCATATCCCTATTAAATGTGATAATACTAGTGCCATCAATTTAAGCAAAAATTCGGTTCAACACTCACGAACAAAACATATTGAAATTCTAAATCATTTTTTAAGAGATCATGTTCAAAAAGAGGATATTGTACTTGAATTTGTAAACACCGACAAGCAATTGGTGGATATTTTCACAAAACTCTTAAGCGAGGATTGCTTCAATTTTATTCGTGACGAGCTTGGAATGTCGATTTCTGCTTAAAAAGTTTTGTTATGACTGTGAAACTTGAATTTTTGTTAAAATGATATATGTGTTTTGCTACATTGATATGGAAACATTTATATCATTTGAATGCTCTCAAGTCCTTCATACATTTCTTCTCCTTAATAGTTTGCTATTCTCAACTGTATAATTTTTTTTTGGGTTCTGCATCTTGAGGTAAAATTAACTTGGCATACATTGATTTTTTTTAAAGCCTCATGGTATTTTTTTTTTTTGCATTACCATTCTAGCAATACCAACGTCCCATTAAGTTTAATTTTTGCTGGTATTATTTTTTTAACTTTTTTTTATTTTTTTATTTTGCTATTAGGCTTAATTTCTTTTATTTTTATTTTTTTCTCATTATTATTTTTTATTTGGGTTTTCTTATTTTTTTTTTCTGCTTTTTAATTTCATTTTTCAGTCCTTAGACATAAAAATAAAAACAAATCAAAATACAAATATTTACATAAAAAAAAAAAAACACCCTTCATTTTCTTTTTTTTTTTTCTTTTTTCTTTTTACGACCATATGCCGATCAAAATAAATATATTTACATAAAAAAAAAACTTTTCATTTTTTTTACGGCCATACGCTGATCTTACTTCCTCGCCTCTTCTATCGTTTTCTTTCACTTTTTATCACCTTGGGCGACGCTTGATGTCCCTGCCCCCGTGCTTTCGTCGAGAGCGAGCACTTCCCGCCGACTATCAAAAACCAAGAACGACGTTGTTCCAAATCGGGCCATGGAGGTGGTCTTCCATTTAAGCCCTTTATTTTTGGCCTTAAGTGCGCAAATCTCTACTCACACATCCTTGTACATGCGCTGGAGTAGAGAGAGTTGGGCGTTGACCTGGTGGAGCTCACTCGTTTTGTTTTGCAGTCGATGCGTCAATTTTGTGACTGCAGTCATCGTCTCCATACAGGACGTCAGTGTGAAATGATTGGTTCCAATATCTAATTGCGCTGCCATTATTTGCTCAATCGACATCATAGGCAGGTTGGGAAGAGTAGGTGCGGGGGCACTTGGCCTAGTAGTGCTTACAGGATCATTCAGGTCCGGAAAGAGAGTAAGGGGATGGGACGAGGCCATGTAGTAGGAGAGAGAGATGTAATCGAAAGGAGGGTCGTTTTTGGAGCCTTTTTGCTCTACTCAGTCTTTCTGTTCTATCTCTCTCACGAAGAAGAAGAAAGGGATGGAAGCGAATGAGGAAGAAGAAAGAGACTGAGTGATTAAGAAGAAGAAGACGGAAGAGAAGAAGACAAGCGGGAGAGAGAGCCGAGGCAGTTGATTGACCCGTCTCACTCTTGTCGGTCGGCTAACGCAAAAACGAGGACGCGTGTCCGACGTATTTTCGACGGAAAAGAGAGAAACGCGTGAATAGTATATATATGTATTGAATTGTATAGATGTCATTTATCACTATCATTTTCCTCCTCCTCCAGATTTTGACCCATGATTTCCTTTTGATAATGTCAGAGGGAAGAAATTATATGATGTTATGTATTATTGTAACAAGTCCGCGAGGGACCTCACTACAGTTCGGACTCGATTTGTGTCACGGTTCTTAATCTTGAACCAAAGAGTCCAAATTCGACAAATCGTTTTGAGAAAAATAGATTTTTTGAAAGAAGTGCCAAACATGGACTGCTTTGCTAGATACAGAGTCGCCACCTAAATATTTTATTTTAGGGGAATTTAGGAAACCCTGACTCGGTGCCAAAGGCCACGTGTCCATCATCACCAAAGTTGCCTCGGCTCGGGAACTTGGGTACGATTGGGGAAGATCAGCTATGAGCACCCCCTCTGGCCTGATCCAAAGATCGGCCTCTACTAACCATGATATCCAATTTTGAAAACATTATGTGTTCTTGTTCCGGTTATTAGCCTATAATTACTATGTTATGCGCACAGCAAACAAGTATAGACCAAATCGCCTAAATTGGAACAAAACATTATATATCCGTTTGTTTGGAAAACGTTTTGAAATTTGGTACTTGCAAGTAGGCTAAAATATGGATTTTGGTGAGTTGTTCCAACTCAAACAATCCAACCTTCACCCACAGGCACTCAAGCAGTTATATCACATAAGCATCTAGCCGCATGGTAAGCATGCTGTCATGTTAACATTCACACTTATGCGAGATACTAAAGCATAAAATACTTACAAAGTACTCCATGCCAAAACAAGAATATATTAGTAATCATGCGCGTGATCCTAGTTCATGTTAAGTGGCTAATGCATTGCATACAAAATGTCACTAGAATAGGCTCGGCTAATCTAAGGATGACATGTGAAAATGCACAGATAACACATATTCAATTTGGAATTGAAATATTTATGCAATTAGCATGATGCGCCGAGCCTGGTGCATACAATACTGATGAATGATGCACGCATGCATAGCATAAGGATGCTAAAGAAAATATGCCCTAATACTAACCATCAAAGCAGGTAAGTAAAAGGGAAGAAAGAAGTGGGGGTTGGAAGACATGGACACACGCACCCACACTTATTACAAATTTGTTCTCGCTCGGAGGGGCCAAAAGAATAATACAATTTAACTAACTAACAAACTAATTAAATAATTACAGACCACCTAATTAATTAAGCAAATTAATTAATCTAATTTAAGCAATAAACATCCTCGGGAAGAGGGTCCGATGCGATGCGCGCCCGATTCCGCTCGGAAGTCACTGCCATGCATAAGTTGCCTCTGTTTTGACTGTTCTGCTCCTCTGAAAATTGCACGACTCCCAAGGTATGCTTTCTGGGCACTGTGGAACACCACCGGCTGGGAGGGATGGCCACCGGCCATGTATGATGGTCACCAGCCACAAATTGAGTTATTGGCCACTGATGCATGGCCGGTCGGCACTGTATATGGCCGGTTGGCCAAAATTCCCTGCAGAACCTGCAGTTGACAGCAGCAGAGGGCAAGGCATAGCATGGCAATGCATTTCAAGAAATGTATGCACCAACCACACTCCTTATCATGTTTATGACTCAAAGGAGGATGGGCCTCGATTCTCAGACCACCAATCGCGCATTTCCATGCATGATGGCCCAAAGAATCAAGTGTGCATCTTGATATGGAATGCAATGCACATAAACAAACTAATGGAACTCAACCTCTATCACAAACATTTCAAGAGGCCAAGCATGCATGCAAATGGAATGGAACCTAGACATGGAGGCTAAGTATGCAAAATGAGCATGCAAGGCATGTGACAACTATGCTAGTAGCAAACATGCAACAACATGTAAAGTGGACTAAGCATAAGAGCGATGCAAAGCAACTTAACCAATGAAATGCATGCCAAATGCATCATGATTTCAAGAAAGCAATAACTTGTAATAAGCCAAGTATGCAACAATGTACAAGGCAAGCATGCTATAACACATGAAGGATGGACTTAGACCAATTTAGGCAGCCCTCAAGCAAGCCTAAAATAGTAGCCATAAGCTATGGAAACGGGGCCAAATGCACATATAAGCATGCATGCAAACATGGTCCATGACTTAGGCACAAAGAGAAACTCTCAAACACACTTAAAAGAGGCTCAACATGGGTATATGGCATGCATTAAAAGCTTTGAAATAACATGGTAAGTGGCTCCAAACCATTGAAATAATGCAAACAATGCATGCTCATGGTTCATGCACTTAAGGCTCACAAGCCAAGAATACAAAGGGGCTATACTAAGCATGCCATGGCCGACTAAGACGACCAAAAATAGAGCTTAAGCATGTTAAAACAAACACAAAAGCTTCACAAAGCTACGCCAAAAACATGCTTGAACAGGGGTTAAAACCTAGATGCATGTTAAGGCTACAATATGGCATTACAAGACATGTATGCTAAACAAGTAAGGTGTGTCCAAACCAACTAAAAACAGAGGCATATTATGACATAATAAGCATGAAAATCAGCTAAGGCATGGCCAACATGAACCTAAACATGGTGCTCACTAAAGAGGCAAAAATGGCCCTTTTCAAGGACAATAAGGAGAGGGGGTGGCCCTCTCCTTTCTAGGACCTCAAAGCACCATCCTCACCTCTGAAATCCCTCAAGATTTCAGTGGTGAGGAGGCCCAAACACTATGGTCCCAGATCTCAACCAAAATGGCACAAAATGGAGCCTTTCAAGGCTTAAGAGGGGTCAAACAACCCCAAAGCTTAAAGCAACCTTAACCAACTCTTTAGAGCACTAAAAATAAGAACTTTTATATGTTATACACAAAGCTCAAAAACAGATGCAAGGTAGGCAAAAATGCAATGCAAAAATGGGGAATAAAGGGACAAGTTTCTCACCCTTGTAGACCTTCTTCACCAATGGTGGACCAGCTGGTTCTTCAAACTCAAACTAGCTCCAAAACTCCAAAAACAACCCTCAAGGGCCTCAGCTCCAAGAGAAGGTGTGATGGTGGGTGTTTGTGTGCAAAACTAAGGCTAAACACACACACTAAGCTCAAGAGAGAGAGATATAGAGATAGAAGAGATACAAATTCAAAACCCTAATATCAGAGCTCTCCTCAGCTTTTTTTGTCTAACCCTCATGAAGGGAGAGAAGACCTCCTCTTATAGAGCTCAATATTGTAAGCTTACAAGACAAGCTTGCTAAGAGGGAGATCCCTCCATACACGTGTATGGAGGGGAGCCAAGTGCATGCCAGCTGCACAAAAATATTTGCAAAAGCAGATGCACAGTAGTCAGCCGGCCAACAGTGCAATTGACTAAAGAAAGATAGCCGGCCGGCCATCTATAGTGCCGGCCGGCCAAACATTTGGCAGGTGGCAACAAAACACAGCCGGTGGCCACAAGCCATGGGTGGTGGAGTGTGGGGATGGCCCACAAGCCATTCCCTGCCCCTCCAAGGCAAAGAACAAGTGTTTGGTGCAAAACCAGACACAAAACAGTCAAGTCGAGAGATCCTGAGGCAAGGCGCGTAGCCGAGACCTCTGGGAACTCAAGATGAACAAAAACATGGATGATCACCGAGTGTTCAAGTGGTGACGTCCAAGTCTTGAGGACGGTCAAAAATGGAGTGTCTACAATTATGGTATTATTTTGTTATGATGATATGTATTATTGTATTATTTTCAAATTATGGTATTATTTGAAAACTAATCTCATGATTATATATTTATAGTTTGATATCTTAGTCTCATATCATGTCTCTAATTAAAGCTTATTTATTACACATGTGCTAACCTATGTATATTTAGAAATAAATTCAGAGAGCATGACTTGAGAGGGAGCTTTTCTTACTCCCAAATCAAATCAAAACATCATTGTATGCCATCATAAAAAAAGAGGAGATTGTTAGACTTCTTTATTTTGATGATTTATTTAATTATGTTTTTAATTTATTTGGAAGAGAAAAATAGAATCAAAATTTATTTTGATGATTTATTTGAAAGAGAAAAATAGAATCAACATTTATTTTGATAATTTTATATTTTAATTTATTTAAAAGAGAAAAATAGAATCAAAATTTATTTTGTCCCATTATTTCTTATCTAAAACTTTTATCCTAAATGTTGTTAGAATGTATTTAATACTTGATTAAATCAGAAGTTCAAACAGCCCAAAACGAAGGTTCAAACAGCCCAGCACAACATCAGGCCAAAAGGTTCAAGTGGAAGATATTCAAATTAGTAATGATGGAGTGGAAGATATTCAAATGAATACAACGGCTATAAGTTTTATTATATATACCAAAGCCTCTAATGTAAACAAGTTACAAAAAAATAAAATCAGAAAATATTCTTTAATCTATAATCACTCACATCTATTTCTCTGAAAAATTCTCTGAGAAGTGTTCTTCAATTTTTGTTTACATCCTCTTTCAGAAATTATACACTAAGACATATAGTTTTAAGCCCATCTTTTCTGTGCGAGGCTTACAGAAAAATCAGAGTTTCATTTTTATATCTATCTTTGCGAGATAATTCTTGTAGGTTTCTATGAAAGCAAAATACTTTTTTTTCAACCTTGTAACAATGTAGTACACTTAGTATTCTTAACTTAGAAAGTCAGTGTAAAATCCGTGGAGAATTGCTCCATCTGTGAAAAGGTTACTAGCACCCTGTGAAGCTAGAGAATAGTGAAAAATCTTAAGTGAAGCTTGAGGAGTGGACGTAGGTCGAGTTGAAGTCGAACCACTATAAATTTGTTTACCTCTCTCTCCCTTATTTCTTTATTTTATTTAAATTGCCATAACTATATTTCATATTTTTATTGTGCTAAAATCATTAATTGACATAGTTGTTAGAACACTTATTTTAATTATTTTTATTTGATTAACTATATTTATCTATTGCGCTAGTCATAATTTTTATTAGGGTATTATTATTTTATTTGTAAAAATCTAATTCACCCCCCTCTTAGGTTGTCTTTTGGGTAACAATAATAATAACATAACACTAGTTGGTACACTAATATGTATATTAATTAGTACATATAGTACAACAAATTTTTTTTTTCCTTGCAACTCAAACGCATTTGTTAATAAAATTCATAACAATTTTATAGAATTTCATAATAGAATGACATGGTAATGAATATTTTCAAAATATAAGTCATATTGATAGATTTTTATTTTAAAATGATAGGACTCAAAGCCATTGCATTATTTTGAATATAAATATTATGTTCATATACTCTCAATTCGTAGGTTAATTCAATTATGGGGAGTCATGTAGTAGACCTTTATTTGGGAAGTAAGAGCATCTCCAATGGTTCACTTTTTTTTTTTTTTTTTTTTATCAAATCTGAGTAAAAAAAGGATCATTTTCTCAATCTGATATGAGCTGCTCCAATGGTTGTCATCAAAGGCAGGGGACAACCAGTGGATCAACCGGCAGGTCGACCGATAAGGCAAAAAAAAAAAAAAAAAAATTTTTTTAATCTTTTTGAACTTGTTTGAACCTACCTATTTGAACTATTTGAACATTTTTCCGGCTGGTTGACCGATTGGTCTCCCCCAACGGTCACGTACAGTAAAATAGTGAAATCTGGAGCCTGTTCTCACTTTGATGAATTTTTTTGTTCTATTCTCATTTTGATGCTAATTTGCTGAAACCATTGGAGCTCCAAAAAGTGACTTTTTCACCAAATTTCAAATCTGATGCAAGGCTTGATGAACCGTTAGAGATGGCCTAACGGTATCAATTCTTGTTGAAGACTAATTTTCTCTCCCATCATTATGAGTTGTTTGTTTCTCTCCCACCCCAATTTATTGAAGCCCCACCTTCAAACTCCAACCCACTACACCACCATATACAACACCTCAATCAACCACCACCATTGCTTCCAACCGCTTAAATTAGCAAGAACCCCAATTACTATCCCACTTCAACCACCAAGCTCAACCATACTAATGCTGCCATTACAATGTAATACAATCAACCATCCACAACAGACCCATTTGTGATACATATGTGTATACATAAAGAAGTTGAGGGGGAATAGAGAGAGTGTGGTTAGTTTAGGAGGTGATTTTGAGAGAGATTAGAAGGTGAAATGGTACAAATTAGGTTGTTATAATCTATATATTAAGGAAAAGGGTCTTTTAAAACCCAAGGCTTGTGGAACCTCCAACGTGCCAATCCTAATTTCTTGATTTTTTAATATTTTTTTTTAAAAAAAATTGACTTGGTGATTGGTGATTGGTTCAAAGATTGTAATAATTACCCTATTGATTACAATAAATTCAAGGATTGTAATAATTACACTATTGATTACAATGAACACTTAATTTATAATAATTACACTTATTAAATGAATAACGCAATAAATGAAATCTTAATTTCCTTACTTTTTGCATCCCCAAGAGACCCATGTAATTATTGTGTAAATGCCTCTTAAATAAATAAATAAACACTTATTAAATTCTTTCAAACTCCTCGGTCAAACCCCATGTATTTAATTTATATATTATATAATTATTGTGTAAATGCCTCTTAAATAAATAAATAAACATTTATTAAATTCTTTCAAACTCCTCGATCAAACCACATGTATTTAATTTATATATTTAATTTATATATTAAAAAAAATGAAAACAAATATAAATATCTATAATTATCCCGTGCATAGCACAGGTGATAGGCTAATTTACCCTTTATGTCAATTTTACTTCTTCAGTTGTTGGCCATGTCGATTGGTATTCTTCCTGAGTAAATGATGACCATTAGGAAAGGAGATGATGAGTCAAAATTGGTGCCTTGTTTCACTTTGGCTGTTGAGATATAAGAACTGAAGTAAGGAGATGGAGGGTTGGGACTCTGGGTAAGCCGAATGGAAGAACATAGGCCCCGTTTGTTGGGTGCAGAGAGAGAGATGGAATTAGGATAGAGGTGTGACCATTTAATATTGTATTTGTTTGTAGATTTGGAAAAGTGATTGAGATGTAAGAGGGAAATAGGTTGGGCTTTGGAAGGGGAATTGGGATGGAGGAGGTGAATGTAGTATTAGAAAAATAGTCCGCCAAATTAGAAATTTTTTATTTATTTTTTATTTTTTACATGTTGGGTATTTTTTTTTTTTAACATTAATGTTTAATTTTTTATTTTTTTTGTTAAGTAAAAATCATTGTTTTATTTGCTTTATTTTTTTTTTTGGAAATTTTTTTTATTATTATTATTTTTAATCTTTTACATTTTCGGCATTTTTTTTGAACATCAATGTTTAATGTTTATATTTTATTTGTTTTATTATTTTATATAAAAATAACTTAACAATCCTTACACTAACAATTATCATCAAAACAAACACAATTTTACTTAATTTTCTTACTAACAATGTCCTCATTATTAATTCACTTACTATGAATCACTTCCATTCTATCTTTGAAAGCAAATAGAGCCACAGTGCTGATTCAAATAACTTGGATTCCTAATGTCTACTCATTATCGAAAAATAATCTCTCTACAATTTGTGCAAGGATAAAAAAGGAAATTTATTGCATAAAAGTATTATTTTGTTTAAGCTATTGACTGTTTTTGTTTGAAAGGATTTGAGGGGAGATTGTAATCCATATTTAATCATGGAGTTTATTGTTTGGTTGAAAATTTATTGACTGGATTAGGAGTCTCATCGGATTATGAATTTCATATATATTGGACTATTGTATCCTAGGGATGTGGGATAAAAATGGTGGGACTGAAATCCCATAGGATTAAGTTATAAAATGACACATTTGCCTTCTGAGTATTTGATTTCATTATATATTGTATTTAGTAAAATATAAAAATATAAAAATCTTAATTAAAAAATAAAATAAAATAAAATATTTAATTTTTATTGATGTTTATTTATTTAATTTTTAAATTTTCTTTTAGATTTTTTATTTTAAAATTTTGTTGATATTTTATTTAATTTTTATTGATATTTTATTTAATTTCATTATTTAATATTTATTATTTTTCGAAAATAAATTTATTTGAAATTTTTATTTTAAAAATAACATAAATTCTTATTGATGTTTTATCTATTTAAATTTTAAAAAATAAAATAAAATAATTTTTTATTTAATCTTGCCAAAAAAAAAATGAAATATTAAAGACATATTTAATATTGTTATTATTTAGTAAATAATTAATAAGGGTAAAATGGTCTATTGAGTATTTTTTTTTTTTTTCATTATATTCTAATCAAATATTAGATTCAATAGAATAGTTCTTTCTAAACATCTAATCACATAAGAAGATAAATATGAGATACATATTATTTCCAATCATATAGTTGAAGGAATATATATCTAGAATTAATAGTCTGATAAATTATAACCTTCCTTATTTAGTCTGTCTAAATAAACATGAAAAATTGTTAAGTTATTTTTTTTGAACCTATTTTAGGTTAATATAATTTTACCCTTAATATCAAACTTACATTAAAAAAAAAAAAAAAAAAGGAATTAAAAGCATTATTCCATATTAAAAAACTCATCTCCTAGCAAAAAATAATGTTTCACCCAACCCAATCCATTGCACTCTCACCACAAACACAACCTAGGAGAGAGAAACAAATACATGCGAGTACGAGAGGTTAAAAATGGGGAACGACAAGCGTAGGAAACCTAGCAGCCTAGGTTCTTACAATGGGACATCCACCAAACAATTGATGCACCCAAAGACCAGGAGAACGGGTTGGTCTGGCCTCGAGTGATTTTTATAGAAAATTCTAATATAAGCACCAATTACTATATATATTTTTAAATTATGTCATTTTTTAAAAATAATTATGACTTATTTTTTATTTTAGTTATCGTGGAGGAATAAAGTGTTGGCCCAAGTTCAAAAGGTAATTAAGCAAAACAACCCAAATGGAAGGAAAGACCCATATAAATTATTAAAGAGCCCATTAAGCAACACTAACGAAACAATGGTTACATGATTGAACGCACAAGTAAGATCTTCTTTTAGAAGGAGATCAGCAGAATGTCAAGGGATCGTTAGATTCATCTTCATCTACCAGTGAAGACATCAAGCAGCAAATACAAAGACATAGGTCATGCCTACTAAATGACACAACCGTTCGATCAACTTGATCGGACAGACATAGCACTTGGCAAGTTGCCCACTAACATCTGATGCAATCTAAGTCGTCCAAGAGAGGATGATCCAATGATTAAAGATAAAAGTAACATGGCCACTTGCCTGACTAGACCTAGAAGCGAGCAGAACCCTCGGATCAAACATTGATCCAACGGACGGGATTTAAGTCAAGAATATTATAAAAGGCGAAGCAAGTGAAGCAAAGAAGACAGAGTGGAGGTAATCCAAAAACCCTCATTTAAATATAAATTTTCTATGGCCAAACAATATTCCAACTTGACCGTTAGAGGGTCCTCTCGACCAATCTTGGTCGTGGGTAATCACTGACGTTTTTTGGTTTCTCGTGGCAGAGTAAATGAAGGGACACATCATTTTACTTTCCTAGTGGATAAGAACTCTACCTTCCAAAATTGGCACTGTCTGTGAGAACGACAAGAAGATGAGTGCCATCTCTCTTTAGAAGAGATAGCAAGTGATCGTCAGAATCTCCTAACCAGCACTATGCTCAACCCTAATTTTGGCCACTACTCAGAAATGGCACCTATAGATTGAGGAGGAGTAGCTCCCCCACCAGACAACAATAACCAACAAACCTAGCTCATAGATCGACTCGTGGCGCAGGTTGAAACCTTCAAGGAGGAATTATGCTTAGCTCTAAAAGAATCAAAAACCCAGAGAAAGGCAACCGAAATCTAACAAAAGAAGGTCGTTTCCTAGGAGGCTGCCAGCTAAACGGCCAGTAGCCATTCCGGTCGGACACCAAGGAAATGCTAGGTTGCCAGGTAGGATGACTCATAAGAGTATCAGAAGACCGACCTGAGGAGTTGGCTCGATGAATAGACCGGGGAAAACCCCAGGCTAGTTTGGAGAACGCTCTTCACAGAAGAAATAACTTCCCCATTCTTCCGAGCAATCGATAGCATTGATCCACTAAAGAGATTCACCTCTCCGAAGTTCAATCTATACGACGGCAAAGGAGATCCAACCAGTCATATTCAACACTACACCCAAGCTATGACCTTGTGGAGCAACACTGGGCCGATCATGTGTAGAATGTTCTCCTCCAGCCTAGGAGAAATGGCACTCTGTAGGTATTACAAACTAGAGGCCTGATCGATCATCGATTGGAAGTAACTGCAACAAGTATTTATCTCACGTTTCATCACCAATAGCTGACCACCAAAAGAAGTAGACATGCTCCTTACAATGAAGAAAGATGACTTTGAGAGTTTGAGAGAATATGCCAACAGATATTGGGCAACTTACAATCAGATCGACAACTGCAACGAATATTTAGCAGTTGCCTCATTCAAGTTAGGCTTGCAACCAACTAGCAAGCTTCGCCAATCCCTAACAAAAAAAAAGCCTCGCACTGATGTAGGCTGCTTGATGAGACGAGTTAAGAAACATTACAAGGTCGAAGATTGTCATCTCTTGGATTTCCGCGATCCCACGTACGTGAATAAACCATTCCTTAACAGATAAAAGATATCAATAAGTTAAAGGAAGGTAATATCTCTCATGCCAATGGATATGATAATGTCATACATTACATGAGTTTTTCCAATTACATACATCATACCTTCAATATCTAAATGGAATGAATGTTCTTTACATAAAGATATGCAGTGATGTCATACATAATTGAAATACCCGCAAGCTTATATCATATACAAGGGTACAACCCTTACAAGAATGGCACTTGGCCTACAACACAAATGACCCAAGGCCTACAAATAGTGGAGCAATCTCACATAATTCACAAACACCTTTGATGCCATATCTCCATGTCTAGGCATGCCATTACACTTGAAAAATATTTCAACCACGTAAGTTAAGCATAAAGTCCAGTAGAGTACATTTCAAAGACTAAATATAACTCCACAAGCATAGATGATTATGATGCTTTACATATATAATATGCTCAATGCATTTTCGAACACATGCTTTCGCTTGATAAAGCCATTCTCCTTTTATCAATGTTTATTGTTTGTTCAAAATATTTTCCAAATTTAATATTCCTCATTTGGCTAAACCGCTTTTCAAAACACTTCCTGGAAACATTAAACCAAATAGCAAATACATTGCTGCACATTTCCATAATTCAAATCATATTTTATTGTTATTTCTTTTAAAACAGAAAACATGGCAGTAAATACAAACATTGGGAATCTCTAGGCAAATTTATAAAAGGCATGTTATAAAAGCACTATCAAGATTGCCATTTCATTGGAATTTCACTAGAGGGATCGACACCCATATAAATGTAGGCTATAAAAGCACTACAATTGCCATTTTACTAGTATTTTGCCAATGGGATTAGCACCCATGTAAATGCACGGGTTTCTAGACTTTTACCATGGACACACATGCTAACTTAAATAACCACAATATACACCCTACCTAGATTCCACACGGTATTCACCTTTTTTTTTTTTTTTCTCAAAATGATATAAGTGTTTTCAAAACAACCTTTCCAAAATATAAAGTTTCAAGTTTCCAATCCATGACTTGCATAATGAGATGTATGATTTAATAAATAGTTCAATTGCCTAGTCACATGCAATTTCTAACATACGACAATACTATCCTCTACCGATGGCCAAAACGGTTATTTCTAATGCAGTTTTTAAAAGATAACAATATGAATATTCAATCTAACATACAACAACCTAAATTCCTCCATGATTTCCAAATATTTGATTAATCAATATTCAATATTTAAAATCCAATTTCTAACTTATATAGCTTTTCAACAAACCCAACATTTCAAAGGAGTAATCAATACTCGTAATTTCCAAAATTACAAAAGAATTTCCAATCAAATCCTCTATTTTCAAACAAAACAAATCCTTTCTCAATAATCCCTCAACTCCCAAAACATTAACATTTAGGATTTTCATAAATTTAGGGCTTTCTCCCATTTCAAATACCCACATGCAATTGTATACAAAGAAAATAAGTTTAATAAAAAGATTATAAATAATCAATCCCCAATTCAACCAAACCCTTAACCTACAAATCAAAATTTCCAAAATGAACCCAACAACAACATCAATAACAACTATAAGATTTTTGTACCCAAAACTACCATAAATATACTACCAAAATCATATTAAGTCAAATAAATGTAACCCTACCTCTTGAAGAAAAGAGGAGAAGGTAGAAGTCACTTTCCATAATAGGATCAAAATTCCATCAGGATTAAAGTGAAGCCCTCGCCAAGCTTTACAATACTCATGAAGGAGTCAGAGATCAACATCGAGACTAAAGGCCTCAAAACCAAGATTTAAGTGCAAGAATGTTAGGGCAAAAATCACCAGAGTAGAGAGAAGAGAAAAGGAATTGAAATGGATATTTTTGTGCACTGGACAGTCTTCCAAAGATGACAGATCGTGGACGCGAGCTAAACATCGCGGGCGTGACAGACACATTCGCAGTCGTGGTCGCACATATTGTGACCGATATCACACAGGTCACGACCCCCTCTCTGGTCCATCACGGCCCATGGAATTTCTTCTGGGCAAGGGACCTGAAAGTGCATAGGTGCATTTTGGTTGTGGTCTGGTCACGATCGTTTGCGAGAGCGACCACCATCAGAGTCACGAGTGTGATGCCCATGTCCGTGGGCGTGACCAACTTGGAATAGGTTTTTCTCCTGGTTCTCCTAGAATAGTTCTAAGGAAATAACAAAAATTCCAACCATAAACAATGAAGGAAAAGAAGTAGATAAAGGTAATAACAACATAACCCATCACAATCCCAAAAACAAGAAGTGACATCCATAACATTGGGTTTAAGTTGGGTTTTAGAACCGAGACTTTACAAAGATGACCTATGAAGATTCGCGAAACCAAAGCCAACCCGACTTCCACTAAGGATCCTGAGGAAAAAAGAAAAGAAAACTCTCGATGTTTAAAAAAAGGAGTCGAACACAATTGCTAATCAACCTAAGCCACGAAAAGAGGCCTTCCGAGCAATTGTCACCACCTTCATAGAGTCGATATATCAAATAATGATGAGGATCCATAATGAGCCCTACTTCTTGTGGCCCCCAAAAATGGTCGGAAATCCATCTCTTTGGAACCAAAGGTTGCGGTGTTCCTACCACAAGGATTACAGAGAGCTCACAGAAGATTGCAAAGCGCTGAAACAATTTCTAGAGAAATTAGCATAGAGTGGTTATCAGCGTGCGTACATTGAGTACTCTCCCGATCGCAAAGAAAAGCACAAGGACAAGGAAGGGAATGCACAACCTTCGACTACCATTAACATGATATATTTGATTCCTCCGAAAAGAAAGGCCAATCAAATTAGAGAAGAGATAAGGAGGTCGGCACACTAGAAAAAGGTAATGGCTTTGTTTGAGGGCCTTGCAAAAAGAAAGTGCTAGTCCAAAGTGAGGATCACGTTCTCTGATGAAAACTTATTATGGATTCACCACCCCCATAGTGATGCCTTAGCAGTGACCTTACAAATCAGAGAGTTCATCGTGAAAAGGATATTGATAGACCAAGGTAGCTCTTTGGAAATCATGTATTATAACTTGTCAAAAAGTTAAGGTTGTCACATAATGGCCTACATCCTATAGATTCACCACTGTATGGCTTCAACTCTAGCCCAGGTTTTCCTTTGGGAAAAGTCTTTCTGCCAGTTAGGGGAGGAACGGTAATTTAGCAAGTCGAGTTTCAGGTGATAGACGTCCCCTTCCCGTGCAACGCTATAATGGAAAGGGCATGGCTTCACAAGATGAAAGCTATTCTATCTACCTTTCACCAAGTTATACAATTCCTAGAAAAAGATGGTGTTGAGGAGATCAATGGCGATTAGACATCGGCTAAACGGTGCATGGAAATATCTGTCTCCAGTAAGATGGTCTAAGAGGTTTGAACATGCAAAGAAGACGAAGAGCATGTCGGCATAGAACCAACTACCAAGAGCACGAAATAGTTGGAGAAAGTATCGATTGATCCAGTGGATGATGAAAAGTTCTTTCTCTGGAAAAAGACCTCAGTTCGGGGGAAATGGATCAATTGATCTACTTTCTATTATAGTTCAGGGATGTGTTCACATGGACCTCATATGAAATGGAAGGAATTAATCTGGAGGTAGCAGATCATGAGCTCAACATAGATCTGAGCTTGAGGTTTGTAATACAAAAGAGCAGGAGATTGACTCCATATCACGTGGAAGCCGTTAAGGAGGAAGTAAGGAAGTTACTAGAGGTCGATGCCATTCAAGAAGTACAATATCCAAAGTGGTTATCTAATACTATCGTCGTTAAAAAGAATGATAGAAAATTGAGAGTTTGTGTAGATTTCACCAGTTTGAATAGGGCATGTCCGAAAGACAACTTCTTCTTGCCCAAAATCAACCAACTGGTAGATGCCACGTCGAGTAACCAAAGGATAAGCTTTTTGGATGCATACCGATGATATCATCAAATAGCTATGCATCCAAATGACCAAGAAAAATAGCCTTCATCACTCTTATAGGGTTGTTCTACAACAAGGTAATGCCTTTCGGATTAAAAGTGTATGGGGGCAACATACCAATGACTAGCTACAAAAATGCTCCATGATTTGATCGGTTGGAACCTTGAGATATATATTGATGACATGGTGATCAAATCACAAGAAAGAGGATGCCACTTAGCGGATCTCCAGGAAGCATTTGGGATCCTCCGGAAGTATAAGATGAAGCTAAACACAACAAAGTATGCCTTTGGGGTTATGACATTTTCGGTTTAGATCCCGACCCTTTTCATGTTCTCAGATTTAGAATTCTATCTTTAATTATTGTTTATATCCTTTTGCATCTTATTGTTAGTTTAGTTTGGTTGTTTGGAGTTGTTGGCTAGGTTTAAAACAAGTTGGGAGTTAGTTTTTTAAAAGAGTTGCTGTCCATTTCATTTCTTGTTCGCTCGAGCGGTTTATGAGATCTCCTAGTATTTTTGTAAGTCTGCAAAAGCTTTTGGGAGTAGGGCGATCTTCACTTGAGCAGTCCTTTCATCGCTCAAGCGATCTTCAATTTTTGTGTCTTATGCTTGAGCGATAGATTGGTCGCTTAAGCAGTCTGTGCATATATCAAATCGGGAAAAAGTAATTTTTAGTAACTTTTTTTTATTTCCTTTTCTCTCTAAAACCCTCCAAAACCTAATTTATTCACTTTCTCTCTCCAGTTTTGGATAAAACCCTCTCATACGTCCTAATCCATTGATTTGACCACCATTGTACTTTGGAGAAATGCATAGAGCTCGCAAAGTGGGTGTTTAGGAAGTAGCTTTTGTTTAAGCTTTTTGGCTTTTTGATTATTTTAGTAGGCTATTTTAGTAGACTATTTTAGTTTTTGTGTTTGGGAAGATGGGATGGATTTTTTAGGAGTTATTATATTGAAAAATGTGTTTGAAATGATGGTGGAATGTAAATTTACCAAACTGCCTATACAGATATTTATAAAGTACACAAGGTAGATGTCCATGTGGCAGTGAGGACACTGCCACCGTCTGTCCTATGTTCCCTTGGTAGTGAGGGCACTAGTAGTATGTATGAATTCAGTAGTATGTATTTGGTTTTTGGATATGAGCAACGTAGGGTATAAATGTCTTTTTACCCAAATAGTGCCATACAGTTGGACTGCAGCTCCAATACTCAGCTACAGTGCAGCTACACGAATTTTTTTTTTTTATATTTAAGGCTAAAATAGGCTATCTAAACTATTCCCAAACACCGCCAAAAAGGTTCGTTTTAATCAGAGGAGATTTTGTTTTCAGCTCCTCCAAACTTCAACTCTTGCTTCCCTCAACTTCTAAACTTGAGGTAGGGATTTCTTCAACCTTTTCTATGACTCTTAACTTGGTTATTTGTTCTTTTAAAAGGTTTAGTAAATTGGAGGTTATGGTTTGAATCTAGGGTTTTGATTTGGGTTTTTTTTGAAATATAAATGAGGGGTTTTCAAATTGATTCATGAGGAATGGTGTGGCGATGTTTATAATGTTAATTTGTTTTAGAATTTTGGAAATCGTTTCTTGAAATGCATTATTGAAAAGAATGAATTTTTGGTGGGAAAATTATTGAGTTTTGGAAGCTAAGAACAAAGGAAAGTGATTGAAATTTGAAATGAGAATGAGAATATATACATAATGATGAAGACGGAGTTGGGTATGTAATATCACTCCTACATTGAAATTGTGAGATTTAGCTTGTTGTTGGGAAATTAATCTCTTGTTTAGAAACATTTGGTTTGGGCTATCAGTGGAGTACAACTTTGATTGTTGTAGAAATTGCATGAGGAATAGGTTAATTGAAAACTATTTACTCATACACATTGCATTGAACATTGTTTTACATACATATTTTTGAAAATGTATTGTTTTGAGAAAAATGGGAGAATACTTTGGTGAATCTGGTTAGGAGGTGTGGTTGTGGTTTTATTATGTTGGCCTGTGTGTTCTTGGTGAAAGACTAGAAACCCACGCGGTTAGGTGTCGTTTCTGGTTAGTACCGGTAAAATGGTTTTGGTAGTGCTTGTATAGCCTACTGGCAGACACGTACCTAGAGATTCCTAGTGTTATGTCCTATTTTCTGTTTTAAAGATATTGTTTTATGAATTGATCGTAATCATGTCATGGGATTATTTGAGAAGAAGTAAGTTAAACATTTTGGTAAAGGCATAAATGAGCATTCACCTTATGAATTTGTTAAGTATCATATATTGTATTAAAGTGTCTCTACTAAAGCTCACCCTATGTGGAAAAATTTTCAGGTGTAGATGATATGCCTTCACCAAAAACATAGCCTGGGAGGACTTAAAGCTTAGAGTTTTTTTGTGTGTGTGTGTGTGTGTGTAATTAATTTTTGTAGCTTTCTATGTATTGAGTTCAACTCCCTTTTGTTGTACCCAAGCATTAACTTGGGAAGATATAGCCATTAGGGCATAACTTACATGTGCTTCCTTTTATTTCACATTATATCATCATGACATAGGCTATAGATTTAGAATCTCAGATTTATGAATGTGTATATGTATATGTCATCTTTTGTATGAGAAAAGAGAATTAAAGAAAGGATATTAATGTGTAAGTTTCTTCCATTCTTGGAATATTATGAAGTGGGTTGTTATTTTTTTGGCGCATTGCAACTTGTTATCAGAGCTACCAGGTTCAAATACTATGGAATCATGGGACGTGGTTTTTATCATAATGGGTTTATCTCGCTAGGTGATATTAGACGTAGACTTGGTGTGCTATATGATAACATGTTTATATGATTAAATGTGTATGGGGTTTTATTTCTAACATATTGATTGCGTCTATGAGTCTTTAGAAGTCCTGTTAGAAGAGCACTAGATCACTGCTAATTTTAACTGGAACTCTGGCAATGTCGTGGAACGATTATTATCTAGAAAGGACATTTGTTATGACTATGTGACTTGGTGCATATGTGGACTGAATTAATTGTTGTCCACTATACTAGGACGTGAGTGAATTAGCTTCGGCACATTTACAAATGTGCTAAATTTTTGTGTTATGTTTATCAGTATGTTACGATGTAGACGTGGTGGTGGTAGGCTTGGTAGACTTAGGCAACAGGAGGTGCTGATACCAAATGAAATTTCAACATAGGAGGAGGGAGTTGGTCAGGCCAATGTGGTCGACCCAGTAGGTTAGCAAGCCATGGGCGCTTTAGCCCGAGAGATGGCCAGAGCTTTGCAAGAATCTATAGACATTCTCATGGATAATAATCAAGTTGAGGCACATGTTGCCGAAATGGGACCATCTTTTCTAAATGTGGAGTTCTTCTGGTCTAATCCGGATGAGTTTATTGGGGATCTAAAAAAGTCACTGAAGGCTGATGAGTGGCTTGAGCAGATGGTGAAGACGTTTGAGATGCTTGGCATCGATGATGATGGTTTGATCTTGGTGTCTTTTCAACTAAAGGACAATACAAGTCAATGGTGAAAGTATGTTGAAAAGTCTAGAAATCCCCTAGATGTTGATTTGTGATTATGTATCAATTTTAAGCAGTAAACAACAATCCCAATCAAACAATCAAGACAAATCAACACAACGATTTTACGTGGAAAAACCATAATTGGACACCTCCAATTGTGATAAAAAAACCACGGGCAGCAGCCACAAAACAATCCATTAAGAAAATAGAAAGGAATTACACAGGTATACTCTCAATTACCTAGCGAATCCACGCCCGAATTGAACCAACCCCTATGTGCCTCTTCCAACCCCGTTTTCACCTCGGAATTGTCTTGACGATGAGCCACTCCAGAATCCACCAAAGCTTCAGGCTCGAATTCTTCGGAATCTACTGAAGAACAACTCTCTCTTTTGTGTAGAACAAACAAATAACCCTTTGATGTATACTCTTTAAACCATGAGTTGAATATTCAATCAAAACATCAAAGAAAACTAGCAAAATATCCCCAGATATAAACCTTAATATCCAAAAAGAAGATTTGAAGAAGTAATCCTAGTTTTGAACAAAAAAAAAATACTTATAGAAATCTGGGACTGCGAAGCTCACTCGAGCGAAGCTTCTCTCGCTCGAACGAGGAACCAAAAACGAGTGTTTTCCATAAGTGGCCTCGCTCGAGCCATGCACCCTTCGCTCGAGCATACATTCATCTCTTTCAGGTTTTTACACAGACGCAGCCTTCGCTCGAGCGAGAACTCCTTTGCTCGAGCGAGCAAGCGCGGACAGGCAACTTTGAATACAATTTTTCATTTTGCTTGGCGCCGCCTCGACCCGCCGTGGCCGCCCGACCCGCCAAGGGCTCTGTCCCTAGACCCATGGTGATCGGGCAGCTCGATCCCCGTCATAATCAGCGAAGTAGCAATCTTGAAAGTATTAACATCACAAACTTCTCTGCAAGGCACAATTCGGGTTGGATTCGCATCTCAATACTCATAGCCTCACTGAAATAAAAAGTGTGAAAATAACTACAACTGAAAGGAGTTTTGTCAAACGGGATTGCCGAGAATAAAAACCTAACATATGTGAGAGGTCGTATCGGGGTGACTTGAGAGGCTTTTATCAATGCCTTCTAGGATAAGTTCTTACCACCCACTATTAGGGAGAAGTTGAGGGAGCAGTTCTTGAAGCTTAAACAGTTGAACACACCAGTGGCCGAGTTTAAGGCCACTTTCACTAGTCTTTTGAGGTTGGCACCGGAACTTGCAATGACGAAGGAGCATTGTTACATCGATTTCGAGAAAAAGGTTAAGGACCAGGCTACTTTTCAAAGTGGCCGAGTCTATGAATAGGGATTATGGTCACCTAGTGGAGGTGGTGGCTCAATTAGAGACCATAATTCAGATTGAGGAAGCGTGGATGAGGGGCTCCAGGTAGAGGAGGTGGATCAGAGGCCTTCAGGGTGTGTGTATGCTGTTGCTATGCCAAAGTATTTTCTAGCACCTTCTGTTGTAAGAGGTAACTACTTGTTGTGTAACTTCATTACAAATGTATTAATTGATACTGGTGCATCTCATTGCTTTATTTCGTCTGTATTCACATTAGTTTTCGGATTAAAAATGGATCAATTAGTGTCTCCACTTAGGGTAGAGTCACTAATTGGGGGCAAGGTTGTCTTGAATCGGGGATGTCACGGTTGTGAGATTGAGGTTGCTGGTCGCTGAGTCCCTTTTGATTTCATTTTATTAGACATGTCGGGTTTCGATGTCATCCTGGGCATGGATTGGTTGTTTTCATATAGTGCCATCATAGATTGCCATCGTAGGAGAGTTGCCGTGTGCATCTCGAGTGGTGATTGTTTTTACTTTCTGGGAGATCGAGTTGATAGATTATTGTCGCCAGTGTATGACTCTCGTGGTCAGTGGAGGATAACTTTGATTGTTGTAGAAATTGCACGAGGAATAGGTTAATTGAGAACTATTTACTCATACACATTGCATTGAACATTGTTTTACATACATATTTTGAAAATGTACTGTTTTGAGAAAAAGAGGTGAATACCTTGGTGAATCTGATTAGGGGGTGTGGTTGTGATTTTATTATGTTAGCCTATGTGTCCTTGGTGAAAGTCTAGAAATCTGAGCGGTTATGTGTCGTTCCTTCCGGTTAGTACCGGTAAAATGGTTTTGGTAGTGCTTGTATAGCTTATTGGCGAACACATACCTAGAGATTCTCAGTGTTGTGTATCCACTACCCTGTTTTTTTGTTTTAAAGATATTGTCTTATGAGTTGATCATAATCATGTCATGGCATTGTAGACATCCCATTTTGACCACTCCTAAGACTTAGGCGTTTCACTCTGAACACTCGATGATGCAATGTTACGATGTACAATCGTTCGAATCTTCAGCAAAAGAATTCGGTTTTAAGCTTTAAAACCTAAACCTTGCATCCCATTTTGACCAAAACCTTATTTTTTCTAGCCTGACCACTCAGAGAATAGCTGGCCAACAGATGGCCGGTAGGCCATTTGCATTGGGCTGGCTGTATATCCTTATGGTCGGCCGGCCGACCATGTTCAGCGTAGCAGATATTTTACAGTAGCCAGTTGCTTCGATGCATTGGATTTGGACCAACTATCTCCTTTGTAGATATTTCTGACGTGAGAAGCTGAAACTCTATAAATACAACACCCTCATATCATGGTTTGGGGTTAGAAAAATTTGCTAAGAGCCCAAAACTTACCCAACACACTTCTCTACCCTCTTGCAATATAGATACACAATAGATACATCATATAAGCTTAGACTTGAAACTTTTTGCTGAGATTTTGAACACAATTTCAAATACTTGAGAGTGTTTAGCTTGAGGTTTGTGAACTAAGAAGATCATCATCTCTTTCAAGAGGTGAACTTTGAAATCTTCCATCATCTTTTCTCCCTCTTATTCTTGGCTTTACATATTGATTTCAGAGTACATTTTGGACTTAAAATGTAATTAAAACCTCATTAAAAGTGGGTGGGCTAGCCATCCTTCCATTAGCTAGCTCACTAGTTGTATATCCTTTGTTTTCTTTCACTTTTTTCACTTTCTTTTCACTTCATTTGGTTAAATTTCAGCACTTTTAGCACTGCTTTAGATTGTTCTTCTGTGATATGAATTGAATATGGGCTTATAAAAGGGTCCTAGTCCTCCCCGCTACATGTGCTCTTATTTCTTATGCTTTGAATATCATATTTGTGCTGTTGTAAGTCCTCCCAGATTTGGCATGTTTAGGACATAGTGGCCAATCCATTGGAGCTGATCGTTTTACTTTGTTATAGCTTTCCTTATGTTTCTAGGAACCTTGTGGTCATGGGAGGATTAGAGCTTAGGCTAAGCCACCCCGCCCCAAGTTTAATTACCTAGCGTTAAATTTCTTGCTTTCATAATTGTTGTCCACCTTGATGCTAGGTAGTAGCTTCCGTGTTCGAAGCGTTGAAAAACTCTCTTATCGATCATTTTTGAAACATGGAAATGGATGTCTCATCCTTGTTCCATGAAAAAGAGAAGTTGTCAGAAACTTTGGCAAGTTGTGTGTTTAAGTTTTGATAGATAGCTTACTTCCTGTGTGTGTGTGTGTGTGTTTTTTTTTTTTTTTTCCTTTACTTGCTTTGTTGCTCCTAGAGAGCTATTTATTGAGAAGTGTTGAAAACTCTCTTCTAGTTCCACTTTGAAGCATGGAAATGGATGTTTCATCTTTATTCCATGAGTAGGGAAAAAAGTTGACAACAATCTTTGAATTGTTCTATATTTTTCATTTTAGTTGCTCTATAATCGTCACATACTATCTTGTGATGCTTGATGATTTGTGAAACATTTCTACTTATTCCTTGAATAAATTCATGATAGGAAGGAAATAAAGAGAATAGCCTTTTTTATGTTTAGCGAAGTCTTCTCCTATTTACTTTTAAGATCATTATGCAACAAACTTGCAATGATTGATGGTTTGGGAAGCAAACCTACTCCTTCCTTGAAAATCTTCATGACAAGAGGGAGCATGAAGGATGAACATCTTTTGGAAACACTCTGTCTTGCTCTGTTCCAATTCTGCTATAGCAGGGTATTCCTCAGAAATAGTGGCCGGCTGGCCATTATTCTGTACGGCCGACCATCTTATTAGGCTGGCCGGCCAAGCATGTTGTACAACAGTGGTAATTTTCTAGCAAAACAGAGCTGATCTTGAGGCCCAAACAGAACTATTTTCTGGTTGTGGACGGGGCATGTTCTAGCAGTAAGAAGAGGAGGTTCCGGAAGATGTTCTTGCTCATGCGCATGTTATTCCTTGCCTCTCGTTCAATTCTTTTAGATTAGTCATGTTGAAATTCATGTTTGTAACAATTAGATAGTAATTAATTAATTAGTTCATTCATTTGTGTCTGTAATTGTTAGTTAATTAGGACATTCAAACCCGCTTGTGTGAGGGCAAATTTGTAATATGTGATGTATGTCTTCTAGTCCCCATTTCTATCTCCCTTTTATTTACATACTTACTGTGGTTGTATATAATATCATGTTTTCGTTTCATATCATTACCATGTGTTGTATCCATTTTTGCATGCATTAAGGTTCGGTTCATTATTCTTGAATATCATTGTCATTTCCTACTTACTTGAGTACGTGCATTACCGCATGCTTTGAGTTAGTCCATATGACATGTTAATAGGCCGAACTTAGTAGTTGCATTTTGTATGTGTTGCATTAGTCATCTATCCGTCTTTAAAGAGCATGTTCTCTAGGTTGATGAACTGCTTCTCATAGCTAGTCGTGGCCTCATTGCATCTCTCCTCCTTTGCAAATTCAATAGTTATATCGAGACCAGCTCGGGACACATCTAGTGAGGTTGAGTGCTGCTGCTTTTCTTCTTTTAAAATGGAAATATCTTGAGCCAAAGACTTCAATAGGACATCCATCGTCTGAAGCTTCTTTTCTACCTCCACCACCTTGCCCTCTTAAGTAGGTAGTCTATGCTCCAACTTCTTCATATTTTCATTTTGCTTGTCCTTGGAGGATTTTAATCTGTTTGCAGTCTTGGTCAGCTTCTTATGACGAGTCATGATCTTATAAGCAGAAGAAAGGCCCTACAAAGAAAAATATGAAGTTTTTTTTTTTTTTTAAAAAAAAAAACCCTTCAGTACAAAAAAAGAACAACAGTGGACACTTACCACCAAGGAAAAGTGTAAGGCATGAGAGAAGACAACTGCATCCGACTGCTCAAACAGCCGAGTAGCATCAATTGGAAGGATGGAGCTGTGAACAATGGCACAAGCTATTTTGGCACTTCCTATGGCCGTGTCAATGTTCGTGAGCTGCCGATCATTGAGAGCGGGCATGAAGAGAATCGAGGAGATGACGGTTGGCTCTTCTTTTGTACTTCAGTAAATTGGTCAGTTGGGTGCTTGCCAGACTTCTACCCTGAAGATTGAAGAAGAGTGCTTCCAGTAGTAGCAGCAGTAAGGGGAAGACAAATATTATCAACTACCATGATCAACGATTGTTGAGGTCGATTGGTGGTAGTAGAACCAGAGATTGCCTAGGAGGCAAAGGCCAACTCACTCTCTCTTTGACGCTTCCAAGCAGCAGCGATCTCCAGGAAGTTATTTGATGGCATGTTGTCAGAGATAGTGACCTCAAAACTAAATTCTTCTTGGGACTGCTCCTCTTCAGCCGCTAGATCTTCAATATTCTCTCGAAGATGAGGAAGACCGTAGAAATCAAAGTTGTCGCCGTTGTCACTATGAGGAATGCCTTCGGTCACTACTATAGTGCCGTAATAGCGGATGTAAGAAAGGAGCATGTGAACAATACGACCTTGACCTTGCTGCTCAGAAGAACCTCTGTATGCCCAAACTTGTTGAAGAAGGGAGATGTTGACTTGGCCTTCCCACTCACTTGGGTAAGCGAAAACTTTGGGGCTAAGAAGAGAAACGAAACAAGAATATTAGTACCAATCTTATAAACGGCAAACTCATAAATGCAAAATAAAAGGAAACATTAAGGCTGGCCGAGGACTTTAAGGATAGGTCAGAACCAATCGTATAAAAGGCAAACTCATAAAAGCAAAATAAAAGAAAACATTAAGGCTGGCCGAGGACTTTAAGGATAGGTTAGACCTTGTCAGTACCAGGAGGAAACTCACAGTTGCCCTCCATTATTACAACTATATTATTTACGCATTTTCTAGAATCAAGAAGCATTTGAACTAATCGGCGTTTCGCCGATTTGGGCTTGAAGTAGAACTTTTCCCTCTCTCTGGTAGTAAGGACAAAATTATAATAATACCTAATTTCAGGAAGCCCTAAATTTACTCCTAAAATATTATTCAAGGAGACTTCGCCTATAACTATCTTAAAGAAGTTGGGGGCATGTTGAGAAATGGGCACTCCGTAGAAATACAATACCTCTATAAGAAGAGGATGCAATGGGAATTGAACTCCTCCCTCGATAATGTCGATTAGGGGTAGAGATATCCGTTTCTTTGACCCTTCGATGATGTCACCATTATCAATGGGGGGACGAACAATACAATCATCAGGGATGTTATGCAGAGTTCTAAACTCTAAAATACTCTTTTCAGAATCAAAGAGTTGTCAGATGCTGTGGAGAAGTGGTTTGGAAATACTCTTTTGATCCCGGGGGACGCTAGTGATCCTCTTCTAGTCACCTGAAAAGAAATAAATACTCCAGTCGGGGGTGCCGGAATTAGCACTCCGACGGGCAAGTCAATCTCTAATCTCTGAATTGCTTATATTTTAAGTAAAATGTAATAGTTCTCACATGCCTCTTTCTAGCTGATGTTCTTCTATTTATATCTTTTCTTTCTTGGGCCTCAGGATTAGGTCCATTTCCAATTCTATATTTGGCATATTTTGTAATAGTCCGCTCTCTACTCGGCCCCTTGCTTAATCGGCTATTTGGTCGAGTAGAGTTCCGTTTGAGCGTGAGCACATGCTGAGTACCATGTATTTTGACTCCCAGGTTCGACTATCCGGAATCTCTATGACTCCCAATACTCGGCGTCCACAGATGCGATTCATGGTGAATAGGAAAAGAAAAGCATAGACCAAGATAGTATGAAATCACAAGGGAAGAGAAGGAGATGAACTTACATGAAGGAATGGATTGGAACTTCAAACAGTAGAGAGAGAAAAGAGAGCGTTTGAGCTTCTAAAATGATAGCAAGCAAAAGTGACGAAGGGCAAGGGACTCATTTAATGTGTCAGAAGTGAAATGGTGCATAGAAAGACAATATGATAGATGCAATCATTAACATAGCAAGCCAAAAACGACTCATGTCACCAACGAAAAATGGCTTGGCTCTACGTTTGATCGGCTTATCATCTTCGACAACCACCCCACGATAATCACTGAAGGAGGGGCACTTGTGGAGGGATAAAGTGCTGGCCTAAGTTCAAAAGGTAATTAACCAAAGCAGCCCAAAAGAAAGGAAAGGCCCAGATAGATTACTAAGGGGACCATTAAATACAATTGGCAGAAGAATGGCACGTGCTGAGCACATAAGAAGCAAGATCTCCTTCTAGAAGGAGATTAGCAGAATGTTAGAGGATTGTTGGATTTATCTTCATCTAATGGTGGAGAGATCAAGCAGCAAATTCAAAGATATAGGTCAGGCCTACTAATAAACACAACTGTCTGATCAGCTTGATCGGACGAACATAATACTTGGCAAGTTGCCCACTAACATCTGACGTAATCTAAGCCGTCCAAGAGAGGATGATCCAACGATTAAAGATAAAAGTAACATGGTCACTTGCCGAACAAGACCCAGAAGCGGGCAGAACCCTCAGATCAAACATTGATCCAATAGACGGGATTTAAGTCAAGAATATTATAAAAGGAGAAGTAGGTGAAGTAAAGAAGACAGAACAAAGGTAATCTAAGAATCCTCATTTAAATATAAGTTTCCTAAGGCCAAACAATATTCTAACTTGACCATCAGAGGGTCCTCCCGACCAATCTTGGTCGGGGGTGATCACTAACGTTTTTTGGTTTTTCTTGGTAGAGTAGAGGAAGAGACACGTCATCTTTGCTTTCTTGTTGAGAAGAACTCCACATTTCACAGTTGTGATCTTATTTTAGTTATGACTCATGAGATATTTGGTTATGCCTCATGTGTTGTTTGGTAATAACTTTTTTTTTTTTTTTTTTGACTCAGAAAATATGAAATTATGTCATTTTCTTCTTTAATTATAAAGTGCATACGGTATATACCTTTTGAGGGTTGTATATCATAATCTTTCCCGAATTTTATTTATCTTTTATTTTTATAAAAACAAAAAACAAAATTTGCAAATCAGTATAGAAAATTAAAAATAGGATAAATTTCACTTTACTCCCCTACGGTTTGGGACATGTGTGGTGTACTTCCCTAAGTTTGAAAATGACCACATAACGCCATTCTAGTTTGTGAACTAAAGTTTACTATTAGCCCGTTAATGATTTAATGAAAAAGATTAAAATATCCATGTATTTTCGTCATTTATTTGGAAGATAAAGTATATTTTAACCCCTATGCTTTATTCCATGTGTGATTTACCCCCCTTGAATTTTGAAAATGAACATATAAGCCCCTTATATCTGCTACGTGTTTCACACTTGTCATTATGTTTGACGGGATTTTGACAATGCACTTTAGTTCACAAATCATGTGGCGATTATTTGGTTATTTTCAAACGTTAGGTGGATAAACCCTACATGACCCAAACCACACGGAGTAAAAAATAATCAGAAATATATGGAGGTGTAATTTTTTTTTTTAATGTAAAAAACGTACAAAAGTTACACTCCACCTTTTAATAAATAGTTTTTTTTACTTTCTACTGTATTGTAATTTTCTAAAGGACAACCAAAAAAAAAAAAAAAAATAGTACGTAGTATAAGAAAAATTATTGAGGAATGGTTTGGCAAATGATTTTTATAATTTTTTTATTTTCTTTTTAACTTTCTACTGATAAAATAATTGTTAAAAAGAATGATATGTTTGGCAAATGCTAAAATGTTATGTTTTGTTATTGAAAAAGTTTAAGTGGAGTTTGAAATTTTATTTTTTATTTTTTATTTTTAGTGAACATTTTATGTTTTGGTTTTTTTTTTTTTTTTAACTGTGAATTTTTCTCTTATGGCACCTAATTTTTTTTTCTTTTTTGCTCAAATGGTTCAAAAATGTATATATATATATATATAGTAAAAAAACAAATTTGGGGTTTAGAAAGGTATCACATGATAATGTGACATGCTACTTCTATTAATTACAAGAGCAAGTTACACTAACGGTCACTATAATTTGAATCTTATATTATTTTAGTTACTAATTTTAAGAATAATCATCTATTTTTTATAAACTAAATTTGATTCAAATATATAGTTACTAATATCCGATTATCTTTATTTTTTGCATGAATATTCTACTCAAGAAATCTTAAAAATAAACTGTTCGAATTATTGAAACGAGACCTAAAATGGGTACCTAAAATGGGTTCTATGGGTCTCTCAAATTATCTCATATTGACGTGTGAAATCTTTCATAAATATAAATAATTTTGTTAATACGTATATTTATGCACTTGTCGCCTACTTGTCTATTTGTTTGCAATTTCACAACAAAAATTGCATTGCCAACCCACCCCTATAAGAAATTGAAAATCTGGCGCATTTCTTGATTGGTAGATTTTGAAAGTTTTAATCCCTCTTCAAACAATAATAATAATAATAATAATAATAACAATAATAATTTTGATCTCTCTCGACAAATGTAAACAATTTTGCTAAATCGTATAAACTTGTATTTTGTTAATATTTGGTTTGTTTGTGTGTGATTTGCAATTAAATAAAAATATTAACGCATTATAAGTAATTAAACAATACTTAGATTTTTGATTAAATGAAAATGCTAACAAGCTATATGAGATTGAAACTTCCTCCCTAAAACATAAACCATCTGGCTGAACCACAAAAATTAGCATATGTTTTTTTTTTTCTTCTTTTTTTCTTTGGGCTTAATTGCATAATGCTTTGTGAATGAGTATTTTGTCTGTGAATTGGGAACAGCAAGCAAATGCAAAAATGATAGCTATAATTTATGGGTCGTAAGAGTCACAATCAGAGAAGGGACTGTTTGGCATAGGGGACCAAATGCATTAATGGTTAAACGTTCTTTTGCCTGCAAACAAACAAATGCCATTAATCAAACAATCAAGAAAAATGGTTGAGGGTCCGAAATTAGGGGTTCGAATTTGACTCAAAACCCAAAACGACGTCGTTTTGGGTTTTAATTTTTAATTTTTCCTTTTTCTTCCTTTTCTTCCATTTCTTTCTTTTCTTTCTTCTTCTTCGTTGAGTTGAACAAAGGCGAGAGAGAGAACGCAACTCGTCGGCATCACAGCTCGTCAGCCGATCTCGCAGCTCGTCGCTCGTCGGCATCTCTGCCTCCGCCTCCACGCGATTTTGTTGGCCCCTCTAGTCCAGTTCTTCTTCTCCTTCTTCTCCTCCTTCTCCTCCTCCTCATCCTCTTCCTTCTTCTTCCTCCTAATATCGAGCCAAATTTGAGTCCCTATATTCAGGCACTGTACTGGTTCTGAAACAATCCATCTAAACCCATTCTACTCTCTCCGCCTCTCTCTCTCTTGGGGGGGGGGGGGGGGTGGTGGATGAGTTGGGGCCCTCAATAATCTGATACTTTTTCTCTATGTTTATTGATTTTTGATCTTTCTTTTTTTTTCTTTTTTTTTTTTAGTTCTGTCTTTTATTACAACTTATTTAAAGCCGGTCAATTAATTATTTTAATTACTTTTTATTTTTTATAAAAAAATTTAAAAAAAAGGTGAAAGTTATGTGATTAGGTGTTTTGACATTTTGACTATGCTCGTCAAAAAGTTAACTTCCCAAACATCTCCTTATAAAGTAAGCTCAAGAGATCTTCAAATTATTGATTTAAAGTTAAATTACAAATATATTTTTTAAAATTTATTTAAAATATGGATTATTTTTATGTGATTTTAAAAATTTTAAATAATTTATTGTCAAAATTTTTTAATTAATAGATTAATAGAAAAAATAAACTTCATAACTATTCTCTTATATAATAATAAAATTACATGAATTGTTAATTAGATTATATTTTTGACATCATTAAAAATAATTAATTAATTTGATGATTTATTAATAAAAAAAGGTCATTTCTTATGTAAATAGAAATTTGAAGGGGTAAGATGTAATTTTTTAAATCACTAGCAATAATTTATATTTTAAATAAATTTCAGAAAACTGTATTTATAGTTTATCCTTAATTTAAATAAGAGTTAATTATTTAAAAATTTTATTTACAAATGCCATGATAGCTCAAGTTCTATTTAAGATTTTTTGAACCAATAGTCCTATTTTGTAAAACTGAGAATATTATCAGTTTTTTTTTTATAATTTTTAAAATTGAGAATATTATCAATTTTTTGCAATTTTTAAAGCTAAAAACATTATTAATTTTGCATGATAATGTTCTAGATAATTGTTTCATTAACTGATGAAAAGAAATAGAGTATGAGATTAAGGTCAAGTTTGGCTAAACTAAAAAAGTGCACTTATTTCATCTTTTTATCTTTTTTGGGTCATATCAATCAACATCTCCTATTTACTTTTTCTACACATAATACAAGAAAAGTCAAAAAGTGCACTTATTTACTTGGCCTAAATGTTTTTGCCCTTTTATTTGTTGGTTTGATTCAATTATCCAATAAAATCGAGAATATTAACAGTTTATCTTTGATGGGTAGAAACAACAATGATTCATCCCACTAAAAATATCACCACTAATAGCACTAATGCATTAAAAAAATAAAAAAATAAAAATAAAAATACAACTCCAAGACTAAAACATCACATCATTTCTGACGGGACCCACTGCCACCTAATTAGTGAGAGCACTAATTAGTGCTCCCAAGCATTTTTCTGGGTAGAAATAGTTTTTAAAATTTCAAAAATACTTTTTTGACATTTATTTTTTTTCAAATCAGTTTATATTTTATCAAATTGACGATTTTGTCCTTGAAATTGAACAATGGTATTTTTAATTATCTTTATTTGGAAAAAGATTCAAAATTTAAGACCAAATGTGTTATAATTAAAAAGTCAAAAATCAAAATAATACAAGCTCTAAATTATAAGAATTTTTAGTTATATCTCAAATTTATTTACAAGAAGATAGTGGGGGATAATTGAGTGTTTGATAAATAAAAATTAGCACCCATCATACTTAGATCATTATGAATTAAATTAAAATAAATTTTTTAAGAATACATTTTGTAATCTGATAAACATATTTATTATCCGGTGCTTTATGCACTTTCCAGAGAGCATCGTATTCCATATCATGTCCTTGCGAGAGATGCAATCAGGTCCTCATCCAAACAAGATCCAATTGTCATGCAAGATAGGGACCAACAAATGACCTTTTGAGTCAGCACAGTTTTTCTTTTTCTTTTTCTTTTTTGGGAACAGTTGAGTCAGCATAGGTTGGTAATTAAGGTACATCAAAAATATTAAAACAAAATAAAATAAAAAATAATTTGCTATTTTTTAGAATTTTTATACTAGTCAGTCACTATTATGTTAGTTACAATGTTGATATTAATGAATTTTTTGTTTTACTAGTCAGTCACTATTATGTTAGTTACAATGTTGATATTAATGAATTTTTTGTTTTAAAATAATAAACAAACCAATCTGTCACACTAATTTATTTTTATATTTTATCTATATATCATATGACCTCAAACTTGATTATATTATACACTATATGTTCATCTCTTTTAATTATAATGTTTCGTACTGACTAAAAAACTTTATTCTGTTTTGTGAGGCATTCTAGCTAGGTACACAATGTATTTATTTATTTATTTTTGGTTTAGTTTTTCTTTAAGGGTTCGTTTGGCAAGATGGTTTGTGGTTAAAATAGTCACAAAAAATAAAAAGTTAAAAAGTCCTTCCCAAACCAAGCTTTTTATTCCAGACTAAAATAATTAAAAAAAAAACTAAAATACCAGAAAATCAACCCTAATTATGATTTGTCAGTTTTTCTTTAGTCCACCCATGTCTAGATTCATGTTCTCTAGTATTGGTCCGTTGCTAGACATGCTCCTATGGAATATGACAAATGAGAATTTATTTATTTATTTATTTTTATGTTTTTTGGGGTCAAAAGTCGTTATACACATCATTTGTTATAAGGAAATTTTTTAAAAAATAAATAATTTTTTAAATTCTTCCAAATGATCAAAAAATGTCGATCAACTAAAGTTAAAGATTTCAGCAGGGCCAGTAGTAAGAACATTGCATAGAGAATGTCGATCAATTAAGTTAAAGCGACAACAACCTGATAGAACCAATGGTAAGAACACTAGTTAGAGATGGTGAGAAAATGCTAATCAACTAAAGACAAAGACCTCAACAAAGGGATATACTGGTGAATGGTAAGAACTCTAGCCGGAGAATGCTGAACAACCTAAGAGGAAGACCTAAGCAAAGGAATCGGCAGACTAGTGGTATAAACACTAGCCAAAAATGCCTCTCAGCCCAAGATAGAGACCTCAACGAAGGGATCGACATGCCAGAGGTAAGAACATTGGCCAGAATGCAGAGAAGAACACAAGATGAAGTGATATTTATAAATTTAATTTAGATTTAGAATCTCCAAATTACACCGAATACACAAAACTTCTCGTTTTCCACATTTATATAGAAATAAATAGGTAACACTAACTAAATCGGACATATCTTTCCATAGTCAGAGTTTAGATATGAGATTATCACCATTAGAATCTAGACTTTCGGAACATTGATTTAGATATAAAATTTGCATCCTCATTTCATTCTAGGTATTCCTAGGCCAAAATTTGCTATAAAATTTACCTTTTAAAGTACATTTTTTCATCCTCATTCTATCCTAGGCATTCCTAAGCCAAATTTAAGGCATCTTAATGAGGATATTGATATAGGACTACACCAAGTCAAGATAGGGGCTAAGTTGTTATTCCGAACGTGTAACTTAGTGCGTGTTCGTTCTGTTACTATGTAGGGTTGGCATCCAATGACGCTCATTAGTTTGCCTATAGCCTAGTGCTCTGTGAGTAACAACGTTGTAAAGATATGTTCAATTATGATTATTTTCTAAATGATTAACTATTCTGCTTACTGAAACGTCATTGTTTAATGAATGAATATTTGTCCTATTTGTAAATTATATTCGTGGCATCCATAGCAATTTACTGTTACTGTACTGTTACTGCTACTATCACAGATATCTCTGTCGGTTCCCATGTTTGGAATTACTACTGTTTACTGTTATGATGGCCATCAACTGACTGTTCAGTCTGTTAAGACCTACTGTACTGTTTTGCTATTGGATGTACCACATATGACTACTATGGTTCTAAATGACTATTTTACTGATGCAATTGACTGCTTTAATTACTGAAAGGACATTCATTCTTAACCCCTTTACGCATATGTTATTCACTGGGTTTTAGCTCACTATTTATATTTATATGTAGGTGTCTAGGCACTGAACCGGAGCTAGGAGCGTCGTGCTAAGCTCTTGTTTTGTCAAGCCAACCATTGTGCCTCACTTTGAGGTTCCAAGCCCGTCAAGCTAAGGCTGTTTTGGGGTGGTTTAGATTCACCATTTTTGTCTCTATTTGTACTGACTAAATTAGTTTGATTGTACAATTATGGTGAAGGGATTAGGTCCTTAACCTGGATGTTTTGTATATTTGTTATGTACATACGTTTTGGTTATCAATGTGGCATGTCTATAAAAGGTCTTTTTGCATCCAGATTGTCACAGCTCATTGGATATATTTTATTTACTGTTTTGGCTTCCGCCAGCCCCTTTACTTTGTATTACTGTCATTACTGTTAAGCAGGCCTTCGATAATCACGGATTACTGGCCGGTTGCGATGCTAAACCCATAGGGGCGAGTTTGGGTCGTGACACTCACCTTGGGGACCTGTGGAAGGGTGGCTGACTTGTTGTTGGTGTTTGCAGCCATCTGCCGACCACTTTTTGCTACTGCAAACCAGAAAAAGTGATCGGCCAGCTAGTTTTTCTGGCTGGCCGACCAGTTGTTGCTGCATTCTTCTAATTTGCTGCAACAAAGAGCAAAAAAGGGCATGACAATGTATTTGCAAGATATGTGTGCACAACCACCCTCCCTATCATTTCATAAGCTTAAGGGAGTGTGGTTCTCGACCCTCGGGCCACCAATCACGCATTTCAATGCATGATGGCCGACAGGCGGAGTTGCACAATTCAATATGAAAATGAATGCACAAGTAAACACATAAGGCCTAGAACTCTATCATGTATGATCAAGAGCGTCAGTGACTGAGAATTGAGGCACGTTTCATCACTTTAAGTATGAAATGCCCCTCGTTTCTCGTGTTTGGACTAACACCTATTCCAAATAGAATGCAACACATAACATGGCATGCACAATGCTTTGTAACAAGGATGCAAATATGCAATATAACTTGAGCATGCAAACATGCAATGCAACATGAACAACCTAACAAGGCTAATGGCATGCATACACAATGCAATGTAATACAAGCATACACAATGCGAGGAACATGGCATATACAATGCGATGAATCAACATGCAAACAACATGGCATACTCAATGCGATGAACTACATGGCATATACAATGCTAAATGGACTTAAACCAAAAGTGAACAGACCTCAGCCATGCCCAAATCAGTGGCTATAACACCAAAACAATGGCACAAAATACAAAGCATGCATGCACAATGCATTGGCCAACCAAGTAGGCCTAAGAGCACAACCCTCAAGAAGGCTCAAGGAGTGACAAATGCAGAAGTGAAACAACACTAAATGCATTGAAATTAAGCAAGAAATGATGCCCAATCATTCAATCAAGCACAAGTATGGCATGCAAAGGTCCTAAAGCATGAAAGCTAATAAAGATGACTACAAAGGAGGCAAGCAATACATGGCATAAGTGCATGAAACAACCATGGATAGAGCTTAATTAGGTTTAAACATGGACCAAAGCATGCTAAGATGGAGACTTAAAGGCTTAGGCATGCAAGCATACACACTAGGCCATAAACATGACAATAAATGCACAACCCTTAGAGGCACTCAAAGGGTGGAAGAAGTGGGAACATGGCAATGCTACACACTCTGAAATAACATGATAAATGATGCCAAATCATGTACACAACACAAATGAAGCATGCTATGGTGCCCAAAGCTTGAAGTTAGCAAGAGCACTTACACTATAGCTATGAAAAACATGAAGCATATGGCAAGGGCAACCTAAAATAGTCCTAGATTATGCCAAAATGATACTAAAACATGCATAGAAGGAAGCCAAAACAAGCTAGCATGAAGGGCATAAGGCATGATACATACAAGGCAAATAAGGTGGATTACACTACACCTATTAAGACCAAGCATGGGATGACTTAACCAATAAAAATCAGAGTTATATCATGGCAAGATAACCCTAAAAAAACATTGAAATAATGGCTCGCAAGCTAAGGCATGAAGGCATACGCAATGATTCATGTTAAGGCATAAAGGGGTAAACCCTCCAACGCATTGAATGAGTGATAAATGCAAGTGCATGAGCATGAAACATGGACTGAAATCACATAATAAATGATGCTAAATCATTCAAATAGTCCAAGCAATGCATGCTAGTGGACTTGATGCACAAAGCTAACAAGCTAGATTGAACCATAGCTATAAAAAGCAAGTCATGCATGGCCAAAACAACCAAAATCAGAGCTAGAGCATGCTAAAACATGGACAAAAGCTTCTTGAAGTTAAGCCAAAATCATGCTAGAATGACATGTTAAAGCATGATGCATGTTAGGCTAATTCATGGAAATGCACTACAAGGGCATGGAGCATGCAAGAGGTGACCAAACCAAATCCTAACAGAGGTATGACATGGAAAAACATCACCAAAAACATGCTAAAATGGACTCAAGGCAAGCTAGAATGACATACTACTTCATGAAGCATACAAAGCTAGTTTATGAGATTTACACTACAAGTGTATAAACCATGTATGGAGTGACCAAACCAAGTAAAAACAGTGGTATGCCTCAGCAAAATAAGCCCAAATACAAGCTAAGATATGGCCAATATAAACTTAACAAACATGCTCACACATGAGGCATTCAAGACAAGTATTGAAGACACAAGGAGAGGGGATGACCCTCTTCTTTTTGGGACCTCAAAACATTATCCCCACCACTGAAATTCCACTGGATTTCAGTGGTGAGAAGGCCAAAACAAGGTGGTCCCAAAAGCTCACCAAGAAGGCACAAAAGCAAGGCCAAACAAGGCCTAAGAGGGGGTAAACAACCCCAAATACAAAAAGGACCTTAAACAAAGATCTTAAGCACCAAAATTCAGAACTTTTTGTAGTTCAGAGTTAAGCTTAAAACAACATGCAACTAGGGCTAAAAGCTTAAGCACAAATGGGGGTTTAAAAGGTTAAAGGCTCACTCTTGAAGACCACCTTCAAAGCTGCAACTCCAGCAACTTCTTTGAGCTCAAACCAATCCAAGAACTCCAAAACAAACCTCAAGAAGCCTCAAAAACCAAAGGATGGTGTTTGAGTGAGTGTTTGTGTACAAAAGTGAGACAAAATGACACTTTAAGGCACAAAACAAGAACAAACAAGGAAATATAGATACAAGTGTATATCTATCTTTCAAGGCCAAATTTTTTGAACCTAGAGGAGAGAGGAGAAGGTTCTCTATTATGGAGAACCAAAAGCTCAAGCTTCTTGAAGAAGCTAAGGCTCAAGGCCATCCATCCATATACGTGTATGGAGGATGGTTCTTGTGCTCTCTAGCTGTGCCAGCTGGCTAAAAATATCTTCAAAAATGTGACAAAAAGCAGTCGACCACTTGAAGTGGTCGGCCAGCTACTTTAAGTAGTCGGCCGACCACTTTAAGTGGTCTGCCAAGAAGACAACTGGTCGGCCATGGTGAGAGATGGTCAGTAGCATGAAAACAAGCAAAAGGTGTGGTGGTCGACCAGAAAAGATGGTCCAAAGACCAAGAAAACTAGTTTCTCGGCCAGAAAACTGGCTGGTGGAAAGAAAAGTGGTCTCCAAGGGGAAGAACTGGTCTCCCACCCTTGTACCACCTTCCAAACAAGGAAAGCAAGATTTATACCAAAAACAAACCAAAACGAATGCAAGACGAAAGTTCGGGAGGCATGGCGCGCAGCCGGGAGCCTCGAAAACTAGCTGACGAGCACCAAAAGCGGTTTACGACCACAAAAGTGGTCTCCCAAACCACAGCAGCCCTCTAGGCCAAGGAAACAAGGTATGGTTCAAAAACCACGCCAAATGGAGAACGTTAAGCAGTCCCGAGACAAGGTGCACGGCTGAAGGCTCCAAAAATTGAAAACTAGTTTCCGAGCAAGAAAAGTGGTCTACGACCACAAAAGAGTGGTCTACAAGACCTCTCCTTCCCTCAAGCAAGGAAAACAAGGCTTGGTCCACAAACCGAGCTGAAGCACAAAGAGTTCAGAGGCCAAGAGGCAAGGCTCTCAGCCAAAACTCCGAAACCTCGAAATGAGCACAACATGCGCAATCACCGAGCGCTCAATCAATGACGTCTGAGTCTTAAGGTCAATCAAAAATGGGATGTCTACAGATGGTGATGTAGCTTACTTGTTTGCTTGATTGCTGTGGCTTGGACAAAGTATTCTCTCCGTTTCTTTCTCTCCCTTCAGGCTTGCTCTTTGCTCCCCCTCTCTCTACCTTTGCCATGTGTAGTGTGGGTGTGTGTTTGAGTATGCAAATGCTAAGGGAGTGTTGATGTATTTATAGGAAATTTTGTGTGAAAAGTCCAGAATGCCCTTGGTTCCAAAGGAATTTAATAGTCTTTGGATTTAGGTTGAATGTAATGGAATGAGGGGTGATTAGGGTCCTAATTGCATACTTAAACAAGTTCTAGTTAGGGTTATCTTTAATTAGAACTAAGCTAGTAATAAGTACAAGACAAGTTCCCTAGATTTTGGAGTCTTAGTCAAAAGTCTTCCCTAAATTCATGAAATTTGTTTCAAAAAGGACACTACAATGTTTATTTATAGGGTGGCTAGCCATGTGATATAGATTTGAGGGACTTTTTCTCATTTATTTGTATACAAACTCTTATATATATATATATATATATTGTAGATATTTTGAAAAAAGATTATAATATTAGGGGTGTACTTTTATATGTATAAAGAATTAATTGGGCTCAAAATGTAATCAAAATAAAATGTGTGGGCTCAGAATTAATTAGAATATCTATTTCAAGTGTAATATTAATTAAAATAATGTTAGGAAAACTAATTTGGTTTGAATGATCTCACTTTGAATTAAAAGACACATAACATAATGAAAATGATAAGAATAAAAAAATAGGATTTTAAGCTACTAATATAAAATTTGAGAGTTAAATAATTAATGCTAGAGTGTTAGAAATGATTTCTAAGTTATTAGGATCGATTAGGGTTTGTACGAGTTCATCTGTGATACGTTTTCAATTCTAGGGTTAATTTTGTGAATAAATGGGGATCTTGAGGCTTTTATTATAATAATTCAAAAGTAAGGGTCTTACTAGGATTTATGAAATTTAGGGGTCTCCAAAAAATTTAAGTCGTTCCTCCAAGCTAGAAAATATATATATATATATATATATGTGGATAATTTGTCCTCATTGTATCCTCGCTCTTCTAGGTAGGTTCGTACTTTAATCATTTGGATAATCTTTTCCACTTAAGTTCTTCTCCTTTCTGTCCAGAGCCACCAATGGCCTCGTTCTAATAATAGTGTTTTCATTGAGTCGTATTTCCTTTCTAACTAATGAAGTAAAAGGGGTACATACATCTCTTGTGATTTGTGACATTTTTGAACTACTAGCCAACTAGGTTACAATGTTGTTGCTCTAATGTAAAGATCGTTCTATCAATTCCTGAGGCGATGATAGTCCTGGCCAACAAAATGCCCTCGTGTTTGTTAGGAATTTATCTTTTTGATCCTTTGGTACCGATGTCATTGCATTTGTTGATGGAAACTAATTTATCTGTTATTAATTAATAAAAGCGTTCCATTGGATGGGTGAGTCATCTCTTTCTTTTGAGAACTATTGATAATTGCTAAGGTACGAGTAACGAATCTATTTCTAAGATGAGGTCAGAGTCGGGTATCTTCATGCCTCAAAAATTGCACAAATAATTCATATGACCTAACACATATTGCAGATATGAAGGATTGCGACGAACAAAATGTGTACCCAAAAGTTCTAAGACTGGATTAAATAAAGGAAATTTACACCATCTACGTTCAAGTTACAAAAGTCATTCCAAAAGAGTTCTAACTGCTTAGTTACATTCTTCTAGGTTAATTAAGGCTAATAATGCAGTTCCTCGGGTCCATATGTGTTGTATTTCTCACTCTCAGGGTACTGCTTAGTGAGGTCTTCATCTTCTTCTCCTTGTAGTGCAAATATTTTATCGGTTGGCCTTTGATTATTATTGAGCTCAGACCTCTTGTTGCCTCATTCCCTCTGGTATTGTTGACTGGCTGGTGCTGGCTTGTTCTTCCATGGCTTCTGCTTGTCAATCTCTCGTTTGTTTTCGTACCTTCTCCTTGATTTCCTAACTAGACGAGTTGGGGACACTCATTCTTCTTGTGCCCTAGTTGTTAGCAGTAGCAACACTGGATCAGCCAAGTTGACCTTGCTTGAAAGCTTTCCTTCTGGTACTATTGTTGTGGTTGTTGTTGTAATTACGGTGCCCTAGAGTATGACTTTTGTACTACATTCCTTCAGCTGTTCCTTTCTGGTCCCACATGGGATTGACTTTCTTTTTTCAGGCTCCAAATCCGTCTAGTATCTACCACCTCCCGTTCTACGTCTAGTGCTATATCTACTACATCCGCAAAAGTGGGAAGTCGCAAGGGCAAAACCCTTCCTCTGATTATAGTTCTAGACCCCACTCAAATTTTTGTGCTTCCTCTTCATCATCGGCTACGTTTTGAGTTACATAACGAGCCAACTTCTCAAACTTCACCACGTATTGGGTCACCGCCATCATGCCTTGCTCTAGCAATTGAAATTCACGAATTCTCTTCTGTCTAACAATGTGTGGAAAGTACTTCCTCAGGAACAATTCTTTAAATTACACCTAAGTCATAGTAGCGATGTCCTTAGATTCCTTGATTAAGGTCCACCAATGGTCCGCCTCACCTTCCAACTGGTAAACGGCTAGAGCGATCTTGTCTGTATGCTCGACTATTCCCATTGTATCCAACATCTTCTTAATTTGCTGAATCCAATTTTCAGCAATCTTAGGATCGGGCTCACGAAACTTAGAGAATAGATGTGTTCTCTCATTCTAACGTGTGCTCTTCAGCCTTCCTAATTCTTACAAAATTTGATTCTCAATATTCCCAAGTAAGTTAGCCGTGGGTGCAGGGATATGATTATCGACACCGGGTGCCCCGTTCCTATTAATATTGACGTAATCGTTGTGGTTGGTGTTGTCGCCGTTAACAGTGTAATTGTTTGCTCGTGTATGGTTCATCATTTGCCAATGTACAGTTAAGTGCAGGTTAGGGTTTTGCTAACATGGTTAGTCAAGGGAATTACTAAGGTGAAATGCTTCTAATTCAAGCAACTCCTAACATGATTCTTAATGTAGTCCTACTCAACTATTGATTTCGTCACCATTCTCAGTTGTTTTAGGACAAACTACATGTCTTGATTCATTGATCAAGGTTCTCCTTCTTCATTGTGAAAGTCTGGTTCTGTTGGTCTTACTTGAAATGCTTTCTTCAGCTCCTTGATTCCGATGCTAGAATTGTTAGTGCACCACTATACATCTTCACAAGCCGACGTTGTCGTGCCTGAAATCCTAAGAAACATCCTAAGGTTGGTCAAGAAAATTTTGATTTTTAATGTCGTTTGCTTGATAGAGTAAATAGTGTTATAATAATATAACATAGTCGAGGCAGGGTTGTCCTTAACTGCAGGTCGAAACGTGTGGGTAAGGATTGAATCTAGGCTCTGATACCAAGTTGTGAAGCCCCAAAAATTGGGAATATCAGAGAATATAATAACAAATAAATATAGGGTTTGTCTGAGGTTACAAGAGTAGAAAACATCACTAATGAGTCCTTTGACTAATCATCAAGCAAGATCCCAAGAAGGTCGGAGGAGTCAATATAGCCTCCCTTCTAAGTCCAACCACCTTAAATAAAAAATCTACCTTTTTGTCAGATCATGAAAAGGCATTAACACAAGGCTTACATGAGTTGACGGAGTATAAGGGTAGGTTACAAATCTACCACGGATGCTTGCAACAGTTACATACCGCGCAACACCATTGGTGGACCTCAAAAGCGATGGCGAAAAGAAAAAGGTTTTATCATCTCGAATCCAACCTTATCCCTCCAAAAAAGTTTTGTCCTCCTGAACGTCCTATCTGGACCCAACTTTATCTCACCAAATCAAATCATTTCAAGAGTTCGAATACATCCGTTCCATTCTAGGGTTTGCGCAATAACCGCTTGTGCAAGACTTAACATTTAATTAAAGAGCACATCCCATCAATCCATACATAACACATTATCATCTCTTCATTATTCAAGCGATCGAAAACCCAATACCACCCCAATTAAGGTTACCGTTGAGTTGGATGTCTTAAATGAAAGTTAGAACAACTTAACAAGATAGTAATATCCACATAAGCGTGAGCATCATCAAATGAAGACGGTAAGGAACATCACCATAACACATGAAATATCATACCAAGACATGATCACATACTAATAAGCATACTAATGAAGACAAGAGCATAAAACACCAAGTCAAAACTAAATTTCTAAATTCAGTACCATCTAAAGATTAAAATCAAACGAACCATTTCAGATTTGTTCCGGGTTTGTAGAGAATTTTATCTAGTTTTCATAACATGTTTTCAGAAATAGGATAGCTTTTCTAGATTTTTACTTACTTAAGAAACACTCCAACGTTGTCCAGATTCATCGACCGCTATGAAAATCGAATTTTCCTACAAACCGCTCACTCTTTTTCAATGATACCAATTTTCCTTGAAAGCAAACTCTTTAAGGAAGTTTTGAAATAAAATTGAGATCCAAAAGATGTTTATACATTTTTGTAGAATTTTTAATACTTAGATGTAAAACAGGTTTTTCATGCCCAATACTCAAAAGAAGAAGATCGGTGAGAAAAGAGGCCAACTAAGAGAAATTTTTAACTTCTTTTGTGATGAAAACATACTAAATAATGTATCAATATCTCAAATTTTTAGAGTGATGGTATGCCTTTGGAAATAATGTGAGATATGGGAAGCAAAATGTAGTTTTGCGTATATTAAGAAGAAATATGAAAAGAAAGGGGATCAAGGCCCAATTCATCAAATTTGAACACATGAAAACCATTACAAAACATCTGAAAATATGATTTTAAATCTCTAATAACATGTATTTGAAAAAGGAAATATGAGTGATGGTGATGTGGCTTACTTGTTTGCTAGATTGCTATGGCTTGGGCAAAGTTTTCTCTCCATTTCTTTCTCTTCCTTCAAGCTTACTCTTTGCTCCCCCTCTCTCTACCTCAACCGTGTCTAGTGTGGGTGTGTGTTTGAGTATGCAAATGCTAAGGGGGTGATGATGTATTTATAGAAAATTTGGTATGAAAAGTCCAAAATGCCCTTGATTCCAAAGGAGTTGAATAGTCTTTGAATTTAGTTGAAATGTAATTGAATAAGGGGTAATTAGGGTCCTAATTGTGTACTTAAACAAGTTCTAGTTAGGGTTATCTTTAATTAGAACTAAGCTAGTAACAAGTACAAGACAAGTTCCATAGCTTTTGGGGTCCTAGTCAAAGTCTTCCTTAAATTCATGAAATTTGTTTCAAAAAGGGCACTACAATGTTCATTTACAGGGTGGCCGGCCATGTGATATAGATTTGAGGGAATTTTTCTCATTTATTTATGTACAAACTATTTTATATATATGTATATATATTAGATATTTTGAAAAAAGAATATAATATTGGGAGTATACTTTTATACGTATAAAGAATGATTTGGGCTCAAAATGTAATTAAAATAAAATGTGTGGGCTTGGAATTAATTAGAACATCTATTTCAAGTGTAGTATTAATTAAAATAATGTTAGGAAAAATAATTTAGTTCGAATGATCTCGCTTTGAATTAAAAGACACATAACTGAATGAAAATGATAAAAACAAAAAATTACGATTTTATGCTACTAATCTAAAATTTGAGAGTTAAATAATTAATACTAGAGTGTTAGAAATGATTTCTAAGTTACTAGGATCAATTAGGGTTTGTACGAGTTCATCCGTGATACGTTTTCAGTTTTAGGGTTAATTTTACGAATAAACGGGGATCTATGGTCTTTTATTATAATAATTCAAAATTAAGGGTCTTACTAGGATTTACAAAATTTAGGGGTCTCACAGCTGCACACCGACTTCTTTGTATGATAGGCTTGGTGATAGGATCCATATTCAATCGATGTACAACCACTTCCGAATTAACTCCGGGCATCTCGTATGGGGCCCAACCAAAAGCATCGATGCTGTCGAGAAGAAAGGCAACCAACTCTTGTAATTCAATAGTACTAAGACCCATCCCAACGAGGAAAAACTTCTCTGGTTTGTCGACAATTATGACCCGATCTAGCTCCTCAATCACTTTATCAATTGGTATTTTTTCCCACATCTTCAAGAACCTCCTACTCTAGAATCTCAATTGAATTGACCTCACGCTCCTTTGTCTTCTTAGCAAGAGCCGTAAGGTAACACTCTTTTGTCGATCTTTGTGATCCTTGAATTTGCTCAATGCTGTACTCGGTAAGAAATTGTATGAGTTGATGGTATGTGCTTAGGACAACCTTCGTTGCATGGAGCCACACCCGGTCCATAATTATATTGTAAAAGAATGGGAGCTTGATAACTAGGAATTCCACGTCAAGTGTCTTGGTGCTAGCTTGGACTGGCAAAACAATTTTGTCGAGTGGGTATTCTGGATTGGCATTAAAGCTAAATAGGGGATAATCGATTGGCCTGAGATCTTCATCCTTGAGGCTGAGTTTTAGGAAAGTTTTGTAGTACATGATTGCCGAAGTGCTCTACTAAGCAATGAGGATTCAGTAGATAAAAAACTTGTTTACCTGCAACTCAACAACCATAGCATCATGATGGGGCAAAGTACACCCAATCAGATCGTTATCAGAAAAGCCAATCTCATTAATCAGCATCCTTCGCTATCTCTTTGGTTATAGCTCTGATTTCGGAATCAACTATACGGAATCCTCAACTAAATAAGCCTAGACTGAATTTACCTTATTCGGTAGAGGAATGCTATAAATCACATGGATTATGTCAAGTGGAGGAAATCTGGCTGAATGGTTAAAGCATTCATTAGCATAGCCTTCTTTGAGAGGTAATCGAGCAAGTGACCATCCTTTAGAAAATCCTCCAAATGGTCCTTCAGAGTGTAGCATTTGTCTTTCAAATGGTCATGATCTTGATGGTAATCACACCTCTGATCTCTCTTCTTGAAATCAGGGGGTCCAGACATTTTGGTCAGCCACTTGACATATGTGCGGTGTTTGATCTTCAGAAGAATCTAACTAATTTGTCAGACCGCCTTTGACAACTCAAGTCAACTTAATACTGTTTATTTCTTTGACATAAACCTCGACTGTTATCCATTTTGGACCTCCCACACGGCTCCGAACTTCTCCTTGGCAATGTGATGCCTCTGATTGGGGAAACAACTGTTATTGGTTGACCCATCACTGGTGCAACCGATTTTGGGGCTTGAAGTCTTGCGTTTAATTGAAGCATGTCATCTTCAACCTTACAATACTCCTCTACCTTCCTCATCAGAGCCCAAACTGATTTTGGCAATTTTCGAGTCAAAGAGCTCCGAAGCGAGCTATCTGGGTGGAGTCCCATTTTAAAAGCAACTCAGCAATAGAATCATTGTAATCATCATCAACAAGATTGAAACATTTCCAATATCATGCCGAGTACGCTCGGAGAGTCTCGTTGGGTACAATCTTCATTGCCCACAAGGAATCCACTTGCATAGGCTATGTTTCATTGGTGATGAACTTGGCCTGGAAAGATTTCTGTAGTTGATGAAAGCTCTTGATGGATGCTAGCTCAAGCTTATAATGCCATCTAACAGCTAAGGGTCCTAAACTGATAGGGAATATTTGGCACATAAGCACTTCATCATTTGCATGTAACATCATGGCTTGTTTGTAATGACGTGCATTGTCAGTAGGATTCAAATTTCCATCATAGAGTGTAAATAACGAAGCCTTAAACTTCTTAGGCAAGGCAGACTTAGCTATCCATCGAACAAATGGATTGTGCCTATCCTTTTGGTCATAATCTTCATCCTTTCGTTTATGTGCCCGCTACCATGCCCGCGGGGAGTTTTCTTCATCAGATGAGCTCAATTATATCTCGGTCACATTTTCTGGGCTTGTCTTGAGATGAATCAGTAAAGCGGTTGCTAGCATCGCGTCTCAGATAATGATGTTGACTAGTTCCCCTTATTGTAGAACAACCGCATTCTTAGAGCAAAGCTTTATGAGATTTCACTAGCTCTTGGTGTAGGTGCTCGTTCTTTGCTGCCATAACTTCAAAATGCTACATTTGGCTTGGTCCAACAGTGTATGTATTGCGTCTTCGATAGACGTTGGCGTTACAGATGAATTTCGCGGATCAAAGTTTAAGACTCATCGAACGAGAGTTTTCTCCGGGTTTAAGGAAACTCCGGGTGCTATAGGTTGAACTTCAGTGATTGGAGGATCATTAGTTAGGTCTACCATGGATGAGTTTGAATATTCCCACAAACAGCATCAATTGTGAGGTGTGGTTCTACAATATTCCTTTGTTCCAAACAAACCTTTGTTTGATCCTCACTCTAGTACTTGAAAGAAGAAACAATCCGGTTGGGGGTGTTGGAATTAGCACTCCAAAGGTTAAGTCAGATTCTGGATGAAAAGAGATAGGTTAGATATTTGGGAAATGAAGTAAGTTTGGGTGAACACGCATACCTCTCTTCTTGTATTTACCTTTTTTATATAGAGGTTTGGTGCATATCTTTCGTACGTAGTTTGATCTTTTCTTCATAATCATCATAATGTCAAGACCCATATTCCTATTACACCTCTGGAAAAGGGATAGATTGGGCCCACCTTGATTTGGGATTGGGATAGTCTGTCGAATTTCATCTAGTGCTTGGCATGAATGTTCGATTGTCGGATTAAGTACTCGCTGTGTCACCTAGTCAGCGTAGGGATTTACTCGGCATCGATCCTATGTAATCTGGTAGGCCTAGTTAGCAATTGGAATGGTTGGATTTGGGCCCATTAGTAATTGGCCTAGAGGTGCTATGTTTGCCGAATGTACAACATTTTATACTCGCCTCACACAAGACTAAATGTTATTCATGGTGATTTTATGATCCTTATACTCTTAGTATACTACTCATAGATAACGATTAGAGAATGAGACATACGGCTCTTTTCAAAGATAGCTTTATAAAATGGACACACAAGTGCACTTTGTAATATTTATAAATATGTTTGGTACAAATTAATTTCTTATTTTGTAAACATTGGCTTGATTATTCCTTTTTGTTATAAATAAGTAGAAGCTCTGATTTATATTTTTGGTACCCTATCTAAATAATTATTTTTGCTTGGATTTGTTTATTTGATTTATTCTATAATCAATTTTTGATAATCATAATTACTAATTGATCGCGATGCTTAATCCTTAGATACCAAGAAGCGTATCATGACTAGGGTTGCAAACGAGCCGAACCGAACTTTGTATGTTTTGAGGCCGAATTTAATCAATGAGAAAGAGAGGTTGAGTAGGTTGGTTAGGACATTGGGCCGGAGACAAGTTGGCCCTACCCGGAGGCCCATGAAACAGCGTGTACGAATCAGTCGTATAAAAAGCTGAATATGAGCCAACACACTCAGCTAGAGGGCCGACTAGATAATTATATGTAAGGTCAAGAATGGGCCCGACCCTAGGCCCAGGCATAATATAAAAAGGGAGGAACATCATCCAAAAAAAGAGAGATAAAAAAAGAAAGAACGATAACTTGTAAAAAAAAAAAGCTTTGAGAGAATACAGACTGGTCTATCGGAGTGTTAATTCTGGCATCCCCGATTAGAGTGTCCATTCCTTTTTCAGGTAGCAACCAGAGAATCAAGGGCGCCTACCTAAATCGAAGAGTATTTCTAAACCACATCACCACAGTGTGTTCAGGGTTGTTTATTAAGATTTAACAAACTCGAGCTCGAGTTCAATAAAAATTTAACAAACCAAGCTCGAGCCGAGTTGGCTTAGGGCTTGACTTGAGCTCGAGCTTGTTCATGAGCCAAAAAATTTATAAATTTATATTTGTGTATGAAACTAAAGTTACAATTAAAAATTTGATTATACTATTATATATACAATATATATATATATATATAAACATACTAAAAAAAGTCAATATTTTATAAAAATAATAATCTATTACTACTATTATATAAATGTATTATCTATAGTTAATTATTATTTTCATTTATATTTTTTAAACATATAAATAACATGTTTATCTTATTTTTTTATACATATTTTATATTATTTAATATATAAATAATAAATATTAAACGAGTTAGCTCACAAGCCGAACTTTAAAATGTTTTGCCTGTTTATTAAAAATTTAAAGAGTTTGATCTCAAGCGCAAAAAATAAATAAATAAAATAAATTAACATATCAAATCTGACCGAACTCTTACCAAATTGAGTTCGAGTCTATTTACAAATAATTTTATTCATTTGTAGTCCTAGCCGCGACGCACGATGCCCAACCGTGATCCTGAATTGACGATTGCAAGCTCACTGGGGATGACTCACCCAATCAAATGAGGCCTAGCTTGTTTATATGCTTGACGATGGGTCAGTCCAGCTCAGTCTACTTTTGATCCTTCAATTTGAATTGCTTCACTTCCAAATTTTATGGATTAGTTTGAATTGACTGGCTTTGATGATTTGAAGATTATTTTGCAAAATTTTGCTAAAAGATTTTTATTGATAGGTCCAAGTTATCAGGTAGCCGTGTAACAAAGAGACATGAGAAATTTTTTTTTTTTTAAAACATTGTAAAAACTAAGGAAAACTAATTATATATTCCCTATTAAGAACACACCATACATTCTGTAAGTCAGAGAAATTAAATAATTTCTCGAAAGGTTAATTTTATTTCATCTGCTAAATTATTGCCAATTTTCTCTTTCATCCTTAATTTATTAAATTTAATTATCTTTAAGGTTTTTAGCTAATGTTCTCCAATTGAAGACAGTTAGGTAGGTTCTAAAGCAATCTTGACCATTGCAAGAAGGGAACCAAGTAGGAAAGGGAATGAGAGAATCCTTGCTCTCTAATGCTGTGTTTGGTTAGGGGTGAGCAACGGATATTCCGATCCGCCAAAATCGACCGAACCGAACCGATCCGTCGCATTTTGGATGGATGCGTGATGACGAGCAGACGGTTGCGGATTGATTTTCTCTAATCCGCCAATTTGGCGGATGGATGGCGGATTTGAAGTTCATTTGGCTGCAACCGAACCACCAAACCGCGAGCACCCTTAGTAATTTATAAGACTTTGTGTTTTAAATTGAAAAAGAGTTCAAATATTCTATTGAAAAAAAGTTTTCAACTTGAATATATTTTTTAAATTGAAAAAAAATAAATGTATTATTTATCTATATTTTTTAGTTTTTAAATCTAACTCTAAAAGTAATAAATAGAAAATATGATATATGCTGGTTGGTTTTTGTTTTCAAAAACATATATAAATGTAACAATACAGAGACATACAATCTCTACTATTGCTCTGTTCATAGTTTTGGTAGTTTGAATTGTTTTTATATTTTAAGAACCACAGATTGTAATATTTTATGTGGATGAGACATACTGTGATTGTAATATGTGGATAAGGCATGCAGTGATTGTGATAATCTAAAGTTTCAAACTTTCTTTCTTTGGATGAAGCATGCAGTAATTGTAATACTTTTTTAAGTCATTGACTGTAATACTTTATTTTTTTAGGAAGTGCACAAGTTGAACTATATTGAAAATTTATAAAATTTCAAACCGCCAAACCGATTCTAATCCATCTGCCAAACCGTCAATCCGCTTTTGCCGGATTGGCAGACGGATGCGGATTGATTTTCTCCAATCTGTCAATCTAGCGGACGGATGGCGGATTGGAGGTTCCGTGGCCGCAACCGACCCGTGCCCACTCCTAGTTGGGGGATTTGAAGAGGGATTTGGAAAGAAAAATGAAAAATGTAAGTGAAATGTAAATAAAACATAATTATATTTCACCTAGTTTCACACACCTTTTCCCTTTTCCTTTTCAAATATCTCTCCAAATCTCCTAACCAAACACAGCGGGTTCGTTTGGTTTGAATTTCCCAAAAATTTTTGAAAAAATTTCTCTACAAATGAGTTTTTAGAAAAACTCAAACCAAACAAATTTTCTCAAAAAATTTTTCCAAAACTTATAAACCAAACAAGTTTTCCAAACAAATCTCTCTCTCATACACATCAAATCAATAACTTTTTCTAAAACTCTCTCTCAAAATAATTTTTCAAAACATCTTTCCAAAAAAATCAAACCAAACAACTTTTCGTATTTTTTATCTCCCAAACTCAAACCAAACATACCCAGCGTACGCATCCCAAAATTTTAGTTGGGCACTCCAATACATTGTACACTTTATAATGAAATTTCAAATTTCAAATAATATCCATTTTACTCTCAAAACTCATAAACACATTTTTAGGACACCCCACATGGTAAATAGCTTACAATTCATCCCTGAAAAAAAATAAAATAAATAAAACTCCCCGTTGTCGTTCAAACCTCAAAGCAAGGTTTCAAGAGTACAACGGCAGCACCATTGGTCATCATCATCGCATTGCCAGCCACAACTGTTGTTAGAAAAATTAAAATGTACAGAAAGAACTTAACATAAACATGTTTGGATATGAAATATTGAATAATGTCAAATAATTCAAAAACACATTACCGAATAAGTGAAATTTGTTTCGAAATTGGATTTTCAAACACAATTCATAAAATCGACGCCTAGAAACAAAGAAACTGAACAAAAAAACGTAGCTTCTTTATCAAAAACAATTTCGAAACATTTTCTTCATTATTCATTGTTGACTCTAAAATAGAATGCGGAAATAATGGATGAGGAAGTAATGTTAAGTATGAAGAGACAAGGGAAGATTGATGTTGGTTATAGAGATGTGGTGTCCAAAGATACAATAATTTGCACTTTTTACAATTTGAAGTTCTTTTTGATCATTTTGAATAGGCACATAATAGTAAAAAAATTTATTAATTCTTTGTATTATTTTGGTTTCTATATTTTCAATTTACTCGATTTTGACCCTTAAATTTAGATTTTATTTCAAATTGGTCCAATTAATAATATCGTTAGTATTTTTAAAGAAAAATTATTACTAAATTGGTTGAGGTTAACTAACTGGGTTGAGTAAGTTTATAATTTATTCTTAAAAATATCACACGTGACACTTATGTGCATATTTTTCAAAAAAAAAAAATGTTTAGAATTGTAATCAATTGGACCAAATTGAAACAAAATTATAAATTCAAGGTTAAAATCAAGTCAATTGAAATTACGAAGACTAAAATGACACAATAAATAAAGTACTTGAACTACCGTCGTAATTTGCCCTTATCTATATTGGTATTTGTTAAAGCCTAATTCGATGGGTAAAAATGTAATTTCAAATTTTAAACAACTTAAACCATAAAAATATATTTTTTATTTTTTAATTTTATTCACTAACTTGAAATGATAGTTTGAGAAGAAGATAGGCGTTTGATTATGGGGTGTAAATTGTCTAATACAGTATTTGATTATGTACTTAAACAGCTAACATTACAATAAATTTTACTTTTGGCGATTAAAATTTTGGTTGTCAAAAGCTTTATTTTAGTCACCAATTACTTTTGGCGACTAATATATTGGTTGCTAATTTGGCCGTCAATAGTTCGTCAAGGAAGACAATCAGCGACTAAAATTTTTTGAGTAGCCAAAAGTGACCTATCGGCGATTAAAATTTTAGTCATCATATATTTTATACTTTTAGCGACTGAATTATTTAGTAGCCAATTGAGTATGTATGTTTGGCAACTAACTATTTGGTAGCCAAAAGTTTCACTTTTTGAGAATTGGCGACCAAAAATTTAGTAGCCAAAAGTTTCCTTTTTACAATTGGCAACTAAAAGCCAAAAGTTTCCCTTTTGACAATTGGCGACAAAAATTTTAGTAGCCAAAAGCCAACCTGTGATATTTGTTTAGTCACCAAAATGTCTCATTTAGTTTTTATAATTTGTTTTGTAATATTTTTTGCGCCACCTGCAACCTATGCATATGCAAAATTATTCATCCATTCATTCATTTATTCAATTCTCAATCATTCAATAAAAATATTTTTCCACAACCTGTAACATTCAATTTCCAACCATATACAAAACTGAACTATTAACCGTACATATCAAAGAAAACAAGAATCCATAAACATAGTATAATCCAATAAATACATATACTATCCAAACCAACAATTAAAATTCAAATTAAATAAAATCTTAACAAAACAAATCAGGGTCTCCATTTCCTTATCATGAGCTCTTGATGCAGCTTTGTATATGGTAGAAGAGGGTCTTTATCTCATTTTAGTGTTAAATTATTACATGTATGCCACTGCATCAAGGATTAATCCAGTCATTCGTCTTCTTCAACTTGTGAGACTTCTCAGTCAAGCCTTGACCAGGTTGCACAACATAATTTATTTCCTTCACAATTAGCTACGGAGAACAAATAAGATAATATATATATATATATATGTCAATTGTGAACATAATTGATGCAGTTGACTGGCTCATATAACATCAACAAAAAGGAGATATATAATCTAAATGAGTGAACACAATTGCTAGATTAGAAACAACATTTCAAACCTCGTAATATGTTTTAAGATTTTCGTTCTCATCTTTTATATGATCCTTAATGACTTGAAACACAAATACAATCATTTGGTTTCAGATGTTTGATAGATATTTCTGCCATCTCATTCCACATCTTCAGTAAAATCCTGTTCACAAATTGTAGGATGTAAGCATGCCTAGTTACATATATACCTTGACAGGTCATAAAATTATAAACATGGACTTGCATAGCAAAAAAAAACCCTGAGAAGAAGACAGTTTTCCAAGTTAAAGAACAAAAAATTGAAAGGGAAAAAAAAAAGGCTATGTTTTCTTAAGGACATGAATATGACGAAAAATTATGGCAGGTACTAAGATAAGGTAGAAAATGTATATATACACATTGCAACGCATGCCAAATGATAAACAAAAGAATGAAACAGGTCAATGGCAGGAACCCATAAGTTTTCAGACATGATTTGTATAGTGATAGTGAGCCTTCTATTAAATTGCTCAAATTTTGAAATGGTAAGAGAATGATCTTTGAAGTTGCCAATAAAATGGAGAGAATTAATCAATTCAGCCCTTTATATGAAACAATTTGACCACGTAAAATAGACTACAGAAGCATTGCCATAATTATTACAACAACACCAACAAAATTTAAATCGCTACATTCCATCTTATGTTATTATTTAAAAACAAATTAAGTGGCCTGGTAAAAGATGCAAGTTTGAATTTGACAACTAAAATCTCAACCCTCGTTGCATCATCACTTTGTAGTTTTATTGTAAATAGTGTTAAGCTAAAACATTTAGGACTCATCTAATTGCAATGACACAGAAAATTGGTTACTATACAAAGCACACAACTCAGAAAGATTTGAAGCTTTCTACATTTTTTTTTTTTTTTTGAGAAGGGTCAGAAATGCCCATATTGTTAACTTCAGAAAATAACTACCACCCATTATCAAATTCAACCCAACTTCTTCATTTATCAAATTATTGAAAAATTTAGAAATAAAATTGCAAACTTCAAATTACAAACTAAAGCATTCAAACTTTAGATTACAAACTAAAATTGCACACTATAGATTACAGCCACCGCTAGTTCACTCTGTAAAACAAACTATACAAAGCATTCAAAGAATTCATAGATTACAAAGTTTTACTTAACCTAGAATTCAGAACACAGAACAAAATCATCATAATCAATCGAAAGGTTCACGCACAGACATAATGTATGTACACACAGAGAGATGGTGGATTAAGCGTGTCTCACCTGAATGAGAAGTTGGAATTGGAGGAGGATTCAAACTAACATAATTATCCCGAATAGTGGGTTTTTACACATATTCTACACATCAAAGAAGTCATTCCAATGACCTTCAAATGGAAAAGCCATAACAACTTCTCAAACCAACAATTCATGGGGGCCAAAGAAACAGAGTGAACTCAAAGTAGAAGAAGCGAAATAGCAAACCAAAAAAATTGATGGAACCCGTTAATGGGAAGCTAGAATTAGAGCAAAAAGTGAATGACCCAATAGAGTATTATGCATTAGAAATCATACCTTCTGACTATTTGAAGAACCCATGTGTGTGCGTGTATGTGAAGCTTTGTGGGTTTTTGTGAGTGAATGGTGAAAGAAAGAGAGATAGAAAAATAGAGCTAAGAGGGAGAGCGAGGGTCTCAGGCGACGGTGACCAACAAGGAGGTGAATTGGTGCTCCGGTTGTCGATGAACGCGAGAAGGAGTGGCAGTGAGAGATAGAGAGAGAGAGAGAGAGAGAGAGAGAGAGAGAGAGAGAGAGAGGCACTGGTTTTGTTTAGAGTTTGGTTTGGAGATGGGTGCTCCTTGCGACGGTGGTGGGCAACTGTCTATGGAGTGAGAGAAAGAGAGATGAAAGATAATGAGAGAGAAGAGTGAGAGCGTGAGATATTTTATATAGATAGTTATTGGAGGCTAAAATTGTTTAGTAGTTGAAAAATATTTTATAAATCCCTCCAAAATATTTGAAATACCTCCCTCAAAAAAATTTAGTTCTTCTTTTTGGAGGGAGAATTTACTCCAAAGGTAAAAAATAATTTTTTATTTTCCATTTGGCTACTAAATGATTTTAGTAGCCAAAACTTAATATACGGCGACTAAAATTTTTTTTTGTCACTGAAAATAAACTATTGGCGACCAAAAAGCTTTTTTGGTCCCTAAACGTAAAAAATAAATTTTTATTTTCTATTCGGCGACTAAATGGTTTTAGTAGACAAAACTCAATATACGATAACTAAAATTCTTTTTTGTCGCCAATTCTGGCATTTTTAGCGACTAATTTTTTTTTTAGTCAGCAATAACTAATATACCCTGACTAAAAAATATTAGTAGCCAAATATTTTACTTTTGCCAACTAAAAAATTTTTTGATCGCCAATTCCACAACTTTTGACGAATTTTGGTCGTCAAAGGTGCATTTTGTTGTAGGGTAAATTACACTTTGCTCCATTTATATTTGACCACTTTTTCATTTCGACTCTTAAAGTTTACTTTTTCTTTTACTTTTGCCTTTCATGTTTCATTTTTTTTTCCAATTCACTTTAAAAGCTAACTTACGCTTGTTTGGGCGAAAAACATTTTCTAGAAAATATTTTCTACATTTTATGTCTTATAGTACAACGGAAAACAAAAATCAACCGAAAATATTTTTCATGGTCAATAGAAAACAAGGCGGAAAACGTTTTCCGAATAAAAGTTTTATCAGTGCGATTACATTATCATCACTACCATCATCTCCACCAACGCCAATGCCACAACTAAGGATGTAAATTTGGCCCGATCTAGGCACGGGCCAGCTCATGTCAGGCCACCTGGGCTCTCGCAAAAATTTGGACTGGGCAAGACTGGCCTATATGCTAGAAAATTAGGCCCAAGCCCAGAGGGTAATCAGGCCTTAGGTAGGCCACAGGCTGGGCCAACGGGCTTGGGCCTGAGCTTGGGCTTAGGTTGGCCTAAACATTTTTTTTTTTTTTTTTTTTCACCAAAAATTTATTCTTTTATGAAGTGGTCCACAGGCTATTTTTACACTTCTAGCCACAACCACTATCAGCAATGTTGCTGCCACCACCTCCATCGTCCTACAGCCACTGCCACTACCACTACCACTACCACTACCAGTGCCATCTTTACCTCATTACTGCTACTATCACCACAACCATTACGCCGCTACCGCTGCTGCCGCCACTACTACCACCATGACCCCTTACACTTCTAGCCACAACTACTATCAGCAATGTTGCCGCCACCACCTCCATCGTCCCACAGCCACTGCCACTACCACTACCAGTGCCATCTCTACCTCATTACTACTACTATCACCACCACCATTACGCCGTTACCGCTGCTGCTGCCACTACTACCACCATGACCCCTCACACATCTACTTTATCGCTGTCACTACCACTACCACTAATGCAGCCATTAATACATTAATTTTAAGAAAACAACTAAACATTAGAAAACATTTTCTGAAAAAAATAATTTTCCAAAATCTTTTTTCAAAAAATATTTTCTGCCAAAACAAACGAAGTGTTATGTCCAAAATTATGTAGAAATAACACAGCAATAGCCACGTGCTATAAAAATATTATATTATATATATTACTCTCATTTTACCCAAAACCAAATTGCAAAATCTAAACCAATTTATCACAATCAATTAATTAATATGTTGGTTAATTGTATTTACACTTTTGATATAAATTCAAATCTCAATATAATAATATAGTTTTTATATCATATGTCACTTAGCGTGGCATATTTTGTTTAATTTTAAATATAAAGTAATTTTAAAAGCAAAGTATAAAAAATTTAGAACATAAAAGACTTGAAAAAAAAACATTTCAAAGGTTAAAGTGGAAAAATGGCTCAATATGAGCAAAATATAATTTAACCAATTTAAAGTATTTACTCTAAATATCTTGGGGTTGTTTGGGATAAATTAAATAAGTGTATTTTTTTACTTTTTATGAAATATGAGTAGGATATGCGTTGGGCTTGAAATGATGTGATAAGGAGATGATGTGATTTAAATAAGATGATGTGACTTAATTAGGATAATAACTTTTTAATTTTTTAATTTTTTTTAATTATGTCAAACCAACGATATGAAATTGCAGTAAAAAATTTAACTAGATGTTTAAAGATAAAAATAGGAAAAAATGACAAATTAAATAAAAATAAAAATAAACCTTTGTGGATGGGCCAAAAAAAAACAAAAAAAAGATGGTGGAGGTAGCAGTAAAGATGACGCCAGTGAGGACAAAGATTAGAAGAGGTTGGGGACCCCAACCCCATCCCTGTCGGCAAAGAGGAAACGAAAGCCCTCTGTTTTGTATATATCTCTCTATCTCTAATATATGTATGATCTGTATCTGTGGATACATACATGCATACGTACGATATGTCTCGTTCTCTTAAAGCCCGGCAAGTTCAATGTCTTTGTGCTCTCTTATCCCATAGGGATCTTATCAAAAGCTCTACTTTATTAGTACATTCACACGGTTCTCTTTAAATTTTTAATTAAGGAGTAATTTGAGATAATTTAAATAAGTATATTTTTTAATTTTTTATAAAATATAAGTTAGATTTAAAGCAATGTAGTAAAAAGGTGATGTGACTTAAATAAGATGATATGACTTAAATAGAATATTGATTTTTTAATTTTTTAAGGTAACCCAAACAAGGCCTAAATTATAATTAAAAAAAGTCATTTTTCTATTTTAGTTAATCACTCAATTATATTAAATTTTCTATTCTAACTCAATCATATTAAAATATTTGTTATTTTTTTTTATTAAATTGTTGAGCTGCTAACCAAACAATTCTTATATTCTTTTGTAAATGTAAAACTAGAAGAAATGTATAAAAATAAAAAATAAAAATACTATTGACCGGTTGATTGGCCAAACATCCGGCAACACACAAGTAACGATGAATAGTACCTCTCTTATTGTAGCGAGATACTGTAAAAAATACAAATTTTAACGAACTGCAAACGTGACTGATGGAGGTAATTTTTTAAAGTTTATATCATTAATTTAGTTAAAAAATGATTTTAACGATCCTGATGCTGCTGATGCTCTTACACCATACCATCCAACAATATTGTGGTGTGATTTATGTGAGTTTTTTTTTATAATTTTTTATTTTTATTTTTGGTGAAAATTTATCAAATTTATTTTGTTTAATTTTTATTTATAGTTTATTATATAGAAATATTTTAAATAAGTTTAAAAATTTTATTATTTTTATTTTTGGTGAAAATTTCTCAAATTTATTTCGTTTAATTGTTATTTATAGTTTATTATATAGAAAATTTTAAATAGGTTTAAAAATTAATTATTTAAAAAATAAAAAAGAGATTTTAATTATTATTTTCTTTTATAAATTTTTTTTATTTGTTTAGTACAATATATTACAATAAAATTGAATTAATTATAATGAAAAAAAATCTAATTAATATAAAAAAAAAAAGAGTAAGATTTACATGTAAATAAAAAGATTTTTTTTATATTTTTATATATTTTTTTACAAGTGATGAGATTCAAAAGTAATTAATTTTCTAATAAAATAATAAAAATTCTGACCATCAACTTGTGTTGTCATTTAATTTGATGTCCTTTTGCGCCTCTTTTTTTAGCCTTAGGGACCATATGTGTCCATCTTTGTGGGACCCACGTGGCATCATATACCACCACAACCCCCTTTGACAAGTCTACATCTCATTGTAGCCCTACTACCCCCCCCCCCCCCTCTCTCGCTCTCTCTCTCCCCCTCTCTCTCTCTCTCTCGATAATCCACCAAATATCCAACACTATCCCTCCATCTCTCTAGCTGGCTAGCATAGCAGCCCATAGGGTTAGCATTCCCAAATGCAAAACGTACTTTGGTGGTATTGAAATTTAGAATTGGCTTCTCTCACATCCGTAATTGAATTGGGTTTCGTTTGTGGAGTAGGTTAATTTTTTAACCTATTTTTTTTTATTATTTTAATTTGGAATTAAAAAGTTTAACTTGAAAAAAGTTTTTGACTTTTTTAATTTTTTTAATTTTTTATGAGAGAAAAAATATAATGATTATAAGTTAGATATGATATTTTATCTTATTAGATTAAAAAACTTATTTTATTTTTTGTGACTATTTTAGTCCAAAAAAACCTCCAAACCTCTCTTCCCAAATGGAGCTTAGAGGATATCGTTAGATTTGTAGACATTCATTATGAGTTGCGTTTCGATAATTCAAATTGTTTAATGTGTAAAATCTATCAAGTACTATGTATTTCTAAAAAATCAAATTGATTAAATATTAATAACTACGTAATCAAATTAATTTTATATAAAAAAATAGACAATAAAAAAATAAATAATTGACAAAAATCTGATTTGATGAAATACTTATCAATATTCGATCAATATAATTTTTTATAAATATATAATACTAAACAAATTTTATACATTAAATATATATATATTCTTTTTACAGGAAAATCCTCCCACTCTCCCGCAGGTCCAAGGCAGCGCCCCTTGAGGAGATCACCAGGGTATCCTGTTGGCCGTTCCGAGCAAGAGATTATAACCTGAAAACTTGTCCCGACCTCACAAGGCAAGCTCCAGTAAGTCAAGACTCGCACGGGGAGCATTAAACCCACACTAAGTGCTGACTAGACAACTTGAGGTCTAACCTCCTAACCAACAATGCTTTCGCCCAAAAAATTGACCCAAAGAAGAAGAGAATTGAACTAATGACCTTGAGACTTAAACTCCAAAACTTTACCACAATGCTAACCTTTGGCCAAGGAGAATTGAAAAAGGCTTTAAATTATCAAAAAGTTTAGTCCTTGAAATTTGAAATTTTATCCACAGGCCTAACACAGACCGGAGGAAAGTTGAGTCCTTGAAATTCACTAGTACTCTACATTATTATGTTTAGCCAATTGCCTTCTTGTCGGTAAATTATAAATATATTTTTTAAAATTTATTTAATATGTAGATTAAATTTTTTGATTTAAAAAATTATAGATATTTGTTATTAAAAATTTTTATTTAATAAAATTAACTAAAAAATAAAATTTATAATTATTTTTTTATACAACAATAAAATTACTTAAATTATTAATTGAAATATATTTTTAACATCATTAAAAATTATTAATTGATTTAATAATTTATTAATAAAATTGATAATTTATTATGAAATTAAAAATCTCAGACGGTATAATGTAATTTTCAGAACCATAAAAAGTCATTTATATTTTAATCAAATCTCAAAAGATATATTTATAATTTATCTTTTCTTATTTTTTTAAAATAAATAAAAAAAATGATGAGATCTGTTATTTTAATATTTAAATTGTGACATCATCTAAATTTGTTTCAAGAATAAATTATAATTTCTCTAAAAAATGTTATATGTACCTCAAATTTTACTTATTATTCTATTTTGTGTTTTTTTTTTATAAGATAAATGATACTTTATTCTTTCTATATTTAGTCTTTTTTTTTTTTTTTAATTTGGCCTTTTATTATTTAAGTTTTTTCAAATGACTCCCAGAACTAATTTATGTCTAAAATTATATAAAAAAAATGATACATTGATACCATGTAACATAAAACTTAAGACCACTAAAAAAACAAATCACTAATAACTCTATTGAGCTAGAAAATGTAAATAAATAAAAAAAACTCACATCAAGGGGAACCACCTCATTAGTGCTCCCAACCATTAATCAATACAAAAATATTTCATTAAAGTCTCTTTGGGAACAAAATATTTTAATAACTTTTGATTTTTTATAAAAATATATATAGAAAAATAGAGAGAGTGATATGATAATTTATAGTGACTTTTTAATTTTTTGACTAAAATATATAATTGACAAACAAGATCTAAATATAACTCACACCTCCGACACAAATATAAATCTTAATATAATAATATATTTTTTTATATTATGTAGCAATAAATGTGAGATTTTCAATTTAATTTAGAATAGAAATTAATTTTAAGAATAAATTAAGGAAAAACTTAAAAATAAAGGATCAAAATTTCGTTTTTGGGGGGGGGGTTGTGGGGGGGCTTTAAACCTCAAAGTAAAAAATGGGTCAAACGTAGGGATAAAGTGTATTTTAATCTTTTTTATAAGTGTATTTTAGCCTTCGTGTGAGATGTCGGTTGAGTTTTTAATTTTTTAATTTTTTAACTATTTTAATTTAGAGTTAAAAGTTTTCGTTTGTGATAGATTTTTTGATTTTTTTAACTTTTGTGATAGAAAAAATAAAATAATTATGATTTAGATGTAATATTTTATCTTATTGAACTAAAAAATTTATTTTATCTTTTTCTAGCTAAAATAGCCTCAACCAAACCCAAACCTTCATGCCAAACACAACCTTAATTTTTTTTTTTATATGTTATGCGAAAGGAAAAGGCTATGTTTACAACTCCTCAAAATGTGTATACCATATATACTTTATAATTAAAGAAAAAAATAATATAATTTTATACTCTCTGAATCATAATTATAAATAAAAAAAAATTATAACCAAACATTATATGAGGCATAATTAAAAATTTCAAAATAATGTTATAATTAAAGAAAAAAAATTAATCATAATTAAAAAAAATAATATAACTAAAAATACATACGATATGAAATCGATATTGTGAAATTTTCGTATGCGTAACTCAACGTATGTGATAATATGAGTCCTACACTTCATATAAGAGAGGAAGCAAAATAATAAGTACCTCTTGCAGCACCCATACTTTATTATAAGAATGATATTACATTTATTATACTTTTATTTTTCATTTAGTGTTTGAGTTTAAGTAACATATATCTTTAATATAATATTGACAACTAAATTAATACATTAACTAATAAAATAAGATAGTAAAATAGATAATGGTTATAAAATTATTCTTATTATAATGGAGTTACAAGTATAGATAATTAAGAATTTGTATAATTGTCATGTATGTCTGTACATATTTGCTTAATTTATACAAGTTGCTCATATTTTTTTGGTTTATCTAAATTCAATTATCTTAATTCAGTCTTACTACAATTACAAAAATTCAGCACAAAATTTAGGAATTGGATTTTTTTAATTATTTATTATTATTATTATTATTATTATAATAGAATTGTATAATGTCCACACTACATCTTCTCATGCAAAGACTTGGGCCAGGTTTGACATCTACTAAATAATACAAAAAGTAAAAAAGTTACTATCCTATTTAAGTCACATCATCTTATTTAAATCACATCACCTCTCTAACACATCACATCAAACCCAACTCAAACCCAACCTACATAAGTCAATAAGTCAAAAAGTACACTTTTTTAGAACATCCCAAACCAACCCTTGACTTTATCATGAGCCCAGCAGAGTCTACTGAAAAATCTAAAAAACTCAATATATTGATTTGTGAATATGTTTCAATTTAAATAATAAATGACAATCTCAATCAAATAATTAAAAATAAATTGACGCAGCGCTTTAATGCAAAAAAATCACAATTGGAGTGCCTCCAATTGTGATAAAAAACCACAGACCAAAGCCACAAAACAATCCACTAAGAAAGAGAAAAAAGAATTGCACAAGTGTACTCTCAATTATTTAGGGAATCCACACTCAAATTGAACCGACTCCAATGTGCCTCTTCCAACATCGTCATCACCTCGGAATTGTCTTGTTCAACGTGGAATCCACAACACTGATGTCGAATCAACGACGATGAGTCACTCCAGAATCCACGAAAGCTTCAGGTTCAAGTTCCTCGGAATCCACCGAAAAACAACTGTCTTTTTTGTGAATAAAACAATAATAACAACTCTTGATGTTTGACAATCAAAAAGCCGTTGATCAATCAATCACTTTCTATACACCAAGGAAACACATATAAAATAGCCTCCAATATAAAATAATTTGTTTTCTTCCTCTCTGAAAATATGGGCAGTTCCTACTCTAAAAACAGCGAACAACGCACTTTATAGAAAATAGGATTGTGCAGACTGCTCGAGCGCACATTTCACCGCTTAAGCGGTGTGACTAAAGGTGGTGCGAAACATATAGGCTGACCGCTCGAGCGGTAGAACTTTCTTCCCAGAAGTTCAGGCGCTTTGCAGAAATACTAGATGATTTGTTTCTTCACTCGAGCACACAAATGACCACTCGAGCGGTCAAATAACTTCGATTGCATTTTTGTCTTTTGCTTCGGGGGTGCTGCCCGTTGACCCTGCCATGGAAGTGGCAAACATGAAAGGATTAAGATCACAAACTCCTCTATATAGGCACAATTCGGGTTGGATTCATATCTAAACACTCATAGCCGCACTGAAACAAAAGTGCGAATAAATTGCAACTGAAATGAGTTTTGTCAAACGAGATTACCAATTATAGAAACCTAACAATTTCTTCCTTTGGCAATTCCGTGACAAAACACACCTAGCAAATAAAATTGTAATCACCCTAACCCATTACAGACAACAAAAACAAACTTGTTTCTCAAGGTCATGATCTGCAAAACAACTATTAGTGCTACATAAGTATATGAAAAAGCAATAGACATATGACAAGATTATCTTGAAGTATGAGATGGAAATATAAATAGATGAAAATAAGAGATTTTAAGAATGTGCAGCATGAATTGTTGAAAATTGGGGATTTTAAGAATATGTAGCATAGTAGATGAAAATTTTAAGAAACATGCAAAAATACTCAAAATTTCTTCCCCATTTTTGTCATGAATTGTCAAAGGAAGTCGAATCAACTAAAGCAAGAGCATAAATCACACAAGCAAGGACAAGATGATGTAAAAATTAATAGCATGCGAGAAGTAAGCAATAAATAAGTATTGGATAGCAACATGCAAACCAACCAATGCCAATCTTCCTTATGAAACCAATCAACGTAAGTTCATGCTAAAAAAACCCTTGCAATGATAAACTAAACTCCCCCTCACTAAAAGCAACCACAAACACTAAAAACAATAAACAAGAAGAAAAAGAGAAAAGTAATATGGTGGAGCAAGTAAGGAACTTTAGATTTGTACCTTAAAACACAAAAGATTGTCCAAGAAACACAATTACTTGAAAACACAATGGGCATAGCCTCTAGAAGATTCCTCATGAAAGAATATGATGTAACATGTGAAAAGCATAAATCCCATGATAAAATTGTGTGTGTGACTCTTGGAGTTCGACAAACACTAGATTCAAATCCAGTAATGATCTGATAGATGGACCTCTGGCAAGAGAATCTAACCACAACTTAGGAAAGTCAAACCATTAGAAATCAAGGGGTATTTGTTGAGAAAATACAGAGGCACACTCTCAATTAATAAATCAGATGTTATTTATTTATTTTGTTTTCTTTCTTTCTTTTGTTTACTCATTGGCGACTTTCACGCTCAAGAGTATGAAAACCGAATCAGAGAAGCATGGATACAATAAGGATAGTTTGGTTGGTGACTCTGATGTACCCTTTTCCTCATGCCTTGCCTACAAAGAATTGAGGGGAAAGCCGTAGAGATGCAAAAGGATGGAAGGTGGTTAAGAGACTCAACATCACCTATGATGTGCTAGTACATGTTAATTCCTCTAGAAATGTAAAAGACACAATGCTGGAAGTCCATAGCGAAATATGATCACTTATGTAGAAGAGTCTGATATTTGCTAATCCAAGAGTATATACAAAATGAGATATACGAATCAAAGTACATACACTCTGAAATGACTAAAAATCATAGAAAGCACACACATATTAACATGTAATGGATATTCTTATCAATTCCAATATGCACCAAGAACTTAAAAAATGTCAAGCTTGCAAAACCATACTAAGAAAATCTTTTTGGATTTATCATTATTTATATATAAACAAAGCAAGATAGGAAACGAACAAGCACACATAAAAGGACCCAAAAAGAAAAGAAAACATATAGAAACCCGTAAATAGAGAGAGAGAGAGAAAAAAAAAAGAAAAAACTAAATAAACATGTTAGATCAAGTCAAGCTTTCTCACTTAAACCACTTTAGTATTAACAATGTTGTGAGAATTGCGGTTCTTGGGTGATGTCTTGACATTGTGGTTCCTTTCCCCTTTGATAGGAACCCGTCTCAACTTGGTTTCTATAACACCCGCCTCCTTAATTAACTGTTAATTCTACGGCTTACCTAAATTATGTGTTTATATGTAAGTTATATGCTTATATGTGTGTTAAGTATGTGCCATGCGCCATTTGAATTATATCATGATTGACAAATATGTTAGAAGGTGAAAAAGACCTATCTGAATCGTTAAATTATAAGGTTAAAATTAAATGTTAGACTAGGTAGTTAGAGCCTAATTCACCTCAATAAGATTAAGTTTGGGTTAAGTTAAATTAGGTTACAGTGAGGATTGACTTGATTTAAGTGAATTTGATTTAAATTAATTTAAGCTTAAAATTGATTAAGGAAAATGAGAGTTAGATATTTTTTTATGTTGGAACTCAACAATAAGTAAAGGAGAGAGAGAGAGAGAGAGAGAGAGAGAGAGAGAGAGAGAGAGAGAGAGACTTAGGAGGTGAACTCAAGAGGAAGAAGAAAGAAGAGAGACTAATCTTCACAAAATTAACCTCCCAAGGTAGGACTCCTCCTCTAACTTCTTGAAATTGAGTTAATTCACACATGGAATTGTAAAATTTAAGTTGGATTAGGGAGTCGAAAGGAGCATGTTGAAGTTATAAACCCTAAAGAGAGGAATTGTAGGAAATAGCTTTAAATCTTGTCATACATGGCATTTTTCATGACCAATCACTTGTTTCTTGCATGATTCTTGAAGATAGAGGGTGAAACTCCATTTATTTTGAGTGTGGAAGTTAACATTTGCATAGTTGTTGATTTTGCCCTTAACTTTAAAGTTTTGATCTTGTTGCATAGCAAATGGGTTTGTTTTGAAGTCATGGTTTAATTTGAAGTTAGAAATTGGTCATCAAACATGTTTTTGTGAGTTTTGGGTTTTGACTTACATGAAATTGAAGTTCAGCTTGCAAAAATGGAGTTTCAACTTTAAAGTAGATTTTTGGACTAGAACTTCACCCAGACCATTCGAGTGGCTTGGGCTATCGCATGAGTGGCCAAGTCCTTTTTTGCTCCAATTGCATTCTACTTGAGCATCGCACGAGCAGCCATGGCCACCGCACGAGCGGCTGGCCCTCACCTGCTCAACTTTGCATTCTATTTGCTAGAGCGGCCAAGGCTATTGCACGAGCGGCCAGGCCATCGCACGAGCGGGCCAAGGCCACCGCACATGCGGTCAGCAGGGCCGGCTCAGTTTTGTTTCCTATATGTTTTCTCCAACTTTCGGGTCTTCAGTTGCATGGTTTTTAACTGTTTTTCACGTGCATTTGCATCTCATGAATACATCTCATGAATACAAGAGAAATTAATGGAAAGGAAAAATTAGTAACTAAGTAACGAATAGGTTATGAAGTGATTGCATGAGAGGATTGTATTGCGAACTGTTGTTCTTGCATGCGTTTGTGTAGGTCAAATGCCACATCCTAGCCATGCGTTCTAAAAAGCTAACTGTGAGTAACAACCTTTTAAAGATATGTTCAATTATAAGTATTTTTTGACTTAAACTATACTCCGTTTCTGAAATGATATTTCTGCTTAAGTGAGTGATTGTCCTGATTTTCTGAACTGTATTCGTGGCATTCTTAGCATCTGTTTACTTTTCTTGTTATAGAGATCTTTTTCAGTTCCAATTCTTGAAACTTCTATTTACTATATTGATGGCATGTTTACCAATTCTGACTGTTCGCTCTTCATGACCATCTATACTGTTCTGCTATTGGATGTACCACGTATGACTGCTATGTTTTCTGTATGAAATATTGATCTGCTATGCAAATGATTCTGATTTCCTGTTTATTGCTATAATGAACCGATTTGAATTACAGTAAGGACATCATTCTTATCCTCTTTACACTGTTGTTATTCATTGGGCTTACGCTCATGCTTTATATATATGTATGTAAGTGTTCAAGTGTAAGAGGGGACATAGTGGTGTCGACTTAGCCTCCATTTTGTCAAGCCAACTTTTATGCCTCACCGTGAGGTTCTTTCTAGTCAAGTGCCAAGTCTTTGGGGTGATTTGGGATTCACCCTTTTTGAGACGGGCTCTAATGATATGACTGTTTTTCTTGACTTTTGTGCATCTTCTGTGAATGGATTCAGTTTCTTTATGTTTTGAGATGCAAGCCTATATGGATTGATGTACATATGTATATCTATATAAAAGTTCATTTTTGTTTTATTTAAGTCTTCACAGCTCATTGGATGTTACATTTTCTTATTTATTAGCTTCCGCTAGCCCCATTACAGTATTACTGTTAGGCAGGCCTTTGATAATCACGAATTACTGGTCGGTTACGACACTAAACCTATAGGGGCGGGTTAGGGGCGGGTTTGGGTCATGACAGACTGGTATTAGAGCACGAGTTATATCGCACACACATGTCAAAATGAGCTATAAGATGTCTTAGAAAAGCAATTAGGGCATTATAATTGCATGTGTGAGTGTGTGTGGATTTGTATTGTGCTTATGTGATGTAAATGTGAAGATGTGTATCTCTAATGTATTATAAGAACTGTAATTCATATGTTTATTATTACCCTGTTTACATATAGACCTATGGAGAACACAAGACACACAGATAAATCTGAATCTGCTGATGCGAGAATGGATCAATTAGAAAGAATGGTAGAACTATTGACAGAATCTTTGAGACAACAATAGAGACAACCATTCCCGCCTCCTCCTTCACCACCTGTTCAAATGGAACTGATCAATAATGACAACATCATTGCTGTAACCCAAAAGTTTAACAAGATGAAGTTGCCAACATTCTAAGGAGGTCTGGAACCACTAAAAGCCGAAGCATGGATCCTAGAGATTGAGAACTTGTTTTAGGTTTTCCCATGTTCTGAAGTGCAAAAGGTTTTACTGGCGACTTTTACCTTATAAGAGGAAGCTAGAAGGTAGTGGATGCTCATTCGTGATCATCATAATTTCATGACTTGAGCTCAATTCAAAGAGGCATTTTATGAGAAATATTCCCACAATGTGTGAGAGACCGCAAAGTAACGAAATTTGAGTAGTTAAAGCAAGGTAATATGTATGTGGCTGAATATGAGGCCAAATTCACAGAGCTTGCTTGGTACGTGCCATACATGATCGATTCTGACTATAAGAAACCTAGAAAATGTGAGAGTGGACTGGATGTTAAAGTCTTGGAACGGGTGAATGTTCTTAAACTGATGAGGTATGTTGATGTTTTGGATAGAGCTCTTATGGCTGAAGCAAATATCGCAGCATTAAAACAGGCAAGACACCGTTGCATGAGTGGAAGGACCAAGGACAAGGGTTTAACTTTAAAAAGGGCCAGAATAACTCAAACAATTCACAAAATAAGAGACAGAATACGGGGTCATCAAATAGCTCCAGCTAAGGGAACAATACACCACTTTGCTTGAAATATGGAAAACGACACAAAGGTGTTTGCTATAAGATTTTGGGAGCATGTTTCGTGTGTGAAAAAACAAACCACATGATTAAGGATAGTCCTTTGGCATTCTAAGGCACACATAGACCCATGGCAAGTTTGGTAACATCAGCCTTAACACCAAAACCTAACTCGAAGGCTACCACAGGGAAAGAAACTTTAAGGAAAGGTCGGGTTTTCGCACTTGTACCAGGGGATGTACAGAATACAGAGATGATTGTGTCAGGTATATTCCCTATCTGTGCCCAAAATGCTTATGTTTTGATTGACTCAGGGTCTACGCACTACTTTGTGTCATATGCTTTTGCTCCAAAATTAATTAGACTTTTGGAACCAATGAATTATCTGTTATTAGTATGCTCACCGACTGGGGGGTCTATGACTTGTGTGTATATGTATCCTGCATGTGAGATTACTGTTGGGGATATGATTTTATATGTTGACTTGTTGCCTTTAAATATTGCTCATTTTGACGTAATCTTGTAGATGGATTGGCTAGCAAAATATTGTGCTACTATTGACTGTTTGACTAAACAAGTTGTGTTCTATCTACTAGAATTACCTGAATTTACATTTAATGGAGTTGGTGTCATACCTCCTCCATATTTCATTTCATCCATGAAAGCAAATTAGTTGATTAATAAAGGTTGTAGGGGATTTTTATGCTTTGTGTTAAACGTGCCAACTATTGCTGAAACTAATGTGGATAGTATTCTTATAGTCAGAGATTTTTCAGATGTTTTTCTAGATGATTTTTCGAGGAATTTGATTGATAGAGAGATTGAGTTTACTATTGAGATAATACCGGATGCATAACCAATTTCCAAAACCCCATACCGAATGTCGACTACCGATTTGAAGGAATCGAAAACCTAGTTACAAGAGTTGTTGGACAAGAAATTTATCAAAGCTAGCACTTCACCGTAGGGCGCTCCAGTCCTATTTGTGAAAAAGAAGGATGGATCGTTAAGGATTTGTATTGATTACCCAGAGTTAAATAAGGTGATTGTTATGAACAAGTACCCATTACCTCGTATTGATGATTTATTTGACCAATTGCAAGAGGCATAAATATTTTCTAAAATTGATCTTCAATCCGAATACTGTCAACTGAAAGTTAAAGCCGAAGATGTGGAAAAGACTGCCTTCCGAACAAGGTACGATCACTATGAATTCCTTGTTATGCGTTTCGGGGTTACTAACGCACCAGCTGCTTTCATAGATCTAATTAATAGAATTTTCAAGTCGTTCCTAGATTAATTTGTTGTTGTTTTTATCGACGACATTCTGATTTATTCCAAAAGTAAAGAGGAGCATGAACATCACCTAAGACTTGCTTTGCAAACCTTGAGAGAGAAGAAATTGTATGCTAAATTGTCTAAGTGTGAGTTCTGGCTTGATAGTGTTATGTTTTTGGGGCATGTGATAACTAAAATGAAATCTCAATTGATTCACAAAAGGTAGAGGCAATTGTAAATTGGCCTAGACTGACCAACGTTTCGGAAGTCCGTAGTTTCTTGGGCTTGGCTGGATACCATCGCAGATTTGTAAAAAAATTCTCCAAAATTACTTTGCCAGTTACTCAGTTGACTCAGAAAGGAGTACCGTTCAATTGGACTGATCAGAGAGAGTCAGCTTTTCAAGAATTGAAGACTCGACTTGTAATGACCCCGATTCTCACCTTATCCTCAGGTATGGATGGTTTTACAATTTTTAGTGATGCATCTTATAAAGGTTTAGGGTGTGTGTTGATGCAACATGGGAAAGTGATTGCATATGCCTCCCGCCAATTGAGGCCACATGAAAAGAATTACCAGACTCATGACGTAGAGCCTGCTGCAATGGTTTTTGCATTAAAGATTTGGCACCACTATTTGTATGGGGTGACATGCGAGGTTTATACAGATCACAAGAGTCTCAAGTACTTTTTCACCCAAAAGGAGCTAAATAGGAGACATCGTAGGTGGTTAGAATTAATTAAAGATTATGATTTGCAAATCTTGTACCATCCAAGGAAAGCTAATACCGTTGTTGATGCCTTCAGTCGGAAATCAATTAGAAGTTTGGCTTGCTTACTCACCGAGCAAAAAGAATTGCTTCATGACTTAGAAAGATTTGAAATGGAAATTGTTTTGCAAGAACAAGGCGGGACATTAGCTGTTATTTCTGCTCAACCGACAATCATTGAAGAAATTAAAGAGAAACAATAATAAGATGAGTTCCTTAAGAAAATGATTGATGAATGGGAATCCAAACCAAAACTAGACTTTGCTTTTGACGGGGATGTGCTGACATTCCAAGGAAGATTATGTGTGCTAAATAATTCTGAGTTGAAGAAACAAATTATGCAAGAAGCACATAGTTCGAAATTTCCCATCCATCCGGGGAACACCAAAATGTATCAAGACTTGAAGCAAAATTTCTGGTGGCTGGGAATGAAAAGAGAGATTGCTGAATTTGCGTCTAAGTGTTTACAATGCCAACAAGTCAAAGTGGAACATCAATGACCTGCGAGATTACTCCAACCATTGCCAATACCAGGGTAGAAAGTGGAACATCACAATGGACTTTGTGGTCAGGTTACCTCGCTCCAATAGAGGTATGGATTCAATTTGGATAATTGTTGATCGTTTGAAAAGATTGCTCATTTCTTAATTGTCAAAATAATTCATAATGTGGATAAGTTGGCTACATTGTGTATCAATGAAATTGTGAAATTGTATGGAGTGCTTTTTTCAATTGTTTCTGATAGGGATCCAAAGTTCACTTCAAGGTTTTGGCAAAGTCTGAAAAAGGCATTGGGAAACGATTTGAGATTGAGTAATGCATACCATCCGTAGACAGATGGCCAATCAGAAAGGACAATACAGACAGTAGAAGATATATTACGTATGTGTGTACTGGACTTTCAAGGGAATTGGGAGACTCATTTTCCTTTAGCCAAATTTGCATACAACAACAGCTTCTATTCAAGCATTGTCATGGCACCATACGAGTCTTTATATGGCAGGAAATGTCGGTCACCGATTTGTTGAGCCAAGGTTGGAGATAGACCTTTGTTGGGACCCAAAAATTGTGCAATAAACAACAGAAAAAGTAAAGTGAATTCATCAACGGTTGAAAACAACAGAAAGTCGATAGAAAAGTTAGAGTGATGTGCGTAGACAGGATAGAGAATATGAAGTGGGCAACTATGTTTTTATCAAAGTCACCTTGATGAAAGGGCGGACTCATTTTGGAGCCAAGGGCAAGTTAGCACCTCGGTATATTGGGCCATATGAAATCATCGAGAAAATTAATCTAGTGGCGTATCGAGTAGCCCTACCCCATGATATGGAACATATGTATAATGTCTTTCATGTTTCCATGTTACGGGAATACCTTCGGGATCCACTTCATGTCCTTGAGCATACCTCCGTGCTTTTCAGTGATGACTACACGTATGAAGAACAGCCTGTTTGGATTGTTAAACGCCAGATTAAGAAGTTAAGAAATAAAGAAATCTCGTTGGTAAAAGTGGATTGGCAAAACCACAATGGAATTTATGCAACTTGGGAAAGAGAAGAAGATATGAAGAAAAGATACTTGGATTTTTTCCTTGTAGACCCTACATTCTTCATGAAGAAGGTAATTGCGTTTGGAGGACCAATCGTCATAAAGGGGAGAGACTGTAACACCCGGCTCCTTAATTAACTGTTAATTCTGTGGCTTACCTTAATTATGTGTTTATATGTGAGTTTTATGCTTATAGGTGTGTTAAGTATGTGCCATGCGCTATTTAAATTATGTCATGATTGACAGATATGTTAGAATGTGAAAAAGACCTGTCTGAATCGTAAAATATAATGTTAAAATTAAATGTTGGACTAGGTGGTTAGAGCCTAATTCACCTTAATAAGATTAAGTTTGGGTTAAGTTAAATTAGGTTATAGTGAGGATTTACTTGATTTAAGTGAATTTGATTTAAATTTATTTAAGCTTAAAATTGATTAAGGAAAATAAGAGTTAGATATTTTGTTATGTTGGAACTCAACAATAAGTAAAGGAAAGAGAGAGACCAAATCTGAGAGAGAGGGAGAGAGAGTTATAGAGAAACTTAGGAGGTGAACTCAAAAAGAAAAAGAAAGAAGAGAGAAAGAATGGGATTGAGCTAATCTTCACAAAATTAACCTCCCAAGGTAAGAATCTTTCTCTAACTTCTTGAAATTGAGTTAATTCACACATGGAATTGTAGAATTTAAGTTGGATTAGGGAGTTGGGAGGAGCATGTTGAAGTCATAAACCCTAAAGAGAGGAATTGTAGGAAATAGCTTTAAATTTTGTCATATATGGCATTTTTCATCACCAATCACTTGTTTCTTGCATGATTCTTGAAGGTGGAGGATGAAACTCCATGGATTTTGAGTTTGGGAGTTAACATTTGCATAGTTGTTGATTTTTCCCTTAACTTTAAAGTTTTGATCTTGTTGGATAGCAAACTGGTTTGTTTTGAAGTCATGGTTTAATTTGAAGTTAGAAATTGGTCATTCAACATGTTTTTGTGAGTTTTCTGTTTTGAATTGCATGAAATTGAAGTTGGGTTTGAAAAATGGAGCTTCAACTTTGAAGTAGGTTTTCAAATTGGAACTTCACACAGACCACTCAAGCAGCCTGGGCCACCACATGAGCAACTAAGTCTTTTTCTACTCAAATTGCATTCTGCTTGAGCACCGCATGAACGACCATGGCCACCGCACAAGCGAGTAGGCCATCGCTCTAGCAGCCTGGGCCACCACATGAGCAGCCAGCCCTCCCTTGCTTAACTTTGCATTCTACTCGCTACAGCGCCCAATGCCACCACACGTATGGTCAACAAGGCCAGCTTGGTTTTGTTTCTTTTCTGTTTTCTTTGACTTTTGAGTCTTTGTTTCATGGCTTTCAATTGTTTTTCATGTGCATTTGCATCTCATGAATACATCTCAGGGATACAAGAGAAATTAATGGAAAGGAAAAATTAGTAACTAAGTAACGAATAGATTATGAAGTGATTGCATGAGAGGATTGTATAGTGAACTATTGTGCGTGCATGTGTTTGTGTAGGTCAAATGCCGCATCCTACCCCACGCATTCCAAGGAGCCAACTGTGAGTAATAACTTTGTAAAGATATGTTCAATTATAATTATTTTCTGACTTCAACTATACTCCGTTTTTGAAATGATATTTCTACTTAAGTGAATGATTGTCTGTATTTTTTGAACTGTATTCGTGGCATCCTTAGCATCTATTTACTGTTCTTGTTATAGAGATCTTTGTCAGCTCCAATTCTTGGAACTTTTGTTTACTGTATTGATGGCATGTTCATCATTTCTGACTGTTCGATTTGCATGACCGTTTGTACTATTTTGCTATTGGTTGTACCACGTATGACTGCTATGTTTTCTGTATGAAATATGGATTTGCTATGCAAATGATTCTGATTTCCTGTTTGCTGCTATAATTAACCGATTTGAATTACGACAAGGACATCATTCTTAACCTCTTTACATTACTGTTATTCACTGGGCTTTCGCTCATGCTTTTATATATATATGTAGATTATCAAGTACAAGAGGGGACGTAGTGGCATCGACCTAGCCTCCGTTTTGTCAAGCCAACTTTTGTGCCTTATCGTGAGGTTCCTACGGGTCAACTGTCAATGCTTTGGGGTGATTTTGGATTCACCCTTTGAGACAGGCTCTAGTGATATGACTGTTTTTCTTAACTTTTGTGCATCTTCTGTGAATGGATTCAGTTTTGTTATGTTTTGAGATGCAAGCCTGTATGGATTGATGAACCTATGTGTATCTATACAAAAGTTCATTTTTGTTTCATTTAAGTCTTCACAGCTCATTGGACATTATATTTTTTTATTTATTGGCTTCTGCCAGCCCGTTATGGTATTACTGTTAGGCAAGCCTTTAGTAATCATGGATTACTAGCCGGTTACGACACTAAACTTATTAGGGCGGGTCTAGGTCTGACAGTTTCCAACCTCATTTTCCAAGTTCTAGGCAAATGCAAACTCGCTTCATGTTTGGCCTCAAGCAAATCAAAATAAGAAGGTCTAAGTTGACTCTTAACTTCGTTATGACTAATGAAATGTCTCTTACCCTAAGAGGTATTAGAATTTCTTCTACTTCTATGAGACACTCTCCCATACAACTCATAACAATAAGAGTGAATATGACCATACATACCACAAGGATGACAAATAAAAATAGGGTGTACCTTTTTTCATTTGACCTTTCCAACTTTCAGGAGATTGAAAAATCCAACCTCTCGTTGAATATTTTGCTCTTCCTTTCCTTGAGTTCTGATATCATGAGATATAGATGCACTCCATTTTTGCTTTTTGTCACCACCAAAGCCAATGCCACTCCTGTCTTAACACATTTGTTGAGACCCATAGATATTGTCTAAAGTCTTTGATCCTTTGTTCCAAAGACCAACGGTAGCCATAGCACACTTGAGCTCTTCATCTTTCTTGACGACTAGCTCTTCAAAGGCAACTTGAGACATCTCGGGAGTTTCAGTCTTTTCTTCATATATTGCATAGATTTGTTGTAGCTCATTCCTCTATATCTCACAAGTCAAGAGTTTTGCACAAATAGCTTGTCAATCATTGGAGATCTTGATGGCGTCATTCCTAGCCTCGGAAGTCTCTTCCTTTAGTTTGACATTCTCACTTTCAACTGCTTTGAGTTTGATAGTGAGTTTGTCATTCAATTTAGATAAGTTAAGAGATTCCTTATACAACTTTTCATAAGCTTGTTGAAGCTTTTCATCTTCACTCCTCAAGGATTCATCATTAGTGACATTCTCAACCGGCCTCTTTGGATACTCCATTCATTCTTTAGCTTCGGAAGCCGCTATGAAAGCAAGAAATTGTTTACGCCCCTCTTCGCCTTAAGTCTCGTTGTCACTTTCATCATTATCAAACTCTGATTCATCATCCTAAGTGATAGCAAAAGCTTTCTTCTTCCTCAATCAACTAGGGCATTCTTGAGAAAAGTGGCTAAATCCTTGGCATTTGTAGCATTGGACTCTTTGAGAGTTCCCTAGTATTTTTCCTTTCTTCTTCTTGGTTGTAGAATCAATTTTGAGTTTATCTTTGCCTTTGAATTCATAAGATGATTCCAAAAGATCAGGCTTTTTTTTTAGAAAAGATTTTTTAAATTGTTTTACAAAAGCATTTGTAATCTTAGAATCAATCTCACAATCCTCATCAAAATTCTTTGCAATTCTATGAGCACTACTAAAAGCGTAATCGTCTTTTTGTTTCTTTTTGAAATTCATATGTGCCTTATAGGTTTGGAGATTTTCAACCAAATGATCAAACTTAAGGTTGTCACTATCTTGAGTTTCCTCAATAGCCGTAACTTTTGGTTGGAACCGATCGGGCAAGGATCTCAAAATTTTTCCCACAATCTTAGATTCCGGTATTTTTTTCACCTAAATTGAAGTTGGAATTTACAATGTCGCTCAACTTTGCATAAAATTCATTAAAGGTCTCACTATTTTTCATTGAAAGGTTTTCAAAACTAGATGTAAGCCTTTGAAGTTTTGAGCATTTAACCGAAGGAGTGTCCTCATGAATAGTTTGTAAGGTATCCCAAACCTCTTTTGCGACTTTACAATTGCAAATACGACTAAACTCTTCTGGTGTGACGGTGTAAAAGAGAGAATTGATGGTTTTGCTATTCCAGCTACTATTTTGATAATCAGTTGTGTCCTATTTATCAATTGGTTAGGGGGAGTGTTACTCCATCAATGGTAATCATCGGTTTGGTCTACCTACACATGACGGATTGCCAAAATTTTTCATCAATAAATTTTAAAAACGCTCTCATTCGAGCTTTCCAGAAAGAATAATTAGATCCGTTAAGTAAGGATGGTTGAACTATAGAATTTCACTTACGATATAAATCGATTATCACAAATCAAACAAGATCTCGCTCCAATAGTTTTGAAAAAATGAAAATAGAGTGACCTGCTCTAATACTAATTGAAAAATCTAAGAAAACCCAATATATTGATTTGTGATTATGTTTCAATTTTAAATAACGAATGACAATCCCAATGAAACAATTAAAGACAAATCGATAGAACGATCTAACATGGAAATGCCGCAATGGAAGTGCCTCAAATTGTTATATATAAAAAAGAAAAGAAAACATGGGCTAAAGCCATAAAGCAATCCACTAAGAAGACAAAAAACAATTACACAAGTGTAGTCTCAATTATGTGCCTCTTTCAACACTGTCTTCACCTCAGAATTGTCTTGTCCAACATCGAATCCACAACACTGATGTCAAATCCACGATGATGAACCATTCTAGAATCCACCAAAGCTTCAGGCTTAAGTTTCCCGGTATCCACCGAAAAACAACTCTCTTTTGTGAATAAAACCTTAATAACATCTCTTGATGTTCAACAATCTAAAGTCCGTTGATCAATTGATCGCTTTCTATACACTAAGGAAACTCATATAAAATAGCCTCCAATATAGAACACTTGTTTTTTTTCTTCCTCTCTAAAAATCTGGGTGGCTCACACCCTAAAAACAACGAACAACACACTTTATAGAAAACAGGATCGCGCAGACCGCTCGAGTACACAGTTCACTGCTTGAGTAGTGTAACTAAAGGTGGTTCAAAACATATAGGCTGACTGCTTTGAGCGCAAATTGCACCGCTTGAGCGGTAAAAATTTCTTCCCATAAGTTCAAGTGCTCTGCAAAAATACTGGATGATTTGTTTCTTTGCTCGAGTGTACAAATGACCGTTTGAGCTGTCAAATAACTTCGACTGCATTTTTTCTTCTTGCTTTGGGGGCACTGCCCCTCGACCCTGCAACGGAAGTGGCAAACGTTAACGGATTAATATCACAAACTCCTCTATATAGACACAATTTTGGTTGGATTCGCATCTAAAATACTCATAGCTTCATTGAAACAAAAAAGCGAATAAAATTACAACTGAAAGGAGTTTTGTCAAATGAGATTGCTAATTACAAAAACCTAACATCCACGATCATGATATGAATTATTCATATTGTAAGTCTCACTGAAATATATATATATATATATATGTTTAAATTAATCAAACTTTGATATGAATACTAAATATCTTATTTTGTTTCATAAAATTGACAATTCTTTTTTTTGAAATCATATTTACTATCCATTTTATAAAACAAAACAAAATTAGTTAATGAATCAATTGATGTCGGATGAAACTAATTTTTTATATATATATCTTCTTCTCTTTAAAACTTACGAGATAAATTTTTCGAATTACCTTTGTAGGCCTAGTGAGGCCCAGGAAGTAAAGTCTTGAGAGAGTAAAGAGAAAATTGAGTCTTGAGAAAAGTTGCTTCCTATTTTTTAGGATAAATTATAAATACACCTCTTAAAATTTGCTTAAAATACTAATTGCCATTTGTGATTTTGGAAATTCCTACCCGTTCTTTAATCAACAATTAATAATGTTAGACATATATTTCAATTAATAGTTCTAGTAATGTTCTTATTGCATAAGAGAGTAGTTAGGAATATTATTTTTTTATTAGCTTTGATCAATGAAAAATTATGATAAAAGGGTATTTATTATTTTTAGAACTATAGGGGGAAACCTATATATTAAGAAAATCTCAAGGATATATTTGTGATGACAAATTTTGATAAAAAGATATATTTAAAATTTTTAAAACAACATTGGGTAATCCATATTTTAAAAAAAATCTCAAAGGTATATCTGTAATGACAAATTTTAATAAAAAGGTATTTATAATTTTCAAAACTATAGACAAAATTCGTATTTTAAAAAAATTTCAAAAAATATTTTTGTAATTTACTTTATTTGCCATTCTTTCATGGATGGCATTGTGACAAATGCATTACAATTATTTATTTTTGTGTTCTAAATAATGTGATGCATTTATGATAATATGACTATAGTAAATAATTTTCATAGTCCCACAAACTTATGGCCTGAGCTAGGGGTGTAATTTTGGTCTATCTAGTCTAGGGGTCGCTCGAAGCCTAGGTAGGCCTAGTCTGTCTAGGCCTGAGCCCGAGCTTGAGCCCAACTCAAGACTCTGGGCTTGGGCCATGTGTTTTGGAGTCCACCTTGACTCGACCTACCCCAACAACCTCTTATGGCTGTAGTGCAACAGTAAGAAATTTGAAAAAAAAAAAAAATTTTGAGTGGTCAAATGACCGTTAATTCAAAGGCCAATTTTTTTTATTTATTTATTATTTTTTAAAATTAACATCTCCCTCCTCTCAACTCCTATAAATACTGCCCCAATCCCATTTTATTTTTTTTTACAAAAAAATCTCTCTATTAACTCTCTCAATTAATTTTAAAGTATCATTCCGAAGTGACAATTACAATTGTGCAAAAAACAAAAAAAAAACTTTTATCAAAATAAACTAATTTTCGTATCGTATTCGCCAGTCGGTAATATTAATTATTTAAATGAATATTTATTAGTTACTCATTATTTTACGTTAATTATTTCGTATCATATATTAGTTGTTATGGTTTACTCATTATTTTATTTAATTGTTAGTTCATATATATTATTTTACTTACATTACTATCGATCTTAATATTCTTAATGTTTATGTCGAAATTGACACATATACACAACATGAATTTGTTGATTCTTCTTCTGCGATACTTAATATCCCTTTTCCAATATTAGCATCATCATCTAGGGGCGCGTCTAGTATTGTTTGGAAGCATTTTGAAAGAGTATCTGTACCTAATCCTGATGGTATAGTTGTACTTAAAAGCAAAATGTAAATATTGTACATATTTACTTAGTGCTGCATAGACGGGGGGTACTAGCCATCTTAAAGGCATGCTTAAAGACATTTACAAAGTCAACAACCCGATATTCGAACTCAAATACAATTAGAGGATTCATCAACTGGTTATTTGCAAACATTTTCATATGATCCTATACATGCACAAAATTCTGTAGTTAATTATATTATTAAAATGAACAACCTTTTTCTACTAGTGAATGCCATGATTTTTTAGAAATGATTCACGTAGGTTTTGCACTATAATATCAAGGTTTTTCAAGAAATACTACTAAAAATAGGATCTTAAAGAAATTTGAGGATATTAAAAGAGAATTATTTGACATTTTTAAAATTTTGAATAGAAGAGTTTATTTAACATCTAATTTGTGGTCAAATAATGATTTAAACTATTAATGTATCACTGCATATTTTATTGATAATGATTGGAAATTAAATAAAAGAAACATTTCATTTAGATTGGTTGAACTTTCAGACACTGGTTATTCACTTGGTGTAGAAATAAGAAATTTATTATATGAGTGAGCTTTGCAAAAAATAAAAATAAAAATAAATAAATAAATAATTATTTACCATTAGTTTAGATAATGCAACATATTACAATCAGATTATAACCTATTTAAAATCAACTTTACAATTACTTGTTAATGGTGATTTATTTTATATTCGTTGTTGTGCTCATATTTTAAATTTGATTGTTAAAGAAACTCTGCATGTATATGAGACTTCTATACTGGTAACAAAAAATGCCATTGTTATCATTATGTACTTTGCTAATCAAATTTCGGAATATATGAAAATTTGTTAATGACAAGGTATTCCATTTAAAAAAAAAAAAATTTAATTTTAGATATAGATAGCTGGTGGAATTCAACGTATAATATATTAAAAAGAACTTGTAAATAAAGAAAATCAATAGATTTATTTTTTGTATCAACATCAATAGGAGGAGTATTAACTCCCACAGAACTTAATTGGCACCAAGTAGCCTTATATAAAGATTTTCAAAAAAATTTTGATACTGCAAAAAAAATTATTTTCTTATATATATATATATTTCTATTTCACCATTTTTTTTTACATATGTTAGTAGAAATAATGAAAGTTTTCATAAAATATATGGGTAATGAATATTATTTAACAATTATTACTGTAATGAAAGAAAAAGTTGATAAATATTTTGATCCATTGTCTCATCTTTTAGGTTTAGACATAATAATTGATCTTAGGTGTAAAGAAATTGATTTACAAGAATTTTTAGAACGTATTTTTGCTTATCAAGAACAACTTGCCTCTATTATGAAAACATGCAAAAAATTATTTGAAGAATACAGAGTAACTGTGTTTGCAAATCACCTACACACACTATACCAACCTCATCTCAAGGTGGAAGATTAAGTGTTTTTTTAGCAATAAAAAGTAGAAGAATATCTCAACATACAAGCATAAGTAGTTTTGAATTATAATGTTATTTGGATAGCTCACCTATAGCGACTCGGGTTGAAACCCGACCCTTTTGTATTCTTTGGTCCAGGATCCGGTACTCATGGTTGTTGTTTATACTCTTATTGTCTGGTTATAATGTTGGTTTATTTGTTTTGGGTAGTCGGTTGTGTTTTAAACAGGTTGGGAGTTGTTTTTTCAAAAGATTTGATGCTTGTTTCTCTTTACGTTTACTCAAGCGGTCTTTCCTTCACTCGAGCTATCTTTGGTTCCTTCCAGTATCTGTTTTTGCAGTCTGAACTTCTAGGAGGGATGTGTTCTTTGCTCGAGCTATGGGTTGGTCGCTTGAGCGGTATTATGTGTCTAACGCTCAAGCGGTCTCTTGCAGGTTTGAACTAGTGGGAGGGGGTCATTGTGCGCTCAAGCATTGAGTGGGTTACTTGAGTGGTTCTTTGTGTTTGACATTCGAGTAATGTTTCGATCACTCGAGCGGTCTATACGTATATTAGTATGGGAAAAATATTTTTTCTACCATTTTTTGATCTCTCTCTCTAAAAGTTAACTTTACTAAATTTCTTCACACACTCTCTAATTCTTGTCCAAACATCTCCATACACTCAAATCTGTTGGTTCGCTGCCATAGTGCTTTGAAGAAAAGCGTAGACTCGTAAAGGTGAACATTCTAATTGGAGAAGTTTTCATCTTCAGCTTTGTCAAAGGTTGGGTCTTGTTCTTCTCTCCTTTTACTCTTGAGGTAGGGATTTCTTCAACCTCCTTGTATGATTCTTAGCCTTGTTATGTGTTCCTTAAAAAGTGTAGTGATTTGGGAGTAGTGGGTTTGATTTAGGGTTTTGTTTTGGAAATATAAAAGAGGGGTTTTCAAATGGATTTTTGATAAATGTCGTGGAAATGAGTATATTGTTAAGTTGTGTTGAAATATTGGAAATTTCCCCTTTAAATGTGTTTTTGAAAAGAGTAGATGTTTTATTGGAAATCATTAGTTTTGATTTAAGAATAAAAGGAAAGATGTTGAGTTTTTGAAAAGATAAAATGAATGTATCTATTAATGACGAGAGTGGAGTTAGATATGTATTATCACTCCTATATTGAGATTATGAAATTATAATTGTTGTTGGAGATTTATCTTTTGCATAGAGATATCTGTGTTTTGGGCTATCGGTAGATGATATGTAATGCACCGAAATAAACACAATAACCCAACTACAATATTAATAAATGACAACAACAAGAACGCAATTATCTTTCATTAATTCCCCATTAAGCTTACAACAAAGTAACATATACGAATATACATTTATAAGCCTATCCTTGAATCTATAACATATGTTACATAATAACTTGAACATCAAGCCAAAAAAGAAAGTCCAAAAGGCTTGCAGTTTTTCAAGACAGTGCTTGGTTACAACAAAATGGATTTAAATCCAATACAGTTAAAACCCTAGGCTTGTACAATTAAATACAACAAACAAAACAAAATGATGCCCTTGCTTCCAAGTTCTCCCAAGCTATTGCCTTGGCGGATGCATATCATCAATGCTTGAAAATGGTTGTCCACATAGGGTGAGAAAAAGTCCAGTAGAAATAATCCAATACAGCATATGAATCTTGACAAAGATATAAGGGTGAAATGAATATGCAATGCTTTTATATCCGTTTTTGAAACCATGCAATGCCATGTTTATACCACAACTAATAAATCATTTCCTATACATTAGAAAATAGGAAAGTGAATCACAACTCTAGGAATCTCAAAACAAGTATCACGTTTCACGGAAATTTTATCCGTAGGAAACCGTAAACCGACATCTATGTAAAAGTAGGCTATACAAGCACTACTATTGCCATTTTATGGATATTTCGTCTGCAGGATCGGCACCCATGTATACACGTGGTTTTTGGGTCTTTCACCCTAGACACACAGGCTAACTTATTTGATGTAACAATAACTTTCTCCCAGATTTGTCCATTTTTCAACACAAGATACATTTTCAATGAAATAAGTATGTAACAATACTTAATGCAAATGGATGAGAAATTAGTTTTCAATTCTCCTAATTCTCATGGAATTTCTATAACATTCATAGCTATCCTCTATTGATAGCCCAAAATAGATATTTCTAAACAAATAGATAATTTCAATAAAGATAAACTTTTCAAATTCCAAGATGTGAGTGATAATACATATCCAACTCTATTATCTTCATCTACAACAACTCAATGTCACTATTTCAATATCAATTCCATTTATCAATACAAAATTAACATTTGAGATTTCTAGGGATAAAAAAACCCTATTTCCTTTAAAAAACAATTTTCCATGGTAAAAACCCTTCATTTCCTTATACCTCAACAACAAACATCTATTCGCAATCATTTCTGATAAATCATTTGAAAACCCCTCTTTTGTTTTCGAACCAAAACCGAGATTTTTTCAAAAATCCATTTCTTTCACAAAGTGGTTTTAGAAAAACAAATAACTAAGTTAAAACTCATAAGTAAGTGCGGAGAATCCTTACCTCAAGCTTAGAAGATAGAAGAGAAGAACTCGGAAAAACTCTACGTCGATGAAACCACGAGCCACTTGGATCAAATGGAAGTCCTTGGGATGATCTACAATCTATTCCAAAGGACCAAGGTGAGAAGGTACCTCTAAGTAAGTAGATCTGAGATCTTTGTGAGAAAAGTTAAGTTTTGAGAGAAAAGAGAGAAGTCACGGTTTAAAGGGAGAAGAGAAAGAGAGAAAGAAAAAAAATGTGTTTTGGGTCTATTTATAGCGGTAGAATAATAGCCCTAAAGTCAAACCCCCCAAAAGTAGGGCCCAAAACTGAACCAAAAATGACAGTGGTGTCGACCCTTAGGAAGAAATGTTGAGACACTAATGTTTTGCAATAGACGAGGGTTGACCTTAGGAGGCAGTGGTGTTGACCCTTTTATTTTAGAATGCAACCTAGAACAAATCGGCAAGGGAAGGGTCAACCCTCAGAACCCATGATGTCAACCCCATATTTCAAAAGCGATTTCTCGGTTTGAGCAGCAACACAATGCCGATACCCCCCCAGCATGGTATTGACCCCAGAGGCCAATAACAGGACAAGTGTCGACACCACCAAGGCTGGTGTCGACTCCAAATTTCAATATCCACACTAAGAGCATGACGAGAAGGTGGTGTCGACACCACCAAGGTTAGTGTCAGCCCTCTCATCAAAATCCAACAAGAGAAGACGGAAGGACAATCACTACAGACATGGTTACTTGGGTTCCAAAGCAATAAATGGGTTGAGTCTAAGCCCGGATCGCTGTAACCTCCCCCCTTAACGAATTTCGTCCTGAAAGTTTTAAATCAACAACAAAATCGTAATTAAACCAACTACAACAATGATAGCAATTCAATTTCATCACCATGATCCATCCACCAGTCATTCATTTTCATCATCAAGATAAACACATTCCCATCACTCAATATACAATTTACATTTCCAAAACATATACATTGTTTATACTACATTAACATGACAAGATTTTAAATACAAGTTCAAACATCAACAAATAGATTCGGATACTTCTTACAGACTTCCACCTCACGTTCCCAAGTTGCTTCCTCAACCCCGTGACATCTCCACAACACCTTTAACAAAGGAATTGTCTTGCCATGCAAGACTTGGTCTCGAGTATCTAAAACTCTAACCGAACTCTCCTCATACGAGGCATCCTCGTCTACCTCTAGCTCAGTCCAATCCAATACATGTGATGTATTCGGTTCATACTTCCAGAGCATACGGATATGAAACACGTCATGAACCTTGGAAAGTTGTGGCGGTAAGGACAAATGATAAGCTACCTCCCCAATCCACTCTAGGATCTTAAAGGGCCTAATAAACCTAGGAGACAACTTTTCCTTCTTTCCAAACCTCATCAAACATCGTCTAGGTGATATCTTCAAAAAGACGTGATCTTCTACCTCAAAGGATAACGATCTCCTCTTACGGTCGGCGTAGCTCTTCTGACAACTCTGAGCTGTGGCCAACCTCTTACGAATAAGTGCAACATTCTCCATCATTTCCCGGACTAACTTAGGGCCTACCATAAGTGCATTACCCACCTCGACCCAACAAGCAGGAGATCTACACGGTTGGTCATACAAGGCTTCAAAAGGTACCATACCAATACTCAACTGGAAGCTATTGTTATATGCAAAGGGCAAGCGTCTCTCCCACGACCCCTTAAAGTCAAGAACACAACCCTAAAGCATATCCTCTGAGATCAGGATTGTACACTCTAACTACCTGTCAGTCTGAGGATAATAAGTGGTGCTAAAAGTCAACTTAGTGCCCAAGGTGTTCAGCAGGCTTTGTTACAATCGAGCAGTGAAATGCGAATCTCTATCTGAAAAAAATAGTCACAGGGACCCCATGAAGTCAAACAACATCCCTAATATGAAGGTCAGCAAGATACTCTATCGAGTCACTCATGCGCAAAGGTACGAAGTGCAGTAACTTAGTCAACTGATCAACTATCACCCAAATGACATTATTACAATGTTGAGTCCTTGGAAGACCCACAACAAAATCCATCGTAACATGCTCCCACTTCCACTTAGCTACAGGCCAGGGTTGTAACAAACCCGTTGGCCTCTGATGCTCAGCCTTCACTTGTTGACAAGTAAGACACCTTGATACGAACAAGGCTACACCATTCTTCATCCCCTTTCCTAAAACTGGCGGCTAAGGTCGTGATACATTTTTGTGCCTCCTGGATGTATCGCAAGGCGTGAATGGTGCAACTCTCGGAGTACCTTCTCTCAACAAGACTCCGGCACGAAAAGACGGTCGAGGTATTTAACACTCGAGTCAGAATACACATTCAAGCCTTTCTCTACATTCCCACTAGATATCTTCTCCCGAAGGGTTTCTACCTCGAGGTCACCCTTTTGTGCTTCTATAACTCGGCTCATAAGTGTAGGTTGTGTAACTACTAAAAACAAAGTTGCCGACTTGACGAACTCTCCAAGATGCAAGTCAAACTCCCCAATGGTATCCAACATCTCCCATTCCCAAATGGCAATGCTAGCTATATTGTTAAAGGATTTTCTACTCAAGGCATCAGCCACTATATTGGTCTTCCCCGGATGATAGTACAACTCAAATTCATAATCCTCCATAAATTCCATCCATCGCCTTTGTCTCGGGTTCAAATCTTTTTGTGAAAATAGATACTTCAAACTCTTATGATTGGAAAATACCTCAAATCTCTCACCATACAAGTAATGTCTCCAAATTTTCAAGGCAAAGATCACAGCCGTTAGCTCTAGGTCATGTGTGTGGTAGTTTCTCTCATGTGTTTTCAACTGATGTGAGCCGTAGGCTACTACATTTTCCTCTTGCATCAAAACAAAACCCAAACCTTCCTAAGATGCATTACAATACACTGAATAGTCCAAACCCCTCTCCGAAACAATCAACACTGGAGCAGTGGTAAGTCTAATCTTAAGCTCTTGGAACAACTTCTCACAAGTCTCATTCCACACAAGCTTGATTCCCTTCCTTGTCAGTCTAGTCAAACCAACGGTAATAACTGGCCAACCCCAAGAAACTACGAATCTCAAAGGCGTTCTTTGGTAGTTCCTAATCTCATATTGCTTTTATTTTGGAAGAATCTACTAGCACTCCTTCCACGGATACCACATGGCCTAAGAACTTTATTTTTTTCAACTAGAGCTCACACTTCCTGAACTTAGCATACAATTTGTGGGCTCTAAGCAACTTAAGCACAACTCCCAAGTGTTCCTCATGCTCCTCGTTAAAGGGTGAGTAAATTAAAATGTCGTCAATGAAGAGAACTACAAAACGGTCTAGGAACTCACGAAAGATTCGATTTATCAAATCCATAAACATGGCAGGTGCATTGGTTAATCCAAAAGACATGACTAGGAATTCGTAATTGCCATACTGCGTACGAAATGCCATTTTCTAGATATCCTCCTCCTTTACTCTCAACTGATGATTACCCGATCTTAGGTTTATCTTAGAAAAGCAACAAGACCGCTTCAACTAATCAAACAAATCATCTATACGATGCATTGGGTATTTGATCTTAATAGTTACCTGGTTTAATTTCTGATAGTCAATACAAAGTTGTAATGTACCATCCTTCTTCTTGGCAAAGATAGTTGGTGCTCCCCAAGGTGAAGTACTAGGGTGGATAAAATCCTTATCTAACAATTCTTGGAGTTGAATCTTTAACTCACTCAACTCGGTGGGTGCAAATTTATGTGGTGCCATAGAGATTGGTGTCATACTGGGCACTTAATCGATAGAGAACTCAATCTCACGGTGAGGTGGCAAACTAGTGAGATCCTTAGACAAAATGTTTGGGTATTCACAAACTACCTTTGGCAGCTCAACTTGGATCACATCACTCTCAACACCCAAAAATGTAGCAAGAAAGAGACTAAGTTCACCCCGATCACACGGGTCACACACTAGCAATAAAGCTCAATCAACTCTATCCCCCAAGAAATAAAAACAATCACCATTCGAGGTACATACAATAAACCTCTGATGGTAACAGTCTATAATAGCCCGATAAGATGACAACCAATCCATACCCAATATTACATCAAAGTTCAACATATCAATCAACACAAATACAAGACGAAGTCGACGACTAGAAACCTCTATTTCACAACCTTGACACCCTAGTCCAACACAACCTTACCACCAACTGGTGAATCTTCCTTGAGTGGAGATGCTAACTGAGCCACTTCTAACCCCAATACTGATGCAAGTGCAGATGAGATAAAAGAATGTGATGCACCCATATTAATCGACACATTGACAATAGAACTACATAATAAGAAGTTACCTCTCACTATGAAGGTGCTGGCACTAAATTTGGCGTGGCACCAATATACACATGGCCTGTAGGTCTCTGCTCTACCTGATCACCCCTCAGAGCATAAGTCTGATGCACAGATTGAGTTGAAGAGGCTCCTTAATTAGTTCTCGAGGCCTGAGCTAACTATGCAGGCTGATGGCTCTGTGTCTGGCTCGAACCCGAAGCACCAAGTGTGCCACTCAATTGAGGGTAAAACTTTCTCACATGCCCTGACTACCCACACTGATAACAAGTAGGCGGCTGCCCTTTCCTCTGACTCTAGCACTGAGAATAAGTCGCAGACGGAGCAAACTATTTCCCTCATTCTCTCTACGGGCAAGATGGAGACTTGTGACCCAATTGGCCACACTTGAAACAAGTGAAACCTTCCTGAATACCTCTTCTTGAACCCAAACTTGGCACAGGAAAGGTGGTTCTCGACTGTGCTAGCTGGGATTGCTGTGTGGTGAAACCCCTCTTCCTTTTATTGTCTTGGTTCCCTTCCTGAACCTCCTGACTCCTCTACCTAGAGCCCCTCATTCTCCCCTCCTCGATTTGAATCACGGTCTCTAAGTAAGCCATAGCCTCCACAAGGCGACTGTAATCCCTAATCATGGACATGGCCACCTTGAAAAGGAGTCTGGTCCTCAGCCTCTTCTCAAACTCCAAGTGACGGCGTTCCTCCGTCGTTACCAACTCCGGTGAAAATCTCGACAAGCTAGTGAAAGTAGCCTCAAACTCGGCCACCAGTGTGTTCAGTTGTTTAAGCTTCAAGAACTGCTCCCTCAACTTCTCTCTGGTAGTGGGAGATAAAAACTTATCCTGGAAGGCATTGACAAAAGCCTCCCAAGTCCCTCCAATCCATCCTCACTCAAACTTTCACCACTGATCCGCATCTCCCTTCAGTTGGAAGGATGCCAAGGTCACTCTCAACCCATTGTCCTCGATGCCAAGCATCTCGAACGTCTTCACAATCTATTCGAGCCATTCATCTGCCTTTACTGGATCTTTCAGATCGCCCAAAAATTTATCCAGATTAGACCGAAAGAACTCCCTCTTTAAGAAATATGGCCCCGTTTTGGTAACCTAGGCCTGGACTCGATTCTCAGCTCTGAGAATGTCCACGGATTCCCATAAAGCTCCAGTCATTTCGCGGGCCAAAGCACCCATGGCTTACAGAATCACTGGTTTGGCCACATTGGCTTGACCAACCCCTTCTGCTTGCATCAGAATTTCATCCGGTGATGGCACCTCCTGCCGTCTAGGCCTGCCACACCTATTACCACCCTGTCTATGTCCTAACATCCTAATAATGGTAACACTGAAGATTAGCACATTTACGAATGTGCCGAAGCTAACTCACTCGCGCCCTAATGTGATGGACAACATATAATCACATAAACACAGATGAATTTCCTTTCTAGATAATGATCGTCCCGCAACATTGCCAGAATTCCAATTAGAAATAGCAGTGATCAAGTGCTCTTCTAATAGGACTTTTACAAACTCGTAAAACCAATCAATATCTTAGAAATTAAATCCCATGCCCATATAATCACATAAGCATGTTATCACACAAGCATGTTATCACATAGCATACTATACATACAAGTATCTCTATCAAGCGGGATAAACCCATTGTGGTAAGAACCACTTCCAACGTACCCAAAGTATTCAAACCCGGTACGCTCTGATACCAAGTTGTAATGCCCTAAAATAAACACAATAACCCAACTACAGTATTAATAAATGACAACAACAAAAAAGCAGTTATCTTTCATTGATTCCCAATTAAGCTTACAACAAAGTAACATATGTGGATATACATTCATTAGCCTATCCCTGAATCTATAGTATATGTTACACAATAACATGAACATCAAGCCAAAAAGCAATGCCCAAAAGGCTTACAAATTTTCAAGAAAGTGTTTGGTTACAACAAAATGGATTTAAATCCAATACAGTTAAAGCCCTAGGCCTATACAATTAAATACAACAAAATAAACAAAATGAAGCCCTTGCTTCCAAGTCCTCCCAAGATATTGCCTTTGCGAAGGCATATCATCAATACTTGAAAATGGTTGTCCAGATAGGGTGAGCCAAAGCCTAGTAGAAATAATCCAACACAACATATGAATCTTAGCAAAGATTTAAGGGTGAAATGCATATGCAATGCTCTTAACAAAACATTTTATATCCATTTTTGAAAGCTTGCAATGCCATGTTTATACCACAATTCATAAATCATTTCCTATACATTAGAAAATAGGGGAGTGAATCATAACTCTAGGAATCTCAAAACAAGTATCATGTTTCACGAAAACTTCATCTGTCGGAAAACGTAAATCGGCGTCCATGTAAATGTAGGCTATACAAGGACTACTATTGCCATTTTATAAATATTTCGTCTGCGGGATCAGTAGCCATGTATACGCGTGGTTTTTAGAACTTTCACCCTAGACACACAAGCTAACTTATTTGATGTAACAACAACTTTATCCCAGATTCACCCATTTTTCAACACAAGATACATTTTCAATGAAATAATTCTGTAACAATACTCAATGCAAATGAATGAGAAATTAGTTTTCAATTCTCCTAATTCTCATGCAATTTCTATAACATTCATAGCTATCCTCCACTGATAGCCCAAAACAAATATATCTAAACAAATAGATAATTTCAATAAAGATAAACTTTCCAAATTCCAAGATGTGACTGATAATACATATCCAACTCTACCATCCTCATTTATAACAACTCAATGTCACCATTTCAATATCAACTCCATTTATCAAAACAAAGTCAACATTTGAGATTTCTAGGGCGAAAACCCTATTTCCTTATAAAACCATTTTTCAAGGTAAAAACCCTTCATTTCCTTATACCTCAACAACAAACATCCATCCACAATCATTTCCGATAAACCATTTGAAAACCCTTCTTTTGTTTTCGAACCAAAATCGAGATTTGTTCAAAAATTCATTTATTTCACAAAGTGGTTTTTATAAAAACAAATGACTAAGTTAAAACTCATAAAGAAGTGCGGAGAATCCCTATTTCAAGCTTAGAAGATGGAAGAGAAGAACTTAGAAAAACTCAATGTCAACGAAACCTGAGCCACTCGGATCAAAGGAAGCCATTAGAACGATCTATAATCAGTTCCAATGGACCAAGGTGAGAAGGTAACCTCTAAGCGAGTAGATCTGAGGATCTAGGTGAGAAAAGTTGAGTTTTGAGAGAAAAGAGAGAAGTCACGGTTTGAAGAGAGAAGAGAAAGAGAGAGAAAAAAAAGTGAGTGAGAAAAGTGTGTTTAGGGTTTATTTATAGTGGTAGAATAATAGCCTTAAAGTCAAAGGAAAGAATAAGTCAAACCCCCAAAAAGTAAGGCCTAAAATCGAACCAAAAATCTAGAAATAACTCACAGGGGTCGACCCTCAGGACAATGCTGTCGATCCTCAGGAAGAAAAGTTGAGATACTAATGTTTTGCAGCAGACGAGGGTCGACCCTAGGAGATAGTGATGTCGACCCTTTATTTCAAGATGCAACCCAGAACAAATCGGCAAGGGAAGGGTTGACCCTCAGAACCCATGGTGTCAACCCTATATTTCAGAAGCGATTTCCAAGATTAAACCCCCCCCCCCGGGCCTGGTGTCGACTCCAAAGGCTAATAACAGGACAAGTGTTGACACCATCAAGGCTGGTGTTGACCCCAAATTTCAGTAGCCACACTAAGAGCACGGCAAGAAGGTGGTGTTGACACCACCAAGGCTAGTGTCGACCCTCTCATCAAAATCTAACTAAAGAAAAGGGAAGGACAATCATTATATGATAGATTTAATTGTTATGATTACGGATATGTTTACCCAGGTTCCAAAGCAATAAATGGGTCGAGTCTATGCCCAGATTGCTATATGATAGCTTTGATTGTTGTTGGAATTGCATTAGGATTAGGTTAATTGAAACCATCTACTTATACATCTTATATTAAACATTGTTTCATATCCATACATTGAAAAATTATTATTTTGAGAAAAATGGGTGAATACCTTAGTGAATCTGGTTAGGGGGTATGGTTGTGGTATTATTTATGTTGGCCTATGTGTCCTTAGTGAAAGTGTTGAAACTCATGTAGTTAGGTGCCAATCCTTTCGATTAGTCTCGATAAAATGGCTTTGGTAGTGCTTGTATAGCCTACAGTAGACACGTATCTAGAGATTTAAGTGTTGTGTATCCACTATCCTATTTTATGATTTAAAAAGTGTTGTTTTATAAAGTGATTTATAATCATGGCATTGAATTAGTGTTGTGTATCCATTGCCCTATTTTCTGATTTAAAAGTATTGTTTTACGAATTGATTTATAATCATGGCATTGCATTGTTTTGAAAAAGTGTAATGTTTTGGTAAATGGCATCCATATGTATTCCTCATATGACTTTGTTAAGCATCATACAGTGTGTTCAAGTATTCTCTACTAGGCTTTGACTCATCCAATGTGGAAACCAACTTTCAAGTGCTGATGGTATGCCTCTGCCAAGGACTTACCCTTGGAGGATAATGGAGCTTAAGGCTCACTTTGTTTTTCTTTTATTGTGAATATCTTTTGTATAAACCTTGAGTTTTTTACTTGTTTTGGGCTTGACCGACTTTTGTTGTAACCAAGCATCGTTTTGGAAATATGTAGCCATTAGGGCATAAACTTATCTGTAATTTCTTTTGTTTCAAGTTATTTGTACATCTCATATGCTATATATTTAGTATCTAGGATTTATGAATGTATACATGCATATCACATCTTTTGTATTGTTAAAAAGAATCAATGAAAGGTTAATATTTTGTAAGTTTTTGCTTTTCCAATGTATGTTAAGAGGTGGTTAGTTGTTATGATTTTGAGGCGTTACATCATTAGTGGATGATAGCGATGAATTTGATATTTTGAATTAGTAAAAACAAAATGAAACTATGTGGCTTGTACTTTCACAGATGGCCTGTGATATACTAACCATTCTTATTTCTACAATTGCTTCCGAAACAGCTTTTGGTGCAAGCGGGTGGATACTAAGTGATTACCACAACAAGATTTTACCCCAAATGGTTGAGGCACTGATGATATGCAAAGATCATATGCATGCACTTACGAGAAGATAAAATTATAGTGAGAATGACAGAATTCAAAGTGACTTGGATATATCCTTAGGAAATGCGAGTGAATTGTTTGCCTTCTCCGATGATTGTTCAACAATTTTTTTTTTCACTATTTCATTTCATAATGTTTTTATTAGATTATTGAGGTGAAATATAATGTAAATGATTGGTAGGCTAGTAGGTATCAACCTACTTGGGATGTTCTTGACTTCTAGTGATGAAATTTCTCCAGGATCATCAATAATCTATATCTATTTTATTTAATTTTATAAATTTTTGTAATATTTTATTTCATTTTGAAATAAAAAATTATTCATTAAATAAATTTTATCTATTTCATTTAATGATAGTAATATTTCGTTTCATTTTGATATATATAAAATTATTCATTTCAAAAGAAGAAAATTACATAACTTCATACTTTTATAGTCATAACCAAACAAACATAAGTCATACATAATTAAAGACCATCACATGAAATATAACCAACAGTTCATTAATCTTAATTAAAATACTCTAGTACAATTTTTTTTTTGTTTTTTTATCCCTCATAAATAATCTATAGATACACTCTATCTATTGTTTATTTTTCATAAACAAAAAAAAGGCCCGCCAGGCCCGACTCGACCTGAGGCCCTAATTTGATTGGGTTGGACTTGGGCCAGACTTTTCAGCACATGGGCCTGCTCGAAAAATAGCAGGAGCCCACAAGGCCTGAAGGTGGGCCGGACCCAAATTACACCCCTAACCTGTGCATATTTGAGCATTATATCTACTACAGACAATTTCAAATAGAAAAAGAAAATTCTAATTAATCTATACTATATATAAAGTGAACATTTATGTTATAGTCATGAAGTCTTGACTTCTCAATGTGTCAAGTGAATTTCTCAATTAAAAAAAAAAAAAAAAGGTTAGAGAAAAGTGTAAGACTAGAACCCAACACCTTAGGTTTAATAAAGAACACATTTACCACTTAAGTGTACACAAAATGTAGCATCCTGAGTCTAAAACATGACTTGAACCCACGTGTATGGATGTACCGGTACGATTTCAGGCCTTTTGGTGATTGTGATTGGGACCATGTTAATTTCTACTTGGCATCTAGTAGACTTAATGTTAGATGTGAAGAAGTGGTTTGGAAATACTCTTCAGTTCTTGGGAGACGCTAGTGATCCTTAGCTAGTCACCTGAAAAGATACAAACACTCCAGTCGGGGATGCCGGAATTAGCACTTCGACGGACAAGTTAGTTCAGACAATCAGGATAGCTCCTTTACTAAGTTTAGTGAAGTGATTCTTACATACCTTTCTAAATCTGTGGTTCTTGTATTTATACTTGCTTTTTGGGCCTCGGGGCCTGAGCCTACTTTTATCCCATTCACCTTTTATTCATTCGGAGCTACTGACCTCCGTCTATTCAGCTTTACTAACGCATTCGGCATCTTAATTACGCAATATGAAGCCGAATAGTATCTAATTTCCGGGGTACGCGTCTTCCGACTCTTCTAGTTATTCGGCTCCCACAATTGCCCCCCAATCACTTCACCAACGACAGTTGGCTAGAGTGCTTGGTTTTGAATTTTGAAAAGTCAGAGCCAAAATTTGGTAGTTGGCCTTATCGTCATGCGGGTATCTAAGCGCACCCCTTTTGGTTGTCGTGTCGACTTTCCCCCTTCACGCACGTGCTTATTTATTGCGATTTAAAATTTTGACATCCTTTCAAGTATGTATTTCATGACGCTCATCGCTGAATTACCTTTTGGATAGTCACTGCAACTCTGTCTTCCGATATCCCCTTCGTCCTTTGTAAGTTCTCTCCTCCCTTGCTTTGAAGACTCTTTCTGGTTTATTCCTTCCTTGGCATATTCTCATAAACTGTGGGGTATGGCAAAACATTTAAAAGACCTCATCTCGTCAGATCGAATCACTGGCTTTAAACGCCATTTCTCCATTCCTGATGATGTCCGTCTGTCGCTCGTGGCAGACAACACTCTTGATATGGAGAGGGAGGACAAAACCACGATTGTCTTTCCTCTTGTGTCAATTGTAGAGGGTGGAGTCCGTTTCCCCCTTCACCCGTTTCTTAGGGTTGTGCTTTGTTACTGGGGTTTAATCCCTTCCCAACCTAATGTGAATTTCTTTAGAATCATAATGGAAGTTATAGCGCTCAACCGTCGCCTAAGAATTAACCTTGGCATTCCAGCCATCCGGTATTGTTATGCCTTGGCTAAGTCTTCTGGTCGGCACGGGCGTTTCTTCCTTAGGGCCAAGGATATCGACCATCAACTGATTACTATGCTTTCTAGTTCTGGAAAACGAGTTGATGATGTTATGGTCGTTGTCCAGGGTAACTGGGAATTTGGCGAAGGGGAGGATCACGTCGACCCTATTCCTAGACGGAGAGGCGAGCCAGGTGGCTGATTGCCTTCTCGCTTTTATTATCTGTTTGCTTTTGTTGTAAAGCCTCTTCTTTGAAATGTGGTGGCTTGGCTTGTGCAGGGAGCAATTTGAAGAAAGTTCTGTCTTCAACTGACGGCCCCATTCTTTCAGATATCGAAGTCGCGCTCAAATATTTCGGCCATCGAAGTCTTCAGAAACAAGGGAGGTTGGCGCATATTCTGCTTTGTTACGAGCCGACATATACGACCTTCTCGGTGCTGGAAAATATCCTTGTTCCGGAGGGTGAAAATTCTCTTATCGCCCTTATTTTTTCCGACTTCAAAAACTTGAGGCAGGTTGGTTTGGAAGGGTTCGATTCGGAGCGGGATGTTGCTAATGTTATCCAATCAGATCAGTCCGAAACCGAGTCTGACGGGGTATTGAATTCGGCCGATCCCCCATCCACTTCGGGCTGAGGGGATCTTTCACTTGACGGCATTGTTCACGGCTTGGAGGGTATTCTCGCCACAGACCCCGAAGACATGGCCGGGTTAAGCCTGACAAAACTTGCTAGGAAGGCGAATGCGAAAAGGTTGGCCGCGCGGCGAAGAGCGGAGGCCCTTCCGTCTGAAGTACCACCTGCCACCGAATCTCAATTATCCCTGCTTGTTAGCGAATCAAAATCTGTACGTGTTGTTGATGTGGAAACGGCAGAAAATTGGAATGTCGAATCTACTTTGATCGTGTAGGCCGGCCAAGAAGTTGAGGCAGAGAAATGCCTTGCCGAGTTTGAGGTCGGCTCAGAAGAACATGGCGGCAAATGTCCTCGATTAGAGGGATCGGACGTGATCGTTCCTTTTGTCATTCAGCCGATGAGAAGAAACATGCTGGTTTCTTCTGATGCTTCGGCGCTTAAAGATCCAGAAGTCGCATTTAGCTTGGCTACTTCCGTGTCGTTGCCATCTGACAAGGAGGCTTTCCGGGTGGAAACGGATCTGAATGCGACAGCACTAGCCGCCCAATCGGTACTTTTGGTACATTCGAACTTAGCTTCACTTAATCCAAATACTGTTGAAGTTATGGTTTTAAATTCTTGTTTTGCAGACCGTCGGATGGATAGCCGATATGGGCCGTCGCCATCGCGACGCCGTCAAAGAGATTGGTCATTTACGCGAGGAAGTTGAAGGCCAGAAGAGAAGGGCCGATGTCGAGGCTTTGATGGCGAACAAGGAAGCCTCAAGGGCTGACGCCGAGATGGAGAGGGCTCGTAGCGCAGATCAATTGAGAACGGATGCCGAGAAGAAGGCGGATGCGAGCGAAGATACGCTCAAATTGGCCCAGAAGGCGATCTCCAAACTGGAGGCTGAGTTGCCTGAAATGAAGGCGGCGAAGGAAGCAGCCGACTCGGAGTCTTCCAAAGTGTTCGAGGCTGGAAAAAATGCTGGACTCGCCGAGTACGTTGACCAAGTCCCCAAGTTTGAAAATCGGGGATTTAAACATGGCTGGCACAAAGCCCTTGCTGCTGCTAATGCTTCATTGATTATGCCAATACCATATGAGCAAGTGGATGTTGAGCCATTGGAGTCTGATTCTGATGGCTGATCCGGCCGACTAACAGTTTTTAGGATGTCGAATGTATTTTTACAGTTTTTTATTTAGTATTTTTCATCTGTTGCTACAGTCATGAGTAAATCTTTTTGTTTAGTAACTTGAGTATATATGCAAAATTTCATATGTCGTGCTCAACTAGCTAAGGAAAATACTAATGAATGATATTGCTTTCGGTTATGGTTAGATCGGCTGCTTAGCTTAGGTATTTGGCCAACCGGATTAACAAAGTAAATCTGCCCTTGCCTTAGCCAGGGCGTGAGCTTGGAAAGCCAAATAGGCCTAACTCGCGGGCTGGTTGAGGCACAGATTGATCGGCGCTTGCACTTGAAAACATGGCCGACCAGATTAGTAAATCTTCCCTTGGCCAGGGCGCGTGCTTTAGGAGCCGAATGGGCCTAACTCGCGGGCTGGCTAAGGCACAGATTGGTCGGCGCTTGCGCTTGAAAACTCGGTCGATCAGATTAATAAATCTGCCCTTGCCTTGGCCAGGGCGCGAGCTTTGGAAGCCGAATGTGCCTAACTCATGAAATGGTGAGGCCGCAGATTGATCGGCGCTATGCGAAAACTCTACGACCAGACCAGAATCATCTGCCGGCCTTAGCTGCTGAAGCGAGCTTTAGCCGAATGTGCCTAACTCGGTTGGTGAGGCCGCATTGATCGTGGCCGACGCTTGAAAACTCGGTTGATCAGTTAAGAATCGCTTGCCTTGCCGGTATGAGCTTTTGGAAGAATGGGCCCTAATCGGGCGAAATTGGACAATTGTCATCCGACTGTTGACGTTTGGGATTACTGACGTTGCCTCGGGAGAGCTGCAAACATTAAAGGATAAATGGAGTAGGTGCACGCCAGAGGCCCTACTTATTTCCATTCAGGCAACTTGAGAGGGACGAAGATTGCCTAAATCAGACGCCGCAATGGGTCGTAGTAGCACGCCTACGCGTATGGGAAGAAGAACGTCCAAGGATCGGGAAACACAGCAGCCCCTTAGTCATCGAAGCAGATCTCCCCGAAAGGACAGGCAACAACGGGGAAATTCTCCACGCCCGCGACCAGGAATCGAGCCTGATACGACGCCACGACCGTTGAGTTTTGCGGTTTCTGTGAGGAATAAACCAATGACGGAGGCGGATTCTATCATTAAAGACCCAGATGTGGCAGTTGAGTTCGCTCAACAGATATTCCCGCCGGAAGTCCAACAATCGATGGTCGGACATTGAGATTTCGAAGTATTTCGAGACGGCATTCATGGGGCCGTGAAAGGACTATATACTGCTTACGAAGTCGGCATGCATCTGCGGGAAGCGCGACGTGAGAGCGAGAAAAAAGACGAAAGGAATCACAGTCTAGAGATTCGTGCGGAAAAGGTTGAGTGTGAGCTTCAGGAGCTGAAGAATGTGCGAGCGAGCGCGTCAATTGCAGCCGGTCAATCTAAATTGGTTGTTGTGGAGAGAGTATCCCAACGGACCTCGGGTTATGAAAAGGGGTTTCAAGACGGCCTGAAGGCGGGGATAGAGAAGACCAAACAGGACCTTGCCGAGGAGGTCTGTCGATGTGAAAATCGTGGATTCAAGCACGACTGGATCAAGGCCCTTCAAACCGAGGAACCTCTCAAAGCTGTGGACATTGATTCGGCCTCGCCCCTGTATCATCGCCACTACTTTCCTTATCCCGATTTCGAAATTGAGAAGAGCAACGATGAGGGTGCCGAATGAATAGGCTTCGCACCGAATAAATAGAATTTCTTTTATTTTAACGTTTGTGTTTGGTCTTGAAATGTTATGTGCTTAATTAATCGTATTATTTCAACTTACTGGAAAGTTTTGTGTTGCGTGGCATAAATGTTTAGACATGCATTGACCGGCCTGAATTAAGAATGATTCTCAGTGAATATTTATTCGGCCAATCAAGTGGTCCGAATACATCTCTCAGAAAGGCCAATCGTGATATTTCACGAATGGCGCTCCGAATCCGGAGTCTTAATCGGCCTTAATATGCTCAGTCGGCCCTAAGGTGTCATGCACCAAAAAGGGGGCTTCGAATCCGGAGGCTTTATTTTGGCCAATCGTGATATCCACGAAGGGTGCTCCGAATCCGGAGTCTCAATCAGCCTTAAGGTGTCGTGCACCAAAAGGGGCTTCGAATCTGGAGGCTTTATTTTGACCAATCGTGATATCCACAAAGGGCACTCCGAATCCAGAGTCTTAATCAACCTTAAGGTGTCGTGCACCAAAAGGGGGCTCCGAATCCGAAGGCTTTATTTTGGCCGACCATGATATCCACGAAGGGCGCTCCGAATCCGGAGTCTTAATCAGCCTTAAGGTGTCGTGCACCAAAGGGGGCTCTGAATCCGGAGGCTTTATTTTGGCCAATCGTGATATCCACGAAGGGCGCTATGAATCCGGAGTCTTAATCAGCCTTAAGGTGTCGTGCACCAAAAGGGGCTCCGAATCCGGAGGCTTTATTTTGGCCAATCGTGATATCCACGAAGGGCGCTTCGAATCCGGAGTCTTTATTTGAAATTGGAAGCCTTAATCGGCCCTTATTAATCATGGCTTGGAAGCGAGCTTGAGAAAATGAGAAACTTTGTATTGCAAAGGTGGAACACGTACAAGTATCAAGCCCACAAGTCGGGTCAATGATAGAATTTACGTAAATGTGTTGAATTCAAAGGCCGTGGTAGGCTTCTTCCTGACATGTCTGAGAGCCGATATGCCCCTGTTCCTGCGATGGATTCAATTTGATAGGGGCCGTCCCAGTTTGGACCCAGTTTTCTATCGGCCGGTCTCCGGTCAGCTGGAAGTACCTTCTTTAGGACAAGCTCTCCTGGCGTGTATCGGTAAGAATTGAACTTCGTGATTATCGACTTGGCAAGTCTTCACGATAGTGCCATGGCTACCAGGGCATGGTCTCTTCATTCTTCGATTAGAATCAGATCTAGGGCAAGCATCATGTTGTTTTGGCCCATGTCAAAAGCTTGCGATTTCAGAGTTGGAAGGCCGATTTCCAGGGGTAAGATTGCCTGGGTTCCAAAGCATAAAGCAAACGGCATTTCTCCAGTGGATCTCCTCGGCGTAGTACGATGAGCCCACAATACACTCGGCAATTCTTCGACCCATTTGCCTTTAGCTTTTTCCAGCCTCTTTTTGATGCCGTCCAAGATGGATTTGTTAGAGGCTTCGGCTTGACCATTGCTTTGGGGGTAAGCCGGTGTCGAGAAGTAAGGCCGAATGCCATATTTGCTACATAACTCTCGGTATACGCCATAATCAAACTGGGTGCCATTGTCTGAGATGAGAGCTTTCGGAATACCGAATCGTGTTATGAAGTTTCTCTATACAAAGCGTTTAATGTCGGCATCTCGTATATGTGTTAGAGCTTCTGCTTCAACCCATTTTGTGAAGTAGTATGTCGCGACGATTAGGAATCGCTTGTTCCCTGGGGCCCTGGGCAATGGTCCTATGATATCAATTCCCCACTGAGCAAATGGCCAGGGGCTGGTGATAGAGTTCAACTCTTCGGCAGACAGATGGGCTAATGGAGAGAACTTTTGGCACTGTTCGCGTTTTTTTACATAACTCTCCGCGTCAGCTCTCATTGTCGGCCAATAATATCCCTGTGTTATAGCTCGATGGGCCAGGGAGCATCCGCCAAAATGGGCACCGCAACTGCCCTCATGTATCTCTGTTAGAAGCTCCTCCACTTTGTCGAGGTGCACGCATTCCAAATATGGACCAGAGAGGGACTTTTTGTAAAGCCCTCCTTGCGGATCCAGATAGTATTGCAGGGCTTTATTTCGCAGCTTGTGTGCTTCTTTTTTGTCCTCTGGGAGTTGTTCAGAAGAGAGGAATGCATCAATGGGGGTCCATCCAGCTTGGTGCGGATTCTATAACATTGACATGGATTTCCTCCGAAGGGCCAATACTCGGCTCTGGGACGAAACGTACTTCGATGGTCCATTTGATCTCAGAGTTGATGGCAGAGGCTAGGCACGCCAAGGCATCCGCGTGTGTGTTCTGGTCGCGTGTTATTTGGTTCAGTTCGTGATGGTCAAATTTTGCCAGTAAGGAATTGGCCATTTTCATGTAGGCCGCCATGCGGTTGTTTCTTGCCGCGTACTCCCCCTGTAGCTGATTGATTACCAACTTTGAATCACAAAACACAAGCAGACGCCGCGTGTCGAGAAGGTGCGCATTCCGCAGACCGGCTAGAAGGGCTTCGTATTCGGCTTCGTTATTTGATGCTTCGAAGCCAAACTTGACGGCCCGCTCAATTACTGCGCCGTCTGGAGACATGATTACAACTCCGGTGCCACTGCCCCTTTGGTTAGATAATCCATCACAGTATAATTGCCAGATATCCCCGACTTAAATTCTCCAGTTCGGCTTCAGTAGAACTTCAACCTTTGGTCGAACTTCATCAGGTTTGAGGTTGGTAAGCTCGCCGATGAATTCGGCAACAAAGTCGGCCAACACCAACCCCTTAATTGCAGTTTTAGGTAAAAACCGAATGTCATATTGGCCGAGTTCAAGAGCCCATTTTGAAACACGTCCCGATGCTTCTGCACTCCGTAATACTGATCGGAGGGGATAATCTGTTAGCACCCCAATGCTATGTCCCTGGAAGTAATGCATCAGTTTTCTTGCTGCCATGACTAGGGCTAAGATGAGTTTTTCCAGCGAAAGGTAGCGCGTTTCGGCGTCAACCATTGCCTTGCTCACATAATACACTGGTTGTCGCTCCCCCTCCTTCTCTTTTAATAGTACGACGCTGACGGCCCTATCGGAAACTGCCAGATATAGGATGAGCGGGTCACCAATGGTGTTGTCAAGAAGTCTTGGCGAAGGTAGGTCTTGAGTCCGTTGAAGGTTGATTCGCATTCGGCGGACCATTCAAAAGCCTTACCCTGCCGTAGTGTCTGAAAGAATTGTCGGCAGCGATCTGTAGACCGGCTGATGAACCTGTTAAGTGCAGCGGCCATCCCCATCAACTTTTGGACTTCTTTTACTGAACGGGGGAAGCCAAGTTCCAAGATTACTGTGACTTGCCTCGGGTTGGCTTCGATTGCTCAGTGATTGACGATATAACCCAGGAATTTGCCAGAGCCGATTCCGAACGCACACTTGGAAGCGTTTAGTTTCATTCTGTATTTGTGTACGATGCTGAATGTCTTTTCTAGATCGACTATATGATTATGTTCTTCTTTGGACTTGACCACCATATCGTCGATGTATACTTCCATAGTATGGCTGAGTTGCTCTTTGAACATGGCAGTGACCAATCTTTGGTAGGTTGCCCATACATTCTTTAGCCTAAAGGGCATAACTTTGTAGCAATAGGTTCCTCTTGGGGTGAGGAAGGCAGTTTTGTCCTGGTCATCTGGATGCATGGCGATTTGATGGTAGCCTCTGTAAGCATCGAGGAAGCTCATGCGTTGATGACGTGCTGTCGCATCGACGAGCTGGTCGATTCTAGGTAGAGGAAAACAGTCTTTGGGGCAAGCTTTGTTCAGATCCGTGAAGTCGACGCACACTTGCCAAGTCCCATTTTTCTTCTACACCACCATTGTATTGGAGAGCCACGTAGGGTAAGTGACTTCTCTAATTGCCCCGACATCAAGCAATCTATCTACCTCCTCAACAACGGTGGCAGTGTGCTCCGTGGCTGACAATTGGCCTTTCTGAATGATCGGCTTACAATTCAGATCGACATTCAGATGGTGTTGTGAAACGGAGTCTATTCCCGGCATTTCGTACGGAGTCCACCCAAAGACGTCAAGGTTGTTGAGCAAGAAAAAGGTCAGCTGCTGCCTGTCGGCCTGATTCAGAGAGGCGCTGATCATGAAGAACTTTTCTGGGCTTCCATCAATGTCAACTCGGTCTAAATCTTCCGTGTCCTTCTCATTTGGATACCGCCCAACGTCATCCAGGATCTCTCGATTCGGCACCTCAATGGAGTTTACTTGCAGTTCCTTTGGCATTCTGGCGGCAAGGAGATAACATACTTGTGCTGATTTTTGGGATCCGCGGATTTGCTCAATGCCGTGTTCTGTTGGGAAACGTAGCAGTTGATGATAAGTGCTTGGGACGGCCTGCAATGTATACAACCATGATCACCCCATGATGAGATTGTACGGTGAAGGCAGGCTGACGACCAAGAATTCCACATCCACCATTCTGGAGCCTACTCGAACGGGTAAGCTGATCTTTCCCAAGGGGTACTCTGGAGTGGCATTGAAGCTGAATACTGGATAAGGGACTGGAGTCAGGTCTGACTCATTGAATCCGAGTTTGGTGAAGGTTTTATAATACATAACCTTCGAGCAACTGCCCTGGTCAATAAGAACGCGTTCGACGGTGAACCAGTTTATGCACAGCTTAACAACCAACGGATCGATGTGAGGGAGTGTTACACCGATCAAATCAGAATCATCAAAGGTGATACTTGGCATTCCTCGGGGCCGCTTTGCTGGCATGAGTTGCTGTTGGGGGCTTGGATGTGATTAGATTGCATGCACGGCCGGGGCTGCTGGTAGGCTGTTTATTATGTGGACGGTGTCAAGCGAAAATGCATCCTGCGGAGGGGCAGGTGGTTCAACCACACTCTTTCGGACGCATTGGTGGAGATGTTCGTCCTTTGCTAACTCCTCAAGATGATCTGTTGAGGCATAGCGGCCGTCAGTTTCTTGCTGTCGGGCCAGAGATCGTTGGTCATCTGCCCATGAGGGTCGCTCAGAAGCCCGGCGCACCGTTTGTTTGGATGTTGCTATTTTCGAGGCCAGATCGCGACAAAGGCGTTCGTTCTCAGAGATGATGTTGTCCAACCTCTGTTTGGTTTGCCTAGCTTGTGCCATGGTCGCTTGTATTGTCTCTTGTGTTGGGTTTGAAGATGAGCGGAGGTCCGAGGAAAATCTTGCTGTGATGGTTTTTGGTCCAAACGAGTTTGCTGAAATGATGTCACCTCTCTATGTGTTCTTGTCAGTGGCTATCGGAGGATCTTCAGTCACGCCTGCCATGGATGTATTTGAGTATTCCCACAAACGGCGCCAGTTGTGGAGAAGTGGTTTGGAAATACTCTTTAGATCCTGGGAGATGCTAGTGATCCTCAGCTAGTCACCTGAAAAGATACAAACACTCCGGTCGGGGATGCCGGAATTAGCACTTCGACGGACAAGTTAGTTCAGACACTCAGGATAGCTCCTTTACTAAGTTTAGTGAAGTGATTCTTACATACCTTTCTAAATTTGTGGTTCTTGTATTTATACTTGCTTTTTGGGCCTCGGGGCCTGAGCCTACTTTTATCCCATTCACCTTTTATTCATTCGGAGCTACTGACCTCCATCTATTCGGCTTTACTAACACATTCAGTGTCCTAATTACGCAATATGAAGCCGAATAGTATCTAATTTCTGTGGTACGCGTCTTCCGACTCTTCTACTTATTCGGCTCCCACATTAGAGTTTCAGGTATAAGAACGAGAAATTGGAGCATAGAAGCAATGATGCTAGTGGGACCACGAGATGCCATGATGCCATGCTCAAAATATAAGTTTTCTTTCTCAAAATTCATGTTATGTACTTTTCAAAAAATCATAAGGCAAACCAAATGTTTTATTTCAACAAAACACGAGGCGGTAAATAAAACTCTGGTAATCACTAGTTACGTTTCTACTAGTAGTCTCGTGGTGCACTATCGAAATACACTTTACTGACTCTTAACATGAAGGAAATTGGAACTTATTACGTACATGTTTTAGGAATTTCACCATGGACCTAAAGCTAACTTAATTTTCAACAAACTACACATCCTAATTGGATTCACCAAGATATTTACCCCATTTCTCAACACATTTCAATCTCTTTCGATAAATCAATTAAAATGCATTTCTCAAATGCTATACGAAATTGAACACATGAAAACATGATGTGTTCAGTGATATGCATACCTTTATAAATGTTTCAATTTCCCTAATTCGCACGCAATATCTACAACACGTCAATGCAATCTTGTACTGATTGCCAAAATAGTTATCTCTATCTCTATATTAAAAATAGACAATACATAAAGCATTTCCCAACAATTTCCAAGATAGAACTCATTTCCAAAACTTCATCATTTCCAATATATACTCAAAGTTCACAATTCTTCAAGAATTCTATGAATTTCATCATCACAATCTATAGAGCATATTCAATATTTTCCCAACAATTTCCAAAATAGAATATTCACTTCCAAAACTTCATCATTTCCAATATATACTCAAAGTTCACAATTCTTTACGAATTGCATAAATTTCATCATCAAAATCTCATTCTTTAATTTCACCATTTCTAGGGTTTGAAAAAAAAATTGGGAATTTCTTTATTAAAGTATCATTTTATCAAATCCATTGGCCATGGAACATAATTGGTAAAACAATTTTGAAAGTTTGATGATCGCATGAGAATTTTCCCACTTTTATGCATTATAATCAATATAATCAAAGCCCTAACTTCTCAAATGTATTTAGCTATCAAAATAACACATAATAAAGCTAAAATACATACATAACGTTAAGAAAACCTACCTCAAGGATTAAGAGAGAAAGAAAGAAAATTCCCAAATTTCAGATTTGTCAAAAATTCGATTGCTCCGGTCAAAATATAGCCCTCGATAGGCTTGTCGTTTTGATCTCAAGAACTAGAGTCTAAATCTCTATAGATTTTTTAGATTGAGAGATTTGTGTGAGTTAGTATAGGTTTTAGAGAGAAATGAGAGAGAATAAGAGTATTGAGAGAGAGAGAGAGAGAGAGAGAGAGAGAGAGAGAGAGAGAATGAAGGAAAATGGGTAAAAGTTCAGCTGATCATGTGTTTGGTCATGAAAAACGAGGCAAACACATGTTTGGATGCACATACGGAGCCTGAATCGCACGTGCGATGGCCCCTTTTTGCAGTACAGTGCCCTATGGCCTCATGTGTAGTTTACTACAGTGCCAACCCAGTTCCCTTTCTCATCTACTGTACATACGAAGACCCATACTCAAAATCCAATCCCCCACTATACCAAACCTGTATATGCGGGCCCTCTTGGCCACATGTGTAAGAAGGCTTGGGTGGTCAAAATCTTTTCCCAAGGCGTTTCTATACGTCTTTATTTCATTCTTATGCTCAAAACTCAAAAATTTTAACTCAAAAAAATGTCAAGAAGGTTAAACAAGTTTAAATTCGCAAACACTGACACGTTACATGTAGGGGTGTAAATCTGGCCTGGCTGGGCCTGGCCCGGTGGGGCGCGGCCCACTCAGTTTCAGGCCCGGCCCGGCCTATGTTGGGTTTTGCAGGCTCCTGCCAAAATTTGGGTCGGGCCACTGGCCAAAAAATTAAGCCCAGGCCTAGGCTCAAGCCTAGGGGTATTCGGGTCTTGGGTGGGCCAGTGGGCTAGGCCTTGGGCTTGGCCTCGGGCTTAGGCGGGCCTAACCATTTGTTTTTATTTTTTTAAATTTATTTTACCAAAATTTTATTATTTTTCATTAAAAAATACACTGGGCCTTGGGTGGGCTGGGCTTCGGGCCAGGCCCTAAGTGGGCCTTAAGCGGGCCGATAGGCTAGGCCGAGCTTCAAAATAATGGCCCAGGCCCTAGTCCAGTGGCTTGGGCCACGGGCGGGCTTCGAGCCGCCCACGGGCTACGGGCCATTTTTCTACCCCTAGTCACATGACACTCAAGGCTCCGAAAGTAAACCGAATAGACTGAAAGGGCACAAACAAATTAGGTCATCAACCCGAGACATCACATTATCCCCTTATCTTTTAAAAATAGCCAAATGCCCTCTATGTGGTTTTGAACTAAAATGCAACCGTTAACACCGTTAACTATATATGTGAAATGATTACAAACCCTCAAATCTTATATATATTATTTTCTTTTCCTCTCATTTCTCATACACATAATTTTTAATGTCTAGTATTAATTCAATTAAATCACAATTAATTATAAATTCTTATTCTTAAATTTTTATTCTAATTTTTATTTAATTTCATTATATTTTATATCACAATTAATCCTAAATATTTAACTATGTATTGTAATTACTAAATTAGATTAATATGTTAATTATAATAAATTAAATTAAAATTAAGAATTGATCTAAAATGTATTAAATTAAAATTACATTAACATGTTAGAAACTATAATAAATAATTAAGAATTTAGGGTAAAATTGTCCTTTTGTTGTATCGATTTCATTCTAACTTTTCATAAAACAAAATTCACTATAAAAAATAGCGTGTGTAATATACCTTTCATTAATTTGAATGGAAAAGTTAACGGTAACACTTTAATCTAAAATCACATGGGGCTTTCTGCTTATATTTGAATCATAGGGAATAGAGTGCTCTAGCTCCAAACTATGAAGGGTAAAATGAATTTCATCTTTCTCAAAGTAATAACAAAAGATTTAAAGAAAAAAAAAATTTATTTTTTATTTTTTTCACTGTAGCAAGTTAAAACAATGACTTTCACACTTTCATAATTAAAGTTGTTCTTACAATAAATAATAATAAAAAAAGAATGAAAAGAAAAGAAAAAATATATGTAATTACTTTTTGCTTCTTTTACCTTTAAATCTAATCTTGAGAGAACTTGAAGGGATCATGAAACTAACCACAAGTCCCGTTTTAATGATCAAAATCTTTTATGCGATTCTCCATGTATATCATTTATGAAAAAAAATAAGTTGATCCAATGATTGTAACTTTTTTTGTTTTATTGTATTTATCTCTTAAAATATAGATGGTCTACTTTAAAAGACATACTTGTTATCCATTTTTAAAAAAAACAAATACAGTAAAAAGAAAATGTTGCGATTATCAGTCGACATAAATTTTTTTCATGATTAATATACTCAGTTAGGTGGTGTTTGATAAAGCTAAAAACTGAAAACTAAAAATTAAGTATTGAAAGTTGAATGCTGAATTTTTTAAACTGAAAAGCTATTTGATAAAAGTGCTAAGCTAAAAATAAGTTGTTTGATATGTATAAGAGCAAATTTATTATTTATTATTTTTAAATTGTATATTTCAATATTTATATTGTGATGGTTGTAGTAGTTGTAGTGGTAATGGAAGTGGTGGTAGCGGTAGCGGCAGTGATGGTAGTGGTAGTAAAATGATGATGGTGCTTACGGTAACAATGACAATGGTAATAAAGGTGGCAGTGGCGGTGGCGGTGGGGGCATGATGGAGGTGGTGGTGGTGGTAGTACTTGTGGCAATGGTGTAGCATGGTAGTAGTGGTAGCGGTAGTGATGGTGGTAGTAGTAGCAATGGTAGAGGTGGTAGTGGTGATGGTGGTGATGAGGGTGGTAGTAGTGGTGGTAGTGCCAGCGGCAATGGCAATGGCGATGGTGATGGCGATGGCATAGTGGTGGTGGTGGTAGCAATACTGATGATGGTGGTGGCGGTAGTGAGTTTATGATATTGTATATTGATACTTATATTTAATATTTATAAATTTAGTCAAAATTAACTAAATTTCATATGACTTAAATTTTTCTTAATTTTTGACTTACATTTTAAGAGACACTTAAAATTTTGAGTGATATCAATTATGATTATCAAACGGATTTAATTAATTATTACTTAATATATTTAATTTTAAATACTGAATGATGTTATCAAACATATTTACAAAATGACCGATTTAATTTGTTTAAGTTGTACATGTGATCCATTTCATAAACTCAAATTCTTCCATATTTTAGCATGAGAGAAATCAAAGCTTATTTTGATTGTTGATATTTTATGAAATCACTTGTCCTGTCTTATAGTGTAAAAAACAACGAGTAATAAATAAATTATATAAAAACCAAACTATTGTTGTAAAATATTTGGATAATCACTAAAAGAGATATAATTGGAATTCTAACAAGTTTTGGATCAAAGTGGAAATAAGGGAAAGTTTTACCATGTGGGAAGTGTGGTATGTCATGTGGTAAACCATATGGTGTGATGAATAGTGGTGTATAGTGAAAGTTTTATTACCTATAAATAGGTGAATTTTCATGGTAATGATGATATAGAAAAAAAGTTCTTTATTTTCTCTTTCAGTGTGACCCTTTTCTCTTTATTTTCTTTAGTTGTATAACACGTTATTAGCACGAGATTCTAACTAGTTGAGAAGACAAAGCTACTGGGTGGTTGTAGTAAGTATAAATAAATTCTAAAGCTAATTTTATATTTCCTCAATATATTTACATGATACTAAATATATTGTTTTTGTTAAATTTACTAATCATGTCAAATCTTTCAAAATTAGAATTCTCAGCTCTTAACATTTCTGAAAATAAATTATTTATCTTGGATTCTTGATGTTGAGATCCACCTTGAGGTAATGAATCTTGGAGACACTATAAAACATGAAAATGAAACATCCCTGCAAGATCACGCAAAGTTAATAATATTTATTCGCTATTATCTCTAAGAAGAATAAAAAAAATGAGTACCTCATGGTAAAGATCCACTAATTTTGTGGAATAATTTGAAGGAAAGATATATGCACCAGAAGACCGTAATCCTCCCAAGAGCTCCTTATGATTGGTTGCACCAGAGATTGCAGGATTATAAATCAGTTAGTGAGTACAATTCTGCTTTATTTAAAATAATCTCCTGATTAAAATTATATGGAGAAAAACTACTGAAGAAGATATGCTTGAAAAAACATTCTCCACATTTCATGCTGATAATGTGCTCGAGCAGCAACAATATAGAGAGTGTCGTTTTTCAAAGTATTATGAATTGATTTTATGCCTTCTTGTGGCTAAACAAACTAATCAATTGTTATTGAAAAATCATCTATCCCGTCCAACCGATTCTGCTCCATTCCCTAAAGTGAATGAGGTTGCATTTCATGGTTGTGGACGAGGAAAAGGTCATGATTTTGGACGTGGTCGGGGTAGAAATAATTACCAAATTCGTGAGGGATATGTTCAGAAAAATAACATGCCATTCCACCAGAAGTAGAATAATTCTTGAACATCACAAGAAAAGGGAAAATGTTTACAGAATAAACCTCCTAAGAATAATGAAAATGCTTGTTATAGACGTGACATAATAGGGCATTGGTCATGTACCTATCATATGCCCAAACATTTAGCGGATATCAAAGCCTTGATAAAAGAAAAAAGAAAAGAAATTATGATGCATTTCATAGATCATGATGAACCCACTGATATTAATCGTCTTGATGTTTTTGATTTCTTTGAAGATTCTAAAGGACAAATTGACCATTTAATTGGTGGTGGAAATGTTCACTCTGATTAACTTAATTTTCTAGATATCATATTTTTGGGTTATGCTTTGTATTGTCCTATTTTACAATTTTGAAATTTGTATTTTCATATTTTGGAGTGCTCATTTTCTTGTTTTAGTTAGGCCTTCAGAATTTGTATTTTTGGGTTTGACAATTTTGTATTTTTCCTGTTTTGAGAATAATGAATTTCAGTTTTTTTTTTTTATAGGCAAGGCTTTCATTGATGCATTGACTAACTCCAAAATGATTGGTGATGATATTTATCTAGTGGACAGTGCAACCACACATACAATCTTACGTGATGCAAAATATTTTATACAATTAGTCATGGAAAAAGCTAATGTCAATACAATTTCAAGTTTTGCAAACCTAATTGAGGGCTTTGGAAGAGCTAATATTATGTTGCTAAATGGAACAAAAATTTATATTGATGAAGTTTTGTATTCTACCAGATCCAGATGAAATATGTTAAGTTTCAAAGATATACGTCGTAATGGTTATCATATTGAAACTATAAATAAAGGTCAGGAAGAGTATTTATTGATCACTTCAAATAATTCTAGCCAGAAGCTAGTATTAGAAAAACTTCCTGCATTTTTATCTGGATTATATTATACGACAATAAAAATGATTGAGTCACATATTATCATGTACCAGAAGTGCTCTAACCCAAAAACGTTATGTTGGGGCATAACTGTCTCGGGCATCCGAGATCTAAAATGATGCGTCAAATAATTAAAAATTCACACGGACATCCATAAAAGAACTAGAAGGGTCTTTTACCAAGTGATTATCAATGTTATTCCTATTCACAAGGAAAATTAATTATAAAACCATCATCCACAAAAGTAATTCTTGAATCTCTATCCATTTTGCAAAGAATTCAAGGGGATATATATGGACCCATACACCCTTCTTGTGGACCATTTCGTTATTTTATGGTTTTAATAAATGCGTTAACCATATGGTCACAAGTTTGTTGATTTTTGACCACATAACGAAATGGAGAACTCAGCTAGAGAGCACCGATAGAATAGATTAAGCCCAACAACCTGTAACAAGATGATGAGAATTCTGCGGTAGTTCATTCACCTGGGGGTACTTCGACGATCAAGTCAGTAAAACTTTATCTCTCACAGATAACAAATAGTACTTAAACTCACAATAAAGAACTTACCTCAGACCCACAAGGGTGCCTCACTTTTATAACCAACAGTGACCTAATCACCTAAAAGCCTCACTTCATTGGACTTAGGCTCATTGCTCATCCTGGACTCTCGGCTAGATGAGGATAAACTCTTCATGAGCCTAATCCTTATCCAGACTAAGATCCTCCCCTATTCTAGGACTCTTGTCCCTTATCCAGATACCTCGGCACTCCGACATTACTGCAGAACATTTTGGCAATGCCGTGATCACCTCAGCAAAATGACTCATTCACTTGGCACCTTAGCTAACATCCCAGGCCTTCTTGGCCATGTGGCATCACTCGCAAAATACTTCCCTATAATTGTCCCCTAGGTTTCATTACCTCAGCAAACTGAGGTGATGGAACTTATATCATTCGATTATACAATCATATCAACCCAAAACGCAAATACTAATCTAGTCGAGATTAGGACTCATCGACTTCAAGTAACCAGGACTTAGTTACCCACTTTATCAAGAATTAAGAACCAAGTGCTCTAAGCATTCCATCCAAGATCGCTCCTCTAACCGAGGTTATTGCCTCATTACTTTAATAATTACAAAGGTTTCAATTGTGCATGAGCTATCACGTAGAGTCAATTCAACCGTTTTTCCACGTGTCTCATTCTTATTGACTTGTACTTGACACGCGCTATCAAATCACGTCATTTCTGCCCACACCACATGGCAGGCACGTTTTCATCCAAGGCACCTCATTATGTTTTGCCTCCTTTTTCGCGTTTTTGACAAAACTCCTTCTCTCTCTCTCTCTCTCTCTCTCTCTCTCTCTCTCTCTCTCTCTTCATCTCCTCACTTCTGTAAATTCAATTTCTCTTTTTTCTTGAATTTTCTCTCTGTAAACTTTCTTTTTCAAACCACCATTTTTAAGCTCTTTCAAGCTCTACAACTGCTCCATCCATAATTACTGGCAAACTTTTCATCGTCTAATTCTGATCATTCACGTCATCTAATTTCGACGATCTTTCTCCCAGCATCCGTTTCCTTTTTTAGACCATAAGTCTTCGATTTCATCTTTTTAATTCTTGTTCTGAACTGTTCCTGAATATGACATTGTTGTGAACTGTTTGTACATTCCCCACTATTCCTTTCGTAAAATTCCTCATTTATTTCATGTGTTGATTTCTCCTTTTCATGCTCTGAATCATGTCTTATTAGGTCACGCACACCACTGCACTGATCACATTTTTGTTCTTGAATATCTGGCACTGTTCTTGCCATATTTGTGTTTCCCTCTATATTTTTGCTTCGTTTGGTTTTTGAATCTTGTTTGCCTCTGTTTTCTTTGTTTATCTTCTAGATTCTGGGCCTTCGTGCCGAATGACGATCTTCATCTCTTCCCATTGCATCGAGGAGTTTTCTCATTGTTTCTATAGCTCTTCCCCAGCTATCGAAGAATTTCTGCCAGGAATATATCCCAAGCCATGATCTCATCCAGCTTCTAGGTCTGCTAGTTAAAAAGTGCATGGCTTCTATTCTACTGAACTACGTGCCGACGTACCAATCTTCACTCTCTGACATTCCTAGAAGAAGCCAGACTCCTCTATCTACCTCAACTCCAATAGTTGCCTCTTCTCTACTTGCTGTCTCTTCTCCGAGGCCAAACCAGGTGTCCAGTTCAAATTCCATTGAGCAACTTTCATCTTCTGCTACTGCCCAACTCATTCCACCCTTCCAACGCCGATGTCAACATTGTGTTTCAAAAGCTCCTACCAGTCAAACCCGAAGTCACAAACGCCGAGGTTCAAACTCGTCAGCTTACAATTCAATGAATTCTCTAATCGCCCTGCCCGTAATCAATTTCGGTACCAAAGTTACCATCGCTACGACAACCGAAGAAATGGGTCAGAAACCCGCTGTTGCTGAGGACCTTCTTGCCGACATTCCTAGAGTTTTGACGTTCCAGTCCTCTTCATCTCAATCCCATAAAAACCCCAAACAGAAAAGGATAAAAAAGACCAAGGCAAAAGCTACTATCACTAAGATCCCTTTTGACTTTGAGAAGGATTCAGAAGACTCAGTCCCAATATCCAAATTGGCCGAGGCCGAGAAGAGGCCAGCTAAGGTTACATCATCCGACGCCCCACTACAGAAGAAGCTGAGGTTTGACTGCCTAGATTATGGGACCAGTTTCCCCCATGATCAGACTTAGGCCCCTGACATCAATGTCGGAGACTGACCTATGAAGGCTGGCTGGTGATGCGATTGATAGCATGGAGGTTGGCGCCGCTCTCTCTACTGTCGTTCTACTTCCAGCCGATATGAACCGCATGGCTAAACTAAACGGGAATGAGAATTTTTCCTTAATGATGCAGCACTCTATTTTAGTAAGTCTATAATGCTAATGACTTTCATTCTAGTTGTTTACACTTTAGCATAACTTTCGAACTTGTCTCCTTTTTTGCATGCCATTCAGCACGCGCACTTCCACGCGGTCAAGGCTGAGTTGGTGAAGAATGATCTTATAAAAAAGACTCAAGAAGCTACGAAATACCTTTCTTCACTAAACAAGGCCGAGGCTCGTATTCACAATTTGATGGACAAGACCAAGGTCGCTCAGACCGTCAAAACCCAGGTCGAGGAGAGAGTTAGGTGTCACGACCCAAACCCGGCCCTATGGGTTTAGCACCGTAACTGGCCAGTAATCCGAGATTACCAAAGGCCTGCCAATCAGTAATACAGTAAATACAGAGTTCAGGGCCTGGCGGAAGCCAATACAGTAAAAACTAGTGTCCATAGAGCTGTGTTAATCTGTATGCCAAAAACATTTTTCATACATTTATGCATTCATTACCAGTACAGTATACACAATCATTACAGACATTCAGTACGGGGACTCAATCCCTCGATAACAGTACAGTATAACAGTAAACGGTCTATACAAAACAATACAAAACAGTAAGGAGACCTATGGGGACACAAAAACACCCCAAGCCATGGCATGGCGTCTCGGAACCTCACAGTGAGGCACAAAGGCTGGCTGACAAAACTGGGGACCAATCCCACGCTCCTAGCTCGGCCGGTGGCTGAGCACCTACATATATATACATAAACAGTGAGCTAAAGCCCAGTGAATAACATACAGTGTAAAGAGGTTATGAATGAATGTCCTTACAGTAATGAAATCAATTCATTATACAGTATTTCAATCTTTCAGTATTTCAGTCAATCAGTATTTCAATCAATCAGTCATATGTGGTACATCCATTAGCCTATAAACAGTAGGTCCAAAAGGACCGGGCCTTAACAGACCCAACAATAATGATGGCCATCAATCAGTATGGTTCCACAAGGAAACCGACAGAGCTCTGTAACAGTCAATAACAGTGGGTGCTAAGGATGCCACAATACAGTTCGAAATACAGGACATACATTCATTCAATAAACAATATCAATTCAATAAACAGTTCAGTTCAGTAATCAAAATATAACCATTTTGAACATATCTTTACACAATCTGTTACTCACAGTGATTGGGCTATCAGTAGCTAGAGCGCGTCCCCGAGAGTCAACCCTAAACAGTCAATCAAATAGAACACACACTAAGTTTACAGTTGGAAAGGATGATAATTAAATCCCTAAATTCCTCGGTGTGGTTCTATGTCTACATCCTCCTTAAGATGCTTTAAACTAGGCCTAAGAATGCCTAGGATGCGATGAGGATGCAAAAATGCACTAAGGAAGCAATTTCATAATTTTCAGTGAACAGGGCCTCCGCCGGCCTTGAGTTTCGCTTCGGCGGACAAGCACACAAAGGCCCACGCTCGAGCGTACATTCCGACGCTCGAGCGGACTGATGAAAGGTGCAAAAATGCTGGATGTGCGATTTTCCGCCGGCGTTAAAACCCGCCGGCGATGTAAAATAATGCAAGAAAATACTGGGAGCATGCATTCCCGCCGAAGCGACTACCTCGCCGGAGCGGACGTCCAAAATCTGGAAAATCCAGATTCAACCTCAGAGTTTCAAACCAAGTTTTGATGCTCCAAATTTGATCCTCTTGGGCCCATTTTCTGGAAAACTCTTTCAAACACATAGAATAACAAGTTTTAAAACTCAATTTAAGAAATCAAGGCCCAAGGGTGTTTCAACTAAACTCAATTTCAAACCATTTTCAAGAACACTTTCAAAACATGACATGCATGATCTTTAAACCAATTTTAAGCTTCCAATCATGCTCCAATGAGCTCAATAGTTGGCAAATGAGATGAAATCATGGACTAGAATATAAACATGGACATGCATGTGACAATTCTCCAAGAATTCAACTCAAACTCATCAATACATACATGCATGCATGAATTTGACTTCAATCCAACATATATGAACAATTCCATAGCTTAGCTCTACAATGATGTGTGAACATGCAAGAATGAGGTTTAAACTCAACAAGGAGAGGATGAATTCACTCACCTAAGTCTCAATTACAAGTCTAGGGGCTCAATCTAGCAATCCATGCCTCAAATCTTCAAGTTCTTCTAGCAATTTTAACAATTTGAGCTTAATTCTCCAAGATGAACTCTCTCTCTCTCTATGCTCTCTTGTTTGGGTCGGTTAGGGGAAAGAATTGGCTGATCAAAATGTGACTCCTTAGTGTATAAGGTTCAATGAACAAATGGTCCACTCAAGGGCATTATAGTAAATAAGCCTAAGTTCTCAATTAGCTCAATCCAATCTACTTTAATCATTCCTAATCAATTTTCAGATAAGAATATCATTAAATCAGAAATATTCTACTGATCCTAAAACATCAAGCGGTTTCTAAATCGGCCGCCGATAAGGCCTTCAATTAGCAATTTGAACATAAAATGCAAACAGATAATCATACACTCAAACAGATGCAACACGCAATTCAATAGACAAACTCATTCAGTTTCAGTTTCAGTTTCATTCAGTTTGTTCAGTAGTTCATCCAGTTTACTTATCAGTCATTAGCAGTTCAGTTTAATGGTAATCAGTCTATAATTCAGTGGTTTAACGGTAATCAGTACGAGGGTTGTTACAGTCTCCCCTCCTTATAAGGAGTTTAGTCCTCTAAACTCGAGTTACCTTCAGTCTGGAAGAAAACAGGATTCAGCGGGAACAAATCCGGATATCGCCTAGCCATGTCATCTTCCCTTTCCCAAGTGGCATACACACCACCATGGTTCTGCCAGTCAACTTTCACTAGCGGAATCTCTTTGTTTCTCAGTTTCTTGATCCGTCGGTTTACAATCTGTATAGGCCGTTCCTCGTAAGTGTAGTCATCACTCAACACGATACGGGTAGGCACAATCACATGAAACGGATCTCGAAGATAGTCTCTCAACATCGAAATGTGGAAGACGTTATGCATATGCTCCATTTCAGAAGGAAGCGCAACTTGATACGCCACGATTGATTTTCTCAATAATCGTCACGGTCCGACATATCTCGGTGCTAACTTGCCTTTGACTCCAAAGCGAGTCCGGCCTTTCATTGGTGTCACTTTCACAAACACGTGATCACCCACTTCATATTCTCTATCCCGCCTTCTCGACATCTGATAACTTTTCTGCTTCTACTGCGGTTTCGGTCTCTCAGATCAATTTCACTTTCTCAGTCGTTTCATTCACAATCTCGGGCCCAAGCAATGGCCTATCTCCAACTTCTGCCCAGCAGATTAGAGATCTACACTTTCTGCCATACAACGCCGAAGGCGCCATTCCGATTTCGAATGGTAGGCTGTTGTTATAGTAATTCACCAACGGTAAATGACTTTCCCAATTTCCTGGAAGTCCAAAGACACATTCTCGAGAAATCCTCTAGAGTGCGGATGGTCCTTTCGATTGTCCATCCATGCGAGGATGATAGGCACTACTCACCTCAATTCAAGACCAACGCAGTCAGAGGCTCGCCAGAACCTCGATGTAAACTTCGAATCCCTGTCAGAAACAATAGATACGGGCACTCCATGCAATCTCACAATCTCATCAATATAGATAACAGCCAATCTATCTGCATTATAAATCGTCTTGACAGGTAGGAAGTGTGTAGATTTAGTCAGTCTATCAACAATAACCCAAATAGAGTCCATACCTTTCCTGGAGCGCGGTAATCCGACGATAAAATCCATCGTGATATGCTCCCATTTCCACTCTAGTATGGGTAAGGGTTGCAATAATCCGGCAGGTCGTTGATGTTCAGCCTTGACCTGTTGGCAGTGAAGGCATTTGGACACAAAGTCGGCAATTTCTTTCTTCATTCTCGCCACCGAAATTTCGCGAGATCTTGATACATTTTCGTATTCCTCGGTGAATAGAAAACTTGAATCTGTGGCCTTCTTGCGTAACTCTTCTTTTCAATTCAAGGTCATTAAATTTTACACAGTCTGTCTTGAAATTTCAGTATATTGTTCTCAAACTTGAACCCCGGTCTCGGTTTTGAATCTCTTTCTTCAATAACCTTCTTCAAGAAATCATCTCATTGTTGTTTTTCTTTAATTTCCTCAATCAATGCTGGTTGAGCAGAAATAGCAGCTAAGGTTCCACCTTGTTCTTTCAAAACGATTTCAATTTCAGACTTTTCCAGATCAAGAAGCAACTCTTTCTGTCCAGTCAACAAACAGGCTAAGTTGGCAATCGATTTTCGGCTCAATGCATCGGCAACGGTGTTGGCTTTTCCCGGATGATACAATATCTGTAGGTCATAATCTTTTATCAGTTCAAGCCATCTCCGCTGTCTCATATTCAGTTCTTTCTGCGTGAAAAAGTACTTCAGGCTCTTGTGGTCAGTATACACTTCACATGTTGCTCCATACAAATAGTGACGCCAAATTTTTAATGCAAAGACTACTGCAGCAAGTTCTAGGTCATGGGTCGGGTAGTTCTTTTCATGCGGTCTCAACTGTCGGGAAGCATAAGCAATAACTCTCCCATTCTGCATTAAAACACACCCCAAACCCTTATGAGAAGCATCACTAAAAACAGTATAACCATCCGTACCTGAAGGTAGAGTCAAAATCGGTGCAGTCACAAGTCGGGTTTTCAGTTCTTGAAATGCTGATTCCCTTTGGTCAGTCCAGTCAAATGATATCCCTTTCTGTGTCAACTGAGTCAGTGGTAAGGCAATCTTGGAGAAGTCTTTGACAAACCTTCTGTAATATCCAGCCAATCCCAAAAAGCTTCGGACTTCAGTCACATTTGTTGGTCTAGGCCAGTTCACTACAGCTTCAATTTTCTGTGGATCAACAGAAATTCCATCTTTGCTAACAACATGCCCCAAAAACATCACATGATCAAGCCAAAATTCACATTTGGACAATTTAGCATACAGTTTCTGTTCTCTTAAGGTTTGCAGGGCAAGTCTCAGATGGTGTTCATGTTCTTCTACAGTCTTAGAATAGATCAGTATGTCATCAATAAATGCTACAATAAAATCGTCAAGGTATGGTTTAAAAATTCTGTTCATGAGGTCCATAAATGCGGCAGGGGCATTCGTAACTCCGAACGGCATAACTAAAAATTCAAAGCGGCCATACCTCGTTCGAAGCGGTTTATCAATGTCTTCCGGTTTGACTTTCAGTTGATGATACCCCGATCTAAGATCAATTTTGGAAAACACTTGTGCACCCTGTAACTGATCAAATAAGTCATCAATACGCGGTAAGGGATATTTATTCTTTACAGTTACCTTGTTCAGTTCACGGTAATCAATGCACAGTCTCAGTGAGCCGTCTTTCTTTTTCACAAACAAAACAGGTGCACCCCACGGTGAAGTACTGGGTCTGATAAACTTCTTGTCTAACAGTTCCTGCAATTGTACCTTCAGCTCTTTCAGTTCAGTTGGAGCCATTCTATAGGGAGCTTTAGATGTCGGCTGGGTACCCAGAACCACATCCACGATAAATTCAATTTCCCTGTCAATCAAATCCCCTGGCAATTCATCTGGAAATACATCTGGGAACTCTCTGACTATAGGAATACAATTCACATCAGTTTTAACATTATCATTAGCAGGCACAGTTAGTACAGAACACAGATATCCTTTACACCCCTTTCTAATCAATTTGACAGCCTTTACAGAAGAAATCAGATAGGGAGGAGGTACTACTCCACTCCCATTAAACACAAATTCGGGCAAACCCGGTGGACGGAAAACTACTTGTTTTGTTACACAGTCGATAGTGGCATGGTATTTCTGTAGCCAGTCCATCCCCAATATTACATCAAAATGATCTATGTTCAATGGCAGTAAATCAATAAATAGGTGCATATCTCCAACAATAATCTCACAAGCAGGATACATATATGCACATGTCATGGATCCCCCAACAGGTGATGATACGGCTAACAAATAGTTCATGGGTTCTAAAGGTCTATTCAATTTACGCGAAAAAGCATGCGACACATAAGAATGTGTAGACCCCGAATCAATCAATACATAAGCATTCTGAGCACAGATGGAGAGGATACCTGACACAACGGTCTCGGTGTTTTGCACGTCTCCCGGTACTAGGGCAAACACTCGGCCCTGCCTCATAGGCTCTTTCCCGGTAGCTTTGGGGTTCGGTTTTGGTGCTACATTTGATCTTTCACGCTTGGTGCAGCTTTACTACTAGCTGGTGGAGCTGAAGGGCAGTCTTTAATCCTGTGGCCCACTTTGCCACATCTGAAACAAGCTCCAGAAACCTGGTAGCAAACCCCTTTGTGCTTGTTGCCACATACAGAGCAGGGTGGAGTAAATCCACTCCCTTGGCTGGGGCTAGTAGTCGACCACAGATTCTTTCTTGTTATTTGGGTTATGCTTACCCTTCTTAAACTTAAAACCCTGTCTTTTCCCTTGCCACTCACTTGTCGGTGTTTCAGATTGTTTCACTGCTGCAATGTTTGTCTCGGCCATCAATGCCCGGTCGAGAACACCTACGTAAGTTGGCATTTTCAAAACATTTATTCGGTCCTGGATAGCAACACTAAGGCCGCCTTCAAACCTCCTGGCCTTCTTATAATCGGTATCCACCATATGTGGTGCATACCTAGCAAGTTCGGTAAATTGCTTCTCATACTCGGCAACAGATGTTTTGCCCTGTCTCAGCTGTTCAAACTCAGTCACTTTTCTGTCCCTGATGCACTGGGGAAAATACTTTTCAAAGAAGGACTCCTTGAACTGAGCCCAAGTCACAATAGTATTTGCATCGCGGGTCAACATCCACCATCTTCTGGCTTCTTCCTGAAGGGTGAAGGTTGCTAACAAAACTTTGTTTGCTTCAGAGCACGGAAAAACCTCAAACAACTTTTCGGTCTCAAGAACCCAAGCTTCAGCCTTTAACGGTTCTAAGCCTCCTTGAAAGGACGGCGGTTTCATTTTGCTGAATTTCTGAGTCAGTGCAATAATGTCCACCTCATTAGCATTCACATTCTGTACATTTGGTGCATTCTGTTCCGGTTGCACCGGAGGAGGAGGAGGTGGGGGCTGTTGGTTCGGTTGTTGTTCTAATCTTTCCATGATCAGTCCCATCATTTGTTCAAGTCTGGCCATTCTGGCCTCAGAGGATGATGCTTCAGTTTCATTTGCATTATCCATTTCACTATAGCAGTTATAACAGTTATCATTATAAACAGTTGTACAATTAAACAGTTTAACATTTATTCAGTCAGTCATAAGCACACACTTTTCAAATTCATGAGATGCCCTATTTGCTTTTCTAGGACACCCTATAGCTCGTTTGGACACGTGTGTGCGGTATAACTCGTGGTTAAGTATCGCTCTGATACCACTCTGTCACGACCCAAACCCGGCCCTATGGGTTTAGCATCAGAATCGCCAAGAATCCGAGATTACCAAAGGCACGCCAATCAAGAATACTGATAAATCTGAGTTCGGGCTGGCAGAAGCCAATACAGTAAAAACTAGTGTCCATAGAGCTGTGTTAATCTGTATGCCAAAAACATTTTTCATACATTTATGCATTCATTACCAGTACAGTATACACAATCATTATAGACATTCAGTACGGGGACTCAATCCCTCGATAACAAGATGCGATAACAAGATGCGGTCTATACAAAACAATACAAAACAGTAAGGAGACCTATGGGGACACAAAAACACCCCAAGCCATGGCATGGCACCTCGGAACCTCACAGTGAGGCACAAAGGCTGGCTGACAAAACTGGGGACCAATCCCACGCTCCTAGCTCGATGCGGTGGTGAGCACCTACATATATATATAAACAGTGAGCTAAAGCCCAGTGAATAACATACAGTGTAAAGAGGTTATGAATGAATGTCCTTACAGTAATGAAATCAATTCATTATACAGTATTTCAATCTTTCAGTATTTCAATCAATCAGTCATATGTGGTACATCCATTAGCCTATAAACAGTAGGTCCAATAGGACCGGGCCTTAACAGACCCAACAATAATGATGGCCATCAATCAGTATGGTTCCACAAGGAAACCGACAGAGCTCTGTAACAGTCAATAATAGTGGGTGCTAAGGATGCCACAATACAGTTCGAAATACAGGACATACATTCATTCAATAAACAATATCAATTCAATAAACAGTTCAGTTCAGTAATCAAAATATAACCATTTTGAACATATCTTTACTGTCTGTTACTCACGGTGATTGGGCTATCGGTAGCTAGAGCGCGTCCCGAGAGTCAACCCTAACATCAATCAAATAGAACACACACTAAGTTTACAGTTGGAAAGGATGATAATTAAATCCCTAAATTCCTCGGTGTGGTTCTATGTCTACATCCTCCTTAAGATGCTTTAAACTAGGCCTAAGAATGCCTAGGATGCGATGAGGATGCAAAAATGCACTAAGGAAGCAATTTCATAATTTTCAGTGAACAGGGCCTCCGCCGGCGCGAGTTTCCCTTTCGGCGGACAAAGCCTACGCCGAAGGCACATTCGACGCCGAGCGATCGATGAAAGGTGCAAAAATCTTTGGATGCGATTTTCCGCCGGCGTTAAAACCCCCGCTCGAGCGGACTGTAAAATAATGCAAGAAAATACTGGGAGCATGCATTCCCCGCTCGAGCGGCACTACCCCCGCTCGAGCGGACGTCCAAAATCTGGAAAATCCAGATTCAACCTCAGAGTTTCAAACCAAGTTTTGATGCTCCAAATTTGATCCTCTTGGGCCCATTTTCTGGAAAACTCTTTCAAACACATAGAATAACAAGTTTTAAAACTCAATTTAAGAAATCAAGGCCCAAGGGTGTTTCAACTAAACTCAATTTCAAACCATTTTCAAGAACACTTTCAAAACATGACATGCATGATCTTTAAACCAATTTTAAGCTTCCAATCATGCTCCAATGAGCTCAATAGTTGGCAAATGAGATGAAATCATGGACTAGAATATAAACATGGACATGCATGTGACAATTCTCCAAGAATTCAACTCAAACTCATCAATACATACATGCATGCATGAATTTGACTTCAATCCAACATATATGAACAATTCCATAGCTTAGCTCTACAATGATGTGTGAACATGCAAGAATGAGGTTTAAACTCAACAAGGAGATGATGAATTCACTCACCTAAGTCTCAATTACAAGTCTAGGGGCTCAATCTAGCAATCCATGCCTCAAATCTTCAAGTTCTTCTAGCAATTTTAACAATTTGAGCTTAATTCTCCAAGATGAACTCTCTCTCTCTATATGCTCTCTTGTTTGGGTCGGTTAGGGGAAAGAATTGGCTGATCAAAATGTGACTCCTTAGTGTATAAGGTTCAATGAACAAATGGTCCACTCAAGGGCATTATAGTAAATAAGCCTAAGTTCTCAATTAGCTCAATCCAATCTACTTTAATCATTCCTAATCAATTTTCAGATAAGAATATCATTAAATCGAAATATTCTCGATCCTAAAACATCAAGCGGTTTCTAAATCGGCCGCCGATAAGGCCTTCAATTAGCAATTTGAACATAAAATGCAAACAGATAATCATACACTCAAACAGATGCAACACGCAATTCAATAGACAAACTCATTCAGTTTCAGTTTCAGTTTCATTCAGTTTGTTCAGTAGTTCATCCAGTTTACTTATCAGTCATTAGCAGTTCAGTTTAATGTTAATCAGTCTATAATTCAGTGGTTTAACGGTAATCAGTACGAGGGTTGTTACATTAGGGTTGCGGACGCCGTGGCTAAAGTTGCAAAAGCTGAAGCCAAAGAGGCCAAGGCTAAGGCGGCCAAAGCCAAGGTAGATTTGAAGGAAGCCTTGGATACAAAAGAAGTTGAGATTAAGGCGGTAGGCGAAAATGGGTATGCTGAAGGTCAAGCTGACGTGCGGGATGCCTATAAAGCACAAGCCAACTAGGCCTGCAATAGAGGCTATTACTTCAGCTGGACGACAGCTCTCAACAAGTTGTCTGTCCCCAAGGACTCGCCTCTCCGAGACATCAACCAGCTCAATGTGCCTTTCCCTCCCTCTCTGGATCAATTTGAGGATAAGGTCAAGGAAGCAGAAGCGGCCGACGACGAGGAGGTCGAGGACAAGGAAGAGACCGAGGTTGAGGTATCAAGGAAAGAATCAGAAGCTGCTACTAGGACCAAGTCCCTTACTCAAAATGATCAAATCTTAGATTTGACTGGGGATGACGAGGCTGAGGTCTCCAAAAACACCTCGCCGAAGAAGGCCATGTCCCCTGATGCCGAGGTCCTTGCTATGGAGAAGAGCTTGGACGAGACTCTTCAAGAGATTGATGTTGAGATTGTGGCCAAAACGTCTGCTCAACCATCTGTCAAGGCTGAAACAATGCCAATTACTGAGGCAGCACAGTTTGTAAAAGATGCTGAGGACCCTTAGGATTTTTTTTTCCCTTTTCATAGACCTTCACTACAATAAAATTGACTTTTTATGACACCACATCAACGACATACAATAAATGCACGCCGTAGTTTCTCACTTTTACGACTTGCTTTTTTTGCACGTTGTAAATACTTTTTCAACAACGGCGTGTCTATTGTGTAGGCCGTGAATGGTAATAACGATAATTTTTTTACGGCTTGCAATGCACGCCGTAAATAATAAAACTTTCTACGACGTGCATATGGCATGCCGTTAATACATTAATTATACACGACGCACATACGCCAGTCGTGAAAAGTGAATACTTTTGATGACGCACATAATGCCCGTCGTTAAAAGTATTGTATTTTTTTACGACACGCAATTTATGTTGTGAATGATAGACAAAAAAAAAAAAAAAAAAAAAAAACGGCAAAACAAAATATTTTAGCGCCAATTACAAAAAAAAAATAAAAAATAAAACATAAAAAGTTAATTAAGATACAAAGGTCAAAAATTGCAATGGCTGCTATTAAGCAAATAAGAGAGGGAGAAGAGAAAGGGTTAGAAAAGGAGACTGGGCAACTTCTCTTCTACCTTGAATGATGCTCTCTCTTCGGTGGCAAGACTCGTTCGGCGGCGGCGGCGACGACGACCGACGGTTCAAAGGGGAAGGGTTTCGTTTTTCTCTTCTCTTTGATCTGGAAAAAATCTCAGTTCGATTCTTGAGGTATGTTCGGATTGACTCAATTTGTACGATTATTTGTTGTTCCCTTCATCTCTCTCTCTCTCTCTCTCTCTCTCTCTCTCTCTCTCTTATGGTTCTGCGATGGCGGAGGGGCTACGAAGGGGTAGGTAGATCGTCGAATTTTGGAGGATAGGCGAGGGGATTACTGAGTTTGGTCCTAGAGGGAGGGATTTCTGTATCAATGTGCAGATACATAAATGATATATACTGATATTTTTTTATTTATTTTTTAATAATGTCTATTGGAAATGTTTCTATTTTTAAATCAAGATGCAAATGATGGGAACTTGAATGGACAAGATCTTTGCACAGATCTTGCCTGGCCTCTGAGACCCTTTCTATAGCTAAATGACAGAGAAGTAGAAGTACAAAGATGTGTTATTTTTCTGCTTCACATTCCATTTGTTTTTCCAAATTGATAAGATATTGATAGGTTATTTTGGAGTCCATTGTCTTTATTTGATTCATTTTTATCACTGGAATATTATAAGGTGTTAAAAGATCATACATAAGGCGTGATATTGTGGAGGAATTTTTATCACTGGAATCTTTATTTGATTTCTTATGTTAGATTTTGCAGAGGATGGACTTTGGTGAGAGGTGGAGGTGGAGGTGGATTTGATTTTGCATCTCTAAGGTAGTGAATGGGTTGGTAAGAGGCTTTTTCGAGAGCTCTAGATGGCAAAGGCTTTTTACTTTTGTTAATTATGGAAGCTCTGAGTCAGATGATAGATAGGGCATCTCGTGGTGGATACTTAGTGACTTTGCGGTGGGAGTAAAGGATGGAGCAATGGTGTTTGTTTCCCATTTTTCTTTTGCAAATGACACAATGATTTTTTTGTGGAGCCAATGAGTAAGAGTTGAGATATATAGGTGGTTTTGGTTTTGTTTTATTTTGCCTTTGGTATTCACTGGTATTCACTGATTTGGTGTTTATTTTTCCTTTTGTTTTATTTTGCCTTAAATTAATGGCTAGATGGTTGCATCCATATCACTCCTGCTATCTCTTGTTTGTATTTCTGACTGAACTATAGCACTAGCTTCTGAACTTGAGTTTTACAAAATACTAACATGTTGATTGTTGTTCCCTACTATCAATTTCCACATTATCCTTTCCAACCAGTCATTGGAATGGAATGAGGAACAAACTAAAGAACAAGGGGGAGCTGAATCACCTTCTGTTGTTGCTAATGATCCTTGTGCACAAAGTTCCGAAAAGAAAGAGGATAATCCAGTTAATGGTACTGAAGAAAGTGAATGGGCACTTACGTGACTAAGGTAAGGAGTAAATTCTTGTGGCGACTTGTTCATAGTTTCATTGAGCATCACTGTTCTAGAATACATTATATGACCCGTATCACTTTAGAATCTGATGTCACATTTATAGCAAGTACAAAACATTCTCAACTATTAACCACTTAATTAACTTAGGCATTCACATATGAGAGGAATAATGTATATGAAAAATTCAAAGTTATACCTAAGGTACAGACATACCAATGGGCCCAAAAAAAAAAAGATACAGCCATGCCACCTTAATGCAATAGCAATTGGAATGATTTGAATTGTTGATGAAAGAAAGAAAACAAGCAACATAATGCATTCTAGTGGTTTGTGATGTTCCTAATCCAACTTCTGTGAGAGTGTCCCATTGTAATTTCCTTTCTGGATATTGATTATCATATTGAACCACAGGAGAGTACAATTACCTCATTATGTGTTTTATGTAGCAATTCCTGTACTCCGAGTCAACTGAATCACCTCCTGTTGTATGCTGCTAAATATTTGCTACCTATTTGACAAATAAGTATGCCTTCAATATTGACTGCCCAACAAAAGAGACATATTCTTCAGCTTTACATGAGTTTAATACTTAGTAGGCACAGAATATACCATATATATCAAATTATGAATGTCTTCAAAAGCCGTGTATATGTGTTTTTAACCTATGCAAATATGGTAGTTTGAGTGTAGAACTAAAATTGTATACTAAAGAAAATAACATTTTATTTATTTATGCGTTTTTATTGAGAACCCTTATGAAGATTTAAATAATTTAAAATAAAAATATATTTTAAAATGCTCAATCATGCATTCAACTCAAGTAATTAAATATGATAAAAATGAAAAGTATAGAAAGTGAAGTGAAATAAATTTTTTTTAAAAAAAAATTTAATTTACCATATGCATTCGGGTAAGATGAGAATTTAGGATTTTTTTTTTAATTTATAATTATGAAATTACCGTTAACTTGTTTACTTGAATTACACATTATTTATCAACTTTGACATCTTCATTAAATCATTCATCATACATCGATCGAATATGAAATATTAGAATGATATATCATGAATGAAGTAGGCTATTATTATTGATTTACGCTTGTGGAGTCATGTTGGTAAACAAATTGTTGGGCCAATAAGCCAAGTAGTGAGAAATGATATTAGAGCTCTGATTGTTTAGAAAGTGAGATCATAAGTTGGTTTATGGGTAGAATTGGGTCACTAATTTAGAAATTAATTAAAAATATTTTGAGTTAAATTTAGCACAAGATTTGATTTGATTTGATTTGATTTTTTTTTACAATAAATTTAGCTCCCTGAAAGAGATAAGTATTTGTGAACTCTAAGACCTCATTTGAGAAGATAAGTTTTTAGCCAAAAAATTATTGTAAATTGTCATATTTTTTTTGTAAAATATTTTCTTTCATGTTTTTTGGTAAAAAATTAGTCATGTTTGGTTTAATTTCTGAAATAAATTTTTGAAAAGTAAATCAAACAAAGTGAAAGATCAATTCCTAAACAAATTATGTTATTTTTTTTTTATACTGAGCATATAGTCCTTAATACAGAAAAATGGCAAAAAAGGATTCATATAGGTGATCCCACTTAACAAGGACAATTTGATTTACTTGATATTCGCTACTCGATACTCCTTGCTTTCCAGTCTTGCAAATGTTACAAGTTTTGTGCATGTACAGAATATTTTACAAAGGAGATATTCATAAGAAGAAAACTGTGAATCATAGATGAGCTAGTTAACTCACTCCTTCCATTTTACTATTTTCAGGTAGTAGGGCTTGAAGGCCTAGTATACTTGTGGATCTTGTATATATATATGAAGACCTTTTGACACATTAGGTAATCTCTTTTGACCCATGATGTACTTGTGTTATTTTACTGTTGTAATATGATATACTTGTGATTCATATAATGGAAATGCCAATGTTGGGATGTGTAAAATAAATGAAAACTGTATAAAAATATATCAAAATGTACGAGAATATGTAAAATGTGTACATAAATCCTAACTTTTTTCGTATAATTTAATTTTTAATGAACGTTGTTAGCAAGACCCTTGGTATAAATGTATTCATTTTATAATAGTGTTATCTATTTATGATACATCACACAACAAAAGTGTTATCTATTTATGATTTTGTAATAGTGTATGAAGTTTTCTTTGTCATGCAGACAAGAAATGCAAAAGGGTTAATTGCTCCAGCTATTGCCGCGGGTTTACATGCTTTAACACATACATTGGGCACCCTCGTCACTGTGATAGGAGCAAGTAGATTTGTTACAACTTCAGCTACAATTGCTATAGGAACTATTGTCGGTAGTTTTAGATAATCTCTTAATAGTTGTCGATATGTTTAGTAAGTTAGATATACATAGTTTTGGATAATTTAAACTTTTTGTACAGTTTAGAACTTAAGGATATAATTTTTAAATGTTTAGAATGTATAGACGATTGTTGAATATTTATAATTTATGAATATAGTTTCTTTTTGATGTTTCAAATAATATTTTGGTGGTTGATTGATGTTTTGTGATGTTTATTTCTAATATTTGTTAGATTGTACAAAATTGGTCAAATGGAACCACCTGTTGAATTTTTTAAAAAAAAAAAACTGCATATTTTACGACAAGTATAATAAGTCGTTGTATTACATATTTTACGGCGCGCAATTAGCGTCGTTATTTGTCTCACCAATTAACGGCGTGCAAAAGTAGTCGTAGAAAAAGTATCAACGACGCACAAAATCTGCCGTTAAATAGTTTTTAACGACGTACTATAGCATGTCGTAGAAAAAGTAATAACGACGCATAAAATCTGTCGTTAAATAGTTTTTAATGATGTACAAAACATGTTGTTGAAAGTGAATGACTTTCCATGACTGGTCATAATATGACGTATGCCTGCACGTCGTAGAAGGGTTTTTACGACATGCATTGCACGCCGTAAAAACCCTTTTTTGTTGTAGTGCTTTTGTAACTTTTTTGTTTTTTAGATCCTTTGTTTTGAACAATTTTCTATTTTGTGGTGCCGAAGTGCCATCTTTTGTAAATTGAACAAGTTTATCTTTTATGCCAAGTCGATGTGCCTTTTTTTTTTTTTTGAACAAGTTGTCTCTGTGAATGCAAATCATCATTTTTCTTCTAAGTGTTGGATGATTTCCATGTATGCTTGCTTCCTTTGCTTTATGCCTTGCATATTGTTTCATACTTAGAATTTTTCTAATCTTTCCAAGTCTGACAACTAGGCTCCTCACCTCGGATCCCCAGATCTCGGATACATCCATAAGTTGGATTTGGAATTGCTAAATTATCACGGATAACCACACTTTTGTTAGTTATCTCAGCCAAATAACACTTATGGATAATTTCCAACAAATTTTTACAAGTGTTGTCTCTTCACTTGTACTAACTGTTTTCTAGCAAGACTTCATCCTTCCAAGTCTAACAACCTGACTGGGTATCTCAGACAATTACACTTCGGGTATAATACAGTACTGCCATCTTGGATTGACTAATCTCAATTAGTATCACTTGTCAATGAACTCGGATAACTTCAACTTGGAAAATTTTCCAAGTGTTATGTTTATTCCCACTTCTTGTCCCCTAATATGAACCTAGGTACCACTTTATGTTCACATTAAAGACGCATCACATAATTATTGCCTAAGTCTCTCTTAGACATCCTTGGCCAAGGTCAGCATGTTTGGCTCATCCAAATGAAGCACTTAAAGCTTAACCTTAATGCACCGAGAGTGCCATACGCCTTGGATTTGCTTCCAAACTGACCAAGTCATAGCTAGCTTTGTCATGTTTCATGCCGAAACATTGCAAACTCAGTTCAACTCTGCCATCACAATAAGTCTAAACTATTCGACATGTTTCATACCGAAATATCACAAACTTAGTTCAACTCTACCATCATGGCAAGTCTAAGTCATTCTACATGTTTCATACCGAAACAATGCAAACTTAGTTTAACTTTACCATCATGGAAAGTCTAAGTTATTCATCATGTTTCATACCAAAACATCGCAAACTTAGTTCAACTTTACCATCATGGCGAGTCTAAGTCATTCGACATGTTTCATACCAAACCATTGCAAACTTAGTTCAACTCTACCATAATGGCAAATCTAAGTTATTCATCATGTTTCATACCGAAACATCACAAACTTAGTTCAACTCTACCATCATGGCAAGTCTAAGTTATTCGTAATGTTTTATACCGAAACATCGTAAAGTTAGTTCAACTCTACCATCATGGAAACTCTAAGTCATTCGTCATGTTCACCATGGGAACATCATCATAAGACTGTTCAGTCTTATTGCACAAGTTTCAACAACATTTTCACAAAAACAAAATCTAGCTAGCATTTTATTGATACTTCGGCTAATGAAATCTTTACATAAATCTAATAAATAAAATAGAAATTAATGGTAGAAAAACTTCAAATTGCTACCATCAGTGTTTTCCAGCCGGTATGCGCCATTGCTGGCGATCGAGATGATTCGATATAGTTCTTCCTAGTTTGGGCCAAGCTTGCCCTCTCTTGGATCCTTCTTATTGCCAACAACCTTTCTAAGGATGAGATCCTCAATCTGAAAACTCTCTGAGATTGACCTTTTTGTTGTATACCCTAGCAAGCTGCTGTTGGTATGCCCCTAGCTGAATTGCTGCTCACTCCCTTCTTTCTTCTTTCTTCTATTAGATCAAGATCTTGGGCAAGGAATGCCTCATTTGTTCCATTCTCCACTCCCTCGATTTTGATTCCAGGGATGCTGATCTCTAGTGGGATGACAGCTTCAGTGCCATATGTCATGGCAAAAGAAGATTCTCCAATAGACCTTCTTAGCATAGTCTGATATGCCCATAGGATATTGGGCAATTCTTCCATCTACTTGCCCTTGGCAGCTTCAAGCCTTTTCTTGATTCCTTCCAAGATGGTCTTGTTGGATGCCTCTGTTTGCCCATTGTTCTAGAGGAAGCTAGGAGTGGAATAATAGTTCTTGATCTTGTATTTCGCATAGAAGTTTTGATCAACTTGTTGTCGAACTAAGTGCCATTATTTGCTGCTATGGCTCTTGGGATTCCAAATCTAGTGATTATGTTTTTCCAGATGAAATTCTTCACATCCACATCTCATATTTTGGCTAAGGGCTTAGCCTCTACCCACTTCGTGAAGTAATCAATTGCTATTAGTAAGAACTTCATCTATCCAGTTGCCTGGGGCAGATGCCCAACAAGATCCATTTCCCATTGGGTAAATGGTCAGGGACTGGATACTAGATACTAGATTTGGATTTGCAACTAGCTGGTGTATCAAAGGTGCAAACCTTTGACACTTCTCAAATTTCCTCACATAGGCTTTAGCATCCTTCTCCATGTAGGATCACCAGTATTCCTGAGATATGGCCCTATGAGCAAGTGATCTACCCCCAACATGACTTCCATATACACCTTCATAGATCTCGTACAGAAAGTCCTCAGCCTGGGATGGATGCACACATCTCAGAAGGGGTCCAGTGAAAGACCTTTTATACAAATGGCCTTCTGCTGACAGACAGAATCTGGCTAACTTCATCCTGGTCTTGTGCACTTTTTTTCTATCTGTTGGTAGCCTGCCATCTCTAAGGAACCAACTATGGCATCCATCCAGCTTAGACCTATCCCCACATATATTGCTTCGTACTCTGTTATTAGGGGCTCTATACTTAGGTTTGACAAAAAATCAACCATTATTGTCCTTGCCTTACCCGACTTCATTGCACTGGCAAGGTTGGCCAGCAATTGGCATGGCTGTTATCATCCCAGCTAACTTGCAGCAGCTGGCAGTTTTGAAAACATGTTAGCAACTTGATAGCCTCTTTGACATAGGCGATCATCCTCTCATCTTGGGCTGCGTACACACCTGTTGCTTGATTCACAATGAGCTGAGAGTCACAAAAGACTACCATATCGTCGACTTCCATAGTCGCTGCCAATCTTAAGCCAACAATCAGTGCCTCATACTCTGTTTCATTATTTGAGCCCTTAAACCCCAAACGGATGGACTGTTCTATCATATGCCCATCTAGTGACACCAAAACCACTCTTGCCCCCGCCCCTTGTCGGTTTGAGCTGCCATCGACAAAGAGGTGGAAGGAGTCGCCGATGTAAGTGTCACAGGTTTTTGCCCTTCTTCTGTTTTGCTAATATGGGGTTCTGTGGCCCCAGTTGGTTTTCCTCTTCCTTTCCTAGACATCCTAGGTTGTGGCTCATCGATGCCCGCCTTGGGATCGCACCAAGAGAAAATTATGCCACAAAGTCGACCAAAACTTGGCCTTTGATTGTTGTTCTTGGCCTGAATTCTAAGTCATAGTGACCTAGAACTACTGCCCATCGAGCTACTCTACTTATCAGGTCCCCATGTTGTAACAGGGACTTTAGTGGATGTTCAGTTAACACCACACTTGTGGGCTTGAAAGTAGTGGTTTAACTTTTTCAAGGCCATTACCAAGGCCAGTGTCAATTTCTCCAGAGGCAGGTACCTAGTTTCTGCACTTGCTAGGGTCTTGCTGACATAGTACATTGCCTTCTGCTCTCATTCTTCTTTTTGGATTACCACGGCACTCACGGCGTGGTTTGAAATTGCCAGGTATAGGAACAATTCTTCTTTTGGTGCAGGGTTCGACAGCACTGGTGGGGTTGTCAAGTATTTTTCAAGTCGGCCAAGGTGACTTCGCATTCTTCTGTCTACAAAAAATTTGTGGCCTTCTTCATCAAACCAAAAAACTATTTGCACTTATCTGAATATTCGGCTAATGAACCTATTCAAGGTAGCTGCTCTTCTAGTCAACATCTGTATTGTTTGGTTATTGTCGGGCTCTTAAAGTCAAAGATGGCCTTGATTTGATCTACGCTTGCTTCAATGCCCCTCTTGGTGACCAAGTATCCTAGGAAATTATGAAATCCAACTCCAAATGCACATTTCGAGGCATTGAATCAAAGCAGATATGATCTTAGGATGTCAAAGACTACTATCAAGTTGGCCAGATGGTTCCCAGGTTCCTTGGTTTTGACAACCATGTCGTCTATGTAAACGTCTATTGTCTTCCTAATAAAATGTTTGAACATCTTGGTGACCAATCTTTGGTAGGTTGCTCATGTATTCTCTAACCCAAAAGGCATTACTTTGTAATAATAGAGTCCTTTATGGGTGATGAATGTCATTTTCTCTTCATCTGGGATATACATTGCTATTTGGTGGTAGCATCTATATGTATCCAGAAAACTCATCCTCCTGTGCCCCGAAGTGGTATCTACTAGTTAATCAATCTTGGGCAGTTGGAAACTGTCCTTGGGGCAAGCCTTGGTTCAAACTTGTGAAGTCCACGTAGACCCTCCACTTTCTATTCTTTTTCTTCACCATTATTGTATTAGGCAATCAAGTGGGATAATTTACCTCTCTGATGGCCTGGGCCTCTAGTAGCTTGTATACTTCTTTAATTGCCTGCACATGTATTAATGTTGGCCTTCTAGCTCTTTGCATGACTAGCTTTGTTGACCTGCCACGTTAAGTCTGTGATAGGTGACCTCGGGGCTGATCCCTAGCATCTCATAAGGTGTCCAAGCAAACACCTCTATGTTCTCTCTCAAGAAAGCCTCTAGTTCTCTTTCTTCTTCCTCAACTAAGCTAGGGCCAAGAAGGAAGAATCGTTAATCATCTCCTTCCTACACCAGAACCTTTTTCAGTGGGTTTTCACTATTCTTGGCAGGTTCTTTGCCAACATCATCCATGACCTCGTGGTTTTCGCTTTCAATCTCTGCACTCTCTACTTACCTTACATTACAAGTGTACTTCATTGCTGCCATGGAGCAATTTTTCACCTGTACTTGGTCCCCCCTTACTTCTTTAATCACCTGATCTGTTAGGAATCGCAACAGTTAGTGCAACATGAAGGGAACGGCCCTTATTGTATGTAACCAAGGTCAACCCAAAATGATATTGTACTAGGAGGAAGTATCTATCACATTGAACTCCGTTGATACCTTTTTGCTCCCTGCCTATACCTCCAGATTCGTGGCTCCAGAGGCCATGTCGGCGTCCCATTAAATCTAACTATCGGGCTGTTGGATTGCTCTAGATCATCCTGATAGAGGCCAAGCTCCTTGTAACATCTGACATACATGATGTGACAAGCGCTGCCCTGATCGATTAGTATGCACCTCACCTGGCAATCTCCAAGCTTCAGAGTTACCACCAGGGCTTCATTGTGTGGATGCTGTACTCTATCTAAGTTCACCTCAGTGAAGGAAATCATCAGTCTTTGATATTCATCTATCCTGGGTTTCTTTTGTTGGATCTGATATACATGATGCTGGTGCCTTACTTTCTGAGCCTTCCCTCGAACTTTATTCTCATTGACCTTCGAGTGAATCACATTGATTACCCAAGGTCCCTCTTCTTGCTACGGTGGTGGCAGTGAAGGTGGTGCTACCGGGGCTTGGGATAACCTCGCATGCTCTTCCATTGTCTTCACCTCATCGACTAGGTCTCTTAGGTGACCCTATCTGACCAAATCCTCCACGTGTGACTTCAAAGCCAGATATCCCTGAGTCAAGTGCCCATCCTTATTATGGTAGGCACAATGCTTCCCAGTGCTCTTGCCCACAAACTCGCCAGGGATCTTCTCCAGTGTTCTATAGTACAGCTGGTTCCTGATCCCCTCTAAGACTTTATAGATTGGGATCTGAAATACTGTATTGACTGCCTGCATAGCCCTCGCTCATGTTTCCTGCCTATCAACACTGGCATTTCCCCGAACTCGCTTCGACGAGCCATTTCTCTTTTCTTGTTTTGAAGTCCTTGCTCTTTGTGTGTCTTTCTCTACTCTGGCATACTTCTCAATCCGTGCCATGAGCTCTTCCATGCTCCTTAGAAGGGTTTTTACAAGTGATTTTCGAAGTGAGCATTTATCATCTAGGTCGTTCTTGAAAGACATGACTGCCAACTCCTAGTTACAACCTAGAATCTGAGTTGTATACCTCATTATCTCTTGACTTAAGCCTTGAGGCCTTCGACATCGCTAATCTTTAAAGCCAGCAAGGAACCTACCATTAGTGGTTGTGACTTGTTCGTAACAAACCTGGCTACAAACATCTCGGCCAGGCTCTCCCAACTTTTCACAGTTCCTTTTAGCAACTTATGGAACCAATTTGATGCTATCTCTCTAAAGGATGAGGGCAATACCTTGTATAGCAGCTGCTCATTCCCGCTCTACCAAGCCATTGAATTTAAAAACAAACCAACATCAAAGTTTGGATCAGACTTACCGTCATAGATCTGAAACCTCGGCATGTTATATCTCTTTGGGGCCTCAAATGTATCCAACTCCACCGAGAATGGCATCCTTAGCTTGATAGTAGATGTGATCTCGGCGTTGAGTCTTTTTCTCTAGAGGTAGTCTCTTAAATCCTTCTTTGTTTTATCGGGAGCTTGGCTATCAATAGATTTAAGCTTTTTTGGCATACTGCTCCCGGTGTAATTGTGCATTCTTTTGGACTTCCCTTCATCCACTGCATCAAAACAGAGGCCCTTTCCTTGGATCTACCAAGATTCTTTTACATAAGTCCCCTTGGTTCGTGGTGTCCTGTGCGACTTATCTCATACTGACTTTGTTCGCCCAACATCCCGTGACGGCCGATGTGAGTGCTCTTGTCCCTTACCACGCTATGGGACTATCGAGACTGTTTTCTGTCCTTCTTTTTGGGCATCAGTTTTGGTTACCGGTGCCAGTGTGTCGTGCAATGGGAATGGTGGTTGTGTCACGTTGTTTTGCGTCATGAAGTTGACCACTGACTGTAAGTTTGCCAACTTGTTTGCCATTCCTTTTAGCTCTCCATCCCTCCTTAGGCATCTATCCTTCCATACCCAGAGGTCATTTTCGTTGCAATACTCATCTCGGCCTTCCTTCTTCGAGATGTTACGCTCTTTGCCAACGTCATTTTCTCCGAGATTCGGTTCTTGTACCTCTTTATTACGGCTTTCTTCTTTGGCATTAAGATCCACATGCTCCTCACTCTCATTGTGGATGTCATCCCCAATCTTTTCTTCCTGCCCATCGTTGGCCATCTATTCTCCTTAAGTTCCCATAGACGGCACCAAATTGTAGGTGTTGATTTTTGACCACACAACCAAATGGGGAACTCAGTTGGAGAGCACCGATAGAATAGATTAAGCCTAGTAACCTATAATAAGAAGATGAGAATTAGTAAAACTTTATTTTGCACAGATAGCAAATATTACTTAAACTCACAAGAAAGAACTTACCTCAGATCCACGAGGGTGCCTCACTTTTATAACCAATAGTGACCTGATCACCTAAAAGCCTCACTTCATTGGACTCAGGCTCAATGCTCATCCGGGACTCTCGATTAGATAGGGATAAACTCTTCATGAGCTTATCCTTATCCAAACTGAGATCCTCCCCCGTTCTAGGACTCTTGTTCCTTATTCGGACACCTCGGTACTTCAGCATTACCGTAGAACATCTTGACAACGCCGTGATCACCTCGGCAACATAACTCATTCACGTGGCACCTTAGCCGACATCCCTAGCCTTATTGGCCATATGGCGTCATTTGATAATTATTGCATGTCCATTGGCATTGATATTGAACACCTTAATGCACACACTTATATCCAAAATGGTTTAGCTTAATTTCTCATTAAGATACTTAAGTTGATTGCTCGACCTTTGCTTATGAAAAGCAAATTACCTGTTTCAGCATGGGGTCACGCTATAATGTATGTAGTATCTTTGATTCATTGTATTTGGTCAACCACTAAATGTTAGTCACCTTAAAGTGTTTGGTTGTGCAGTTTATGTTATTATTGCACCTCCACAGCGCACTAAGATGGGTCCACAACATAGGCTTGGAATTTATATTGGTTTTGATTCTCCATTAATTATTAGATGTTTAGAACCTTTGACTGGTGATGTGTTTAAGGCACGATTTGAAGACTGTCATTTTGATGAAACAATTTTCCCATCATTAGGGGGAGACAAGTCGTAGCCTAAAGCTCGACAGGAAATCACTTGGAATACTTCGACGTTATCTCATCTTGATCCTCATACTAATCAATATGAACTAGAAGTTCAAAGGATCATTCATTTGTAAAGTATTACAAACAAATGTGATGAAGTGTTATATACTAGCAGCTAAAACCCCAACAAGAATTGATGTTCTTATCAGACAATCAGTGGGTATAGTAGCAAATGAGTCTAAGGCACGTCAGAAGCGTGGGAGACCCATCGATGCAAAAGGAAAAATTCGTTCAAAAAGAAAAGCTCAAGAGCAGATAGTTGGTACTCTAGAAGAAATCATAAATGGATCTTCTGGAGAGATCATACCCATAAATGAAAGCACCCTTGAAAAGGTTAGAACCACAAAGTAGGCTATAGTAAGTCTATCCAAATCTCCTACTTATGAACCTCTTGAAGAAGAACCTCCAGAAAAGAAATCTCTTGAAGAGTTACTCTCTAAAGTGGAAATGATACCTGAAAATAATGAGATCTTAATACATTACATGAGTACATGAGAAGTTTGGGATAGAAATCAAATTGTTGTCGACAACATATTTTCGTTTCAAGTTGCTATTGACATTACCAAAAGTAATGTTGAAAACATTATCAAAAGTGCTAATGACAATGAACCACAAAATGTGTGGAAAGAAGTAATACAAGCTGAGTTAAACTCGCTTATAAAACATGAAGTATTTGGACCTGTAATCCAAACCCCTGAAGGGATATAGCATGTGAGATATAAATAGGTATTTGTTCGAAAACGCAATGAGGAAAATGAAATTGTAAGATATAAAGCACGACTTGTTGGGCAATGTTTCTTGCAAAGACCTGATATTGATTATAAGGAAACATATTCACCCATAATGGATGCAATTACATTCAGATTTTTGATTAGCTTGGTAATCATAGAAAATTTAGATATACGTCTAATGGGTACAGTTACTGCATATTTATATGGATCAAAAGATAGTGATATATATATATATATATATATGAAACTCCCTGAAGGATTTAAAATGCCAAAAACATTTAATTCAAAACCCAAAAGTGTTTATTTAATCACGCTACAAAGATCTCTATACAGGTTGAAACAATCCAGATGCATGTAGTATAATCGGCTTAGTGTATATCTGTTGAAAGAAGGATATGTAAATTGTCTAATTTTTCCATGTATTTTTATTAAGAAATCAGATTCTGGATTTGCAATTGTTGCAGTATATGTTGATGAATTGAATCTTGTAGGAACTCCAAAAGAACTTACAAAAACTGCAGAATATTTAAAGAATGAATTTGAAATGAAAGATCTTGGTAAAACAAAATTTTGTCCCGGCCTACAAATCAAACATTGGCCAAATGAGATTCTTGTACATCAATCAACATATACAAAAAAAGTCTTGAAGAACTTTTATATGGATAAAGCTCATCCTTTGAGTACTCCTATGCTTGTTTGATCTCTTGATGTGAAAAATGATCTTTTTTGACCTGGAGAAGATAATGAAGATCTCCTTGGCCTTAAAGTACCATATCTTAGTGCAATTGGTGCTCTCATATATCTTGCAAATTGTACCAGGCCTGATATTGCATTCACTGTAAATTTATTAGCAAGATATAGTTTCGTACCAACCCAAAGGCATTGGAATGAAGTAAAGCAAATATTACATTATCTTCATGAAACAACTGATATTGGTTTATTTTATTCAAATAAATCCAAGCCACGGTTAATGAGATATACAGATGCTAGATATCTTTCTGATCCACATAAAGTCAAATCACAAACATGATATGTTTTTACCTATGGACATACTGCTATATTTTGGCAATCAGTAAAACAAACATTGACTACTACTTCTTCAAATCAGTCAAAGATACTTGCAATTCATAAAGTAAGTCGAGAATGTATTTGGCTTAGATCCATGATTCATCATATTCTAGAAAGATATGGATTGTCTTCAACAAAAGATAGTCTAACCATATTAGATGAAGATAATACTGCGTGTATCACACAGATCAAATAAGGCTATATCAAAGGTGACATGACTAAACACATTTCACCAAAATTCTTTTACACACATGAGCTCTAGAAGAATGGTGATATTGATGTTCAACTGATATGCTTAAGTGAAAATCTGGTAGATCTATTTACTAAAGCATTATCGACTGCAACATTCAAGAAGTTGGTGTATAATATTGGGATACCTCGATATAAAGGCCTATTATGCAGCATTGAGGGGGAGTCATCAATTTTAGTAGATTTGTATAGTCTACTCTTTTTCCTTTATCTAAGGTTTCTTCCCACTGAGTTTTCCTTAGCAAGGTTTTAATGAAGCAATCTAAACAAATCACATACAAAAATATTGTACTATTTTTCCTTCACCAAAGGTTTTTTCCCACTGGGTTTTCCTTGGTAAGGTTTTAACTAGGCATATTCTTAGTATATATGGTTATCAAATGGGAAGTTTTGTGAAATATTTGGATAACCATCAAAAGAGATGTAATTGAAATTCTAATGAGTTTTGGACCAAAGTGGAAATAGAGGAAAGTTTTACTATGTGAGAAGTGTGGTATGCCATGTGGTAAATCACATTGTGTGATGAATAGTGGTGTATAGTGAAGGTTTTATCACATATAAATAAGTGAGTTTGCATGGTAATGATGAATGATATAGAAAAAAACTCTTTATTTTTCTCTTCCATTATGGCTCTTTCTTATTTATTTGTTTTAGTTTTATAACAACTATCCAAATGTTATAAAGAACCAGCGAAACCAAGAAAATTACAATAGGCACAACAAAGGTGGGATTGTACTATTCTCAAAGTACAAAGATAATAAAATAATTTCTCTCAAATGTAATATTTAAGCCATATGTGAGGCTAAAGTTAGTTAACTAAAGAAAATGTAAATTTACCCAAAAATCCAACAAAGTGACCATATTATATGAAAGACCTAAAGCTAATGGAATGGAAAACTTGCGGAGGGGAATCAGGCCATCAAAAAAGGTAGCTCTAAATGCATTCCAAATTATTGATTGGACACCCCATTACTTGGCGCACCCACGAGTGAATTTTTTTATTTTATTTTTTTTTTTAAACTTATTCACTTTCGACACCCTAAATAATTCCAATCTAACCCTCATCTATTCCAACCATCTCCTACTGTTGCCATGCCGACTCTGCCACCGTTGGGACGCCGCTTGCACACCTTCTCCTTATCTTATTCTTCTTTGAAAAACCCCTTGATTTGAATTAGATCTAGGGTTTTTTATTCAATTTCACGACGAGCAAGTTTCATGTCGGAATAAAAGGTCGTGGTGGTGGAAGTAATAGAAGAAGGACGATGAAGTGATGGTTATGGAGAGTGAGTAAGGAGGAGGAAGAGCAGGCATCGGTGATGGGAATCGTGCGAAGGAGTGATGGGGCTTGATGATAGCGACAGAGATAGTACGGACAAGGGAGGAAGAGGTAGCGATGGTGACTTCACAAATGTAAACCCAAAACAGATTAAATAAGAGATTGTAAGAACCCAAATTGCATGAAATCGAAAGAAATAGAACAAACCTAGAAAGGAACAATACATAACACAAAGTTGTCAACTTTTGGAGATGCGTCCAAATTATTGCCCAAGTGGGTTCTACAAGCTCTACGTACTAGGAATGCAAGAAAAATCGAAAAAATTGATTAAATCGATTGAATCGGATTAAATCGGCTACATTTAGTCTTCTTTTTTTTTTTTTTTTTTTTTTTTGTAAGAATCGGTTTGTGCGATTTTTAAATTTGATTTTTTTTTTAGTTTTCGACTCTATATCAATTTGAGCACTGTGTGTACTGAACTAAATTAAAACTGACCGCTTCAACATATATTGTATTTATAATATATATAATTTAATAATATAATGATATTGATAAGTATAATAAATTATTAACCTTAATTAATTAATATTATCATCTTTATGACCTAAGTTTGTAAACTCTTATTATATATAATCTTAACTCTAACACATTATGCTTGAAACCTTTGTAGTTTATAACTTTTTATTTATTTATTTTTGTTAATCTAGGAATTGACAAGTATTTATTAAATTGATGGATTGGATATGTTTAAAATGGAAGACAAATAACTAATTTAATGTCTTGATATAGATTAGTGATTATATTTAAAAGTGGTTCAAGTTTGTAAGGTTGTAAACCAATTAAACCGCAACAAACCACACTGTTTCAATTGCTTCAGTTCAATGCGATTTGATGAAAGAAGTACTATGTATGGTATTTAAAATAATAAAACCGACATTATCAATTTAATAAAAAATTTTACCAAAATATTGGCTGTACCAAACCTATTGGGCTTGTTTGGTTTGAGTTTCAGAGATGAATTTTAGAAAAAAATTTACCAAAAATTGTTTGGTTTGAGTTTTTCTCAAAAAAATTTTAAAATAACTTTTTCTCTCTCCTCTCTCATTCTCAATCACTTTTTCTCTCACACATATTTACTCAATTCTTCCAAAATATCAAATCATCCCAAACTCTCACAAAAAATTTCTCTCTCAAAATATATAACCAAACAAACCAAAATTTTTTTTAAAATAACTCTCCTAAATTTTTTTCAAAAACAACTCTCGCAAAAACAAACCAAACAAGCCCATTATATCCCTAATACATATAGCAAGAATTCATATAAATAAATTCTTCTTCTTCCACCACTGTTCTGCAGGGAGGTACAAAATTGTTACAAATGAGAAAGTAGAGACAAACTCATAGGACAGAGTTTTTAGGACGAAAGAGGGGTGGCCATGGTGATGACGTAATGACGCCGTCGCCGTCGCTGGCAACCAATAACCCGAGCTGTGAGTGATAGAGATTAGGGTATTGTATTAAGGGTTGGTTTGGTTTGGAATGTTTTAAAAAAGTATACTTTTTGACTTATTGGTTTATATGAGTTGAGTTTGAGTTGGATTTGATGTGATGTGTTAGAGAGGTGATGTGATTTAAATAAGATGATGTGATTTAAATAGAATAATAACTTTTTGACTTTTCGTATTATTTAGTAGATGCCAAATTTAGCCTAAATCTTTTAAGTAATTTAATTTAAGGATAAAATTGTATTAAAAGAATAAATAAATAATGAGGTGTTCAGCCAACAATTTGGAGTGCTAGAGCCTCCCATCAAAAAACTCTAGCAATATGCAAGAGATTGTTATAATTTTATAGATATATATACTAGTTGAAGATAATATTGTACGCTAATTATAATAGTCGTAATGTTAAGTTTTATAAAAGAAATATCATAAAAAGTTTAATGAAGATTTTCTGCTATTTGATTAGATTATGATATTTTATTGTATGTTATACAATTACATACACTAAGTTACAATTTATCAATCATAAAGCATTATAAGACAAAATTAATTTTATATTATTTGCAAAATTAAGATTTCAAAATTAAAACATACTTATATATATTTTTTATTTTGTTACTTACTACACTAGATTATTTCTTAAAATTTTATGAAGTTTTTCAATGATGTTTCTTTCATAAATCCTATCATTACTCTTATAATAGAGGGTATTAAATGTACAAATTAATAAATGAAGAAGAGTAATATTTGTTAATAATGGACGGAAATTTAATATAATTAACTCTAATAAAATAAAATAAAATAAAATAAAAAGCCATGCTTGAATTACTTAAGAACATAGCTAAGTCAATTCTGACCAAAAATATTGAATTCACATCTTTCACATGGGTGAAATACATACATATTAGAAATCTTTATTACCTAATTCTACGAAGAGTAATATGTCTAACATGAGCTTCTTGATGTTATGATAATTGCCACAAAATAAACTCCTAATAAGCAATATATGTTACGTTTATTAATTGTATATCACATTTAATAAGCCACCTTAAGTGTAACATTTATGACTATTGATGTAACAACACTCCGTTTGGATTGGGAGATGCGGAAAGAAATGAAATGATTTGAGTTTCTCACTTAGGTAAGAAAAGAAAAGAAATGATTAATGTTACTAAGATAATTGTATAGAAAAAGAAAAGATAGAGAGAGAAGAGAATTTCTATATATTGAGTAACGTTGAATAATATTCTATTGAACTATTATAAGAGGTAACCTATATATAAGATTTATATGGAGTGTTAATTAAGAAACCATGAGAATAAGAAAATCTACAGAAATATGGAAACCCAACAAATACGAAAAGTAATATATTCTAAATATGCTTTAACAGCCCCCCTCAAACTCAAGTAACTTGAGTTTGGAAGAACAAAAAAAAAAAAAAATGAGACTTTGTTGTGTACGGCAAACGAAAGAACATGCGAGAGGCGATTGCAAAGAGTCTGCTGCTAGGGCAAATGATAAGGGCCTTCTAAGGGCGCTTTTGAATGGCATGTTCATTGTGAGAGAGCCTTATGAGGCGATGTTGAATGGTGTGCTCATCGTGAGAGGGGCGGCGTGTTCACCTCAAAAAGGGTCTTGGGAGGCGATTGATGTGATGAGCCTTGGGAGGTGCTTGAACAAGAACGTACGTTGAACTAGCAGTTGTAGCACAAACGTAACTTATGACGTGGTGTTGAACGGTGATAACAACAGATGAACGATTGCACCAGTGGACGGCTTATGAAAGAGGGCGCCAGGGGGAGGCTTGCGAAAGGGTGCGCCAGAAGACGGCTTGGATGATTCACATGGTGTATCACAATATTTACCATGATATAAAGAGAGAGGGCGGAAGCACAAACAAACAAATAAATAAATAAGGGGTTAATTATAAAAAAAAAAAAAAAAAAAAAAATTCCAAGATTTCAAGCACTTTTCACTTTAAACTATAATGTTTCAATTTGGACAAATTAAACCCTAGAGTTCTATCCGTGTTTCAATGCGTCTCCTCCATCCATCTTTGTTTGTGTAAGGTAACAGATGGGGTTTAAATTGAAAAATGCTTAGAACCTTGGGGTTTTATTTTATTTTTATTTTTATTTTTTTGTGTGTAATTAACCATTTTTTTTTAAATTAAAATCACCAAAAACAAAAAAGGATTAATTACAAAATAAACCCCAAGGTTTCACATTTTTCACTTTAAACTCTAGTTTTTTCAATTTAAACCCCCAGTTACCTTACATAGATGAAGGTGGATGAAAGGGACACATTGAACTCTTTGGTTTAATTTGTCGAAATTGAAATACTAGGTTTAAAGTGGAAAATGCATGAAACCTGGGAGGGGGGGTTTGTAATTAACTAAAAAAAAAGGATTTTAATCCAAATTCAAATCTTGATTGAAGAAACGAAAGATTGACATTTGATATTCGCGGTAGAGGTGGTGGCTAATTGGTTGCTGGAGATTGGGATTAAGACATGTATGTGTAAAAACTCCAGTGGGCAGTAAAGACATGGTTGCCAATCAGACGCTTGGCGGTGAACCAGAAAAATAGGCCCAATCTTATAGTTCTAAAACCATGTGTAGGATCTCCGTCCAGAGGTTATCTGGCTTATACCGATAGTTCAAACCCTCTCGTCTGATTTCACGAGTGCAATGTGAAAAAGAATGAAATTCCAAATCTGGTAAATCTGTAGAAAAATCCACTAACCACAAGAGATGCCAACTACATCACCAGACTTAGAGTCGCCACCTAATCTTTTAGGAAAACTAGAAAACCCATAGCTCGTGCCAAAGGTCATAGCCCGTCGCAGCCAAAGTGTTAAGTATGAAGGGAGGAAGGTCATGAATATGGAACACCCCTGCTTATTTGATCGAAGATCGGCCTCTACTAATTCTTGATATGAGAATTATTAACACAATATGATCACATAACCCAATTATTAATGCTAGCTTTACTATGTGTGGAAAACAAATATAGACCAAACCACTTACTTTCGAATGCTCTAATCACTTGTTGTTTTAGAAAAAGTTTTTAAAGCGGGAATCTCATAAAATAAATAAATAGATAAATAAAAAATAAAAAATAAATAAAAACAAAATTATTAAGATAACCATCACACAACGAGATCAGAGTCATTCTAACTTAAGCAATAAGACCTCACCTAATGAGCAGTCAAAGAGGTACATTACATAAACACATAACCTCATAGTAGTATGTTGGACATAAACAAGCAACAATTACACACTCAGGATACAAAGATGAAAGAGGCCCATCTAATACTCCTTTGCACCATACCATGAGCGTAAAGGGTTAGGAATCGATGCATGATCTTAGATGCTAAACTAAATGATATGCAAAGGAAGGTAAAAGAAAACTCATTGGGTACTCCAGCCAAATGCAATAGAAAATAACTAATTAAAAATATGTATGATCCTAGATATGATAGCTAATGCAAAATTCATACACAATGGATCTTAGGAGCTCGGACACTAATAAGATGGCATGTGAATCATCAAAACTACACACCACGTAAATACCAAAATATAATGATTGAAGCTCAAATGCATGATTCTAGACTGAGCATGTAAATGTCATAAAACCATAATTAAATCTAAGTAAAGCAAGAAACAAAAGATGAGAGAGAGAGAGAGAGAGAGAGAGAGAGAGAGAGAGGATAGGGAGAAAAGAAATCCATTCCAATGCACACGACGAATATAATGAATGAAAGCTAAGAAAATGCAATAAAATGAAATAGAGAGAACTCCGACAAGGATAGAGAGATTCTTACCCTCTAACACATGAAAATGGGTATAAACTACCAAAATTCGTGAAATATAGTGACAAGAGGGGAGATTCAATCTATCCTCGAGGAGGAAGTCATGCATGGGCTTCTATATCATCAATAACATATAAAGCAATAAAAGAAAGCTCCAATGAGAATAGAAAAATTCTCACCCTCTAACACATGAAAAGGGATATGAACTACCTGGATGCATGAAATAATGACGAGATGAGATATTCAATTTATTCTCGTGAAGGAAACCCTGCCTAGGCTTCAATATCAATAAAAATCAATCAAAATAATAGAAAAATGGAGCTATAATGAAAAGAGAAGCGTTATCCTCATCCTATTCATGGAAATGAGTACAAGCTACTCAAATCCATGTAAAATGGGTTCGGGAGGAGAGAACCAGTCTCTTCTCATAAAGGAAATTGTGCTTGGGTTTCTAACCCATAATGAATCTAGAAAAAGCAATTCAGACTTGGCCAAAGTCACTAACTACAGAAATAGAGGAAAAAGAGAGAATCCAACTATATTATTAACAACAACCCAACAATGATCTCAAGATCTCAAGAAAGCTTCGAAAAGAAAGGGAAAAAAAAAAAGAAATTGCAAGAAACTTAAGAATGGAAGTAGGGATTACCTGTAAGCTAATAAAGATAGGGCCCAAGCTAGTCACAAACTCTAATCCAAACTCCCTCTGGCCAATAGAGATCTTTAGCTCCAAGTCTCCAATTAAAGGGATGAAGAGGATAGCCCAAGTGTATCAATGATAATGTCCAAATCTCACTCAACTTAATTGATTGATGATCTAATTAACGAAGTCATTATCTAGAATTTAGGGAATCTCTTTAGAAAATGTTTAGAATTATCTAAAATTTGGGAACTCTTAATTCTCTACAAAGAGGGGTTTTTATAGGCTTGAGAGGCTTGGATATGCCATTTGATCCCTTAGGATCCAGTTGGTATATTCCAAGATCCTTGGGACACCTCACAAGAACCTGTTTGGCTGAAGTCATAAGAGGTTCTACCGGATACGCCTTGTCTGGCCATGGGAGAGTAGTCTAGCGTATTTCTTATAAAAAAAAACAGATTCAATCTAGTAGAAGTGGTCTGGGGTGTGCTTCTTAACAAAAGTTGTTCGGCGTGTGTAGACGCGTCCCGAGGACTCCCAAAAAGATCTCATTTTGTTCTCTAGCTACTACAGTTCGGACTGAATGTCACGGTTTTGAATCTAATCTTGCAAAGTGCGATGCAAGACCGATAAATCACTAAAGAGTCCAAATCCGGCAAATCGTTTTGGAAAACTGATTTTTATAAAGAAGTGCCAAACATGGACTGCTTTGCCAGATACAGAATCACCATCTAAATATTTTATTTTGGCGAATTTAGGAAACCCTGACTCGTGCCTAAGGCCACGTGTCCGTCATCACCAAAGTTGCCTCGGCTCGGAAACTTGGGTACGATTGGAGAAGGTCAGCTATGAGCACCCTCGCTCGCTCGATCAAAGATCAACCACTACTAAACATGATATCTAGTTTTTGAAAACACATACGTTCTTATTCCAGTTAATTAGCTAATCTTACTATGTGACGCGCACAACACACAAGTATAGACTAGATCGCCTAATTTGGAACAAAACATTACATACACATTTGTTTGGAAAATGGTTTGAAGTTTGCTATTCGTAAGTAGGCTAAAATGTGGATTTCAATGAATTGTTCCAATTCAAGCAATCCAACCTTCACCCACAGGCATTCAGGTAGTTATATCAATTAAGCAGATAGCCTCATGGCAAGCATGCTATTATGGCAACATTAACGCATATGCAGTATGCTAAAGCGTAAACACTCACAGTGTACTCTGAGCCAAAACAGAAACTAGTTAGAAATCAATGCATGATCCTAGTTCATGTTAAGATGGCTAATGCAACATATGCAAAATGCAACTAGAAATAGGCTCGGCTATTCTAAGATGGCATAGAAAATACGACATTTGATAACATGTATTCAAATTGGAATTGAAGAACAATGCGGTTAGTATGATGTGCCGAGCCCGGTGCATGCAATATAGATGAATGGATGTACGCATGCAAAGTATTAGGATGCTAGACAGATGAATGGATGCAAACATGCAAAGCATAAGTATGCTAATTTGAAACATGACCTAAAACTAACCAACAAAAGCAGGTAAGTAAAAGAGAGAAAGAAATGGAGGTTGGAAAACATGCACACAAGCACTCACACTTATTACAAAATTGGCCCTCTCGACGGATGGTCCGAATAAATAATACATGCCAACTAATTAACTAACTAACAAGCTAATCAATTATTACACAACCGAATTGAATAACTAGCTACAACTAATTATTACAAAACTTAATTAATCAACAAATTAACTAATTATTACAAATTGATGCTAACTAACAAGTAAGCATGAAAAACAAGCTGTTCCAGCTCTGTTCGAAGAATGAGAGGATGCATGCTTGGATGCTGCCCTGAAAAGCTCTCCGGTTGCTCTTTAGAGGCTCTGTCTGCAGGGTGTCCTCAAGGAATTCCTGCTGGACCTGACCAAAAACATGCTGGGGAGTGCATCAGTGGCCTGCTGGCCATGGAAAGCCACTGTCGACCAAAAATGAAGAGGTGCCGGCCAACAACAAGGCATTGTCGGCCACAGATGTGCTGGGACACCAAGCTACAATAGAGCACAAAACAGAGTAAATGGAGGGTCTCCCGAGGATAGGTACGCACTATGCCACCCCATATCATCTCAAAACATCAAGGGAGAGGGCATAGTCGGATCTACAACCATCAATCACACATCCCGATGCATGATGGCCAAAGATCCAACTTGTGCAAATCAATATGAAATGAATGCACAAATAAACACATAAAGCCTAAAACTCTATTATGAATCATCAAGAGTGTCGGCAATCGAGAATTGAGACACATTTCATCACTTGAAGTATGAAACATCCCTCGTTCCCCGTGCTCGAATTAACAATTTAATCCAAACAACAATGCAAAACAAACATGGCAAACATGCAATATGACTTAAGCATGCAAACATGCAATGCAATAACCCGAGCATGCAACAAGCATGTAAGCATGATGTGAGGTAACAACCTTGAATAACATGATAAAATGCAACATGAACATACAAACATGCAAGGCATGTGACGGCGGACAAGTATGCAACAACATACGAAATGGGACAAGCATGTGACAACATGGTAAGATGGGCTTATACTAAAGATGGATAGGCCTCAGCCATGCCTAAAATCAGTGGCCATTGGTGATGGAATTAAGTCACCAAAACACAGACAAGCATGCAAAATGCAATGGCTCATCAAAGAGGCCCAAGAGCACAACTCTCTAGAGGGCTTAAGGAGTGACAAATGTGCAAGTGTAACAACACTAAGTGCACTGAAATGAGGTAAGAAATGATGCCAAAGCATTCAAACAACACAAGTATGGCATACTAGGGTCCTTAAAGCATTAAGCTAGTAAAGAGGACTACCAAGGAGGCATGCAATACATGGCAAATATGCACAAACCAAACATGGGTAGAGCTCAAATAGGTCAAAATAAGGATCTAAACAAGCTGAGATGGTGGCTCAAATACCTAGGCAAGATGGCATGCATGCTAGGCCGCAAACAAGGCAACGATGCATAACACTTAAAGGCATTCAAAGCATGAATGAAGTGAGAACATGGCAATACTATAGGCTCTGAAATGAAGTATTAAATGATGCCAAATCATCTAAATAGCTGAAAGATAGCATGCATGAGTCAACAAAACACAAAGCTTGCAAGGTCAATTACACTACAGCTGTACAAAGCATGAAGGATATGGCAAGGGTAACCCAAAATAGTCCTAGTACATGTTAATGTGAGACTAAAACATGCATGGAAGGAAGCCAAAACAAGCTAGCATGGTGAGCATGAGGCATGATGCATACAAGGCAAATAAGGTGGATTACACTACACCTATTAAGACCAAGCATGTGATGGCTTAACTAACAAAAATTAGAGTTAAGGCATGGCATAATAACCCCAAATATCCACTGAGATGGCATCCCAAAGACCTAAGCATAGAGGCATGCATAATGATCCATTCATGAGACATAAAACACAAACCCTCTAAGACATTGAAAGCATGTCAAATGCAGGTGTATGGCCACATTTCATGAACTGAAATAACACTTAGAATGATGGCAAAGCATGCAAACATCATATGTATGGCATGGTAGGGGCTTCAAAACCCAAGACTAGCCTAAGCATTTACACTATGGCTATACAAAGCATGGGTGATATGGCCATGGCAGCCCAAAACAGTCCAAGAACAGTCCATAATAAGAACAAAATCATGCTGGAGCAAAGCCAAAATATGCTAGGATGATGAGTCAAAACATCATGCACATAAAGCTAGTAAGCAAGATTTGTTCTACAAGTATATGGAGCATGCAAAGGATGACCAAACCAGTTATGGAAAGAGTCACGACATGGAAAAACATCACCAAAAACATGCTGAAATGGACTCAACTAAGCTAGGGTAACATGCTAAAACAAGAAGCATATAAAGCTAGTTTATGAGATTTACACTACAAGTGTATCATGCATGGATGGAGTGACAAAACCAACCCAAAAAAGATCTAAGGCATGGTAAAACATCACCAAAAACCTACTAAAATGGACTCAACACAAGCTAGGCAAACATGCTACTTTGATGAGCTACAAATGGGATTACACTATACATACAAGATGCATGCAAAAGGTGACCAAACCAGCCATGGACAAAGCCAAGGCAGGTCCTAAAAGTCACAAAAAAGAGCCTGAACCAAGCCTCAAAAGTACAGAGAGGCATGCTCCTTTGGAAGGCAAAAAATGCAAGCAAATAAAAACCAAAAGAGAGGGGGCCACCCCCTCTGATTTGAGGCCTCAAAACCACATGCCTACCACTGCAAATCCACTAGATTTCAGTGGCTAGAAGGCGAAACCAAGGCTAGCTTGGAGGCCTTAAGGCATGACTCAAAACAAGGCCAACAAGAGGATTGAAGACCCTCAACAGCCAAAAGACCTTAAACAAACTTCAAAATCACTTGAAAACAAGACTTTTTTCAGTTGAAAGCAAGGCCTAAAACAATATGCAAGGATGACCAAAATGAGGTACAAGAAAGTGCTAAAAAGGGAAAGAAACTCACCCTTGAAGATCAACTTCGAAACCAGCAACTTCAGTGGGTAAAACCTCACTTTCAGAGCTCAAGAAGTCCTCCCAAGAGCCTCAATCCAAAGATGGTGGTGTATCTGTAAGTGTTGTAGTGTAAAAGTGCAAGGAAAATGGACTTCAATGCACAAATCAACAACAATATAGAGAGATAGAGATATATTTCTTCCCAAAAATGATGAACCTCTCCTAAGGAGAGAGGCTCTCTCCTTATATAGAAGAAAAACAATGCAAAGCTTCTTCGAGAAGCTTGGCAAGGGCTTCACCCCTCATACACGTGTATGGAGGGCAGATAAAAGGATTCCAACTGGCTCAAAAGATCTAGAGTGAAATCTGCTGAGACAAGGGTGCTGTCGGCCATCAGGGATGGGCGGCAGTGGCTCATTGATGGTCGGCAGGCTCAATCAATGGCCGGCAGCAACAAAGTCGGGGCCGACAGGTCCAAAAGGGGGCCGGCAATGCACCAAGAAACACATTCTGAAAGGACCAAGTCATGGTCCAAGAATAGGGCAGAAAGGATACAAGGTCTGGGAAGCTTGAACCTGTGATGTTCTGCCGCAAAAGTCGAATGCCCAACGAGCAATCGAATTTGTGTCCGAATGTACCTACAAGCACAACCGAGTCTTAAGGACGGTCAAAAATGGGGTGTCTACAGCGTGTTTCTTGAAGAGTTGTCCAGCCAACCTAATATTATTTGACTGCTTTTCTTGAAAGGTTTTCCCTATTTTTTCATTCATTCTACCTTTCTAAGCTATCCCTTTTGAAAAGCAGATAAATCATTTTTGCAAAACATATAGCTAAAAACAGCCAAAATGAATGAAAAAGTGCCAATTGCCTTGAAAATATTTCAAAAAATAGTATTAAGAGTCCAAAAAACTCTTTTTAGCCAAAACGGGTGTAGGGAAGGTTTGTCACTCTCCATTCCTAACTTGTTGCTTGAAACAATATCTGAAATCTTCATCAAGAGCTTTTCATAAATCGCCTAGCTTTTAAGGGTAGTCAAAAATAGGATGTCTACACCATGTTAAGATAATTGTAGAGAGAGAGAGAGAGAGAGAGAGAGAGAGAGAGATGGGAGAATCATTGTATATTGAATAATGTTGAATAAAGGGAATTCAAATTCATCCTTTTGTACTTGAGAATTGAACACTTAGGTAATTTAGAAAACCTTAAATGAGGTGCTTAAGTTAAACTAATATCATTAGACTACAATTACCTAGTAAATTATCTTTCTTAAAGGCTAAGTAAAATCAGTTTGAGTTAACCTTGGCCACTTAAGCTAAAGAAACAATTAGTTGCCTAAGCTAATTAGTTCCTAAAACAAAAAGGAGAACGATGGGGAAGGACGGAGAGAGTATGAACTAATTAGCTTAGGCAACTAATTGTTTCATTAGCTTAAGTGGCCAAGTCTAACTCAAACTAATCTTGCTTAGCCTCTAAGAAAGAGAATTTACTGAGTAATTGTAACTTAACGATATTAGTTTAACTTAACAACATCATTTAAGGTTTTCTAAATCACCTAAGTGTTCAATTCTCAAGTCCAAAATGATGAATTTGAATTCCCTTTGAATTTCTTCATATTTCTCTTTCTTTTCCCTAACTTTCTCTTATAGCTCTCAAGAAGAAAGTTTATCTCCAACTCTCTCCGACCTTCTCCATCCTTCTCTCTTTTGTTCTAGGAACTAATTAGCTTTGACAACTAATTGTTTCATTAGCTTAAGTGGCCAAGTTTAACTCAAACTAATCTTGTTTAGTCTCTAAGAAAGATACTTTACTGAGTACTTTCAGCTTAACGATATTAGTTTAACTTAAGCACCTCATTTAAAGTTTTCTAAATCATCTAAGTGTTAAATTCTCAAGTCCAAAAGTATGAAATTGAATTCCCTTTGATTTTCTTCACATTTCTCTTTCTTTTATCTAAATTTCTCTTCTAGCTCTCAACTAGAAAGTTTCTCTGGAACTCCTTTCGTCTTTCTCCATCCTTCTGTCTTTGTTGTAGGATTTAATTGCCTTAGGCAACTAATTTCGTTAGCTTAAGTGAGCAAATATAACTCAAACTAATTTTGGTTAACCTCTAAAAAAGAGAATTTACTAAGTAATTGTAGCTTAATGATAGTTGTTTAACTTAAGCACCTCATTTAAGGTTTTCTAAATCTCCAAAGTGTTCAATTCTCAAGTCCAAAAAGATGGATTTGAATTCCCTTCGATTTTCTTCCCGTTTATCTTTTTTTTTTTTTTTTTTTCCTAACTCTCAATAAGAAAGTTTTACTCTAATTCTCTCTGTCCTTCTCCATCCTTCTCTTTTTCTTCTAGGAACCAATTAGCGTAGGCAACTAATTGTTTCATCAGCATAAATGACCAAGTTTAACTCAAACTAATCTTGCCTAGCCTATAAGAAAGAGAATTTACTAAGTAATTGTAACTTAACGATATTAGTTTAACTTAAGCACCTCATTTAAAGTTTTTTAAATCACCTAAGTGTTCAATTATCAAATCCACAAGGATGAATTTGAATTTCCTTTGATTTTCTTCCCATCTCCTTTTCCTCTAACTTTCTTTTCTATCTCTCTTTGTCCCACTCCATCCTTCTCTCTTTTGTTCTAGGAACTAATTAGCTTAGGCAACTAATTGTTTCATTAGTTCAAGTGGCCAAGTTTAACTCAAACTAATCTTGCTTTGCCTCTAAGAAGGAGAATTTACTAAGCAATTGTAGTATAACGATATTAGTTTAACTTAAGCACCTCATTTAAGGTTTTCTAAATCACCTAAGTGTTTAATTCTGAAGTTCAAAAGGATGAATTTGAATTCCCTTTGATTTTATTCCCATTTCACTTTCTTTTCTCTAACATTCTCTTCTAATTCTCAAGAAGAAAGTTTCTCTCTATCTCTCTCCGTCCTTCTTCATCCTTCTCGCTTTTGTTCTAGAAACTAATTAGCTTTGGCAACTAATTGTTTCATTAGCTTAAGTTGTCTTAGTCTTTAAGAAAGATAATTTACTGAGTAATTGTTGATTAACGATATAAGTTTCACTTAAGCACCTCATTTAAGGTTTTCTAAATCACCTAAATGTTCAATTCTCAAGTCCAAAAGGAATAATTTGAATTCCCTTTGTTTTTCTTCCCATTTCTCTTTCTTTTCTCTAACTTTCTCTTATAGCTTTCAAGAAGAAAGTTTCTCTCTAATTCTCTCTATCCTTCTCCATCCTTCTCGCTGTTGTTCTACGAACTAATTAGCTTAGGTAGCTGTGTTTAACTCAAACTAATCTTGCTTAGCCTCTAAAAAAGAAAGTTTATTGAGCAATTGTAGCTTAATGATATTAGTTTAGCTTAAGCACCTCATTTAAGGTTTTCTAAATCACCTAAGTGTTCAATTCTCAAGTCCAAAATGATAAATTTGAATTCCCTTTGATTTTTTTCCCATTTCATTTTCTTTTCTCTAACTTTTTCTTCTAGCTCTGAAGAAGAAAGTTTATCTCTAACTCTCTCTGTCCGTCTCTATCCTTGTCTCTTTTGTTCTAGGAAGAAATTATAGCTTCGGTAACTAATTGTTTTACTTGCATAAGTGCCCAAGTTTAACTCAAACTAATCTTGCTTAGCTTCTAAAAAAGAGAATTTACAGAGTAATTGTAACTTAACGATTTTTGTTTAACTTAAGCAATTGTTTCTAAATCACCTAAGTGTTCAATTCTCAAGTCGAAAAGGATTAGTTTGAATTCCCTCTGATTTTCTTCCCATTTCTCTTTCGTTTCTCTAACTTTCTCTTCTAGCTCTCAAGAAGAAAATTTTTCTCCAACTCTCTCTGTCCTTCACATTCTTTCTCTCTTTTACTCTAGGAACTAATTAGATTAGGTAACTAATTGTTTCATTAGCTTAATTGACCAAGTTTAACTCAAACTAATCTTGTTAGCCTCTAAGAAGGAGAATTTACTGAGTAACTGTAGCTTAACGATATTAGTTTAACTTAAGCACCTCATTTAAGGTTTCTCAAAGGTTGGTGGGATAACATTCTGAGGCCTCGTTTGGGAACAGGCTAATTTAGTAACTTTTTGGCTAATTGGCTAAAAAGGTTGGTAAGAAAAACCTGTATGTTTGGGCCAACTTTTTGGCTAATTACGAAACGACGTGCAAAAAGTAGAGAGAAAAAGGAATCTTTGACTTTTTGGTATGGGTTGTTGGCTTTTTGGCTAAAAAGGTAACTTTTTGGCTAATTGGCTATTTTAGCCTCTTGCCAAACGAGGCCTCATTACCACCCAACAGAATGAGATTGTCACAACCACCAAAACTGAATTTGATCCATCTGCTAATATGAATGTCCAAAAAGAGGATGCTGTTTACATCCTTGTCCAAACTATTATCCTCCATTTTATTGGACCCAGTTTTGGTATTAATGATCGCAGCCGAGAGCTTTTATAGAATTTAAGATGTCCATCTTTAACCCATTTCCGGTGGTATAAAGATGTTTTGCTTCTAAAAGTCATTCAACGACCTGATGCTAATAGTGACCATTGGAAAGCCAAATTCATTGATGGCCTTCCTACTCTTTTTACTGAAAAAGTTCAGAAAAAGCTTAGGGATTGCCATAATCAAATGTCCATACCCTATCACCAGTACACTTATGGTCAGCTGATTGCTATAGTCATTGAAGAAGGTCTTACACCTTGTAATGATCTTAAATTATAGTTCCAGCTTAAAAAACAAAATCTTACCGGGAAGAAATAGTTAGGTGAATTTTGTGAACAATTTGCCTATGACACAAAAATCCAATACCCTAAAACCAGAAAATCTTACCTAAAGAAATTTACAAAAAAATATTCCCAGTAGTATAGGAAATCCAAATCTAGTGTTAATAATTACCCGAAAAAGTTTTCTCCTCAAACCCAAAAAAGTAAGTCCACAAAACAACCTCCTAAAAAGGATGTTAAATGTTGTAAGTGTGGAGTAACAGGACATTATGCAAACAGATGTCGATCTAAGTTAAAAACTAAAATTAATGAATTAGGATTAGATCCTCAAACCACTCAACAGATACTTCAAACTCTTGAAGCAGAAGTGTCACGACCCGAACCCGCCCCTATGGGTTAAGGCCATAACCGGCCAGTAATCATGAGATTACCTACGGCCTCAAAACAAATAATACAAAACTCATCAGAGTAAAAGGGGCCGAACGGAAGCAATTTAAAAGTTTGTCCATAGAGCTGTGCTTACATGCACGTCATAACATTCTAGACATAAATATATTAATAACTCATAACAGAATTATAGTACCAAAAAGTTCCATACGACAGGATCATCCAAAAACCAAGTCAACCCATGGGAACTATATACAGACATGTACAAAGGCTTCGCCAACATGACAAAATTACATAGAATGGCAAAAGGGCAAAGATGTGTCTCGTACGTGAGACGCAAAGGCTGACTCTCTAAACCTTAGTTGTTCCACACTGGCTTCACTAGGGCGGGGTCTGGACCTCTCTTAGCTCACCTACAAACACATGAATGAGCGTAAGCAATAGCCCAATGAATAATATCAAATAACGAATATACAATGGAACAATATACATCGAACGGCCTTGGACCTAATTTGCATTTCTAACTAACACATACATACATAAACATATGTAAGTTAAGTAACTGAGGTTCCAAACACATCATACGGCCTCGGGCCCAATTCATTCATATTATTCAGATCAAAGTGACCTTTGGCCCATTTGTTTATGTCAAAACGGCCTTTGGCCCATTCATTCATGTCCATCGGCCTTCGGCCCAATCGTTTATGTCAATCGATCTTCGGCCCACATTTATGTCAAATGGCCTTTGGCCCATATTTATATCAAATGGCCTTCGGCCCACATTTATATCAAATTAGCTCGTAGGCCTTTTGTATCAAACTGGCTCATAGGCCTTTTATATCAAACTGGCTCATAGGCCATTCGTATCAAACTGGCTCATAGGCCTTTCGTATCAAACTGGCTCATGTTAAACTGTGTCCACCATTCAAAATTAATGAACTTTACAAAACTTACATAGAAGTGAGCAATTGGATAACAACATATTTTAGATATTACTCACAGTGATCGGCTTGTGAATTTGCCCTGGAGCTTGACCCTACACATCACATAGCACATATGGGTCACAAATAATTCAATCCATTCTTTAATTCACATATTCCTCTTTAGGCTTCATTCTTATCTATTTAATTCAATTACAATGCTCAATGTATGCCTAAGAGTGTTTAGAAGTGAAAGGGAACGGAAAAACAGAACACATAATGCATTTTCAGATTTTCAGAAAACAGGGTCCCCGCTCGAGTGTGGACTTCCCCGCTCGAGCGGACCTTTAAGGCCTGCAAAAGTACTGGTTGCATGAAAAATACGCTCGAGGGTGTAATAGGACGCTCGAACAGAAGGCCTGTCTAAATAGCTCCCCCGCTCGAGCCGACACCAAGTCTGCAAAAAGTACTGGGAGCACGTTTTTCCCGCTCGAGTGGCCATTACCCTGCTCGAGTGGAAATCAAAATTCTGAGTTTCCCAGATTATGTTCTTGAGTCCAAATTCGACATTCAACCAATGTTTCTTGCATACTATGGCTCCAATTTCACATATTCTTGTATTAAAATGGTATAAACACCAAAACACATCATCATGGGGCTCAATTTCATGAATCAAGCACATGCATGGCTCAATTTAATTCAAGTTCAATTCTATCATATGCATTCATGCATTCAAAGCTCCTATCTTTAATTATTCAAACATGCATGCTAATCTTGACTTCATTTCTATTCCAATTAATGCAAATAGTGTTCATTCTCATGGAACACAACAAAAACATGCTTGCATGTAAGATTTAACACTCATATTTCCACATTCAACTTAATACATGTTTGTTTATGCAAAATCATGGTGATCCTATACATGCATGTGCATTTCAACTTCAATTCATCAATTAGAGCACAACTCTTGTTCTTGATCACCAATAAATCTTTAATTCACAAAATTACAAGTTCAAACTCATGAATTCATAATCAATCACTTACCTAAGAGCTCAGTCTTCTCAATCTATGGTCTAATTTAGAGTTGGACTTCAATTCTCCAAGCCTTAAGACCAAAATTGCACAATTCTCCCCTTAATCTCCCATAGCCGACCCTCTCTCCCCTTTTCTTAGAGTTCTTATCAGCCAAAAATGAGAATTAAAGAGGGAGTTTGAGTGTATAAAGTCCCTTACAAGCTCCCACTCACACATTACTTTAATATAAAGCAATTGGGCACTAATTAATCAATTTAATCAGTTTAATCTGACCCGAATCAATTTTCAATTAAATTCCACCATAGGTTCTAAAAAGTATGCCAATCACAATGGCGTAATCAATTTTGGGTCCTATGGCCGATAAGGCCTTTAATTTAATTTCCAAAGCAGATAATCAAATAGATATTCCTACGGTGGACAGATAGAAATTCAAAACCACATAATGGCACACAAAATGATATTAAACACATAATCATACTCATATTAAGGACCAATTAACATTTTACGAAACAGGGGTATTACAGTCTTCCCCCCTTTAGGAAGTTTGGTCCTCCAAACTTAATTTACCTTCAGTCGAACACAATTCGGAATACTTTCTTATTCAATGGTTCCAATCCTTTCGATAGTTATCTGCTTAGTTTCAAAATCAAGCAACACTTTGTTCTCAATCAGTCAAAGACTTACCTTTTCTTCCATACCAGGCTTGTATAGTCTCACACCGAAACCAGAGTGTAGGCTGTTATTGCAAGCAGAGTCTGCTAGTGATGGACAGATTTTTCCAACTTCCCTGAAAAATCTAATGCACATCTATGGAGCATTTCTCCCAAAAATCTAAAAGTTCTTTCTGATTATACATCAATTTGCGGATAGAAACAACGCCAAATCATAATTCAGTCCTCATTGCCTCTTGAAGGCTTGTCAGAATTCAATCACATTTTAGAATTTCTGTCTAAAACAATAGGTACTGGGACCCCATGCAAATGAACAATCCTATCGATACAAACAGTGGCTAGTCTACTAGTCATCATAGAAAAATTTTACAGGGAGAGAACGAGCAAACTTCGTAATCCTACATACAATAATCCAAACGGGACTTATACCTTGGGTGCTCAAGGTAGCCCCACAATGAAATTCGTAGCCACATATTCCTACTTCCGTTCCAAAATAGAGAGAGAGAGAGAGTGAAGTAGTTCCGCCAATATCCAATGTTCAACTTTGACTTGTTGGTACTGAAAACATTTAGACACGCATTCACCAATTGCCCTCTTCAAGGTAGGTTACCAACGTATTTATTTCAAATGTCAGCTAACTTTATCAAAGAAGTTTGGTCTATTCCCTTGTCACAAAAGTTCAATTTATTCTTCAACAATTCCACAATTCACAACCTGATTTAGTATTTAGTTCAGTGACTCATCACAGTTATCCAAGGTCAATCAAAAGTTTTCAGGAATATAAAGTAGATCCAGACACCGATTCCCGAGTCAACAAGGGTAACGACAAAGTAATGAACCACGCGGCATATATAGCTCATACCTCCCCCATGGTATCGATTGTAAAGTGCAATAACACTAAAGCAGTCCATTTCTAACATAATACATGTTTTCTCAATCATTCAACAGTTTACAATTTGGTTCACATTCAATTCCCTGTTCTATTGAGTCTCTCCACATTATCTGATAGTCATCAAAAGCATAAGGCAATTCATATATTAATTCCCATGGCGTCAAAGATATTATCAAAAATAGTTGAACACAATTTATACATCCTCAGAACCCCAATTGCAGAATATAATGGCACTGAGTAGTTATTTACACAAGGCGTACTGAATTCACACACTTTCGGATAACCAGGGTTTTTCAAAGCTCCTTGGATGTTAATAACATCTACATAATACCAAAGGATGATATTCCGTACAGAACAAAGGAATAATCGTCTCAGAATCAAAGCACACCCGTTCAGGACCGTCGGTGGCCGACTCGAGATCGATTAGACAAATCCACCTGTACAAAACCGTCGGTGGCAAAATAGATTTCTCAACAAAGGTGCTACATACGCTTAATGTCCCCTAGCACGAAAGGACGTCCCAAGAATGTCATCAAACAAACACAATACCACTCACTATAACCTGATTTCCTAAAATCCGATAACACTGAAGCAAACACATGAAACATAATCTGATTAGTCGAGGACAAATATTCAGTATGGTTCACAATCAAATCAATCTGTTGTCATCGGTTTCCACAGCGTCAAGTAGGCAAGAATATGACAACGCACCAGCATTGTTCCTTAAGACACCCAATCACTGGATTTGCACAATTCAGTTCATCTATAACACATATGTCCTCAATAGTTGAAGGTTGGTTCTCAATGGTGTTCATGGTTAGATCAATCTGTTGATAGCCCACAAAGTTCTTTCAAATAAGTTAGGTATTCCAAACGGATTCAAGTTTTGGGTCTATCAGTTTTTCTGCGAGAATAATCTGGCTATTTATTTGTAAACAATTCTTAATCCCCTTTAACAAAGTCAAATTAGATAGAGGGTCTTATCGGTCGATCCAAGCAAAGGTCTTGTCAGATTAAATCAACCAAAGGTTTCATCAAATTATATCCAATGAGGGTTCTATCAGGTCAAATCAGACAAGGGTTCTATTGGATCGAATCAAATAAAAAGTTTTCTCATATGGGGTACATTCGGTTTAGTAAGGCTCACTTTGTTTGTTTAGGCATATAGTTGATAGTTTCACAACTATCCTAAATTTATCAGTTCTCAAGGTCATATTAGAATCATTCATCACAACTGTTCATATCAAAGTATTTCAAGTCATGTACAATATGGCATTGTCCACATGAATTCAGGTGTAGTTGCATATGCATGCAGTAATTCAGATCAGGAGGTATGTACCATAATCAACACAGTATTTTCCAAACAAGTCTTATATGCAAACACATGGTGTACAGCAACACATTAAACAAGGTTCCTCGCTTGTACATAGCATAGGATTGTTACGCAAAAATCCCAAATCCGTCACAGAAGCGTAGGTTTATGAGTCAAGCTTAATATAGTCACATAGTCCAGCCAATTCTCTACTAATCGAAATGCATGATCTCACAATTTATAGAGTTCACTATTTGGGGTGTTCAACTCGGTCCTACAATCACAGAGTCATAATTCCAGTGGTTTAGTCATTGAAGACAGTAATATAACAATTCACCCTGAGCATAGGTTCAGATGTACATGTGCATGTGCAGAGTTAATCAATGTCCCAATACATATTTCACAAATTTCCCGAATGGAGCATATACATTCAATGAATACGGTCTCGATCTTGTGGGTCTAACCAATCTAGATACACATGCAGCAGATACGAAAGAATATACCGATCCGAATCAAATAATATCCCAAGCAAAGATGTACACATGTACTAATTCAAAATCAATCAACACATAGGCATTCGTTTATAAATGATATAGATACCTGGGATAACGGTCGCAATATTCTGAGTGCTTTCTGGGACGAGTGCAATTACTCTATCTTGATTAGCAACTCCTACCATTGGCACGAATTCAACTGAGGCGAAAAATTTACTCACATTTGTTCAGTTCGGGGACAATCCCTTACCATATGGTCCATTTTACCATCCCTATAACAAGCCCCAAAAATCTGATAACAAACTCCTCGGTGTTTCTTACATTGGTGGTGGCAAAGGTTTTTGCCGTAGCGGCAACTGACGCTGGTGTTGTAAGACCTTTGCCATTTCTTGTACTACGCTTTCCAAACTATCAAGTTGGGCTGTGGAAGAGCCTCCCAACCTATATGCCCTTAATTTATCCATACTCTACACAAACTCTTATTAAACCTTGCCAAATACTAGGATGCCCAACACAAAAATAAACACAGATACACATGGGTACATTCGCACATAGGCACATTGTTATATTCTCATTTTGTGTATCGTCTAGACATAATTAATCACATACGTAACAGATGATTGCATACTTATCAATTATCGCATGTTGAGCATTCACTAATTATATACTCAAATCATATTCATATTTCACATAGACACTCATTTACATAATCGAATGCACATATGCAACTTTTCATGATTCATATGTTCATGTATGTGCATTATATCAAAACAAACTTGTTGTACAAAGTAGTGCAACATTTCATATCTTATATAACCACATGTTCTCTTCATCTAATTAAACTTGCATTATACCTTATACAAAAGATACACAAGTATGCATATACGAAAGAGCATACATATTCAAAGAATTTGCAATACAAGCAAATCACAAACTTATAACATAAAACCATTCACATTAAACATTTAAGCGTATTCTTGATGCTTTCAGATTCATACTTATCACATGAATGCATCCTAGATCTTTTCTAGACGCTTACTGCTCTTTTGGACAAGTACATGAATTATTAACACGTGCTCTGATACCACTCTGTCACAACCCGAACCCGCCCCTATGGGTTAAGGCCATAACCGGCCAGTAATCATGAGATTACCTACGGCCTCAAAACAAATAAGAATAAACTCATCAGAGTAAAAAAGGCCGAACGGAAGCAATTTAAAACTTTGTCCATAGAGCTGTGCTTACATGCACATCATAACATTCCAGACATAAATATATTAATAACTCACAACAGAATTACAGTACCAAAAAGTTCCATACAACAGGATCATCCAAAACCAAGTCAACCCATGGGAACTATATACAGATATGTACAAAGGCTTCGTCAACATGACAAAATTACATAGAATGGCAAAAGGGCGAAGATGTGTCTCGTACGTGAGACGCAAAGGCTGACTCTCCAAACCTTAGTTGACTTTCCAATCACAATGGCGTAATCAATTTCGGGTCCTGTGGCCGATAAGGCCTTTAATTTAATTTCCAAAGCAGATAATCAAACAGATATTCCTACAGTGGACAGATAGAAATTGAAAACCACATAACGGCTCACAAAATCATATTAAACACATAATCATATTCATATTAAGGACCAATTAACATATTACGAAACAAGGGTATTACAAGAAGAAGAATCCGAAACCGATACTGAATCAGATGGAATTGCAGAACTTTATTCTCCATCAACCTCTGATGAAGAAGTTGCAGAACCAGAATTAAATTGCTCATGTTCTACAAACTTGAATCAGATTTCTAAAATCAATTATTCGAAATCTATTGTTGAAATGAATGGCTTAGACCTTGGAGGTCCTAATATCCATGTTCTAACAAATGATCAGAAATCAATGCTTGATTTGGCAAACCAAATCAAAAATCCAGATATGAAACTCAAATTTTTGGAAATGTGTTATCAAAACACAGAACCTCTAATCATACCAATAGAATCTTATAGTATGAAAGATGTCTTAAATAGACTCCAAACATCAACCACTTTTGATAAACCAGTTATTATTCTGGATTTAAATATGGAAATTAATGTTCTCAAAACTGAAGTAAAACATTTACAAACAGCCAATCCATCAATAATTCATGATATTAAAAGAATTGACAGATAGATGAAAGATAAAGCAACATCATCTTCATCTACTACAGAATCCAAAACAGAAAACCAATATTTGATGCTTATGAATCAAATAACCTTTCAGAAATGGTACATTCGAATTACTTTCATAATAAAACCCGATTTTATTATCAAAGATGTTATTGCATTAGTTGATAGTAGAGCTGATATGAATTGCATACATGAAGGATTAATTCCAACATAGTATTTCCATAAAACCACTCAATCTTTAACAAGTGCTAGTGGAACTTCTACGAAAATCATATACAAAATTCCTGAAGCATTAATTTGCAATCAAGGAATCTGTTTACCAACAGCTTTTGTTCTTATTCGAAATATGTCTTAGAATATAATTCTAGGCACACATTTTTTATGCTTACTTATGCCTATCACTAAGATAGATTCCATAGGTATTCATACCAACATTAGTAATCAACCCATCATTTTTGAATTTATAACAGAACCATATACTAAAGAATTAGACCAGATACGAGATATGGTTAGTTTTAAAGAAAAACAAATCAATTTCCTTCAAACAGAAATCCATTTTCTCACCACTGAGCAAAGGCTACAATAGCCAGCTTTCTAGAACAAAATTAAATTAATTGAAAAAGAATTTCAATCCAAAATATGTGGTGATACTCCAAATGCTTTTTGGGCAAGAAAGCATCATATGGTTACCCTTTCTTATGAACCAGATTTTGATGAAAAATTCATCCCAACCCGAGCTCGTCCTAGTCAAATGAAAAAAGAATATTTAGAAATGTGTAAAACAAAAATTCAAAATCTTCTACAAAAGAAACTAATTAGACCAAGTCACTCCCCTTGGAGTTCTAAAGCACTTTATGTTAATAAAAATGCATAAATTGAGAGAGGTTTACCAAGATTGGTAATTAGTTATAAACCTCTTAATGATGTTTTAAGATGGATCAGATACCCTATTCCTAACAAAAAAGATCTTTTAGATCGATTACAGGATGCAGTCATATTTTCCAAATTTGACTTGAAATCAAGATATTGGCAAGTTCAAATTGCTGAATCAGACAGGTATAAAACTGCTTTTACAGTACCTTTTGGGCACCTCATATTGGTATCAGAGCCAAGTTTATATATCTACATAATAAAATCATATAATAATTAAATTATTCATATATGGTCACATATAACTCATGGCTGAAGATATCCCAATCATAACAGTAGCTAATCCAATAGCTTCTACGTTAGAAGCAACAGAATTAGTAGCCTATCAGGATGTTAAGGAAGCCTCAGACAGATGGATGATTCCTAATGTCAAACCAGACACAATTTATAAAATTGGAACATTTGATTTTACCAGCAAAAAGATTATTAAGAATTTTGAGCATGCTATGCCCTTACAGAATAATGATGAAATATTTAAATTACTTCAAATCTAAGATCTAGCACCTTTCTTCAGAAAATATAAATATATCCATATAGGGTTAGTACAAATTGCATTAAAACCCTTAACACTATCAGGACAAAATACCAGTATCCAATGTACCCTTAGAGATTGAAGATGCCTTGACTGGAAAGCATCACTTATGGGAGCCATAGATTCTAGTTTTTCACATGGACCAGTATGCTTTAATGTTTATCCAAACTTAAGTGTAGCATTAATGGATCCAAATTTATCAAAAGTATTAGAACTCAGGGCTCTTACAAATGGTTATCAATATATGGCAGGAACTCCACCTTTAACAATTATTTACAGAATACATTTAAAGGTTCTTACTACTTTAAATCCCTATAACAGTAAGCAAAGTGAATCAGGACAAACTGTGCTGATTGACACAAACCTATACAGTAGCAAGTTGCCATACCTACAATGATTCCATGGCAAAATATTACTTTTCCAAAATCATGGCATATACCAAATGCTGTACCAACAAGGCCAATAGTCAGACAAACTATAGACCAGGTTGTTCAAACCAAAGGAGGTCATGTTTACCTCAATTTCAAAAAACCTTTACTTACTAGAAGTATGTCTACTACAAGTATTAGGTCGAATCTCCCATACAGGGTTGACTTTCCAGAATCATCCCGACGGTCAGTATCTGAACCTGTTAAATCAGTTATGCAAGGAATGCTTTTTAGACCACCTAGTAGGCCATCGAGTGATCCTTTAGTAGACCTTGTAGTACAAGGAGTTCAAATATCAGAAAACCAAATACCTCATGGTATTTATGAAACCAGAAGGCCCAAATTTATCTCACCAAACGAGGAACCAATTTGGTAAATCATTTTTGAGGACATCAGGGGCAATTTGGATGAACCAAGAATGGTTGTTAATAGGATTTTGGTAATAGAATGCATAAGTGAAGGCATCTATGTAATCCCAATAACTGTATCGGGTTTCCCAATTACGAATGTCTAATTGACGAGTAGTATGTGGATGAATGCCCCAAGTGGAAATAGGCATAATATTTCTGATAGTAATCTTGCTGTATTGGATTGGACTTGCCGTTTTGGAGGGATCATGTAAAGTATGCTTGATCTCCATTGATCCTGTTTCAGATAATATATGTTCGTAAACATATCGATACTAGTCAAAATGGGGAGGAAATTGTTGCGTAGTAAGATACTGACACTTAATTTCCCATGGATCTGTCATCCATTTTTCATCTACTGGTTCAATATAGAGGACTGTCTCCTCTGTAATACTGTTAGGAGTATACTGTTCTTCAGGCTTAAGGAGAATGTCCTTAGCTGATTAGCTGGATGCGCCTTTATTGGTATTGGCACTAAGCCTTTGAAATTCTGTATGATAGGGATTAGAACCCCTACCACGACCTCTGCGGCCTCTGAGAATTCTGGTAAATCCATTAATAAGAAATTTAACTATCTGGTGGTCAGTATTACTATATTGTTTACATACAGTAGTGTAGACACCCCATTTTTGACCGTCCTCAAGACTTGGACGTCACTGATTGAACATTCGGTGATTGCCCTTGTTCGTGTTCATTTTGAGTTCCCGGAGGCCTCGGCTGCGTGTCTTGCCTCAGGATCTCCCAACTCGACTGTTTTGTGTTTGGTTTTGCACCAAACACTTGTGTTTTGCCTTTGAAGGGCAGGGAATGGCTTGTGAGACATTCCCACACATCACCGGCCATGGCTAGAGGCCACCGGCCAGTGTTTTGTTGCCATCGGCCATATATTTGGCCGGTCGGCACCCTGTTTGGTCGGTCGACTAACTTTGTTGGCCGGTCGGCTTACTTTGTTGGCTGATTAGCCACTTTTTCTAGCCGAGACTTTTTCTTGAGGGGGGTTTGAACCTTTTGAACCCCCTATTTTAGCTTCTTGAAGAAGCTTAAACCTTTTGAACCCTTGGTTTTAGCTTCTTGAAGAAGCTTGAACCTTTTGAACCCTTGGTTTTAGCTTTTTGAGGAAGCTTGAACCTTTTGAACCCTTGGTTTTTAGCTTCTTGAGGAAGCTTGAACCTTTTGAACCCTTGGTTTGGCTTCTCCTAGAAGCTTGAACCTTTTGCACCTTGGTTTAGCTTCTCCTAGAAGCTTGAACCTTTTGCACCTTTGCCTAGCTTCTCCTAGAAGCTTGAACCCTTCTAATCTTCCAAGAGAAGCTTGCACCTCTTGAACCTTTTGCCTAGCTTCTCCAAGAAGCTTGGCTCTTTTGTCTAGCTTCTCCAAGAAGCTTGGCCTTCTTGGCCCTTTTGCTCCAAGCTTCTAAGAGAAGCTTTACCCTCTTGACCCTTTTTTGCTTAGCTTCTCTTAGAAGCTTTAAGCCTCCATCTCCTCTATAAATAGAAGGCCTCTCCACCATTTTCAAGGGTTAGAAAATCTGATATATATCATACATATATATCACTCCCTCTCTCTATCTCCCTCTCTCTACATTTGTGTGGGTTAGAGGGTTCAAAAGGGGCTAGTTCTTGCACATTTACACTACAACTCCTACCCTAACACCTCCATCATCAACCTAAGGAGCTTGGAGGCCATTTTTAGAGGCTAAGGGACTGGTTTTTTATCCAAGAAGCTGCTGGTTTCGTTGGTCTACAAGGGTGAGCCTTTAACTCTCTTTTATTCCCCGTTTTTGCACCAGCTTTTAGCCTATCTTGCTTGCTGTTTTGAGCTTTGTGTATAGCATAAAAAAGTTCTTTTTTTTTGTGTTTAAGATACTTCATTGAGGACACTTTTGTGTTTGGGGTCGTTTACCCCCTCTTAGGCCTTGTTTGGCCCCATTTTGTGCTATTTTTGGTGAACTTCGGGACCACCTTGTTTGGGCCTCCTCACCACTGAAATCTTGAGGGATTTCAGTGGTGAGGATGGTGGTTTAGGGTCCTAAGAAGGAGAGGGCCATCCCCTCTTCTTGTTGCCTTCAATATGTGCCACCTTAGCCTCATGTGTGAGCACCATCCTTAAGTGCATGTTGGCCATGTCTTAAATGTTATTTGGTAGTATTTTGCCATGTATTACCTCTTTTTTTATTTGGTTTAGACACACCATGCTTGCTTTGCATACTTGTCTTGTAATGTCATGAAATTGCCTTAACATGTATCTAGCATTTAGACCACTATGCTTACTTGTTTTGGCTTAGCTTTGTGAAGCTTTTATGCTTGTTTTGACATGGTTGAAGTTTGTTTTTGGTCATTTGGGTCATCCATGCTTTTCTTTGTATAGCTACCATGTAATCCCCCTTGTATGCCTTAAGCATTGACCCCTCTAGCATGCCATCCTTGCATCATTTCAGTGGTTTGGAACCACTTGCCATGTCATTTCAGTCCTTGTGGTGTGCTTGTATGCTTGCATTTGATGCCCCCTTAATGCTTTATAAGGTTGTTGTCTTATGCTCCATGTTTAGACGTTTGTGTATGCTTCCATGTGTAGGTCATTTAGATGCCATCTAAGTGGTTTTTGGGGCTTACTTTGACATGATTTGGGACTGTTTTGATTCACTTTGATCATTTGCTTCATGTGTCATGTGATCATGGTTTAAGTCCTTGGGCTAATTCCAAGCTTCTATGCATGCTTTGCTTGTTTTGTTTACTTGGTTTGGCACCATTCATGACACGATTTCAGAGCTTATAATGCATGCCATATGCCCATGTTGTTCCCCTTTTAAGTGTGCTTAAAAGTCTCTTCTTTGTGCCTAAGTGTTGGACCTCGTTTGCATGCATTGTTTGTGTGTGTATTTGCCTCCATTCCATAGCATTTTGGCTTCCTATTTAGACATGACCGAGGCTTGTCCATATTGGTCTAAGACCACCTTTCGCATGTTGTTCAAATGTGGTCACATTGCTTCATGCCTTGCATGCTTGCTTGCCTAGGTTGTTATATACCTTGTATGTTTGCTTGCATTGACATGTTGCATCCTTAGCTCACATGCTTAGGTTGCATTTGGCATGCATGCCTTGCCTCTTGATTGAGCATGATAGAGGTTGGGCTTTCATTTGCTTGGTTTGCATTACATTTGAAATCAAAATGCACAACTTGGCTTCTTGGGCCATCACGCATTGAAATGCGCGATTGGTGGTCCGAGGGTCAAGGACCATCCTCCTTTGAGTCATGAATATGATAAGGAGGGTAGTGGTGCAAACATTGCTTTGGAAATGCATTGCCATGCCTTGTCCGCCTCTCGCAAACAAATGTTTCGAAGAAGCTTTGGTCGGCCGCCATCTATAAGGTAACCGCCATCCATTGGTGGCCGATGGATTAATAAGTGGCCGGTGAGTATTCCCCATGGCCGGTGGCCATTCCTCTCAGCCGGTGGCACTCCACAGTGTTCATGGAAGCATCCCTGGGAGTTGCGCGATTTTCAGAAGTGCAAAGCAGGGAAAATAGAGGCAAACTTGTACCTGGCGATGGATTTCTGAGCAAACCCAAGCATGTGTGCATTGGACCCTCTTCCTGAGGCCTTTACTTCTTTCTTAGCTCATTTAATTTGTTAATTACTTAGAGGGTCTGTAATAATTAATTAGCTAGGATAGTTGATTATTTATTTGGTCTATATATTCTTTTGGTCCCTCCGAGTGAGGGTGCAATTGTGTAATAAGTGTGCGTGAGTGTGTGCATGTCTTCTAATCCCATGTCTTTCTTCCCTTTTATTTACCTGCTTATGATGGTAGATTAGGGCATATTTAAATTAGCATACCTTATGCAATGCATGTGTGTATCCATTCATTTGTCTTACATGCACCAGGGCTCGGTACATCACGCTAACTGCATTGTACTTCAATTCCCAAATTGAATACATGTTATTTGTAGCATCTCACATGCCATCGTAGGATAGCCGAGCCTATTGTAGTTGCATCTTTGTATGTGTTGCATTAGCCATTTTAACATGAGCTAGGATCACGCATTGATTACTAACTAGCTTCTGTTTTGGCTTGGAGTACTAGGTAAGCTTTTATGCTTTAGCATGTCGCATGCGTATGAATGTTGCCATAATAGCATGATTACCATGAGGCTAGCTGCTTATGTGATATAACTGCTTGAATGCCTGTGGATGGAGGTTGAATTACCTAAATTGGAATAACGCATTAAAACTGTGAGTTTTAAGCCCACTGGACAGTGGCAAAACCATCTTTTCTAAAGCCCACTTAAGGGTGGCAAAATCTGCATTTTAGCTTACTTATGAGTAGCAAACCATTTTCAAGGCAAACATGAAATGTTTTGTTCCAATTTGGGCGATTCAGTCTATACTTGTTTGTTGTGCGCATAACATAGTAAATCTAGGCTAATAATCGGAATAAGAACACATAACGTTTTCAAAACTGGATATCACGGTTAGTAGAGGCCGATCTTCGGATCGGGCGAGAGGGGGTGCTCATAGCTGACCTTCTCCAATCGTACCCAAGTTCTCGAGCCGAGGCAACTTTGGTGATGACGGACGCGTGGCCTTTGGCACCGAGTCAGGGTTTCCTAAATTCCCCCATTGAAAAATATTTAGGTGACGACTCTGTATCTGGCAAAGCAGTCCATGTTTGGCACTTCTTTCAAAATCTGTTTTTCTCAAAACGATTTGCCAGATTTGGACTCTTTGGTTCAGATTTAGAACCGTGACAAATCGAGTCCGAATCAGAGTAGACCCAAGCAGTTTAACAGAACGGGTCATCCTCCCATGCGTCGGGACGTCTACAAGTAGCATACATAATCATTTGCTAAACAGTTTCCCAAATTCGATATTCTAATTCACCATCAATATTCCATTCATAAATGGTTTTACCATGGTAAGATTTCTGATCTTTCCAATAACCTTCTTCATAAAGAAGATCTTGGGGAGTAGGTCTAGGATAATAATATCTAGTAGAAATTGGCTGATTATTCTTTGGTATGGTAACCTTGTTTACAGTTTTGATGTCCTGAAAATTATTTTGTAATTCTTGAATTAAAGCAGGAGTAATTTCTTCACTATATTCATCTGGTAAATCCTGTTGTCTGGAAGCAGATAACATATGAATAGAACTGCTACCTTCATGGGGTAATTTTCCTATATGAAGATTTGACATCTTTTTAAGAAGAGTTTCCATGAATTCACTATCCTGTTTATGAGAATGTAACTTAAAATTAGTTACTTCTAAAGGTGGTTTAATATTAACAGATTGGAGTGATAATTCTAGAGTAACCAATTGTCTATCTTTAAAGTGATCAATTGATTCTTCAATTCGGGTTAATTGTTTTCCAACTGTTTGGAAATATAGATTAATGTAAATATTCTGTTTCATAATAGGAACTAGGTCCTTAAGTTGAGTAGCTTCTTTATGGTATGTTCTTGTTGGTAGGTCCACATAAGTAGTCGTAAGTAACGGTTGTAAAGTAGTGTCTCCATTAGGAGCTAATTCTAAGGATTGAAGAGGTGGATGAATAGACAATACTGTTTGTCCATCTGTTGTGGTCCAAGTTTTTTGAATATTTGTTAATACATTAACTTGCTATTCTGGAACTATTTCCATTACTGTTGCAAATTCATAATACCATTTTCAAAATGGTGTTAAGATTTGATATTTTTCAAGATGATAGTAATATTGACTTTTAAAATATTGAAGTTATTGGTTATTATGATTTTTAAAATACCAACTTCTAAATTCCTAGTATTTAGTCTGCATAAATTCCTAGTTTAATTGTCTTCTTATTTCACTTCCTGGAGTATAATCCATTAAATTTCAAAATTCATATCACTAGCCGTTGGACTCTCAGGTCTTCTGGTTTCATAAATACCATGAGGTATTTGGTTTTCTGATATTTGAACTCCTTGTACTACAGGGTCTACTGAAGGATCACTCGATGGCCTACTAGGTGGTCTAGAAGGCATTCCTTACATAAATGATTCAATAGGTTCAAATACTGACTGTCGGGATGATTCTGGAAGGCCAACCTTGTATGGGAGATTCGACCTAATACTTGTAGTAGACATACTTTTGGTAAGTAAAGGTTTTTGAAATTGAGGTAAACATGACCTCCTTTGGTTTGAACAACCTGGTCAATAGTTTGACTGACTATTGGCCTTGCTGGTACAGCATTTGGTATATGCCATGATTTTGGAAAAGTACTATTTTGCCTTGGAATCATTGTAGGTATGGCAACTTTGCAACGGTATAGGTTTGTGTCAATCAACACAGTTTGTCCTGATTCACTTTGCTTACTGATGTAAGGATTTAAAGTAGTAAGAACCTTTAAATGTATTCTGTAAATAATTGTTAAAGGTGGAGTTCCTGCCATATATTAATGTAGATGTATAAACTTGGCTCTGATACCAATATGAGGTGCTTGACATAGGGTAAAGCTAAGCACGCCTGTCAACGACTTACAAGGATGTGACTTAAATGCAATCACTACTAACTGGTCTTACCTTAACGCGACTTGGGTGATGTCCCACTTAATCTAACACACAATTCTACCCTCAATTAGCACAAAGTTTATTATATATTTGTATTATGTTCATTTATATTCCTGGGTTTGTGCTAATTAAGGGTAGAATTGTGTGTTAGATTAAGTGAGACATCACCCAAGTCACGTTAAGGTAAAGCTAGTTAGCAGTGATTGCATTTAGGTCACATCCTTGTAAGTTGTTGACAGACGTGCTTAGCTTTACCCTATGTCAAGCACCTCATATTGGTATCAGAGCCAAGTTTATACATCTACATAATACAATCATATAATAATTAAATTATTCATATATGGTCACATATAACTCATAGCTGAAGATATCCCAATCACAACAGTAGCTAATCCAGTAGCTTCTACGTTAAAAGCAACAAAATTAGTAGCCTATCAGGATGTAAAGGAAGCCTTAGACAGATGGACCATTCCTAATGTCAAACCAGACACAATTTATAAAATTGGAACATTTGATTTTACCAGCAAAAAGATTATCAAGAATTTTGAGCATGCTATGCCCTTACAGAATAATGATGAAGTGCTTAAATTACTTCAAATCCAAGATCTAGCACCTTTCTTTAGAAAATATAAATATATCCATATAGGGTTAGTACAAATTGCATTAAAACCCTTAACCCTATTAGGACAAAATACTAGTATCCAATGTACCCTTAGAGATGGAAGATGCCTTGATTGGAAAGCATCACTTATGGGAGCCATAGAAACTAGTCTTTCACATGGACCAGTGTACTTTAATGTTTATCCAAACTTAAGTGTAGCATTAATGGATCCAAATTCATCAGAAGTATTAGAACTCAGGGTTCTTACAAATGGTTATCAATATATGGCAGGAACTCCACCTTTAACAGTTATTATCTTAGGCAACTAATTGTTTCATTAGTTTAAGTGGCCAAGTTTAACTCAAACTAATCTTGCTTTGCCTCTAAAAAGAAGAATTTACTAAGTAATTCTAGCATAACGATATTAGTTTAACTTAAGAACTTCATTTGACGTTTTCTAAATCACCTAAGTGTTCAATTCTGAAGTTCAAAAGGATGAATTTGAATTCCCTTTGATTTTCTTCCCATTTCACTTTTCTTTTCTCTAACTTTCTCTTTTAGCTCTCAAGAAGAAAGCTTCTCTCTATCTCTCTTTGTCCTTCTTAATCCTTCTTCCTTTTGTTCTAGAAACTAATTAGCTTAGACAACTAATTGTTTCATTAGCTTAAGTTGTCTTAGCCTCTAAGAATGATAATTTACTAAGTAATTGTTGGTTAACAATATAAGTTTCACTTAAGCACCTCATTTAAGGTTTTTTAAATTACCTAAATGTTCAATTCTCAAGTCCAAACGGAATAATTTGAATTCCCTTTGTTTTTCTTCCCATTTCTCTTTCTTTTCTCTAACTTTCTCTTATAGCTCTCAAGAAGAAAGTTTCTCTCTAACTCTCTCTGTCCTTCTCCATCATTCTCTCTGTTGTTCCAGGAACTAATTAGCTTAGGTAACTAATTGTTTCATTAGCTTAGGTAGTCGTGTTTGACTCAAACTAATCTTGCTTAGCCTCTAAGAAAGAAAGTTTATTGAGCAATTGTAGCTTAACGATATTAGTTTAGCTTAAGTACCTCGTTTAAGGTTTTCTAAATCACCTAAATGTTCAATTCTCAAGTCCAAAATGATAAATTTGAGTTCCCTTTGATTTTTTTCCCATTTCACTTTCTTTTCTCTAACTTTTTCTTCTTTCACTTCTTCTTCTAGCTCTGAAGAAGAAAGTTTCTCTCTAACTCTCTATGTTCGTCTCTATCCTTGTCTCTTTTGTTCTAGGAAGAAATTATAGCTTCGGTAAGTAATTGTTTTATTAGCATAAGTGGCAAAGTTTAACTCAAACTAATCTTACTTAGCCTCTATGAAAGAGAATTTTTTGAGTAATTGTAGTTTAACGATATTAGTTTAACTTAAGAACCTTATTTAAGATTTTTTAAATCACATAAGTGTTCAATTCTCAAGTATGACAAGATGAATTTGAATTATCTTTGATTTTCTTCCCATTTCTATTTCTTTTCTCTAATTTTCTCTTCTAGCTCTCAAGAAGAAAGTTTATCTCTAACTCTTTCCATCTTTTTCTCTTTTGCTCTTAGAACTAATTAGCTTAGGCAACTAATTGTTTCATTAGCTTAAGTAGCCATGTTTTACTCAAATTAATCTTGCTTAGCCTCTAGGAAAGAAAATTTACTGTGTAATGGTAACTTAACGATATTAATTTAACTTAAAAAACTCATTTAAGGTTTTCTAAATCACCTAAGTATTCAATTCCGAAGTCCGAAAGGATGAATTTGAATCCCTTTTGATTTTCTTCTAATTTCTCTTTCTTTTCTCTAACTTTCTCTTGTAGCTCTAAAGAAGAAAGTTTCTCTCTAACTTTTTCCGTCTTTCTCTATCCTTCTTCATCCTTCTCCCTTTTGTTCTATGAACTAATTAGCTTAGGCAACTAATTGTTTCATTAGCTTAATTTGCCAAATTTAAGTCAAACTAATCATGCTTAGCCTCTAAAGCTAAAATTACTCAGTAAATTCTCTTTCTTAGAAGCTAAGCATGATTAGTTTGAGTAGGATGGAGAAGGATGGAAAGAGTTAGAGAGAAACTTTTTTCTTGAGAGTTATAAGAGAAAGTTAAAGAAAAGAAAAAAAAAATAGGAAGAAATTCAAAGGGATCTCGAATTTACCCTTTTGGACTTTAGAATTGAACACTTAGGTGATTTAGAAAATCTTAAATGAGGTGTTTATGTTTAACTAATATTATTAAGCAACAATTACTCAGTAATTTTTTTTTTCTTAGAGGCTAATCAAGATAAGTTTGAGTTACACTTGTCCATTTAAGCTAATGAAACAATTAGTTGCCAAGCTAATTAGTTCTTAGAACAAAAGGGAGAAGGATAGAGAAGGACAGTAAGAGTTAGAGAGAACTTTCTTCTTGAGAGAAAGTTAGAAAAGAAAGAGAAGTTGGAAGAAAATTAAATGGAATTGAAATTTATCCTTTTGGACTTAAGAATTGAACACTTAGGTGATTTAGAAAACCTTAAATGGGGTGCTTAAGTTAAACTAATATCGTTAAGTTACAATTACTTAGTAAATTCTTATTCTTAGAGGCTATGCAAGATTAGTTTGATTTGAACTTGACCACTTAAGCTAATAAAACAATTGGTTGTCCAAGCTAATTAGTTCCTAGAACAAAAGAGAGAATGATGAAGAATGGTGGAGAGAGTTGGAGAGAAACTTTATTCGTAAGAGTTAGAAGAAAAAGTTATTGAACTATTATAAGAGGTGGCCTATATATATAGGACTTGTAGGAAATGTTAATCAAGAAACATGGGAATAAGGAAACCGATAAAAATATAGAGTCCTAACAAATATAAAAAAAAATAATATATTCTAGATATGATTTAATAGTGGTTTCTCACCTTCTTGTTTCGATGGACTATAATTAAAAGAGTAATTTTGGTTTCTCACAAAAATCTCACCACGTTTAGTAAGAAACAAAATTTAAGTTTGGTGTGATTTGATTTTCTCACAATTACTCACCTCATTAATCATCCAAACAAGTTTTCTATTTCTTTTCTTTTCTCACAAAATCCTTCAATCAAAATAAAATGTAAGTCTTTCATTAATATTTAAAGATGGCAGACTCCTTCATATCAGTTAGGGTACATTATATTGATCTCCTTAAGATTAGGACAAAATATAAGAGGTTCTATAATTTTGATGTAATTACATTAACTTTATTTGGTAAGGTTAAATGACCAGATTCAATGTAGTTGATATGAAAACACAAAGATAAACAAACAAATATATATATTCAAGTGTAGAATAATATAATTTTTTTATTTTTTATTTTTTATCCACATACCTAATGAATTTATGATTAAAAAAAAAGGTTAAATGCCATAAAAAAATAAAATTTTGAAAAAAATCATAATTATGTCAAACTTGGAGTGTTTATTATATTTTTTGCAAACTTTCAGGAGTTCACTGTAATTTACCGTATCAATTCTTTACTCACATTAATTTATCCTTCCCACACTATTAGTGGTGAATTCGAAAGTCATGTTGACGGCTTTTATATATTGTGAGTAAATATGTTTCAAAATGAGAAAATTTTATTTTGCCTCTTAAATTATTATTTAAAAATTAATTTAATCTCTCTATTTTTTAATATTATTAATTTTATATTTTAATTATTTGATTTTTAATCAATTTTACTTATGCCATTAGTTACCGCCTATAATCAAATGAAACTTGTTAATGTGTCACCCAAATTTCATTTGAAAATTCATTTTACCTCATAAACTCTCTGCAAAATATTAATTAAACCCTTTGAATATATATAAAAAATTAAATGTAGATATCTAATAAAAAAAATTATATGAAAAATTAAATTTTAATATCTAATAATAATTTTAATCATTCAATATTTTTTTTTTAAAAAAATTTCGAAGAATATGTTTCTTTCTGAATATGTGTGGTCTAAATTTTACCGACACAGTTTTCAACCTACTACTAGTCGATTAGTCATATTAAAATTAATATCGAAGATAAGCTAGCTGCAACTGCTGAGAAAGATCAAGTAAACTTAAAATTTTGGGCTTAATTGCTTTGCCTAGGGCTGAATCAAGGTAATTTGAGACTTAAAGCAATATATTTAAACAAAGTATATTTTTTAAATAGGCCTTATCTTGTAAAGTGGATTATTAAAAATTTATTTTCTGCTTTTTTTAGATAAATTTATTATAAATATTTAAATTTAATTATTTTTCTATGTTGGTGCTCTAATTCATATTTTAGGAATACTTAGGGGTAAAATGAAGTTGTAAATAAAGTTCTGGTGCCACGTTAGTAACTTCTATTTGATTGTAGATGGTAGCTAACAGTGGAAAGGTCAAACTGGTGATAGTTTAGAGAGTAAAATGATATGTACAACAAAGTGGTGATAGTTTGAAAAGAAAACAAATGATATGTACAATAGTATCACTCACCTCTACAAGTAAAGAATTTGATGAAAAGATAGCACCGAATCTACAACCACCAAAAGAATAGAGATGTTTATATAGTTTTTATTCTAAGAGTATGTGTTAGATGTTTGGTATAACTGTTGAATCCATAATCTCACACCCCAAAGGCTATTGTATAACCACTATGCCAAATGTAATTTGCATCTGTATAATCCACTTGCAAATAGTTATAAATGTACAAGATTTATCTTGTTAGTATATAATATAATATTAGCAACTCAAACGACTACATCACTACGTATAATAAATTCACAAATTTTATTAGTGTCTATAACATTAATTATAAAAATAAAAATAAAAAGTATTTTATATTATGTTAAGTGTTGACAAAATATTTTCAAAGGTCGATAACCATGTATAGTTGCATCCATTTTTACATGAAAAAATGTTACACTTCCTAAAAATTTTACGTACTTTTTCTTTACAAACTATAGTGACAATTTTTTATTTAAAAAGTAATTGTGGGGACATATTTTCTGAATGACAACACGTGGCCTAGGTGATGCCAAAGTATCAACCGAGGTGTCATGTGTCTTGGTCATGACGCCAAGGTGATCTCGGCTAGACCGGGGTTATCTGCGGAGATATCGGAATCCGAGATGAGTGGATAAGGAACAAAAGTCCTAGAATGGGGGAGGACCTCAGTCTGGACAAAGATAGAGCTCTTAGGGAGTTTTATCTATATCTAGCTGGGAGTCCAAGATGAACATTGAGCCAAAGTTCATTGAAGCTAGGCTTCTACAGGGATCATGTTAGTGCTAGTTATAAAAGTAAGGCACCCTTGTGAGTCTAAAGTACGCTTTTTGTATTTTGGCTAGTGAGTTAAGCACTATTTGCTATCTTTGAGAGACAACTGAGTACTGACTTGATCGTTGGAGTGCTTCCGGGTGGACGAACCACCGCCAGTGTCTTATCTTTTTGTGACAGGTTATTCGGGCGTGATCTGTTCTGCGTGTGCTCTCCTGTTGAGCTCCTGTTTGGCAATGTGGTCGGAAATCAGCACACACAATTTGGCGCCGTCTGTGGGAAACGTAAGGAGAATAAATGGCCAACAACGGGCAAAAAGAAAAGATTGGGGGCGACATCCCTTGTGGGAGTGGTTAAAACACCAATCCTAACGTTGAGGAGGACAATTATAATGGAGAACCTCGGGATCAGAATCCCGGGGAAAAGGACATCGGCGAAGAGGGAGACGCATCGAATAAAGCACGTCAAGGCGAATATTACAACGAAAGTGACCTCCAGGTATGGAAAAATAGATACTTGAGGAGGGACGGCGAGATAAAGGGAATCGCAAACAAGTTGGAAGACCTACAATCGGTTGCCAATTTCATGATGCAGAACGTTATGCAGCACGTTATGCAGCCACCGTTTCCATTGGAGGACACGCCGATTCCAGTGACCAAGAACGATGTCCAGAAAGGGGGACAGAAAGCAATCCCTGCAGTCCCTTAGCATGATAGGGCAAATGAGGATTCTTATCGACCTTCACGGGAGGTCGGGCGAGGAGAATCAATAAAAGGAGAGTCTTTGTTTTGACACGATGAATGAAGGAAGGTCCAAGAGGACTCATAACAACACCGAGAGCAGTGCACCAAAAAGTCTGAAATCCGTTGACAGTTGAGCTCCTAGACGGACTAAGGAGGATTTGAGGGACTACCTCCAAAGGAAGCAACAAGATGCCAAGGTTACATCTCTGGTCAAGCCAAGAACGCCGTTCTCAGTAGAATTGGATAAATTTGAGGCCCTAAAAAGGTTCCACATGTCGAGATTCCAGATATACGATGAAAAGTTCGATCCTAACTTTCACGTTGGCCTATATTTGAACTTAATAGCACTATATACTGAGAACAAACTGTTGCTCTGCAAGGTGTTCCCCTCATCCTTTGGGAAAATCGCATCAAATTGGTTTCACAAGTTGCCAAAAAGAACTGTGAAAAGTTGGGAAAGCCTGACCGAGATGTTTGTGGCCAGGTTTGTTACAAACAAACTGTAGCCATTGAGGGTAGACTCCCTGATGGCTCTGAGAATTGGCGATAATGAAAGCCTCAAGGCTTATGCCAAAAGGTATTATGAGGTGTTTAACTGAATACCAGGGTGCAACCAAGAGTTGGTGATCGTATCTTTTGAGAATGGCCTGAACGATGATTGCATGCTTCGAAAGTCACTGGCAAAGACACTGCCAAAAAGTATAGAGGAACTCATGGCCAGAATCAAGAAATATACGAGAGCTGAAGAAGACATGCCAGGAACAAAGGCGCCAAAGCAAGAGAAGAGAAACGGCTCGCCGAAGCGAGGCCGAGGTAATAATAGACAGGAAACAGGACTGAGGGCTGCACAGGTAGTCACCACAGTAGTCAGGATCCTAGTTTACAAAGTCCTGGAAAGGATCAGGAACCAACCTTACTATAGAGCATTGGAGAAGCTTCTTGGCAAATTTATGGGAAGAAGCCTTGGGAAGCACTGTGCCTACCACAATGAGAATGGACATCTGACTCAGGGGTGTAAAGCCCTAACGACACATCTAGAAGATCTGGTAAGACAAGGTCACTTAAGGGACTTGGTAAATGAGGCCAAAACAAGGGAAGAGCAAGCAAGGCTGACCCAGGCACCGGTAGCACCACCTTCATTAACACCACAACCGCAAGAAGACGAACCTCGAGTGATCAATGTGATTCATTTGAAGGTTAATGAGAACGAAGTACGTGGGGAGACTCAGAGGGTAAAGCACTTACAGCATGTGTATCAGGTCCAGTAAAAGAGCCCTAGGGCATACGAGTACTAGAGACCAATGGTGTCCTTTACTGAAGCCGACCTAGACATGGTGTAGCATCTACACAATGATGCTCTGGTGTTATCTCTCAAGATTACAGAATGCCAGGTAAGGCGCATTCTGATTGACCAAAGCAGCTCTTATGACATCATGTATGTCAGATGTTACAAGGAGCTCGGCCTTCACCAAGATGATCTGAAGCAGTCCAACAGTCCAATGGTCGGGTTCAATGGAATACCGACATGCCCCTTGGGAGCAATAAGTTTGGAGGTGCAGGCGGGCACCAAGAAGGTAAGTACAGAGTTCACAGTAATTGGCACCCCCTCCCTTTACAATGTTATCTTGGGGAGGCCATGATTGCACTCAATGAGGGCTGTCCCCTCAACACTGCACCAGCTATTGCAGTTCCCAACAGAGCATGGAGTTAAGGAGGTCAGAAGGGATCAAGTACAGGCAAAGAATTGCTTCATGGCAGTAATGAAATCCACTTGTAACGTAGAAGCAGAAATAGTAGAGATTGAGGACGAGAACATGGAGGTCCTAGATCACGTCGGGGAAAGAGCCGGCCGACAAAAGCGAGGAAGCCTTGAAAAAAATTCCAGTCCAACAAGTGGATGAAGAGTACTTCTTTCTTCTTGGCTCAGGCTTGGTTGAGAATGATGAAAGGGAGTTAGAAGCATTCTTACGAGCAAACGTAGAAGTGTTTTCTTAGACGCCATACGAGATGCCTGGTACTGACCCCGAAGTTACATGCCATAGACTGAACGTAGATAGGTCAGCTAAACCGGTCATTCAATGAGCGAGGAGGCAGACATTGGTTCATGTGGAGGCAATAGATAAGGAAGTGGATAAATTGTTAGAGGCCAGAGCTATTCAAGAGGTAAACTACCCTACTTGGCTATCCAACACTGTGGTTGTGAAAAAGAAGAATGAGAAGTGGAGGGTCTGCGTGGACTTCACTAGCCTGAATAAGGCTTATCCCAAAAATAATTTCCCACTCTCCAAGATCGATCAATTAGTGGATGCCACTTTAGGGCATGAAAGGATGAGCTTCCTGGATGCTTACAGGGAGTATCATCAGATAGCAATGTACCCCACTGATGAAGAGAATACTATATTTATCACCCTAAAAGGGCTGTATTGCTATAGAGTGATGCCTTTCGAGTTGAAAAATGCAGGAGCAACGTACCAGAGGTTAGTGACCAAGATGTTCAGACATTTGATTGGCAAAACAGTGGAAGTATACATTGATGACATGGTCATGAATACCAAAGAAACTGAGGATCATCTGGCCGACTTGAAGACAGTTTTCGACATTCTTAGAACATATTGACTCCGACTCAATGCTTCGAAATGTGCATTTGGAATTGGATCTGGTAAGTTTTTGGGATACTTGGTTACTAGAAGGGGCATTGAAGTAAGCCCAGATCAAATTAAGGTCATTCTGGATTTGAAAAGCCCAACGTCAGCAAAACAAGTGCAGATGTTGACTGGAAGGGCCGCAGCCCTGAACAAATTTATAAGCAAAAGTTCAGATAAGTGTAAACCGTTTTTCAGTCTATTGAAAAAGGCCACAAATTTCTTGTGGACAGAGGAATGTGAAGTCGCCTTGGCCGACTTGAAATGAAACCTGACCACATCTCCAGTTCTCTCAAATCCAGTACCTGGAGAGGAACTGTTCTTATACCTGGCGATTTCGGAGCATGCAGTAAGTGCAGTGGTAATCAAAGAAGAGAAGGGAGAACAAAGACAGTTACTATGTGAGTAAAACCGTAGCAGGTGCAGAGACCAAGTATTTACCCTTTGAGAAATTGACATTGGCCTTAATGATGGCCTACAAGAAGTTGAACCATTATTTCCAAGCCCACAACATTGTGGTATTAACTGAGCACCCCTTGAAGTCTTTGCTACAATAAGGAGATCTGACAGGCAGGGTAGCCAGATGGGTTATAGTAATACGACTTGGAATTTAGGCCCAGAATAGCAATTAAGGGCTAGGTTTTGGCTGAAATTATGGCTGAGTTCACACCTGGAGCCATCCCATGTCGGGCTCCGATGAGCCACGACTTAGGGTGTCCAGGAGGTCTAGGGGAACAAGAAACGACCAAGCTGGGAATGAAAAACCCCACAACAAAGCAAAAGAAAGTAGAAAAACTCAAGCCCTGCGACATTTACATTAGCAACTTGTTCTGTTTGTTTGTTGATGGAAAATCAAACCATCAAGTAGCGAGGGCAGGAGTAGTGCCAGTATCACCAGATGGGCGGATGTTAGAACAATCTATTCGATAGGGGTTCAAGGCCTCAAACAATGAAGCAGAATATGAAGCACTGATCGCAGGACTGAAGTTGGCAGCAACAATAGAAGCCGACGAGGTGGTAGTCTTCTGTGACTTCCAGCTTATTGTGAACCAAGCAACAGGCGAATATGCAACCTGATATGAAAGAATGATAGCCTATTTCAAAGAGGTTGTTAGACTGGTAGCCTTGTTTCAAGACTGCCGACTACAGCAGGTTGATTGTTTGTCAGGCCCAAGTGTGAACCACTGATCATAGAGTACGAAGCAATGTGTATAGAGATGGGCCCAAGTTGAATGGATGCAATAGTAATGTTCCTTAGAGATAGGAAGCTGCCAGATGATCGCAAAGAAGCACACGAGACCAGACTGAAGTCGGCTAGGTTTAGCCTGACAGCAGAAGGACATCTCTAAGAAGGTCTTTTACTGGTTCCCTTTTGAGATGTGTGCATCCATCCCAAGTTGAAGACTTCTTGTATGAAATACATGAAGGAGTATGTGGCAGCCATGCTGGGGGCAGATCACTTGCTCATAAGGCCATTACTCAAGGGTATTGGTGGCTCTACATGCAAAAGGATATTAAAGCCTACGTCAGGAAGTGTGAGAAGTGTCAAAGGTTTGCACCTTTGATACATCAGCCAGCAGCAGATTTGAACCCAGTATCCAGCCCTTGGCCATTTGCCCAGTGGGGCATGGATCTTGTTAGACAATTACCCCAAGCAACTGGACAAAGGAAATTCCTGCCGATAGCAACTGATTACCTCACAAAGTGGGTAGAAGCTGAACCCTTTGAGAAGATTCGAGATATTGATGTAAAGAGCTTCATATGGAAAAACATCATCACTAGGTTTGGGATTCCAAGGGCAATAATAGCAGGCAATGGTACACAGTTTGACAGTAAGCTAATCAAGAGCTTCTGTGCAAAGTACAAAATCAAGAACTACTACTCTACTCTAAGTTTCCCTTAGTGCAATGGTCAGGCAGAAGCATCCAATAAGACTATCTTGGATAGGACCAAAAAGCGACTGGAGGCAACAAAAGGGAAATGGGTGGAAGAATTGCCCAATGTACTTTGGGCATATCGGACTACACTGAGAAGATCAACTGGAGAATTCCCATTTGCCATGGCTTATGGCACTAAAGCAGTCATCCCACTAGAAGTCGGCATCCTAGGGGTCAGAACTCAGGGAGTAGAGAATGGGACTAATGAGGCATTCCTGGCCCGAGATTTGGACCTGTAGGAAAAAAGAAGGGAAAGAGCAGCAATTCAGCTGGGGGTATACCAGCAACAACTTGCTAGGGCTTACAACAAGAAGGTTAACCCAAGAGACTTCAAAGTTGGGGACCTTGTGCAGAGAAAAGTGGTCAGCAACAAAAAGGATCATAGAGAGGCCAAGCTTGGCCCACATTGGGAGGGACCTTATAGAATTAGCTCGGTCGCCAGCAATGGGGCATATCGGCTTGAAGACAGTGTCGGCAAGGAGTTGCCAAGACTTTGGAACACTTGCAACTTGAAGTTTTTCTATCATTAGATTTTTGTTTTTTCGAAGTTTATGTCATTAGCCAAAGAAAAAATAAAATTTTAGCTTGATTTTGAAATTTGTGTAATAAGGACTAACCAATCCTTTGGCGATGTTTCTAAGTGAAACATGATGAATAAACTTAGACTTATTATATGGCAGAGTTGAATTATACTTGCATATAATAGAGTTGAACTAAGTTGGCGATGTTTCTGATTGAAACATGACGAATAACATAGACTTATTATATGGCAGAGTTGAATTATACTTGCATATAATAGAGTTGAACTAAGTTGGCGATATTTCTGATTGAAACATGACGAATAATTTAGACTTATTATATGGCAAAGTTGAATTATACTTGCATGTAATAGAGTTGAACTAAGTCAAATTGAAACTAGACTTGCCATGTCGGCAGGATTGAACTTAGAATGGAACTAAGTGCATTTCAGTTAGATTAACAAAGAAACCAAGGTTGATAATTACGGCTAGTCTTTGTTTGAATCTAATTTTAGCAAAAGATCTTAGGCACATGCTTAATGTGAACGTAAGTGAAACTTAGGTTCACATCAGGGGGCAGGGAGCTGGAGAATAATGAGTAAAAGTTCAAAGTGCTTGGGACTTTCTGAAATTTAATAGAAAAATTTACAAGCTTGAATTGGCTTAACACCTGTTGAAATTTTAGGAAAATTTACAGATTGAAGATTAGCCGAGGTAATATCAAAAGATGTACCCGAGATACATATTGGCCGAGATGGCCAACCAGGTAGCTAGGTTTGGAAAGGGTAGAAAGAAGAAGTCTTGATAGAAGATAGCATGTGAAAGTAAAAAGCAATACAAAATAACACTTGTAAAAATATTTTGAGATTTTTAAGTGTTAGCCGAGATATTTCGATAGTTGGCCAAGTGTGACGACCCAAACCCGCCCCTATGGGTTTAGCATTGCAACCGGCCAGTAATCCGTGATTACCAGAGGCCTGCTTGACAGTAATGATAGTAATACAGAGTAAAGGGGCTGGCGGAAGCCAAAATAGTAAATAAAATATGTCCAATGAGCTGCGACAATTTGGATACAAAAAGACTTTCTATAAACATGCCACATTGGCAACCAAAACATATGTACGTGCGACATATGCACAAACATCCATGTCAGGGACCAAATCCCTAACTAGAACTGTATAGTCAAGTCTTAACATTCATTACAGATCAGAGACAAAAGGGTGAAACTGAGACACCCCAAAATAGCCGTGGCTTGAACAGACTCGGAACCTTGAGGTGAGGCACGGTGGTTGGCTTGACAAAACAAGAGCTTAACTTGACGCTCCTAGCATCGGTCCAGTGCCTGGACACCTACATATAAATATAAACAGTGAGCTAAAGCCTAGTGAATAACATATCCGTAAAGGGGTTTAGAATGAATGTCCTTTCAGTAATTCAAACAGTCAATTGCATCAGTAAATTAGTCATTTAGAACCATAGTAGTCATATGTGGTACATCCATTAGCAAAACAATATAGTAGGTCTTAACAGACTGAACAGTCAGTTGATGGCCATCAAACAGTGAACAGTAGTGGTCCAAACATTGGAACCGACAGAGATCTCTGTAACAGTAGCAGTGACTGTAACAGTAGGTTGCTATGGATGCCACGAGTACAGTTTATAAATAGGACAAACATTCATTCATTAAACAATCACATTTCAGTCAGCAGTACAGTTGATCATTCAGAAAATAATCATAATTGAACATATCTTTACAACATTGTTACTTATAGAGCACTGGGCTATAGACAAGCTAACGAGCATCCTCGGATGCCAACCCTATAGTTGCAGAATGAACACACATTCGAGATTAACAACTTAGCCCCTAACTATACTGGTGTGGTTCTAAAACATTATCCTCATTAAGATGCCTTAAACTTGGCCTAGGAATGCCTAGGATGGAATGAGGATGCGAAAATGCACTTTAAAACACTTTTCAAATTTTTGCTGAAACAGGAGTCTCGCTCGAGGGTGGCTTTCTATGCTCGAGTGAGCGTGCCAAAACAGAGGGGTCGCTCGAGCATGGACTTCCTCGCTTGAGCGGTCTGTAAAAAATGCAAAAAGTGTTGGATGTTGAAAATCTCCGCTCGACGCTCGCTCGATGCTCGCTCGAGCGTGAGACACAGTCCTCGTTCGAGCGAAAGCGTAGGTTTCTTCGCTCGAGCGTGCGTCTGCACATGCAAAAAACCTGAGAGCTTGCAATCTACGCTCGGGCCAACATTCCGTCGCTCGAGCGGAACTCCGAACACAAAGGTGGTCGCTCGAGCGTGGAAGGCAAAATCTGGGTTTTCCAGATTTGCCTCCAAAGCTCAAACCAAGCATTCAACACATCAAAACTCAATCTTTTGGGCCAATTTTCTGGAAAACACTTGGAAACTCATAATACAACATGTTTTAAAGATCAATTGATAAAATCAAAGCCCAAAGTTTGCCAATTAAATACCAATTTCAAAGAAACAAGAAGAACAATTCAAGAACAATGCAAAATCAAACATGCATGAGTTCCCATGAACTCTAATGTTTCAAAACATGACCAAATGCAAGATTTAGCTCAAAATCATGGTGAATTCATGAACCTCTACTAAAATATGCACATACATGTAAGGATTTCATGCAAAACAACTTCAAATTTCAAGAACATGCACATGCATGCATGAATTCACTCTTAACTCAACACTTTAACCCAACTCTTGAATCTAAACACTAATTTAACCATGAACCATGCAAGAAATAACTTAAGTTCACAATTAAAAGGAATGAATTCTCTACCTTAGGTCTTGAATCTCAAGGTGTGGAAGCTCAATTTTGCAATTAACCTTCAAATCCTCTAATTTCAAGCAAAACTTGTTGAATTCAACCTTGTTCTCCTACTCTCCCTCTCATACGGTTTGGTCTAAGAAAATGGCTGAATAATGGTGCATCAAATGATATGAATCACACTTCAAACAATGCCTCTAAAGTGGCCCACTAAATGGCAATATTGAAAATAAAACCAACTAATGTAATTTAGCTTTAATAATTCTAATTTAATCATTCTAAGTCAAATTTTAATTAAACCTGCCATAAAATCACATAAATTCTAATCAGCACATAACACTAATCAATTTCTGATTCGGTCACCGATAAGACCTTCAAATTGCAATTCGGAAATAAAAACATGAACATATTATTCTCTGGTGAACAGATAGAAGTGCAATTACAAACAATACACTTATGTAATCAATTCAGGATTTCATTCTCATCAGTTACTTATCATGCTTAATCATAGATTAGCACTAATCAGAGGTGAGGGTTGTCACAGTCTTCCCTCCTTAAAAAGAGTTTGGTCCTCCAAACTCGGATTACCTTCATTTTGGAAGAATACTGGATTCAGAGGGAACAGTTCAGGATATCATTTCATCATATCGTCTTCCCTTTCCCAAGTGGCATAAACGCCACCATAGTTTTGCCTGTCTACTTTCACTAACAGAATCTCTTTATTCCTCAGCTTCTTGATTTGTCGGTTTACAATTTGAATAGGCCGTTCTTCATAAGTGTAGTCATCACTTAGCACTACACGGGTAGGCTCAATAACATGGAAGGGATCCCGAAGATAATCCCTCAACATTGAAATATGGAAGACATTATGCATATGCTCCATTTCAAGAGGAAGTGCTACTTGATGCGCCACCGGATTAATCTTTTCAATGATCTCATACGGTCCGACATATCTTGGTGCTAGCTTACCCTTGACTCCAAAGCAAGTCTGCCCTTTCATTGGTGTCACTTTAACAAAAACATGATCACCCACTTCATATTCCCTGTCTCGCCTTCGGACATCCGCATAACTTTTCTGTTGGCTTTGTGCGGTTTTCAATCTCTGTTGAATCAATTTCACCTTTTCTGTGGTCCCCTGTACAATCTCGGGCCCAAGAAAAGGCCCAGCTCCAACTTCTGCCCAACAAATAAGAGATCGACATTTTTTGCCATATAAGGCTTCGAAAGGCACCATACCAATGCTCGAGTGAAAGTTGTTGTTGTAGGCAAATTCAACTAACGGTAAATGATTTTCCCAATTTCCTTGGAAATCAAGAACACACATACGCAGTAAATCTTCCAGAGTCTAGATGGTTCTTTCTGATTGACTATCTGTCTGAGGATGGTATGCACTACTCAATCTTAGTTCAGTACCCAATGCAATTTGCAGACTTTGCCTAAATCTCAACGTGAACTTCGAGTCCCTATCACAAACAATGGACACAGGCACTCCATGCAATCTAACAATCTCATCAATATAAATTGTAGCCAATTTGTCCATATTATAAATTATTTTGATAGGTAAGAAGTGAGCAGATTTAGTCAATCTATCAACAATAACCCAAATTGAGTCCATACCTTTACTGGAGCGAGGTAATCCAACAATGAAATCCATAGTAATATGTTCCCATTTCCACTTCGGTATTAGTAAGGGCTGAAGTAAGCTTGCGGGTCGTTGATGTTCAGCTTTAACTTGTTGGCAGTGTAGACATTTCGACACAAAGTCAGCAATTTCTTTCTTCATTCCCGGCCACCAGAAGTTAAGTTTCAAATCTTGGTACATTTTTGTATTTCCTGGATGGATGGAAAGTTTCGAATTGTGGCCTTCCTGCAAAATTCACCTTTTTAGTTCAGAATCATTCGGTACACGCAACCTTCCCTGAAACTTCAACACATTGTTTTCAAATTTGAAGTCTGGCCTTGGTTTGGATTCCCGTTCATCAATGACCTTTTTCAAGAAGTCATCTAGGTGTTGTTTCTCTTTAATCTCTTCAATAAGAGCCGGTCAAGTAGAAATAGCAGCTATTGTTCCACCTTGTTCACGGAAAACAATCTCTACTTCACATTTCTCAAGATCCCATAGCAGTTCTTTCTGTCCGGTGAGTAAACAGGCTAAATTCCTAATTGATTTTCGACTCAATGCATCGGCAATGGTGTTAGCTTTCCCCGGATGGTACAAAATTTGCAAGTCATAGTCTTTTATTAGTTCTAACCATCTCCGCTGCCTTATGTTCAACTCTTTCTGTGTAAAGAAGTATTTCAAGCTCTTGTGATCGGTGTACACCTCACATATTTCCCTATATAGGTAGTGGTGCCAAATTTTCAATGTGAATACCACTGCGGCAAGTTCTAAATCATGAGTAGGGTAGTTCTTCTCATGTGGTCTCAGTTGTCAGGAAGCATATGCAATAACTTTACCATTCTACATTAATACACATCCCAAACCCTTATAAGAAGCATCAATAAAAATAGTAAATCCATCCGTACCTGAGGGTAGGGTAAGAATCAGTGTAGTCACAAGCCGGGTCTTTAATTCCTGAAAAGTTGATTCCCTCTTATCGGTCCAGTCAAATAATACTCCCTTTTGAGTCAACTGAGTCAATGACAGAGCAATTTTGGAGAAATCTTTCACAAATCTTCTGTAGTACCCGGCTAAGCCTGAGAAACTTCGGACTTCGGTGACATTTGTCAGTCTAGGCCAATTTATCACTGCTTCAATCTTCTGTGGGTCAACTGAAATACCGTCCTTGCTAATCACATATCTCAAAAACATCACATTATCAAGCCAAAATTCACATTTCATTAGTTTTGCATACAGTTTCTGTTCTCTTAAGGTTTGTAAAGCAATGTTCAAATGACGTTCATGTTCTTCCTTACTCTTGGAATAAATCAAAATGTCATCTATAAAAACAACCACAAATTCATCGAGGAATGGTTTGAAAACTCTGTTCATAAGGTCCATAAATGCAGCAGGTGCATTAGTAACTCTGAAAGGCATAACAAGAAATTCATAATGTCCATACCTCGTTTGAAAGGCAATCCTTTCAATGTCCTCTGCTTTGGATCTAAGGTCAATTTTGAAGAATACCTGAGCACCCTGTAACTAGTTAAACAAATCATCAAAACAAGGCAGTGGGTATTTTTTTCACTGTTACCTTGTTCAATTCACGGTAGTCAATGTAGAGTCTCAGTGAGCCGTCTTTCTTTTTCACAAACAAAACAGGTGCACCCCACGGTGAAATACTGGGCCTAATGAACTTCTTATCTAGCAATTCTTGAAGCTGAATTTTTAGTTCCTTCAATTCGATAGGTGCCATTCTGTACGGAGCTTTAGAAACTAGTTGTGTACCTGGTAACACTTCAACAGTGAACTCTATCTCCCTATCAATCAAATCCCCTAGTAGATCATCTGGAAAAACATCTGGGAATTCTCTAACTATAGGAATACTATCCACATTAGTTTTAGTATCAATAGGTACAGTCAATATACAACATAGATATCCTTTACACCCCTTTCTAATTAATTTAAACGCTTTCATGGATGAAATCAGGTATGGGGAAGGTACTACACCCACTCCGTTAAACATGAATTCAGGCAACTCCGGTGGACGGAAGACAACTTGTTTCATTACACAGTCTATGGTGGCACGATATTTCGTTAACCAGTCCATTCCCAAAATGACATCGAAATGATCAATGTTCAAAGGCAGTAAATCAATATACAAATGCACATCCCCAATAACAATTTCACATGCAGGATACACATAAGCACAAGTCATGGATCCCCCAGCGGGTGAAGATACAGCTAACAAATAGTTCATGGGTTCCAATGGTCTATTTAATTTTCATGAAAAAGCATGCGAGAGAAACGAATGTGTGGACCCCGAATTAATCAGAACATAAGCATTTTGAGCACAAATTGAAAGTATACCTCACACAGCTGTCTCGGTATTCTCCACATCTCCCGACACGAGTGCAAACACTCGGCCTTGCCTTAAAGGCTCCTTTTCAGTGGCTTTGGGGTTGGGTTTTGGTGTGACAGTTGATGTTGCGACGCTAGCTGCAACTTTACTATTGCCTTGGGAAGTGGAAGGGTAATCTTTGACCAAGTGACTCACCTTGCCACACCTGTAACAAGCACCAGAGATTTTATAGCAAACCCCTTTATGCCTTTTTTCACATTCAGAGCAGGGTGGTATGGAATTGTCTCCTTGACTAGAGCTGGTCGTTGACCCTGTATTTTGCTTCTTATTCGATGAGTTATTTTGGCCTTTCTTAAACTTGAAGCCCCGTCTCTTACCGCGCCACTCAGACGCTGGTGTTTCAGTCTGTTTCAATGCCACAATATTCGACTCAGCTATTATTGCTCGGTCAAGGACATCTACATATTTAAGTAGCTTCAAGACATTGATTCGGTCAAGTATTTATACATTGAGCCCGCCTTCAAACTTCCGGGCCTTTTTATAATCAGTGTCCACCATGTATGCTGCATATCTGGCGAGTTTAGTGAATTTTGATTCATACTCTGCTACCGACATGGTGCCCTGTTTCAACTGTTCAAATTCAGTCACTTTGCGATCCCTGACACAATAAGGGAAGTATTTTTCAAAGAAGGCTTCTTCAAATTGAGCCCAAGTCATGGTATTGTTGGTGTCACGAACAAGCATCCACCGCCGTCTAGCCTCTTCTTGTAAAGTGAAGGTGGCTAGTAATACTTTGTGTGCTTCAGAACACGAAAATACTTCAAACAACTTTTCAGTTTCCAGAACCCATACTTCAGCCTTTAATGGTTCAAGGCCTCCTTGGAATGATGGTGGTTTCATTTTGCTAAATTTCTGTGTCAAAGCAATTATATCATCATTAACATTTGGTTCTGCCTGTATGGAGGAGGTGGGGGCTGTTGGTTCTATTGTTGCCTTAGGACTTCAGTCAACAGTTCCACTGTTCTTTCTAACCTTGCCATCCTTGCCTCAGATGATTCAGATTCATCGGCATGCCCTGCATTGTCCATTTCACTATAGGCAATATCGTAATAATAAACATAGGAAGTTGTTGACTTAAGCATATCAGCACATTAACACATATATTCATATCATGGCCACACACACTTTCTCATGCTCATGCAATGCCCTAATTACTTTTCTAGGACATCCTATAGCTCATTTAGACACGTGTGTGCGGTATAACTCGTGGTTTGATATCGCTTTGATACCACTCTGTTATGACCCAACCCGCCCCTATGGGTTTAGCATCGCAATTGGCCAATAATCCATGATTACCGAAGGCCTACTTGACAGTAATGATAGTAATATAAAGTAAAGGGGTTGGCGGAAGCCAAAACAGTAAATAAAAGATGTCTAATGAGCTGTGACAATCTGGATACAAAAAGACTTTTTATAAACATGCCACATTGGCAACCAAAACATATGTACGTACGACATATGCACAAACATCCATGTCAGGGACCAAATCCCTACCTAGAACTATATAGTCAAGTCTTAACATTCATTACAGATCATAGACAAAAGGGTGAAACTGAGACACCCCAAAACAGCCGTGGCTTGAACAGACTCGGAACCTTGAGGTGAGGCACGGTGGTTGGCTTGACAAAACAAGAGCTTAACTTGACGCTCCTAGCATCGGTCCGGTGCCTGGACACCTACATATAAATATAAACAGTGAGCTAAAGCCCAGTGAATAACATATCCGTAAAGGGGTTAAGAATGAATGTCCTTTCAGTAATTCAAACAGTCAATTGCATCAGTAAATCAGTCATTTAGAACCATAGTAGTCATATGTGGTACATCCATTAGCAAAACAATACAGTAGGTCTTAACAGATCGAACAGTCAGTTGATGGCCATCAAACAGTGAACAGTAGTGGTCCAAACATTGGAACCGACAGAGATCTCTGTAACAGTAGCAGTGACAGTAACAGTAGGTTGCTATGGATGCCACGAGTACAGTTTACAAATAGGATAAACATTCACTCATTAAACAATCACATTTCAGTAAGCAGTACAGTTGATCATTCAGAAAATAATCATAATTGAACATATCTTTACAACATTGTTACTCATAGAGCACTGGGCTATAGACAAGCTAACGAGCGTCCTCGGATGCCAACCCTACAGTTGCAGAATGAACACTCATTCGAGATTACTAACTTAGCCTCTAACTATACTGGTGTGGTTCTAAAACATTATCCTCATTAAGATGCCTTAAACTTGGCCTAGGAATGCCTAGGATGGAATGAGGATGCGAAAATGCACTTTAAAACACTTTTCAAATTTTTGCTGAAACAGGGGTCTCGCTCGAGCGTGGCTTTCTATGCTTGAGCGAGCGTGCCAAAACAGAGGGGTCGCTCGAGCGTGGACTTCCCCGCTCAAGCAGTCTGTAAAAAATGCAAAAAGTGCTGGATGATGAAAATCTTCGCTCGACGCTCACTCGATGCTCGTTCGAGCGTAGGTTTCTTTGCTTTAGCGTTCATCTGCACACACAGAAAACCTGAGAGCTTGCAATCTACACTCGAGCCAGCATTCTGTCGCTCGAGCGGAACTTTGAACACAAAGGTGGTTGCTTGAGCGTGGAAGGCAAAATCTGGGTTTTCCAGATTTGCCTCCAAAACTCAAACCAAGCATTCAACATATCAAAACTCAATCTTTTGGGCCAATTTTCTGGAAAACACTTGGAAACTCATAATACAACATGTTTTGAAAATCAATTGATAAAATCAAAGCCCAAAGTTTGCCAATTAAATACCAATTTCAAAGAAACTAGAAGAACAATTCAAGAACAATGCAAAATCAAACATGCATGAGTTCCCATGAACTCTAATGTTTCAAAACATGACCAAATGCAAGATTTAGCTCAAAATCATGGTGAATTCATGAACCTCTACTAAAATATGCACATGCATGTAAGGATTTCATGCAAAACAACTTCAAATTTCAAGAACATGTACATGTATGCATGAATTCACTCTTAACTCAACACTTTAACCCAACTCTTGAATGTAAACACTAATTTACCATGAACCGTGCAAGAAATAACTTAAGTTCACAATTAAAAAGAATGAATTCTCTACCTTAGGTCTTGAATCTCAAGGTGTGGAAGCTCAATTTTGCAATTAACCTTCAAATCCTCTAATTTCAAGCAAAACTTGTTGATTTCAACCTTGTTCTCCTACTCTCCCTCTCTCATACGGTTTGGTCTAAGAAAATGGCTGAATAATGGTGCATCAAATGATATGAATCACACTTCAAACAATGCCGCTAAAGTGGCCCACTAAATGGCAATATTGAAAATAAAACCAACTAATGTAATTTAGCTTTAATAATTCTAATTTTGTCATTCTAAATCAAATTTTAATTAAACCTGCCATAAAATCACATAAATTCTAATCAACACATAACACTAATCAATTTCTGATTCGGTCACCGATAAGACCTTCAAATCGCAATTCGGAAATAAAAACATGAACAGATCATTCTATGGCGAACAGATAGAAGTGCAATTACAAACAATACACTTATGTAATCAATTCAGGATTTCATTCTTATCAGTTACTTATCATGCTTAATCACAGATTAGCACTAACCAGAGGTGAGGGTTGTCACACTAGGCAAACAGTCAAGGTTTGTATCCAAGTTATTATACCCCAAAGTTATTATATAGTTAAAGGTATACTTTGAAGAAATGCAAAAATATTCTAAGTATGGAAGCATGAAAGGCATGGAAAAAAGAAGTAAAAGCATACATAAAGCAACCATTCTACACTTAGAAGAAAAAAAGGAGACTTGCATTAAAAAGCCAACTTGTTCAAGTACAAAAAGGCACATCGGCCAGACTGGAATTAAAACATTGTCCAAAAAAGTTGCAAAGACCACCGAGGAAAAAGTACAAGATATAAAATAGAAAAAGATTCTAAATAGGCTATTCTACGTCGGCGGGTGGTTGTGTTTCGACCTCGGCAGACAGTTGGAAAAGCTTCTCGGCAGTCCTCTCAGCTTCGATATCGGCGTCGATCTCCTGAAGAGTTTAGTCGAGACTTTTCTCGACTGTCTATACCTTGACCTCTGACATGGCTCTTTTGAGAGAGGCACTCTTGGAGACCTCATCCTCATCGTCCTGAGTCAAGTTCAGGACTTGCTTATTCAGAGTTAGGGACTTGACCTTAACAGAACCCTCAGTGCTAGCTCCAACCTCGGCTTCTTCTTCTTCTTCTTCTTCTTCTTTTTCTTCTTCTTCTTCTACTCCTTCTTTCCCCCTAGCCTCACCCTCAGATTGGCTTGGAGCAGGGGGGAATGGCACAACAAGTCGGCTCTCATCTCAGAGGGGTAAGTCCTCAGGGACAGCCATTTCTTTCAGAGCATCCATCCAACCAAGGGTATAACCCCTATTGCATGCCTGTCTAACTTCCTTTTTCTACTCCTCACGGACGTCGGTTGACCTCTCAGCATAGGCCTTCTCATTCGTCTCTTTGATTTTGACTGCCTTTGTAGATAGTGCTGTTTGGATCTCGGTTTGGGCCTAGGCCTCTTTCTCCTTCACTTCTTTCGCCTCGACCTTGGCTACCTCAACAACATTTTCCACGGACTCAGCTTGATTCTCGGCATTCTTCAAGGCCAGCTCAATAGCCTTGGCCTGGTACAAGAGACCTCAGATGCGGGCCTCAGCCTTGGTGAGTGAAGAAAGGAGTTTGGCAGCCTCGTTTGTTTTTTGGGTAAGTTCTTTTTTGAATTCATTGGTCTTGACTGCAAGGGAATAGTGCTAGATAGCCTGCAAGAGTGCAAAGGAAATTAGTTAAGTATGAAAACCAGAGTTAAAGCTAGGTAAAAAGCTTACAAGTATTGAGACTTACCAAGACACAATGTTGCATCACCATTGTATAATTTTCATAGTCCGAAAGCTCAGCCATCTGGCTGATGTCGGCTAGGAGTAGAACAGCGATGGAAATGTCGACACCGACCTCCAAACTGTCCAGAGCACTGTCCACCGCTAGAAAAGGTCGGTCTTTGACTGTGACAAATGGATTCCAGGGAGCGTCGGCATAGAACCCAGAAGGATCAGAGGAGCTGCTGGACTTCGGCCTTTTGGATTGTAGTGGGTCAGATGCCTTGGCCTCGGCTTCGGCTGGCCACTTGTCGACCGAAAGAGTACTATTTTCAGCCTCGGCCAACTTGGAGATTGGTACAGTGTCCTTAGAGTTGATCTGAGTCACTGTTGCCTTGGCTTTGGCTTTTTTAACCCTCTTTGGCTTAGCCTTGGGTTGGGATTGTGATGTGGAGGACTGAACTGTTACAACACCAGGGAGGTCGACCAAGAGGTCTTCAACGACAGCCTTGCTACGTCCTATCTCGTCGGCGGTGGCGACAACAGTTACTTTGGTACTGAAACGGATTGTTAGAAGTGTAGTAGGTGGGTTTACTAGATTGTAAGCTGACGCCTCAGTACTTTGGCGTTTACGGCTACGAGTTCTGCCTATAGAAGTAAAGAGTGGAGCTTGGCATCGGCGTTGGCGCTGGGCTGGAGGAATCAGTTAGGGAGCAAATGTTGATGGCTGCTCCGCTGGATCAGAAATTAAGGCTTGATCAAGCCTTGGTGATGAAGTGGCAGGGGAAGTTGTTGTAGAAGGTGGAGATTTGCTCTTTCAAGGAACGTCGGGCAGCGAGCTCCGGTACGTCGAGATGTAGTTGAGGAGGATTGGAGCCTTGTGAAGTTCGATTGGTAGGTCGAGAAAGCGAACTAAGTCTTTGCTTAGTGTGTAGTATCGGTGAAAGTTTTTTTCTGGTTGGGGGAGAGCCACAAAAAAGAGATCATACATTAGAAATAGATTAATATAAAGATGATTAAAAAGTAGGATGAGGGATTGTAGGGAGGGAAACTAAGTCCTTACCCTTGTCATCCCTAAAAACTTCGCGGCGTAAAGAGAAGAGGTGGAGTTCGTCTTCTTGCGAGAACTCCCAATTGCTTGAGACAATCAAGTAGTCAACTAACACGCCTTTATTTGAGTATGGAATATCGGCTATCAGTTGTATTGGTTGGATCTTGGTTTGAGGTAATATGTATAGCCAACCTTGGTTTTAAGGCCATCGTGTAGCAGTATTAGATATCGGAAAAGGTGATCCTAGCATTCTGCCGATGTTCCAACTCGGCGATTCCGTTTATAATCCTAAAAGAGTTTACAGCTAATTGCATAGGGTTCAATTTGTAATAGTGGAGGACCTCCCTAAAAAGAATGTTGAGGGGGAATCTGACTCCTCCTTCAATGATGGAGACTACGAGAGAGGGCATGTAGTCCTTCCCAGGCATAATGGAGTCATTTTCTCTAGCTAACCAGATTTGAACGTCGGCTGGAATAGAAAACTCTTGCTTAAAGTATTCTAGCTTAGAAAGGGTGTCGACCCTCCACCTGAACATACCCATTATCTCGGCCAAAGTGAGTCCAATTTCAGGTTTTTTGCTAAGAAGTTTGGAAAGTGGCAAATAATCTCGGCTAAACCCCAGAAAGCACTAGAGTGAAGATTTCTGAGAATCTAAGAGGGTTTTGGTTCATTTTTCCTAAGGAAAAGGGTTCTAGATCAAATCCCAAAATCTAAAATCTATGCAGGTATAGGAATCAAAGGTAAGAATCTAAAAATAAAGCAAGAAAGCCAGAAAAGAAATGAAATTTAGAAAACAGGAGTGAAGTAGAAAGCAAGACGATAGATGTACGCATCCTAAAACTTCAAGACACTGAGTGAGTGTGTGAAAAACAGTGTGCAAAAGTCACAACAAGAAAATATGATTGACATTTTCATGAAAGACTACACAGATTCAAGGTTTAAGATTCAAGAACAGGAAATCGATTCATAATCGAAGAAAAGAAAGAAATAGATTGTAACCATGAAAACAGATCCAATAGCAACGGGATGGACAAATGGCAAAAAAACATATTCAAATCATGAAGGGATAAAACTGAAAATTAAGAAAAAACAAAGAACTCACCAGTTGGGTCCGAGGTCGAGGATGCCGGTTTGAGCACCGGATTCAAATGGTGACAACAAGTAGAGCAGGACAGTAAATGCTTCATTGGGGGAGGTGATCGGAGCAAGTTACAGAGCTTGAAAACTTGAAACAATGGCAGTTTTGGGAGAGAGGTGCTAGAAAGAGAAAGTTCAAGGCCAAATCAAAGATGTGAAGTGAAAAGACGGAAAGAGGGAAAGTGTTTTTCTTAAAACACAAAAAGGCGTCAAAACCATAATGAATGTGCCTTGGACAACATGTTTGTTAGGTGGCGTGCGTAGAAGCGACGGAACTTGTCACAACCCGAGCCCAAGCGTGGATCAAATTTCTGGAAATTCCAGATTCGATCACCAAGCTTAAACTCAACCTCACATGCATCAAACTCAATTTTCTGGGTCCAAAACTTTGGAAAACACTTAGGAACCCATGAAACAACATGTTTAAAGGATTATAACAAGAAATCATGGCCCAAAAGCATACCAATTGTGCAAAACCCAACTTTAAACTCAAAATTAAATCGTGAACATAACTTGAATGCAATTCTTTGAACCAAAGTTCCCCAAAACATGACCGAATGCAGTGCTCAACTAAAAAACATGATCAACTATGACAATTAGAACATGAAGAATTTCTAAAACAAAGCTTGGATTAAGACATGCATGCAAGAATTCCTTAGAAAAACAACCTCAAATGCCATGAATTACACATGTATGTATGCATTGAGCTTCAATTCTCCAATGTTAGCTTAATTGACCACCTAACCCTCTTGAGTTCATTTACTTGGTGTCTTAAATACAAGGCTTAAGAGTATAGTTCTTACCTAAGGTTGATTTCAAGTGGGATCCTAATCTAAAGTTTCAAATTGGCTTCAATCTCCTAGTCAATTCTTTATTTGAGCTCAACCTCCCTTTACTCTTCCTCTCTCTTACGTTTTTGCAAGAAGGTGGAACATGAATGAGGTCAAGCATGTATGAAATGAGAACAAAGCTATGGTCTAGAGGAGGTCCACTAAATGGCAAACATGTAATTAACCTAAGCTCAATTAATCTACATTTTCTTTATTCTAATTTAATCGTTCAAAACCGAATTTTAATTAAACCGACCATAAAACTCTATAAATCCTAATTAGCACATAAATCAAGTCAATTTCTGAGTCGGACGCCGATAAGGCTTTCAATTCGCAAACCGAAACTAGAACGTGAACAGATTTTCCTACGCTTAACAAATATAAACACAAACAATGCAACACACACATGCATTTTAATTTAGAATTTCACCTTAATTACTCATTGGGCATAATTAATCATGGATTAACGTTAATCAGAGGTCGGGGTTGTTACACAACCTGATTGCACGTGTTAGATATGAATCAATGGAAGAAGGACGCGTGGCAGAAACGGTTGAGAAAACCATGCATGACAGCTCATGCGTAGATAAAACTCTTGGAATTCTTGATTTAATGAAACAAAAACCTTGCAATCTTGGGTAAGGAACTTGAAGAACTTGGTTCTTGGTTCTGGGTCATTGATAAAGTAGACTACAGAGTCTTGGTCATGGGAAGCCGACGTGTGATGATATCGATCATGAAGGATGGAGTAAGTCTTAGCCGACGTCATATGTGGACAAACGATGTAGGTTCTATCACCTTAGGATGCCGAGGTAATAGAACCTAGGGGGCAGTTGTGGGGACATATTTTGTGAATGACAACACGTGGCCTAGGTGACGCCAAAGTGTCAGCCGAGGTGCCACGTGTCTTGGTCATGACGCTGAGGTGATCTCGGCTAGGTTGGGGTTATCTACGGAGATATCGGAATCCAAGATGAGCGAATAAGGGACAGGAGTCCTAGAATGGGGGAGGACCTCAGTCCGGATAAAGATAGAGCTCTTAGGGAGTTTTATCTCTATCTAGCTGGGAGTCCAAGATAAGCATTGAGCCAAAGTCCATTGAAGCTAGGCTTCTACAAGGATCAGGTTAGTGCTAGTTATAAAAGTAAGGCACCATCGTGGGTCTATGGTACGCTTTTGTATTCTAACTAGTGAGTTAAGCACTATTTGCTATTTTTGAGAGATAATTGAGTACTGACTTGATCGTCGGAGTGCCCCCAGGTGGACAAACCACCGCTGGAGTCTTATATTTCTGTGACAAGTTGTTCGGGCATGATCTATTATGCATGTGCTCTCCTGCTGAGTTCCTGTTTGGCAGTGTAGTCGGCAATCAACACACACAGTAATGCATTTAATAGCTTGTTAAAATATGTATCAATACCACAATTTGAGAAGATTTCTGATAAAATTATCTCAATTGTTTGCTATTTCTGTTTCCAAAATATCGAATTGTCAAAATTTGATAAAACTCTTTCAATACTTTTCTCAATAAATTATAAAATAATCATGAATAATGAGAAATCGTCTCTTGAATCGCCAAATATCTCTACTTTCCATTATGCCAATCAAATCCATTCTAAAAATTAGAAATCAACAAATAAAAGAAAAAGTAAATGGACCTCACCCATTGAATCATGACTATTTCTGCTATTCTGGTATTCAAATTCGATGGAGATGAAATTGGACCAATTGACCTCCTTTTTTTTTCTTTTTTTTTTTTTTTTTGTTTCTTTGGACTTCATAAGAATTTGTCCATATTTCCGATTAAATCTTCTTGTTCTTAGATATTCCATTGGAATAAATTGTTATTTCGTTCCTCCGCGGAAAAAGGTCTTAGTATATTCCAAGTTACAACATAAAAGATACTCGTAAATAGCATTTTTATTTTGACATTTGCCCTATTGATGGGTAATGCCAATTTATAATTTTTTTTTTTTTTTTTTTTGTTACAGGAAAATCCTCCCTACCCTCCCGCAGGTCCAAGGCAGCGCCCCTTGCAGAGATCACCAAGGTGTCCTGTTAGCCATTCCGAGCGAGGAGACTATAACCTGGGAACTTGCCCCGACCTCCCAAGACAAGCTTCGCTTAAGTCAGGACTCGCACAGCGGAGGAGCATTGAACCCACACCAAGTGCTGACTAGACAACTTGAGGTCCAACCTCCTAACCAACAGTGCTTCCGCCCAGGAGATTGGCCCAAGGGGGGGTGGGGAGTTGAACCTGTGACCTTGGGGCTTAAACCCCAAGGCCTTACCACAACGCCACAACCCCTTGGGTTAATTTATAATATTTTAGCATTATAAGGTGCCAAAATTTGACTTTAGTGTCATCATTTTGACAAACAACTAGAAATGCTCGCATTTTTGTAAAATAAGCTATTTTAATTTGCATAACACTGAATTTTTTTTTTTTATCTTATTTATTTATTTATTTATTTATTTATTTATTTTTGACATACTTGGTTCGTTACATGCACTATTTGTTACATAGCTGGGTTTGACAATTGGTTTTCAATCAACTTTTTTTATTGAAGTTTTTTTATTTTTAGTAATTTTTTTAATTATTTTATAACTTTTCAAGTTTAGATCCTACTAGACTAGACGGATATGAAAAGTAATTAAGAAAAAATCATTAAAAATAAAAGGGATAAATTATATCATTAGTCTCTATAATTCAAGTAAAGTGTTATTTTAGTTCTTGTAGTTTCAATTTGAATAATTTAAACTATATATTTTCACTTTTGTTACAATGTGATCCTTACATCATTCATTAACATTTTGGGCTAATTATATTAATAATCCATGCATTTTGTCCCTTGTTTAATTTTGATCGTTGTAATTTTAATTAATTTGATTTTGACCCTTAATTTTATGATTTTGTCTCAAGTTAGTCCAATTGATAATGTTGAGTTGAGTTGAGTTGGTTGAGGTTAACTCACTCAGTTAAACAAATTTAAAATTTTGCTTGTGAAAGCATAACAATTTTTCATAAAAAGAAAAGCAATTGTAATCAATTGGATTAAATTGAGACAAAATGATAAATTGAATGTCAAAATTGAATCAATTGAAATTTAATGGACCAAAATGATATAAGGACCAAAATATAGGACTACATGTGTAATTTTTCCTAACATGTTGGATGGAAAAAATGTCCAAAACTAGAGGGACCAAGTAAAATTAAAAAAACAAAAACTATAAAGACCATTAGTGTAACCCACTAATTTTGCACATAGTATTTTTTGGTTCAAAATTCTAACTATACGTGATGTTGGGATCACATTGCGAACAAAATTAAAGTATATGATTTAAATTGTTGAAATTAAAACTATGAGCACTAAAGTAAAATTTTAGTCGAACTAAAAGGATCAATTGTGTAATTTGCCTAAAAGGCAATTTTTCCAAGTTATTATTATTATTATTATTATTATTATTATTATTATTATTATTACTACTTTTAGATCCTTCTAGATTAGAGAAAACACTCCATCTGAGGTTCTAAAAATTATTACCAACTTCGAAGATGAATCCCTATAACTACACTGATGCTAGTACATGTCTTTTAGTGTCGTTGAATGTAGAACACTCCAATAATAAATAAGCAACTCTTCTCTTTTTTAATGCTCAATATGTTGGTGAGAGTGAGATGCAAACCACTTATGGTGGTTCACAAAAACAAATATAAGAAAGGATTGATATTCTAAAAAAACTGATTTATTTCACTCAAACATGTAGAATACACTGAGGAGAGAAAAAACATAATTTTACTCTCTAACTCTCTTCTTTCTCCCACACTTTGAATTCTCAAAATACAATAGCTATATATAAATAAAACTAGTAATGTGAAATCATTAAATGCAAATACGACTGAGGCTATGAATTTCAAACGATTGCAACCACTTTTGACAAAACTTAATTTCAGCCTCCATTCTACTCTTAGACCGGTGGAAAAGAACAATTATAGGTGAAGCAAGATTACTTCACAACATCCCCCCTTAATCTTTATTCTCCCTGCTGCTTCATCCCAATCATCAACTTCAGTCTGTTGAACAGATCATTTTTCAATGGCTTCGTGAAAATATCTGCAAGCTGATCTTGAGATTTGCAAGGAAATAATTCCACCTCTTTATTTTTTACATGCTCTCGGATGAAATGATAGCTGGTGTCAATACGCTTACTTCTTTCATGATAAATTGGGTTCTTTGCTAATACAATTGCTGAGCGATTATCAACATAGATCTCAGTAGGATTTTCTTGTAGAAATCCTAAATGTTTCGACACATTTCTTGACCAAATTGCATGACACACAGCTGAGTTGGCTGCAACATACTCAACTTTGCAAGTTGACAGTGTCATAATAGCTTGCTTCTTGGACAACCAAGTGAACACTATATTTCCCATAAAGAAAGCAAACCTAGTAGTACTCTTTTGTTCATCTATGTCACATCCCCAATCACTATCTGAATAGCCAACAAGACTGAAATTATCAATTGGTTTATAGAATAAACCATCATCGATTATACCTTTGGTGTAGCGAAGAATTCTCTTTGCTGCAAATAAATGCGACTGATTCGGTGTTTCTATGTATCTGCTAATTAATCCTACTCCATAGAGTATGTCTGGCCTGGTGCAAGTAAGATAGCGAAGACTTCCAACTAAGCTCTTGAAATAAGTTGGATCCACATCACCTGCCTTTGTACCTTTTTAAGCTTCACTCCACTGTCTACAGGAGTGTTCACTGGATTGCAATTCTCCATTCCATATCTCTTGAGAATCTCCTTGGCATAGCCACTTTGGGAAATAAAAATTTCATCTTTTCTTTGTACCACTTCATTGCCGAGAAAATGAGCCATCAATCCAATATCTATCATTTCAAATTCTTGGACCATGCTTCTTTTAAATTCTTTGAACATAGCTTGATTGTTTCCGGTGAAAATTAGATCATCAACATAAAGACAAGCAAGCAACATGCTTCCATCAGCTTCCTTCTTCAAATATAGTGTGTGCTTATATGGGCATTTTTCAAAACCATTGTCATGAAAATACTGATCAATTCTAGTATTCCATGCACGTGGAGCTTACTTCAATCCATAAAGTGCTTTCTTCAATTTGTACATTTTGTCTTCATGCCTATTCTGAACATACCGCGAAGGTTGTTCAATATAGATTTGCTCTTCAAGAAAACCATTAAGAAATGCAGATTTCACATCAAGTTGATAGATCTGCCATTTGTGTTGGGCAGCCAAAGAAATCATTAGCCTGATAATCTTCAACCAGGCAACTGGAGCAAACACCTCTCCATAATCAATTCCAGCTCTCTACTTGTAACCTTTTGCCACTAATCTTGCCTTATAGCATTGCACTTCGCCTTGTGCATTCTGTTTGTCTTGTATACCCATTTCACTCCAATGGGTTTGTGCCCCTCCAGTAGACTAGTAAGCTTCCATGTGTCATTTTTCTCAATGGAAAGAATTTCTTCATCCATTGCTTTCTTCCATTTATCTTCTTGGATGGCTTCTGAGAAAGTAAGTGGATCATTAATTGCGAGTAGGCAGAACAAATTCAAATCTGCTTCTTCTGTAGCTTCATATATCTTCTGCAAATTTCTCATTGGTCTTGGTTGTTTGAAAAAACTATCATCTGATGATGATGATGATGATGCATCACTTCTGTGAGAAACTGGCAATCTAGGTGCCAGTATTCTATGTGGAGGAGTTTGTGGCTCATCTTGAACTTCTCTTGTGATTTCAACTGAAGCTTTTGATGTTTCATCTTCAAGAATGAGTTCTGTTTCTTTAACAACTTCATCTTGATTCCAGTTCCAAGCTTCTTCTTCTTCAAATATCACATCTCTACTCATGATCACCTTTATGGTAATGGGATTATACAACTTGTATCCCATTGTTTTGTCTCCACATCCGACAAGGATACATTTTTCTCCCTTATCATCGAGCTTGGTTCTTTTTGCTTCTGGAATCTTGGTGTATGCAACACACCCAAATATTCTGAGATGGTTGACACTTGGCTTATGTGAACTCCAAGCTTCTTCTAGAGTCATAGAGTGAAGGCTCCTGGTTGGGCATCTATTTATTAGATACACAGCACATGATACGGTTTCAGCCCAAAATTGCTTGGGCAATCCTTTTCCTTTCAGCATGCTTCTTGCCATGTCTAAGATTGTGCAATTTTTCCTTTCAGTAACACCATTCAGCTATGGCATATAGGATGGTGTTGTTTGATGCTTGATTACATGCTCTTTGTAATAATTCTCGAAAGCATCTGATGTATACTCTCCACCTTGATGTGATTGCAATGTCTTGATGTAGTAGCCACTTTGCTTTTCTACAAAAGCTTTGAAATCTTTGAAGATACTGAACACCTCAGACTTTCTTTTAAAAAAATATACCCATGTGAGAAAATATCTATTCTGTCCATTTGACATTGGCTTCAATGGACACAGATCAATTTGTACTAGCTCCAGCAGTTTTGTTGCTCTCCACTTCACTTCTTTGGCAAAGCTAGTTCTGTGATGCTTGCCAAGAATGCAGCTTTCACAGACTTCATTACTATGAGCAATGTGAGGGAGCCTTTTCACCATATTCTTGTTTGACGACAGCTTCAAGCTTCTAAAGTTAAGATGTCCAAACCTCAAATGCCATAACCAATCTTTGTCCTTGATGATGTCACTTAAACATTTCACAGCATCATGTTGGATGTTCAATGCAAACATCCAATTCTTTGACATTCTCACATGAGCGATCAAATTACCATAATTGTCTTTAATGGTAAGATGACAATCTTTTATGCTGATGTCGTATCCTTTCTCTAGGAGTTGTCCCATATTCAAAATGTTGTTCTTCATGGCAGAAACATAATAAACATTGGAGATGTAATCATGATCTCCATTCTTGAGCTTGATCAGAATATTGCATCTTCCTTTCACTGGAGTCTTTGAAGAATCACCAAATGAGACTTGTGCTTGTATAGTCTCGTCAAGCTCAATGAACAACTCTCTTTTACGACACATGTGATTACTGGCTCCCGAATCTCGATACCAAACATTGTTTTGGTTTTTAGTATCTTCATAGTGGACAAATAGAACTATAGGTCCGACTTTGTTTGTTTCCTACTCGGCAAAATTTACTTGCTCTCAAGCTTCTGTTGTTGCTCTACTCCGGCATTCATTGCTGTACTGCCCGAACTTGTGGCAATGGTAGCACTGAACATTGCTTTTGTCAAATCCCAGTCGGTTGTTATAACCACCTCATCTTCCTCTTGCTCTTCCTCTTGGAGCAAAGTGCGATTGACTTCTTCCTCCTTTGGCTAGACTTCTTTCGCCTCTTCCTCGAAAACCAGAACTTCGGTTATTGTAACCACGGCCTCTTCATCAGCTTCTTTGTGATGTTCCCCCTTGCTCGTTTCTGTCATCTCTGAAAAACAACTTTGATTGAAGAGCTTGCTTTAGAGAACTTGAGGGAGTCTTCTTGTTGATCATTTTTTCATGAATCTCAAAGTGTGCCCATCAGCTTATCGGTGGTCATGGCACTGAGATCCTTGGAATCTTCTATTACTACAACCACGTGCTCGAACTTGGGACTGAGTAATCAGAGAATCTTCTCCATCACTTAAAAAGATTCCATATTCTCTCCATATCTTCTCATCTAATTAACAATGGTCAATGTTCTGTTGAAGTACTGAGAAATTGACTCATTCTCATTCATGTGCAGTATCTCGAATTCGCCACGTAATTCCACAGTGTGAATTGCAAAGAATACTCCATGCCTCTTTAGAGGTTGCTACTGCTGAAATCTTCTCAAAGATTGACTCATCAATCCCTTAATAGAGCAAATACAAGGCCTTTTTATCTCTCTTTCTTGAATCTCTTAACGCCGTCTTCTAAGCTTCATTTAAATTTCTTTCGTCTTCGAGAGTAGCTGGCTCGTCATATCCGCGATCCACTGACTTCCAAAAATCTTGTGAGGCTAGTAGGACTTGCATTTGAATACTCCAATTCTCATAGTTCTTGTTGAGTTTTAGAAACTGGGGTTCAAAGAAATTATTTAGTAGGACTTGCATTTGAATACTCCAATTCTCATAGTTCTTGTTGAGTTTTGGAAACTGGGGTTCAAAGAAATTATTTAGTAGGACTTGTATTTGAATACTCTAATTCTCATAGTTCTCTTTGTTGAGTTTTGGAAACTGGGGTTCATAGAAATTATTTGTGTTGGCCATTGGTTGACTTTAAGAAATCTGCAAATTTTCAGGATGGAATTTGAAAATTCTGACCGTACAAATGTGTTCGAAATATTTCAAATAGTTGGAAAGCACTAGTAGATCACCAAAAACAGACTTCAAACGGCTTAGATCTAGCAAAAAATAATTGAATGGCTCAAATCGGCGGAATCTGGGACTTCTAAGAAGCACTGGATAGTTTTCCAGATCAAATGACGTCAGCGTGACGTTAACGGCGTGGCTCAGCTAGTCTGTGGCCCGGCGACACGGCTCTGCTTGGCTCTGCTTGTGGCTCGACTCAGCTTAACGGCTTAGATGACGTCAGCAATGATGTCGTCAATGACGTCAACTCCTGGATATGGGTCCAGATCCGGGCTAATGGATCGAATCGTATGCTGATGAGTCGGACTCTACAAATCCAAGCGAAGAAGAAGCGTGGAGGCACGTGGACGCGTTTCTGCACATGGCGACGACATCATAAGGCGTGTGAGACGCGTGCGGGCTCTGTGGGACTCGGTTTTCAATGTGGTTTTTTGTAGTGTGATCGTCTCGATAAGGCGTACACACTAGTGTGATCAAAAAATGATTTCAACAGCTTTGATTTCTGGGCAAAATTTGAAACGATACTCTGTTTTACTGTTTTTTTGAAAAAACAAGCCCTTTTGGTACTCTGATACCACTGTTGGTGAGAGTGAGGTGCAAACCACTTATGGTGGTTCACAAAAACAAATATAAGAGAGGATTGATAATCTGAAAAAACTGGTTTATTTCACTCAAATATGTAGAACACACTGAGGAGAGAAAAAACACAACTTTACTCTCTAACTCTCTTCTTTCTCCCACACTCTGAATTCTCAAAATACAATAGCTATATATAGATAAAACTAGTAATGTAAAACCATTAAATGTAAATACGGCTGAGCCTGTGAATTTCAAACAGTTGCAACCACTTTTGACAAAACTTAATTTCAGCCTCCATTCTACTCTTAGGCCGGTAGAAAAGAACAATTATAGGTGAAGTAAGATTACTTCACAACACAATAGTCCAAATTTTGAAAGTTATAACTTGTTACTACAACATGCATACCTCAACCCTTGGTGGTGGTTCGTACATTTATGTAGAAGCGCTTTGCCGCCTTCTTACATTTCTTTTACCAATCAAGAATACATTCTTTTTCCAATCAAGAATACACTTACCACTACAGGAATTTTTAGGTTTAGCGGCGTTTTAAAAACGCCGGTAAAATGCTGAAAAATGCCATAAAATAGTACAACAACGTTTTATATTTTCGTCGCTGATACAGCCGTTGCAATAGCTTTACAACGTTTGGAAAACGTCGCTAAAAACATTAGGTAGCGTTTTTGAAAACGCCACAAAAACTTTGACAGCCGCTTACGATTCCGTCACAAATAACGTTTGACATCACGATGACGTCATTTAGTGGCGTTTTTTTTTTAAAACGCCACCTTTTAGTCTTTTTTTCTTTTTTTTTTCGGGGTGGGTGTGTGGGACTGATTCTGCAAAACACCACAGGGTCAAACAATTTAACTAAGAATGCAACTTGAAATATAGCATGACACAGGATCACAATTTTTGCATATTCAATATATTGTAATCAACACATTCATAAAAACATTACATGGAAATGGAGAAATAGTGCATAAAAATTATTTCAATCATTCGTACAAAAAATATCATCAAAGTACATCTTTATAAAACTATCATCCAACTCATCAATCCAAGCACCAATAATTTGGTTCCATCTTGCCAATGACATGATCATGAGTATCCAACTTTGACAAAACAGTGGCACTGAAAAAACACAACAATTCAAAACAAATAAGGAAAACCAAAACCCTTCATTTGGCCCATTCCATAAAAATCCATGTACAAAAAAGCAATTACTAGAATGCTACAACACATAATCAGAACAACCTCCCATTGTAATTGCTCATTTCCCATTGTAATTGCTCAGAGGTACATCATTTCTGCATGTCCTGCACTTTCAAAATATGGGATAACTCACGATTGAGATAAGTAAGAGCCAAAGTATAAATCCCTCCAAATAAGAATATGAAACCAATAAGTGCATCAATTCCAATCCAATACCAATATGTAGTAGTAAATATCCCACGAGAATTCAAGACAGATATTCCTAGTGCTTCGGTTGATTTATTGAAAACCTATAATTCCAAGGGGGTTGAAAGTTTCTAGAGGATTCCACTATACATGTAACAAATTTTGGACTCATCTTTCTTTTATGAAAATTTTTACATATTTCCAATCACCACCGAGGAATTCATTTATTGACAAGGGCTTTGCACATACATCAGAGGCGTTGTCCAGTAACCCCAAATCAACCATTTCTTCATATCATCTGGAAAAAGAAAAATGAATAAAAAAAAAAGAAAAAAAAAAAGAAAGAGAACCTCATTAGAGCAGAGTTTCACATAAAGAAATTCTCAAAAGTTTAATTTCGTATAAGAAAAATCTTAAAGAGAATTTGTATAAATTCATACGTCGTGATAAGGCAAAGCCACTAAAAACCACAAGCCAGACCATTGCAATGTTTCCCCCCGTGTTGGCGACATTATGGTCCCTACTAAGTGCAGCAATGCATCTAAAAATCCCATAAGACATTTGGCCACTCAATGCGAGAATTAAAAATTGTCTAAACATCCTGCCATAAAAAATAAAAACAAAACAAAAAAAAGAAAACAGAAGAAGAAGAAGAAGAAGAAGTTATAACAATAGGTGCAGATTTAAATAGAGAATCTGAGAAAGAACAGCTACTTAAGATAATGGGTTTTTTTCAAGACTGGCCTTTCGATAGTAGGATTGAATCCTATCGCATAATAAGTTACCATAACCCAAATAGCAACTTCAATAATAGATACTGGTGTTTTGACTATTGATGTTGGCAATGAGTATGCCCAAGAAGGATAAAAACTTCCTCTTTGCTTGTAAAAGACGGGAAGTTTTTCTATGGTCATTGGTAATTCAAAAAACCCGACGAACAAAGTTGCAATAAGACCGCAATAGAGAGCTCCAAGATGAACTAATCCATCTTCTATTGTCTTATGGTGCACTCGGCTTTGCCCAAAGAGTGTTGCAGATATGATAGCGAGAATTAAATGTTGTAATGAGGAAAAAGAGTCATCTAGACCTTGCAAAGTGTTATAATTACGTTAAAAAAGTATGAAATATAAAACATCGACACTACTTACTTGAAATATCTTAAACATGTATAGAAATGAGTTTCGCTTCATCAGAATGCATTCTCTCGATAAGCAAGCGCTCAACAACTCAAACCGATTAGTTGCGTATTTGGATCGAACTAAAGCTGCAGGATGGCACTTTGACCTATCAAATGGTGTGAGAAGCTCATGACGGATTGCTTTTCCAATGTGGAATGATTGAAATGCCTCTGCAAACTCATTGATGGAAATGTATCTATATGGCGTGTCTTCATTAGCCCAGTACTGTTTTTGATACTCTCTTGATGTGACCTAAATTCAGGATATTAGAATATGAGAATTTTAAAAACATCATATCTACAACACTAAGTGCTCAGAAGAAACAACAAAAGTTGATGAAAACAGATAAAACTCTGCTACCACATTCATATTACAAATAACAAAAAAATAATTCAAAAACATCAAACAAGAATGATTAGTCAAAATGAGATCAAATAACCTAATGAAAGAAAGATGGGGATGGGAGTGGGGATGGAGGGAACATAAAGGGAAAATGAACGAGTCAAATAATAGAAAGCAAACCTGTGGTGGATTTTCCCAAGGTATAATGAAAAGAACCCTCATTGGGTGGAGATCTGCAAGTGGCGGTTCCCCTTTAGCCATTTCAATTATGGTTATCCCTAGAGACCAAATATCTGCCTGCATCATACAAAGGTTCTCAGCATATTGCAGTTGCAAGGCTCAACAATGGAAATTGAAGGGGACAGTAATGACAAGAACAAAGTAAGAAAAAACAACCCTATAAAACCAAAGTGCCAAAAGTATTTCCCCCAAGAGATACCTTTTCTTTGTATCCTTCCGAATTTTGAATTACCTCCGGAGCCATCCAAAATGGAGTTCCTACAAAAGTCTGTTAATGTTAAATGCATTAGTGAGACTCTTGATGACTTGTGCTAAAATTTCCATCTAAACACAAAGCAAGAGAAAATCATTAAAAAAAATAGAACAAAAATGCAGAATTTTTAAAACAAAGGAAAAAAAAACACTCATCAGGTTCTTGGATAGTCTAAGAAGATGGAGAGGGGTATAAAAGAGGCAGAAAGCATTATTATCTTCTAAACAAACATAAATATGAAATATCTCATGGCATTGAATACTTAACAGATTGGTTAAAGTTTTTGTTACATATTAACAAAATCAAGTAAAGACAAATTTCTTAAACCAATAAGCTTGGTCTTGATGGAAAATCAGGAAGACAATGTCTGTGCAACCTCTAAATAGTGGGGAAAACAGAAAAGGAAAAAAAAAATCAATAATCTGAAAAAATTTATAGAATGATGGACAAGGCCAATGTTTGTGTGCGCACACTCGCAGAAGAAGAGTGAGGAGTGAGGGAGGGAGTTTATCACCAGGCAAAAGGCCTTCGCATAAGCAGAACAGGTTATCAAACAAGGGTCCTTAAACTCTAATAACTTGATGACAGACAAAATATGCAGAGTCACAAAGGTTGGGGGTTGAAGATTCATATAAAGGTACTCATGCATCTACTTTAAAGTTGATAAGAAATTCACTCAAACATTTAGTTTATTATAAGAAGACAGCAAACAGATTTTACTGAAGTTAAATTTAAAAGGAATATTAAAGGACTAAGTGCTAGCTGAATGGTGAACTGACATGGATCACACATCTGAACAGAGAATTTCCAAACATGAAAAATAATTACTCAATATGATAAAGCACGAATTCAATAAATCAAAATTCAGAAAGGTAATCCTAAAGCGAATCATTGAAAGTGTTTACCTTAAAAGCATTGGAGATTGTGTTAGTAATTTTATCCAGAACTTGACCTCCTGCTATTGTTCCCAATATTCCAGAGACAATTGTGATCCCCCCAAAAACCAAATCTGCATCGCTCTGCCAAAAGACCCATGTTATGTGTTTTTACACCTACTGTTATTTTATCTGAAATTATCTTTTAACATGCAATAAACACAAAAGAAAGATGAATCAGGTGTCATATAGAGTGATATATATTATAACCAGCTTTTGGCCCCCAATCACCTATGACAAAGTTGTACGCTATGTAACCTGCAAGTGAGCATTCACAGTAGAAGAATTACTATATAGAAACATAGGATACAAACATAATTATTAAAGTCATTATATTCTAGTATATACAGAGTGAATGCTTCAACAACTACATAATTGTAGTTACACTTACGAAGACAACAACGTAAAAGCAAATAAATTAGCCATCAAGTCTATTGGTGCATTAAAAATATCAAACAAAAACTTATCTATGATAACCTTTCTACAAATAAGAAACTAGCATGAAAGTCGAAGTGAAGTTTGATGAACAATATACCTAGAACATTTACGACATAAACTCGCTCAAGCAAAAGCACTTTCATATCTCTCAAAAATCTTGATAAGCGATCCAGATTAATAAATCCACATTTTGGCTCAGAACAAAAATAAGATCCAAAAAATTAATCAATATTCTGTCTATCCCGAAGCTTGTACAACTTCAAGGCAAGACAAATTCATGCCCAATCATATGCAATCATAGGTCACAAATCATGAGCTTCGGGAGGAAAGTCCTCACTCTTCTCTCTCTCCTCGCTTCTTGTTTTCACTCAATCTCAAATAAAAGAAAATTGAAGTACCAAGAAACCCGGAGGTCTTGTGCCACTACCACCATTGCTGCCATCAACTCCAGCTACACTAGCAAAACCACATAAATTAACCAACACTTTCTAATATACACAAATAAATATATGTATCTATAAATATATATGTGGGGTGTATTTGCAAAGCATGACTGTAATATCGGAAAAATTCTTCAATTTGGCCCTCAGAATGTGGTTGGTTTTATAGTCTTCATCACATCAACAATCAAAATCTCTTTGAAGCATGGATTTAAAGATTAGAAGAGGTATTTTCAAAAGAATTAACATGACATGATATGTATTAGAGTATGAACCATTTTTTCTCCCAGATGAAAAATGTGGCTCATACATCATAACTTTTTCAAGTAAATGAATAAACTACTCATCTTTGTGATATCATATGTTTCATAAATTGGCAAATGAGGGTATGATGTCAATACGGCTTCATTAATTCATAAACAATTTTAAAATTATAATTTTTTTTAACAATTCTCTAGTTTGAATACTTTTAGTTACTCATAATATTGGAAGGTATGCACATAAAAGTAGTAATACTTTGACCGTAAAGGATGATATTCTCCTGCTTTGCGCCATAGCTTTCCTCAAGACATTTATATATAGCCTCAATATCTGCGTAGGTATTCGCTTCACTTGGTAAACACAGGAAGGTATGAGTCAGAGATGACACTTTTAAGCACTACAAGTCGCACCATATAACTTAATTAACAAGAAACTGTTATGTAGAAAAAAATTCAATTGTCACACACCTTCTGAAGACCGTCTGCATTCTTAATAGTCATACCTGCACAAAGTTAAATGCTTAAATAAACTTCTTTATATCAGCAGATGTATATGACTAAAATTAGCAAATCTTTCATATGCAATAAGAAATCCCAACCATCAGTTAATCAAACATTCACATTTATTAGTCCTTTTAACGTATAAGGCTTTGTCTCAACAAAGAAATCCCAAGCATTAAAGGTATCCCTTAAACAAAGATTAATTCCTTTTCGATAATCATGCAATCCAAAAAAAATAAAATAAAAGAACAACAAAAATCTGTAGGAAAAGATCATCATAACAATCCACCAAATCAGGTATTAAACTTAAGAAAACCCAATATATAAAGAAAATACACCAAAGCATCGATTTTTATTATTTGATGAGCATAACCCTCCACCAAACCCAATAAAATAAATAGGTTAATTAACAAAATTACAAGAAATCCCAAGAACACTCAATTAATTTCGTTGCTCATAGAAAAAGAAAAAAAAATCAGATTAAAACAGAAGCACCAATAGAATCGAAATCACCATCAAAAGACAGAGTAGCAGAAAGAGAATCGGAATCGAAAAGCAAAATAAAAAGATAGAGAAAGTGTGTACCGATCTGGAAGATTGATTCAAAACCAGGAAATCGAAAATCTAATTCCGGATTCTCTCTCTCTCTCTCTCTCTCTTGAAGCGATTGAGAGAGTGTGAATTACGCTTTTATAGCTTGAAGGAGTAGCCATGACGAGTCTCGAGGGGCTCTAAAACCCTAGAGCTCCAATCAAACCCTAGATCGGCAATGCGGTGGCGACTCCATCGTCATCGTCCTCCTCATCATTCGCGCTCTCCTCTGAACTGTCCTCACCATCATCTTCTCTATTGCTCCCGTGAATCAACATATCTCCTCTCTTGCTCCGACTCGACCGATCTCGGTCCCCGTCCCTGTCTCGATCTCGATGATCTCGAATTAGATCTGAACAAGTAATGGAAATCGAACCGGGTGAATCTCTCAAGGAGAATGAGGAGAGACAGAGAAAACCCTAGATCTAGATCTAGGACGGTGAGAGAAAACGAGAAGAGAAAGAAATGAAGACTGAAGGAGACGGAGCTCCGTTATAAAGTGGAAGCGTGTTTAACTCGTGTCTTTTAATTTAACTTTAGGTCTTTCACAGCGTTTTTCAAAAAACGTTGTCTAAGAATTGTTGTTATAGGCAATTTTTGTTGTAGTGTACGTAACAAATATTTCTGATCTAGAAATCTTCTCCTAAATGGATTGAGTTTAATCGCGTCAAAAGTCTCTAACTTACAAATTTAGGAGAGCCACTTCTCTACTGGGATTGTTCAACTTCAGAATTGTATAATAACTAAGGTTTAACATCCATCATAACCTCGAACATTGACATCAACCACTAGAAATGTTTGCATTTTTCAAAATAACATATTTTAGTTTGTATAACACTGTTCTTTTCACATTGGTTCATTACATGCATAATTAGGTTTGACAATCACCTTTTTAGTAGTTTTATTTTTATTTTTCGTGAACTTTAATTTTTTTTTATTTTTTATTCCGTGAACTTTAAATTTATATATATATATATATATATATTTTTTAAGAAAACTCTTCACTTTTTGGTCTTATTAGATTAGAGGACCTAAAAAGTCAAAAATTAATAATAAGAAAAAAGTTCAAAAAAAGTCCACTTGTTTTTCATATTGAAAAAGCTTTTTACATTTTTCTAAAATAGACAAACTTAAAAAAGTAAAAATGTTTACTAAAGAAAAAGAGTTAAAAAAAATAAAAAAATAAAAAAGGGTGACGTTTTTTAGTGTTGCTAAACAAACTAAATTGGACTACCAACCCAATCTTTAATCGTTCCATTAAAAGGACCAAGTCCAACTCTACCACTTTTACCAAATTATAGTATCAGGATGGTCACAGACATGAAATATAAGGTGAATGCATGCACTTTGAACATGTGCACTTGCAATAACTCATGATAGAGATCAGTCACAAAAGCAACCTTACCTGTTCTCTTGTGGCCACTAAGGTATAAGTGTCCCAACACATTAATTACATATGACATTTTTATTTTTATTTTTTAAAATGTCTTTAACGGTTTTAACTTTTCAGATAATTTGATGGCGACATTAATTTATTAAATTATATCAAAATTATCATTAATCAAATAATTATAGTAGTTTTATGTGTTTGAATTGCTAATTTGCTAAATTAGCAGCAAAGAGAAGCTTTGAGAATGTAAATCATTAAAATTTTATTTCTAACAAGTTAACTGGCCTCGTTTGGGAACAAGTTAATTTAGTAATTTTTTGACTATTTGGCTAAAATATGAGCTAAAAAAAATTAGTATATTTGTGATGACTTTTGGTTTTTTACGAAAAGATGTGTAAAAAGTAGAGAGAAAAGAGAATTTTTGACTTTTTGATATGAATTATTGACTTTTTAGCTAATTTAATAATTTTTTGACTTTTTGACTAAAAATGAGAGTTTCCAAACAAAAGTTTGTGTTATGCCATATAAATAAAATTTATATAAAGAGTGATGTGATTGTTTGTGGTTCTTTTATATTAAACTAAAGAGAAATTCTACTATGCATGTCTCATTAAAAAAACGTACTTTATGCATTTTTAGTTATGTTATTTTTGTTTTAGTTTTTTTTTTTTTCCTTTAGTTATGACATTATTATAGTTATGATTTATAAAATCTTTGGTTATACCTCATGCGATATTTAGTTATGACTTCTTTTTTTTTTGTTTTTTAACATTATAACTTAGAAATTTTGGAATTATGTCATTTTGTTCATTAATTATAAAATACATATAATCTTTCCCTAAACCAAAACAATTCATCGTTGTTTATAATTTTTGTAAAAGTGCTCACACATTATTATTGAGTTATATATGTACAAAATATTATTTGTGAATCATTTTAAATTAATTTTTTAAATCAACCATTTTATAAGATTTTGTATTTTGAAAACAACACACCAATAACAAATTGGTGGAAAAATTATATTCATCTTGATAAGATTGAGCTTAATTTAGAGCACTGCATCGTCATATAATAGTATATGTACGGAAATGTTGAAAGTTTTTTAGATTCATTTTTAATATGATGGGATTATATTCAAAATATAATCAGAACATTTGACTTAGTGATTGTATAACACTATTTGTGACATAAGATTTCGGATTCAACTCTTATAAAAAGAACGGAATTGGGTTGGTGTTATGCCTTACGACACAACACCCATGCTATGAGACTCCATGGGGTGTGTCTTGAGTCTTTTTTTATAATCTGAACTATTTATATTTTAAGGTTTGTCAAGCATTTATTCATAAAAAAATCCAGGTTAATTGGACATATGTAACTCCATGGTCAACTCTAATTATTTTTACAAAAATTATCTAAATTATATCAATTGTCTATTTTTGTTTAAAACAAATGTGACTTGTTATGGAATTACAGATATTCAATTGATTTGATTTCTTTTTATGTTTGATCTATTTGATAAATCTTATAATATGAATGATTCAGATCATGAAAATAAAATTGGTACACACCCCAACGGGCCTCACAACACCTGTGTTGTGCCATAAAGCACAACACCTACCCCAAGTCCAGTTTGGTACCCCTTATGGTGGTTTATTTTCTCGGGGTAATTACTAACTAGCCTTATTAAGTAGATTTAAATACAATTAAGTCCTATTAACTTTTTGAATGCATCAATAAGTCTTAAAATACCTATATCTATCAAGTTCTTTTATATTCTCTCTCTCTCTCTCTCTCTCTCTCTCTCTCTCTCTCTCTCTCTCTCACATAATTTTTCCAAAAGCTTCACAGTACCATTGTCTATCACCACTGTCGCCATCATTGTTACTGTCCGTCCACCACTACCAGTGTCGTTGTCGTCCATCCATCATCTTCTCTCTCTCTCTCTCTCTCTCTCTCTCTCTCTCATAATTTTTCCAAAAGCTTCATAGTACCATTGTCTATCACCACTGCCGCCATCACTGTTACTGTCCGCCCACCACTACCAGTGTCGTTGTCGTCCATCCATCATCTTCTCTCTCTCTCTCTCTCTCTCTCTCTCTCTCTCTGCCGCCATCATTGTTACTGTCCGCCCACCACTACCAGTGTCGTTGTCGTCCATCCATCATCTTCTCTCTCTCTCTCTCTCACATAATTTTTCCAAAAGCTTCATAGTACCATTGTCTATCACCACTGCCGCCATCATTGTTACTGTCCGCCCACCACTACCAGTGTCGTTGTCGTCCATCCATCATCTTCTCTCTCTCTCTCTCTCTCACTCTCTCTCTCTCTCATTCTTTACCATTTTTCCAAAACCTTCACACTATTGTCTACCACTATTACTATCATTACCACCGATGTTTTCATCTACCCACTACCACCATCGTTATTTGGATGCTGCCACCATTCACTGACTATCTCCACCATCATCACAGATCTACACTCTATCATCGCCAATCTACACTTTACTATCGTAGAACGACACTTGACCGTCATTGATCTACACAACTAACATATCACCACCGCCTCATTTGTTTCATATTCAAATTTATTTTTCAATGATAAATTTATTAATCTCTCTTGTTCTTTGTGTATCTGGAAAAGGATGGTGGATTCTTGCAAGTGAGTGAGTGAATATGAGTAAAGATAATAAATAAATTTAGAGTACTAAATTTATCAGTCAGGACTTGTAGATAAATAACACTAGTTAATAAGACTGTTTCATAAGTGCCCCTATTTTCTCCCCCATTACGAGGTTGTATGTAGTTAATGGTGGTTGTGTTAGGCTAGTTAGGCTATTGGTTGTTAGGCTTTGTTGACTTTCAAGCTATTATGGGCTAATGGTTTGTTTGATGATGTGAATATTTCTTATATTTGTAATTACTCTCCTATTTATTGATAAAAAAGGATTATATTCAAAATGAATTTGAATCAGATATTAATTTTTATGTTTATAATTTTGTATTGTGATTCCTGTCAAGGATTATATTCAAAATAAATTTGAGTTAGATATTAATTTGTGTATATAGTTTTGCGTTGTGATTCCTATTGCATAGTATAATGTAGGTCATTTTAGAACACACATCCTGAAAAGGGTGTGTACTGCATGCAAATTATGATATTTGTGGTGTCGATTACTATTAGTGTCATAACTAAATTCTTTTAAGTCATAACTTAATGAGTCATAACCAAACACCACATAATGTATAACCAAAGATATTTTTAATCATAACCAAAATAATAACAGATCATAACTAACATCACAACAAGTTATAACTAAAAATAACAAATGTCACATATGGTTGGCACCACATTTAAACCATCTAGTGCGAAAGCGACACGTGGCAAGGGTATTTAGATATCGAAGAGTCCCACCTTCGAAAATGTCCATGTGAGTTGTGAATGCAAGTCTTCCTTTGGAAAATAGAATGAATGACTTCTGAAATGCATGTGAGGAAAGAGTTAGAAGGAAGTAGTTGTTAGCAGTTACATACATACAAAGAGAGGATCATAGCCCTAAGAAGTAGTGAGAATAAAGGAGATCATGGTGGACATTATCAGGCCATAAATAGATGGAAACAAAGATTGAAGAAGGCCCCCTACCAAATCCAGACTCTACGTCTTTGTCAATTTCATTTATCTTTAAATTTCAACACTTTACTTTTACACACTCCACTTACATTTGCATAGTTACATAAAATAGTTCACAGGAATGATTTTCTCAATCTTAAGTCACTTAATATACAAAAACAGAATTTGAATTCCTGCAGTAGCTTAGCTACTTACCGATCATTTAGGTTGTCTTCGAAGTAGTCAATAGCTGTCCTTTTTCTTTTTTTTTTTTTTTTTTTACCACCCTCATATATCACAAATCACAGATTTCACAACCAAATCCCAATTACACGTAAACTGAACCCATTCGACACTATCAATCCACATCATGTTATGACATAGCATAAACTGAACAGATAAATAGAAACATATTCGTACAGATTCTTAGTTATACTTGAATCAGAAACAAAAATCAGAACTTATACTTGATCATAATCCACCCGCACAAGACCGTCGATGGCAAGAGATATCTTGTAACATACTTATACCACGGTATTTTTACCCCCGGGCAAGGGCCCTTAATACTTTTACAGACACGGATCATCATCCCTTAATTCTTAACATAACGTATCAAAAAATGAAACAGTGCTTGTCATATCATGTCATTATCGTGCACTTAACAGAATAGAATAAGTCACTTCTTACATGGGTCCAACTATTATCCAAAACACAACTTATCAAAATACATATCACAATACCTTTTTAAATCATAGGTCCAAACAATACCATAACAAGAAAGACATCACTATATCATAACTAAATCTTTCATACTCAGTGTTTGAGCAATTTATGACAACTGAAACAGATTCAGATATATGCTCATAATCATATTCATATTTAAATTTTGCATAAGATCATATATGGCTAACTATCAGATCAGGTAGGTCCGAAGACCACAACAGGTAGGTCCAAAGACCACAACAGGTAGGTCCAATGACCACAACAGGTAGGTCCAAAGACCACAACAGGTAGGTCCGAAGACCACAAAATTGATACCAATAGCCACGGTATTGTTACCCCCGGGCGAGGGCCATAGGCCACGGTATTGTTACCCCCGGGCGAGGGCCATAGGCCACGGTATTGTTACCCCCGGGCGAGGGCCATAGGCCACGGTATTGTTACCCCCGAGCGAGGGCCATAGGAATTAAGGGTGCCACAATTACTTATACCATTTTAACAGATCGGCATGTTGGCCCAGAAATATCAGATTGGCCTTTCAGCCCAGATAGCCTTTCGATACAGATATATCAGAAATATACAGAAGTGTGTATGGACTCAAGAGGTGGCTCGCACGGATTCTAGAGGTGGCTCCCACTAAAGTGTAGCACTTAGTTCCGTACAGCACTTTGCTCTATACCAGCAATCAATAAGTTTTACATCAACATTGCATACTATAACATGTCATGCCGTAAACGGAACTACTTACAGAACACATTACATAAACGAAATCGTAGCATGAATAGCACCAAATTCATATAAATAACTTCATACAACAGATACAAAAGTCATTTCATGAGTCCTTTCAAATGGTCATAATCATCTCAATATATCAAAATATTACTAATAGGCACGTAATAACTTACTTCACAACAAACTGAGTCATCCTTGGCAAAGCATAAGGATTCGTAACTTACCACTCATGTCCCTTTTTCATTTGTCTAACCAATCCGAGACAATCCTCTATCCTTATCTCCGCTATACTCTACACAACAATCAATCACAATATATACACAAAGAATGCACAATAGACATGATTCATAATCGTTAACGTGAACATATTACCTTTACCGCTGCTATCGGTCTCTTTATATGCAATAAGGATGTCATGCATGAGGCCTAAGTCTTTTCTAGACATCCCTGACTCAATGGATCCGTGTGTGAGATAGCAACTCGTGCTCGATACCACTTGTCACGCCCAAACCCGCCTTAAAAGTTTGGGCATGACCCATTCGCAAAGCAGACACAAAACACATTATACATATCATATGGGGCCCGAGCGGAAGCATTCAATAATATATAATAGCGTAAAATAACATCCATTGAGCTATCACTACTATGCCAGACCGTGAGATGTAACATAATGCAGATAATTATACAGTGATGTGTATCTGAAGATAGTTATGTACATATACATCTTCCTCATAGACATTTGGGTACAGACTAAATACAACTTTAAAACTTAACAAAACTCCAAAACTTGAACGGTTAACACCTAACAGCTTAGACACTCAAGGCTTGGTAACTGGTAACGGAAGCCACAGGTTAAGATTGACCTCCAGGTTGAGTGCCTACAGAAACAGACATAAAATAAAGTGAGTCAAGCTCAGTGAATAATAGTACGTAAATCATGTAATGTTCCACTCAAACAATAAAGTATATAATTGCAGAAGTATATGTTTATTTACACTCTGTAAATATCATGAGTCCAGTTTCCTTAACAACGCAGTTTAGTATGTACAGAGGATTCAAAATGTTCATATTTTCAAATAACAGAATAGCCATCAGTCCCAGCGATTCATGAGAATAGCCTTTAACGCATAAAGCGTAATGTAACGCATAAAGCGTGAGGGTACGTAACTAGTAGAAGATCATAAGTTTTGAAACCAATGCATATATCATGCTAAATCTTAAACGGAACGGATCAATAGACAATATGTATAACCAGAATAAATAAACAGAGCAGAACCATCCCAAAGTCATCTGACTATCGCCAGACCATAAACGGAATAATAAACAGAGCAGAACAATCCCAATTGATACACTTACAACATCATTCTTGTAAAGTCAACGTTATAAATGTATTAATAGTAACGACAAACATTAGCGCAGCTTAAACATACATCCGACGTAGTAGTACTCACATTTCACTTGTTTATCGCGACAATGTAATGTGCATTTTATCTATCGAAATAGTTGTCTCATAATTAACAAAGATGATACCAATTGCTTACAGATGCGAGAGGATTAATATACCATATAAATAGAATGAATAGTTCCATAAACATACCGTTGTATGTAGCTTCCTCAACATTCATCTTGATTTCGATTAACTTAATGTTAATGAAATCACTTACACGTAATGTAGCGTTAATACCATAATCATTATCGAAAATAAAATGTACATGTAGCGTACTATTACTCACGTGATTAGACGCTTGATCCGCCTCGTAATTGACCCTACACAATTCATAATACACATAAAAATCGGGTCACATATCATTATTCCGTTTTTAACTAGTTTATTTCTCTTTATCCCATTTACACATCATTTGGCAATTCAACATGAATCAAATTAAATCTTTGAATCTCATTTCAACATTCCACACCCAAGTTCATGTCATCCGTAGTCTTAATACATTATTTCCTTAATTTTTCCCTTCCATTATAGCATAAATTCTAATGTTTATAACAAAGTTCATTCGCTAATATTTTTACATAATTTCGAAATATCTCAGAAATCCAATTAAATTTATACATATACAATTCAACATCTCAATTTCCTTATTCTACCTTCAATTTTGGCCAATTCATTAGTTATCACCATTAATCAACTTAGGGTTTCAAGATAAAAATCCAAACTCCTCAAACCATTACTTCTTCTTCCAATTTTCTCCATCTAAAGTTCATAATCCATCACCTTAATCTAGCAATTGCATCTCTAACATAATAAACCCAAAACCCCCAAATCACAAATTGGACATAATATATACAAAACTATAGATTTGTAGTTATATACACAACATACCATAAATCTACACCCAAAATACCATAAATCCATCAATCAATACAAATAAGATCTCCTACCTCAAGATTGAAAGCAAGGAAGCTAGGTCAAGAGTATCACTTTGAAATTCCAAAATCAAATCGGTTGGAAATGTTCATCTTCTTGTCTTCTTCACTTCTTGGTGGAAGATCTTGATCAAAACAAAGAGAAATGGTGAGGATTTGGGATCAAAACCCTAGGGTTTTCGGTCCTAGGGGAAAGGAGAGAAGAGGGAAAAGAATATGTGAAAAATGATCCAAAAATCTGGTTTAAAAGCCGCTGTCGTAATCTCCGCTCGAGCGTAGAAATTCCCGCTCGAGCGGCCTGTTTTCAGCACAGATCCCGAAACTTCAAACATGCGTAACTCTCCCATTCGGACTCCGTTTTAGGTCATTCTTGTGCTCAAATTGAAGCCCCAAAAATAAACTTTCCAATGGTTCTAACCTCACATTCAAATTCAAAGTGTGGAAAAAGAAAAGGGCAAACGAGTGACGGTTGGTCGAACTAAGCAATTATTCAAACTAAAGTTTTTGGTCCAATCTTACTTTACCATCGTCTTATCATCTCAATCAATATCCCAAAATAAGGTAAGAACATTTCAAATATACTAAGAAGAACATCAAAAATAAGTCCACATGCTTCAGAATCAAACTTAACCAGGTGCCCCGCTCGAGCGCCCAACCTTGCGCTCGAGCGCGCAGACCAACAAAGTCGTCTGCTCGAGCGTAAACTCCCCCGCTCGAGCGGAGAATCACAACTCCCAGCATCTCAGACCGTCTGAAAAATTGCTGAAAATCCCAAAAGTCCGCTCGAGCGGTCACTCCTCCGCTCGAGCGGAGGAAAGGATTTCCGGGTCGTTACATGTTGTCTATGTAGAGCCTTAGTTGTTACCTTCGAATACATATAGTAATACTACGCGTGGTCAGGCTCAAACACAGTACCACACAAATGGTGTCAAATCTAATCTTCGAATCTACACTCAGGAGGTCGGTGGAACATTTTAGGCCACCACTTGTTCCACTTAGGAAATAAGATATTATAGGATAGGAGCAGGTACCAAATCCTACAATATATCCTTTGGATCAAATGGTTATACCCTTGGTGCAAGTTGTGCCAAATGCACAGCCTAAAACCCTTGACAACAAATCGATTAAGGATATGCTCCACATCAGGCCTAATAAGGAGTCCCTAATGTTATTACTAAGGACCAATTTCTTAACATGGTGCGAGAAGTGTGTGGTCCTATGGCCCAAAGGGTGCAAACACCAGTTTATAAGAAGCAATACCTTGATTGGATAGATAGACTACATAAGTTTCCAAGAGAATATTTAAGGGGGATGGAAACCAATCAACCATAGAACATATTGCTAGGTTCATAGGGAAATGTGGGGAATACACGAATCACAACTATATGAAGTTTCGATTCTTCCCTAGTTCATTAACTGGCCCAACATTTGCTTGGTATATTAGACTATTACCTAGTACAATTCAAACTTAGCTACAAATGGAGGAAATGTTTCATGCACAATTCTTCAAAACAGAGACAGAGGTCACAATGGCTGACTTAGCATGGTTAAGCCAAAGGCTAGAAGAAAAGGCCACTCAATTTATAATCAGATTCAAGAAGGCCAGAAGTAAGTGTAGGGTGATCTTTCTTGAGCCTAAATTTGTTAGATTGACTTAAAATGGCTTAGAGTTTAGGCTTCGAAAGAAGTTTGATGCAATGGAGCAAAATAGAAACAATTTCTCATATAGGACCTATTATAGGGACCCTAACATGGAAATAGATGTTGCTGAGATTATAGGCAAACAACCATACGTATGTGATACCTTAATTAAAAAAGAAACCACAATAGATCATCAGTTTAAAAAGAAATAATTTTATAGAAATAACTCTTTTGATAATTCTAAAGCTAATGAAATATTTGATCATTTATTAGCAACACGGTTTCTAAAGCTCCCTAAAGGAGTGGTTATGCCAATTTCAATGAGTTAAATGGTAAAATGTAATGTAAATGGCATAATACTTGGTCTCATTCTACTAAAAACTGCATTATTTTTCGAGACAAGATTCAAGAGCTGATTAAGAATGGTAGGCTTCAATTTCTAGCCAAGGCTAAGAAGGCAATGGCAATTGACAAAGACCCTTTCCCAGAGGTGAATGAGGTGGAAACTAATGTTGGATTTCCAAATTTAATCATTCAGGCTTTGGAAAGAGGCTTGAATATTAGAGAATTGGACGTTTTAGACTTCCAGATGAATGAAATGAGGCAAGAACTTGCTTCAAAAGAAAGGAAGTTATCTCAGAAGACTAAAAAATTTGGTTCTTCCCATGGCTAAAGGTAGTCTGATCACTCAGCGAACGCATGTACTGTGGAGACTTCGGTTGTTCACAGGGCTTGCCCTAGTTACAAGAAAGATTACAAGTGGGTCAAAGGAGTACCTAAAAAGGTCAATGCTAGGGACAACACTCCTAGCTTTGTAACCAGGAGGCCTAGAAGTAGGTTGCGCCAAATTTATGCCCCATATGAACCAATGGCTCTTTTTCAAATGACAACTTGGGGTAAAGGAAGGGGAATGAAAGAATCATTTAGAGGTGGATTCCATGGGGATTTCATAATAGACTCCCTCTACCAATCACATAGGGAGACAAGACTTGAGAGAAGTCCAAAAGTTAGACGTTTGAGGCCACACATTCCTTACTCAAGTAAAAGGCAAGTGTATTCCTGGGTATTAGAAGTCCCTGATTGGTTTGTTTTGCAGACTAGGCCTAAGGTAAGTCAGATTAAACCTCAACAAGATCAAAAGCTGAAGATGGTTAAGCCACCGCCTGTCATGCCTAACCAGTGGTTCATGCGAAAAGATCCAAAGAGTAGGCAACCAAATTTGGTGCCTATTCTCTCCAGATCACAAAAGAGAAAGATCCAAAGGAAATTTACCAGGTATCAAAAGGAACTTAAGGACTCTATCAAGATAATCCTAAGAGAAGGGAATGGTAGAGGAAATTGGTTGAGAAAGATCATGTGAGATACAATCGTACTCAAGAAAAAAGAGAACAATTTACTTGAATTCATGCTAAAATAACAGCTGAAGAGAATCCTAGTCTAGTAAGCATGTCTAAGGCCCTAATGGAAAGTGAATCTGAGTTTGAAGATTTGTTAAGCCAACCACATGACTTAAAAGAAATGGTAGATGGTTTTTGAAGCTTTAATGGTTGAATAGACCAAGCCTGTAGATTTGTAATTGGCTATCACAATGAAAGTAGAGGGAGGCTTGAAATCTGAATGCAGTTCAAAACCTTCGAAGGGGTTACAGACACAAAGTGAGCCAATCTAGATCCAATTTGGCTCATTACCTACTGTTAACATAAATATGGTGCGTGTTTTTCCTCACAGGTTTAAAGCAGATCCCAGTCAAAGGAGGAGCCCATCCATTGAAGAACGAATTAAATCAAATGAGGAGGCTTTCATCCTAGAGACTGAGACAGTAGAGGAGACATACTTCGAAGAGACTACATCTTGCTATCCTTATGAATACCTAACTCTAAGCGCGACTTAGTACATCAAGCCCTTGTACATCAAGGCCCATTTCAATGGATAATGAGTAAGGTGTTGATGGACAATGGAGTAGCAGTCAATTTGTTGCCCAAAGCCTTTCTGAAGAAGTTGGGGTTGAAAAAAAAAACCCAAAAATTATTCTAGCTAGCACCTCCACAACAGCGTTCACAAGGGATAAACAAATGGCCCAAGGGATCCTACCAGTCAACCTCAATGTGAGGTCCAGAAGCTGTGTTGCAGCTTTCTTTGTGGTGGATAACAAGGCTAAGTATAATTCCCTGCTAGGAAGAGATTGGATACATACCAACAAGTGTATGCCATTATCATTGCACCAGGAGATCATCATGGCCTTGGGGATGGAAAGATAGAGAAGATATAAATAGACCCTCAACCATTCAAAGCTCATATAGATTTTGCAAAGGCGAAGCTATATGAACAGAGGGTGATACCTCTACGTGTGCTGAGAACTTAGGGTGAGAATGTAAAATATGGTACAAATGAAGAAGTGGCTTATCTGAACCAAAGGATCCAAGATGGTTTGAATGAGCTAGCATGGAACAAAGATGAGTCAAAGATTGGCTCTAAATCAAAAACAATGCAACAAGCTTTATTATTGGCTTTGAATAACTGATTGACTTTGGATATTGAAACCCAAATTCAGGAAGTTGAAATTTTTTGGGCAAACTTTGCCTGTGAAGATGATAAAGGGAAACAACAAGAAGTTAAATCACCTAAAGAACTAAAAGATTCTGAAGTCTTAGAAAGCTTGGCAGCTAAGGCTCAAGACCCTTTAGAAGAAGTAAATTTGGAAGGAAAAGTAGCTTTGAATCCAGCCTTCACTAGTGCTTAGATGGATTTGATCTCTAAGGCCAGATTGTTGGGTTTATTGAAAGAATATAAAGACTGCTTTGCTTAGGATTATAGTGAGCTACCTAAATTGGATAGGCAACTAGTGGAACATAGGCTTCCTATCAAGCCTAACTGCAAAATCACACAAGCAAAAGCCTCAAAAGATAAGTTCAGTGGTCACTCTCAAGGCTAAAGAAGAAATTTCCAGATTATTAAAAGTTGGGTTCATTGGAATGTCCAGGTATGTTGAATGGCATTCCAATGTGGTACTAGTTGTTAAAAAGAATGGAAAAATGAGAGTTTGTAATGACTTTCAAAATCTAAATTTACCAACTCCCAAGGATGAATATCCAATGCTAGTGGTAGATTTGTTTATGGACAAATCAGCATAACATGCCATGTTGTCTATGATGGATGGTCATTTTGGATATAACCAGATATACATAGCTGAGGAAGATGTTCACAAGATAGCTTTTAGGTGTCCAGGTAATTTGGGAACCTTCGAATGGGTGAAAATGCCTTTTGGGTTGAAGACTGCTAGGGAAACATATCAAAGAGCCATGAATACCATTTTTCATGATCTCATTAGGGGATTTTTAGAGTGTTACATGGATCACATTATAATCAAGTCTCAGTCTTTTGAAGATCATTTGGCTCATTTGGAAGCTTCATTTAAGGATGATGCATTAACCCTCTCAAATGTACTTTTGATGTGTCTACCGGTAATATTCTAGGATATATGATCCACAGAAGAGGGATCTAGATTGACAGAAGCAAAGTCAAAGCCATCATCGAAGCTAAGCCACCCACTAGTAAAAAAGAATTGCAAAATTTCTTAGGCAAGTTAATTTCCTTAGAAGGTTTATTGATAACACCACTGGTAAAACTAAAGTCTTTTCTTCTTTGCTGAAGCTTAAAGACCATGAGGAGTTTCGATGGGAAACAGAACATCAGGTAGCATTCGGAGCCATTAAAAGCTATTTGGTAAATGGTCACCTAATTGGGAAAGACCATTTCAAATCCATAAAATGCTCCTAATTGGTGCTTATCACTTAAGGAACCTTAATGGTTTCATACATTAAAGGAAAATCAATGGCAAATTCTTGAAAACATATTTTCCAACTATTTGGGAAACTTCATGCAACAAAGAATTGAAAGTTGACAATGGACAAGCATAAATAAAATAACACAAGACAAGTTGGGAAGTATAATTTTCATTCATGTGGTGGAAATTGTACAGATGCCCATAGTTGGGTCCAAAATGTCTTACATTGCTTGAGTTGTTCTTGTACAATAAGTTTCTTGTTATCTATAGAAGGAAGCAATTAAATTGATTTGGACATATCATCCTTAACGTCCACTAAGGCTTGCATTTTATCATGGTTGGTGACTAAGGTTGTTTCTACCTCTACAATTTCTTTTTCTAGGGCATCTTTCCTTGCAAGAAGAATTCTTTGTTGAGTTGAAGCTTGGGCATGGTCAACACTAAGGGAAATAACCTTAGTATGTATAGTACTGACAAGAGCTTGGTCTTGACTAAGTTGCTACTGAGCACTTAAAGCAAGCTCTTGTTGATAAAGGTGAAAGTCCAAAAAGACCATAGCCTTCAGCAAAATGGAAGAAAAAGGAGACTGGTGATAAAACAATGATTACTAGCATAGATAAAACCTTTGTTTGAAGGTAGGATCCTTTAAAGCCAATAAGGGCATCCTGGAAAAACTCTTTATTAGCCTTAAACAAACTTTAGTACTCAAGATCTAGGGAGATGAAGTTGACAGAGAAGCAAAATGGCTAATGAATGAGTCTTTCAATGGAAAATGATTAGCTTCTCAAGGTAGAGATACAGGAGAGACAGCATGTACCAAAATCTATTGGAGTTCTTGCTCAAATGTCGATAATTCAGGCTCTAACATCTCCACCACTTCACCATTACGGGCCTGAGATGCACAACTTTTGGCAAAACTTCAATATGAGTCGGCTCTAACTTGACCATGAGGGTAGAAGCTTCCAGTATGTCTTCAGATCCATCACTGTTTGAAGAAGAAACCCCAGGTAACTCAAGTTCTGGTGCAAGTATATTTTCCACCATCCTTCAAACTAGAGAATCAAGGGAAGAAATAATATCAACATGGTTAGAAAGGTCAAGGGAAGATGGTGAGGTAGAGGGGGCATGAGAGGTAAGTGGAGTAGAGAGGATTACTTGTACATAGGAAGCGAAAGAGGGTTGCTTAGTGTCATCCTCTAAAAGGTTCCCACGTGCCTCCTCTTCTACAATGATGGTGGAAAAAATGGCCTGAAGATCAAACGAATGAGTAGTCCTCACTTTCTAAAGATACATCCTTTTCAATTTATTGCTCATGGCCCTTCCAGTGCTCTTGAAATAGGCATTTAAAACCCCAGCCTCAAGCGAAGGTACTTCTCCTACATCTACAAGGGGTTTAATAGTTTGTGCTTGAGATTGAGTGAACACTTAGGATTGTTGATAGACAAAAAGATGGCAAAGTTTAAAGGTTCAAGAACCTTTGGGAGATGTAGACAATGTAGGAAGAGGACCTGAATATTGGGTTTCAAGAGATAAAGTGTCAATCATCCTCCTACTCCAAACCCCAATGGGGGATGTGATCCTCCTCATTATCTTCTTTTTTTATTTTTGGTTGTGCAATGAGAGCTGAGAGTGTCCAAAAAGGTGTAGAGAGATCAACTCCCTTGTTAGCAGGTGAAGTTGCTCTTTTTCTTTTCCGGCTCATTCTAGCAACAAGCATAGTTAGAACTTGCTGCCTGCTGATGGAAGGCTTTAGTGCTAGTGCAAGAAATGGAGATAAAATATATATACTTATAACTTAGTCACAAGCAAATAAGTACAAGTACTTGAATAAAAATACATAAATGAAGTCTAAGATACTTCAAATGATGACTACTTGGATTGGAAGAGGTCTTGGTAGCTCTCCTAGTGGAAATGATGGCTACTGCTATTACAGGAGCAATCTGTGCTGGAGCTTATAATGCTACTGAAGGAATGATAGGGGTTGTGGTTCTAACCTAAGGAGTAGCCTTAGCAGGACCTGGGTTTATGATTATCAAGCCCAAGGGTAAGGTAAACCTAGCCTCTGTGTTAGATTTCCATGGTTCAAAAAAACCAAAGTAAGCTATTGGGCTAGAATTGAAATGAATGAAAAATGAATTTCTCTAGACTCTCTTCTAGGAGCTTGGTTGATTCCCCAATTCTAAATTGAGAAGCCCTCGGATCTCTAGCATACGGTTTGGGTTTAGTAGATGAATAGAAGGAATAGGGATACGCTAAATTAACCCAACTTGTCTGGCAAATTGAGCTGGGCAGTATAGCTCAGCTATGTGCTGGTAAAGATAGACACCCAACAAACCTTGTGGTCATCATCGATGCATTTTTTATCTGCCACAAGACTGTGAAGCCATTAAGGACCCCTGATTAGGTTGAAGGGAAGAAAGAATTCTGGTTTTAGATCTAAGGAAAGGTTAAAAAAATAACGACGGAAATACTTGAAGGTTAAAACTTTAAGGTTTACTTTAGAATAGAGCTCACCATAGGTGCAAGGATCCACATCTTTATGATAAGAGAGAATAGAGGTTTGAAAATCTGAGAAGTATGCAAAAAACCATAATTGGAGGATCCAAAGTGGACCACCAAGGTTAGGATCTAGAGAACTCTCACAAAAAAAAGAACAGGCCTTGTGAAGATGGCCTAGAAGAAAAGGAGCAAAGGAAACATGTTCACCCAAAGCAAGAGCTTGGGCTACGGGGATAAATTCTATGACGAGCTTCTGAGAGGCTATACACGTGATGAATTTACATAACCAATAGATGATGAAATCAAAAAGCTTTTGGTGTTAACAGGACCAGTTTTCTTATTACTGCTACCAAAAAAAGTAGAACAAAAGGGATTGTAGTGGGTTAGAAAACCCAACCCATTTTATTTTTTAGTTAGGAAACATGGTCGTCTCGAGTGACTTTGACCTTTTATGGGTGGTTTGGACCCTTAGAATGCCTTAGGTTGGCTTCGGAGTAACAATCTAGATCTCCTATCTTTGCTTGGTCACACCCACAATGGGCTGCGACCAGGCTACAACCAATTTGGCCTTCAAGTTTGTTGGAAATGAGACGAGGTGTGTGGCCCGCAATGGGGTCTCAAAACCTTCATAGATGCGGCAATGGTGTGGCCTTCGTGCCCACGATCTGTTTTTCTATATAAAGCATCAAAAGTTAAAAATATCTATCTTTTGAGTTCATCTTCTCTCTTCTTTCTCCCTTTCTGCCATTTTCAACCCATTTAATCTTTTAAGCTTGGGGTTCGTCTATTTTTACTCATTTTCTACTGCTAGTTTCATATACCAAAACGCAGAGCTTAATGAGGGCTTTCATTTAATCTGAGTGGATCTTCTTTTTGTTGCCAGTGATTTTTGGGTTGTCTTCTCTTCGCTTTGAGAGATAGGAATTCCTTTGCTCCTTTTCAATACCTCATTGTAGATAGACATGTGGTAGTTTTTATTACTTTTAGAAGCATGTTTGTTAAGGAATTTTCCAATAGCTTGAAAAGGGGTTTAGGGTTTGAGTTTTGGAAGTTGAAATTATATGTTTCTGGTTGATTTGGTAAGTTGGGAGATAGCTAATCAAATCTTTTTTGATAGTGGTGGAAGGTCCTAATTTGTTATTAAGGGTTTATAAAATGAAAATGGGTAAAGTTGGGTAAGGATTTTGTTATGTGTTATGGGATTGAATTAACGCTTTGGTTGCTAAAAGGAATTAACCGAGTCTTGTTATTGCTTTGTTTAATGTTGTCTTAAGTTGGGTTATAGTCATGTATCATAAATTGGGTTTTATTATAAATATTAAAAAAAAAAAAAAAAAGGTTTTGGCTAAGGGTTAAAAGTATTGAATAATTGGAACAACAGGTTTAGTTTTGAAGAATGAAATGATGAATTTTAGCTCTTGTTAAGGTCTTTTCAGGAGCCTTTGTGACTCGATCATACCAAGTTGTCCAATCCTTCTTAACAACGAGCCACATTCGAAGGGGTTTGGCACTTGTTTAAGGGCTCCAGGAAAGATGACCCTAGTAGAGCATAGTATAATCTTTGAGGCGAGGGTAAAGATTCGACATTACCGTTGCTAGAGCCTCTTTAGAAGTTAGGCCCAAGCCAAAATCCCCATTGTCGCCTTAAGGGATGAAAAGACAAGTATCTGAGGGGCTATTAGGCAAATTCGCCTCAAAGGTCAAGTCAAAAACCATATTCTACAATAGGAGATATGGAGAAAGTATTTCCTAAAGGGAACAACATCAATGACTTGAGAACCATATGTCATTGGAAGTGAAAAATTAATGTTTGCAAGAAGGAGTGAAAAGTGGAAAGTTAAGTTCAAAGAGTTGAAGGGCAAGGGTGTTGTTTGGACAAACAAATGTCTATTTATATGCTCTCTTCAATGGATCAGGTCAACCCAAGTTGGTCATGTACCTAAACACTATCAATCTTGGAAAGTAGCCAAGTGTTCAAAATGGGGTCTTTCAGCATATTGAGGATACCAAGAATTAAAAATAAATTTTATTTAATTCTTAGGGTTATCAAAATTGGAAAAGTGTCTCAAAAAGTTGTAATTTGCTTTGAGTTTGCTTCAAATTTTGGTTGAAAAGATGATTGTGTGCGTAAGGTACATGTAACGCCCCCAAATGATTTAAATTAAAATATTACTCATAACATGATTAACTCTCAATAATTCATCACCAACTAACAACATTAACCCAACACCCTCTTTCTCATTGAATTATAATCTCAAAATACAAATTCCATGCTCAACTTTTAGTTACATCAACATTAACAGAGTTCAAGAAGCCAAAGGAGATGATACAAAAATGCCTTACAGGCTTACAAATATCAAGGCCATAGTTTGTTATAACAAAATGGACTCACGGTCCCAAAACACATATGCTCATAGCTTCCACAAAATACATTCGTGAGCTTTCTTTTTCCAACCAACACAAAAATTCCACCCCTTTCTCACTGGGGTGGTGGCACATCACCAAGTCTTGAAAGGTTAAATAGAAATAAGTCAAATGCCCAGTAAAAATACTTATAACAAAGCATCTAATTATTCGAAAATTCATATGGCTTATCACAACCAAACATATTTAATTCAACTCATAATATTGATTTAAGAAAGAATACATGAATTTGTAACTTTCACAATTTCACAATTCAACACCGGGGGGTAAATACGCCATGAAACCCCTAAGGAAAGTCCCAATACATACATATACATAGGTTTATATCCAAAATATCCCCACATTTTCTAACTATTAATACGGCAAGGAATGGGCTCTAGAATCATTTGTTTTTTCACTTTTACTGACTATAATACGGCAGGACTAGTGGACACCCAAAAACACTTTTTCCACATTCGTCCGGTAATAAGCCCAAGACAAGGCAATTGGACACCTAGACTTTCCCTGCGCAGGTACCAACAACACACAATACTTTCCCAAACCGACTCTCTACCTGGACTCACATGCTATTTACCACCCCCTTAAAACAATTTTTCCAAGACTTCAAAGTGTTTATACATTCAGGAAAAATAAGAGTAAATTTCCTTATTCAAGTAATTGAAGTAAATATGGAGTGGCAATCCTCATAGTCTCAATAAAATCTCAAGAACATCCCAATTTCGCAAATTTCAAATAAAATACCTTCCAAACATCATAATCCAAACATCAGTTTAAAGAATTAAAGCTCAATTTCATTTAATCACATTATTTTCAAGTTTCAAAAATTAAGGTTTTTCATAAAATTTCGGGCTTTTGTCCCTTTATCAAGTCAAAACTATTTCTCAACAAAAATTCCCATAATCCGTAAATACTAATAGAAATCTTGAGAAAATATGGAAAATTTTCCATTTTTTGAAAGAAAATCTACTTTGTAAACTCAAAATTTTAACCATATCACCAATGTCACAACAATACTACATAAAAATATTCAAACCAAAGAAATACAATGTTAGAAGTAATCCTACATCAAGAATCAAGACCAAAAAGCTAGGTTTTTTAAGAACTCTTCGTCAAATCCAAATCCAATCAGTAGAAAGCTTTTTCTTCACCCAAACTCCAACTTTTGTAAGGAATTGGGTTGTAAATCTAAGTAGAATGAGAAATTTCTAGAGAGATACAGCTAGGGTTTTCAAAGCAAGAGAGAGAGGATCGAAGGAATGAAAGAAAAAGTAAAGAAAATTATCTAAAAAGTCACTTTTAAGTAGTTGATATGGCGCAGACCACTTGAGCGTTCTTTTTACCACTCGGGCGGTGAACATAAACTCTCATTATTTCTGCCTACAAAATGAGATACTAGGGACCCTCTCTATTTCGCTCGAGCAACCATTTCACCGCTCGAGCGATTTTCGGACCTGCAAAGCAAACAACTGAAAGCCTCCTATCTCCACTCTAGCGGTATTTTCACCGCTCGAGCAGTCACCTGGAATGAATTGTCACAATACACTTGAACTATTAAATTGGTGAGGAGATGACCAAAAGTCAAGGAGAAAACTTATGAGAAAATATGACTATGTATGTGAATGCAGGTTTATTATACCTTCGAATCATAGTTTCGTATAGAATGATCAATGAATGCAAAATACAAGTAATAAATCACAATCTCCATTTTTATTTCATTATCAAAGATTACATGGGAATTGGCTCAATCTCATTAAAGTAAGGAAAGGAAAAGGTTACAAGGTCATGGAATTTGACCCGAAAGTAATCTATGAGATTCATTTCTTTATCTAATCTTTTTGCAACTTCATCCTTCTTAAATTAGCAATGTTGAAAGGATCGAAACTTTATAACCAATTCACGAGCTTTATTCTCAAATGCTACGTGTTCCTTCACCCTAAATTCTAAGTATTCCCGAAGAGATGTGTCATCAACAAAATCTAGAGGGAATTGTTATGTGAAATTTAGAAAAGTCATCCAGGGCTTTTTGAGCCTCGCTCTTTACAGAAAGGAAGGCATTGTGAGACACTGTCAATGCCTGAGCCTCAGTCTTGGCAATCAAATGCCAGTTTGAGAGCAAAGCTAAAAAGTGCAAAAACCCTTCAACTTCAAGTATGGTTAGCAGCGACAAACAAGATATCACAACCCCAAATAAATTTCTTGTGAGGGATTTCCACAAAGATTTCAAAGGGGAGTTGGCTGAAAGTAGCCAGAAGGATCTTTGCCCTGAGAATGTTATAGCCAAAAATTAAGCAAGAGGGAGTGTACGCGGGTACCGTGTGACTCTCAACAATCCTTCGAAGCTCTAGGGACCATTGTGGATGGTAAGGCGAAGGAATTGAAAGTTGCTCTACTTGCAAGATATTGCTTGTCATTCATACTCTAACCAACAAAATGAGACTAAGCCCATTGTTAGCCTCAAGGTAGGGAATCCATCGAAGAAGGGCCGAAGTTGGCTTTGCAACTAAATACCAATAGAACAAAAAGTGGTCTTCTAACCTGCAATTTTTAGAGCAAGTTCTGTATGGATATGCGCCCAAGGGCGACTTAATGGTTAAGGCAAAACTTGTGTTTGAGAGAAAAATGGCCAACAATTGTTGTAGGCTAGGGAAAATGAGGGATTTCCCAATTGGAAGCTACGGGTTCTGGCTTTAAAGCATTGAGAGGAATTTCAGGAGCATAGTGTGCCTTAGCTATGGAATCCTTTGGAGTGAGGACAACATGAGGAGCATCAGTTACGCTAATGGCTTCGAGACAAAGGTTTAGATCCATAGGAGGAGGAGATGTGAACCCAATGGTAACATGGGCATTGGCAAGCCTCACGTTGTTTTCAACTTCATCATATGGATCAAAACTGTCCATAGTCAAACTAGTTGGATCTTCAGAAACTCATAATACAAATTGTTTGAAGCTAATGGACCTTGTTTTTCAGTTTGAACCTCATTAAATACATAACCCAGGAGTGCAAGCCTAGAGATCGTGGAGGTAGTTCGTTACAAAGGTTACATTTATGAAGTGGTGATCGTAGGAGAAGAGCAACCGCCAAAGGTTAAGTTCACTAGTGTAACCATTATGCTTACACTAGTGCGGAGGGTATTGTTGGCACCACCTTTAAACCATCCAGTGTGAAGGCGACACATGGCAAACGAAAGGTATCCAAATATCGAAGAGTCTCACCTTCAAAGGTGCCCAAGTGAGCTGCGAATGCAAGTCTTCAACCGACAAATAGAATGAGCAACATGTGAAAGACACATGAGAAAGGAGTTAGCAGGAAGGAGTTGCTAGCAGTTACATACACACAAAGAGAGGATTATGGCCCTAAGAAGTAGAGAGAAGGAAGGAGATCATGGTGGATGTTATCAGCCTAACTATTTTGAAAGCGCCAAGAGAAGGCTATAAATAGATGGGAGCAAAAACTGAAGAGGGCCCTCAACCAAATCCAGACTCTATGTCTTTGTCAATTTTATTTATCTTTAAATTTTTGCACTTCACTTTTATGCGTTGCACTTACATTTCGTAGGAGTAGATTAGCCTTGTAATTCTAAAACCCAGTCGATTTAAAAGTTTCGAAATTGCCCTTATTAAAGATAACATTTTGTAATTGTTTATTCAGTTAATCAATTGCAATTTCTTTCCAGTCTCTACCTCCCATTCTGTTACAAATTTGAGTTAAACTTTTGGTTCATCTTTTCAACACAACACAATAAAACCCTCTCCATTGAGGTTAAGAGAACCTTAACACAATCACTTGATAAAAATTGACATTTATTATCTATAAGAACTTTTTAGATCCTTACAGGCACGCTTGAATTATATTTCTAACCTTCGAAATGTCAAAAATAACCAACATGTACACAATCCAATAAAATGGGTTGTGTATTATAAAATTTCCCATATATAAAGTACACAATCATTTAAAGTTTGGTCTGTATTTTTTCTATATCTGGTTTGGATCTAATTACTTTGTACACACATAATGTGTATCGACAAATCTAAGTGGATATATATATTAGATTCACAACTTATTTCGTCACATGTTGTTTAGGCCCATAAAATCCACCATGGATTCCGCCTTAATCGTTTGAATGGTTTATTTTTTAAATCATAACGTATAGATCATGAAAAAATCAAGTTGATTCGATAATCATAAAAACATTAATTTGTTTTCCAAAATATGCATGTTCTAGTTTCAAATAACATTTGTCATTCAATTTTTTACAAATAAATGTCATAAACTAACGTGACTATGATTATTGGATTTACCTGATTGTTTCTATAGATGGTTAATGTGTTGTGTTTTAAAAAATAAACAACTCAAATCATTGATGTAAGATTTGTGATGGACCTTATAGGCTCAAACAATGCAATCTAATCCACAAAGTGAACTAGAGACAAATTATTTCGGATATATAGATATGTCCAATCACACATTTCAAGGCTCAAGGCCCCATTCAAGTGGATTTAGATCTTGCTCGTTAAATAGCTAGGATGGACGTTTCCATTTCAATGTATAAGATTGTAACACATTATTAAAATTTAAAATAAACAATTAAGTAATTTTTATGTCAATTTCTAATTTAAAATCGAACTTAATTGTTTTTAAATTTAAAATAAAGTTATATTAATCTGATTTTTTTATAATTATAAATCATCCAATAAATAATTTATTTTATTTTATTTATGTATTTATGTAAATAAGAAGATTTGGATCCAAATAAGTAATCTATTTTGGTTTGATAATGACTGAAAAAGACAACATACCTAACAGAGACACAAAATTTAGTATTTGATTTGTGAAGCTAGAGAAAGGCCAAATATTTTGTAGTCATAAAGAATTGGTTGTAATTGTACTGATACTTTCTTTGTTAGAAGTACAGAACTAGGTATTTGTAGTAAATTTGTAGCCAATCTACTAAGGCTTTTTTTTAATGCTGAAATTGAAAGTTTGGAGGTAGAAGGGCTTGGTATTTATTGTCAATCTACTAATAAGGGTGTGCAGGTGAACCGAAAAATTTGTAATTCAAATTGAAGATATATGATTGCTAGGTTTTATTGTGGGAGGAATGCAACTGTGAGGTGTTTATATTTATAAATTGTTGAATTTTATGTTTTCATTTCATTAATTTCTCTTTTGTTAATGTGTTCCTTTGTCTACTTTTTGTTTTCCTTTTGTAATTCAAATTGAACATTTTTGCTTATATTATATAATAAGCATACAATGGAGCATATAAAACTACACAAGTGCATTTCATATATTATAAAAAAGAGCAAGATTCAAAAATAAAAATAAAAAAAAAACCCTTTAAAAATACTCTCTCTCACAAAAGTCCTCTAGATTGGAGAATCATCACATTACAACTTATATTTCTTTGGCCACCAATTGCTAATATATTGAACAAAACAAACCACATATTTAAACCCCAGCTGCTCCAAGCAACCCCCACAACCACTGCTATATTCAAATTTAATTTCCAGATGCCAGGAGTACTTCGAAGTGGTCTATAATATGCTACCGATAGTTCAGTGACAAATAAACTTGTCTTCAGATGATAAACCAAAACATTTCAAGTTCAATTCATTCTAGAAAAATGTTTGGGAACTCTAAAATATAAGTTCTAAAGGAGCTCTAAGGGGTGAGCCCCATCCATTGATGTGATATTTTGGCTTTAGTTTTTCATCTCTTTTTTTTTTTTTTTTTTTTTTTTTTTTTTTGTGAAATTTTCACATCATTAAAACTCGAAAATTAAGGGGATGTATCATTGTTGCTATTATTAAGTGATGTACATATAGATATATGTCTAACGTGGCCCTAAAAAACGAGGTCTAAACTTATGTTAATGTTGAAAAATGATTTGGAATTCTAATTCTTGAATTCTAAGAGAGCTCTAATTATATTTAAGCTTGCTTCTTTTCTTTTTTATTTTATTTTTTATTTTCTTTTCTTTACCTTGTCATATGTATAGAGTTTCATTTAGAACTCTATACATATAGCTCTCAATCACTACCGGTTGATATTTTACACTTTTGTCATGTGTTCCATTGCTACAATGATCCTGTTTGGTAGAGCTGTGAGAAAGTGCTTATAGCTTATGCCTAAACAGCTTATAGCTTATAACTTTCAGCTTAAGCTGATTTCCAACTTATTCTTAAAGTATCTCCTGCCCCACTCAAAGAATAAGCTGATTTCTGACTTCCAAAAAGCTATAAACTATAAGCTAAACCAAACACATCAAAATAACTTAAATTAAGCTAAAAGCTGAAATAAGCTGTAATTAAACTCTACCAAACAGGCACAATCTCCTGCAACTCCATTCATAATGACATTCAAATGTCACATAACATGTTTTTTCAAAGTTGGTCATGTTTAAATTGTTTAGTGCATAAAAAGATGAGAAGTTAGCTAAATATGTAGTACAATCATATTTGAGTAATGCTATATAAATTATGATAAACATTACAATTTTTTCTTAATTACTGATATAACATCTATCATATTATTGAAATTAATCTTATTTTAAATTTTAAAATTGTATTATTACATAATTTTTTTTTTCTATAAAATTTATAAATTTATATTTTTATACTTATTAAATTATGTAGATGCACAGGGGACCCCCAAAAAAACAAAAAAAAAAATAGTACTACTGCCTTAAGTGTATCTGGCAACATGTCATATTCAAAGTTTATTTATTATTTGACCAGAAAACAAAATATTAGTTCCTGCAACAACAAAATTACTATGGGCCAATTATATGTAAACGAGAGAAGAGAAAGGTTTCGTTTGGTGTAACTGTTAAAACAATTTATAAATTATAACTTAACAAATTATAAATTATGACTTTAATCAGAAGTTGTTAATCTATTTAGTGTAACTGTTGAATTATAGATTTAAGTTACTAAGTAGTGTTTGTTAAATAAGCTGTGAAATAGTTTTTTCAATTAATTTTTATTTTTTGTTATTTACTACTTGTCTACATTTCTCATTAAAAAAATAATAATAATAATCTATAGTCCATTTGGGTCTTTTTCTATTTTTAAAAAAAATAAAAAAATAAAAAAATCTAAGAGTATAATCATATATTAACATGTCCACAGCAGAAGCTGATAATCAAAAGCAATGGGTGAGCAGCTTCTCAGAATTAGCTTTTTTGAGTTAAAATAAGCTGTTAAAATCAGAAATTGTTTGAAATAAGTTTAACCAAACAGTCCAAAATAATTTTTTCAAAGCTAAAAGCTATAAGTTAGCATTGAAAAGCTGAAACAAACACCCCCAAAATAAACTATCAATATATTAGGGGCACTGTGATGATCCTAATGGGCATATTATTTTTATATATTATATTATTGAGCATAAATTGTATGATTATGTGTTTAATTTGTATTTATCTATTTGTTTGTAGAATATCTGTTAGAGTACCAACTTAGAATTTGAAATTAAAAACCAAAACGGATTCAGAAACTAAAATTGGCTAGTTCAATAGATTAATTGGAATATGTAGAATCAATTGACAAATTTAATTAAAATTTGATTCGAATCAAAACAATTAGAATAAATTAATTAGACTTGATTAGGATTAACTAAGCTTAAGCTAGATTAATTAACATAATCTAATTCCTTATATATATGTTAGGTTTTTATTCTCGACAATCCCGTTTGACAAAACTTATTTCAGTTGTAATTGTATTTGATCTTTTTATTTCAATGAGGTTATGAGTTTTAGATGCAAATCCAACCCAAATTGTGCCTTGTAGAGGAGTTTGTGGTGTTAATCTTATCATGTTTACCACTTCGCTCATTATGTCGGGAATCGAGCTGGAAGTTCAAGTTGCTTGTCTGCTCGAGCAGCCATTTGTACACTCGAGCGAAGAATCTTTGGTTCCAAAAATTTGAACTGTCTACAAAAGTAATTTTTGTGCTCGAGCGGAACTTCTTGCGCTCGAGCGTCAGTCCTCTCGAGTGGCCATTCTTGCGCTCGAGCAGATATCGTGAATCAGTTTTCTATAAATATGTAGTTTCATCCGTTTTTAAGGTTACGGCTTTCAGATCTCCTTTTTGGAAATTAGAGTTTTCATCTGGAGTTTCTTGACTAGTTTCTTTGATGTTTGTTTGAGTTTAACTCATGGTTTAAGAAGTATACATCAAATGATTGTTTGTTTCATTCAATATAAAAGAGAGAGTTGTTCTTCAGTGGATTCTGTGGAATTTGGGCCTGAAGCTTTGGTGGATTCCGGAGTGGCTCATCGTCGTGGATTCAACATTGGTATTGTGGATTCCACGTTGGGCAAGACAATTCCGATGTGAAGATGGGCTGGAAGAGGCACATAGAGGTTGATTCGATTCAGGCGTGGATTCGCTAAGTAATTGAGAGTACACTTATGTAATTCCTTTATATCTTCTTAGTGGATTGTTTTGTGACTTTTACCCATGATTTCTTTTATCACAATTGGAGGCGCTCCAATTATAATTTTTTCACGTAAAATCATTGTGTCGATTTGTCATGATTGTTAGATTGGGATTGTTAGTTACTGCTTAAAATTGATACATAATCACAAATAAACATCTATGAGATTTCTAGATTTTTCAATATATATATCTATGTGTGTGTGTGTTTGTGTGTCTGTAGACACCCCATTTTTGACCGACCTTAAGGCTCAGACGTCACCGGTTGAGCGCTCGGTGATGTTGCATACTGTGCTTGTTCAGAAGTCCCAGAGTCACGGCCGCGTGCCCTGCCTCCGGACTTCCGAACCATCTTCTCTGCCTTGTCTCGGTTTGCGAACCAGGTTCGGTTTTCTGCTTTTCCCGAGGGAAGGGAGTGATCCGTAGATTATCTCCGGTGGCCGTGAGCTACTTTTTCGTGGGTCAGAGGCCATTTTGCCCATTTCGAGCCCTTAAGTTTTGTGTGCCTCGGCTCGGGACCGCCTAACCATCTCCGACTTCTCCGGTTTTGGCGGAGACCTGCTTTAATGTTCCGAGGAACACTGGGCCCTGATGCCTCCTGAATTGAACACCACTTCCGGCGACCATTTCGGGACCCCAAACCGCGGTTTTGGTCCCGAGCCATCTTGCATCGCCTTTCTCCGGTTTTTGGAAGAGACTGCTTTTAATATTTCGAGGAACCTGGGCCCCGATGCCCACTTCGTGGTCAGATGCCACTTTTGCTCAGAATCGGTTTTCGGACCCCAAATCGCCGGTTTTGGTCCAGAGCATTCATTTTGGATCGGTTTTCTCTGATTTTTGGCAGGACCCCCTGTTTTGTCATTCCGAGGGACACTGGGCCGCAGATACCCACTTCGCTGCTGAATACCACTTCCGCACCAGTAGCTCATTTTGATCCCGAATTGCTGGCTTTTGGCTCCGGCGTTCATTTCTCATTAGTTTTTGTTCAAACTTGGCAGTACCTCTGCTTCAATATCGTGAAGATCACCGGGGAGAGAAGCAATTATCCCAGATAACCGCTCGCTCCTCCGAGCCCGCTTTTCTCACTTCCGCCAATGTTGAACACCCTAGGGGTATTTTCTTCCAACCAAAGCTACATATCTGTGATGAGGGCATCTAGGAGGACCCTAAGGGTTGGTGGTCGGCCAGAAATTCAGGATTTCATTTTTGGGCCTCTCATTCAAGCTCTATGTTGTGGCTCCTGCTTCAGTGTTGCCAATTTCCGACCTTGGAACCTTGTTCTACACATCTTGGAGGACACAAAAAGTATATGGTCGGCCAGAAATTGTTGAGTTCATTTTTGAGCCTCTTCTTCAAGCTCTATGTTGTGACTTCTGCTTCAGCGTTGCCAGATCCCGACCCTGGGACCTTATTCTACACACTTGGGAGGACACTTTGGCATGGTGGTCGGCCAGAAAATCTTCACTTCAATTTTGTGCCATGGCCGGCCGGCCAGGAGGGGTAGCTGGCCGACCAGGTGGGGTGGCCGGCCGGCCACCTCCCACAAATTTACCTGGCCGGCCAGCTTCTTGCTTTCCAGCCTGTCCCAGCTGTCCGGATATCTTCCAGCATATCCCGGGGCATCCGGGGGATATTTCGGGAGGGAAAGATTGGGTGCTTTCCCTCCCCTTTTACACCCCATTTCTTGCCTATTTGAAGGGCCCTCCCTCTCCTTCTTCAAGGTTGGAAAATTTGTCTTCAAGAACACTTCTCCAAATTCCTCCATTTTCATAGCTCAAAACCTCAAAAAGCTTCTAAGTCCCTAGGTCTTCCCTTCATCAACACCTAGCCTCACCATCCCTACTACCATTCCAGCAGCTAGGAAGTGAATTTCAGAGGTTGAGAAGCTACAAATCAAAGCCAAGAATCAAAGAAAGACAAGTCTTCAAGGGTAAGTCTTCAAAACCAACTTTTAGGGCTTTTTCTTGATTCATTTCTATACTCCAATTGGTTGAGAATTGGGGGTCCGACCCCTACTGCTTTTGTGCTTGTTTTGAGCCCCTCTACAACTTTGTAGAAGGGCTCAACTTCATTTGATGCTCCTATGATATACTTGTTTCAATACCTAGCTTTTATGCCATTATCTTGCATGCTAGTTTAGGCCTAGTTCCTTTTGTTTTCAGGGGTCCGACCCCTACTGGTTTTGTGCTCATTTTGAGCCCCTCTACGACATTGTAGAAGGGCTCAACCTCATTTGGTCATTGTATATACCACCTCCTTCAAATTTCATCAAGTGTGCCATTTTTGCATGCAATTTTTGACCTATTTGTGTTTGTTTTTGGGACTTCGACCCCTACTGGTTTTGGTCTTATTTTTACCCCCTTTACATTTTTCATGAAGAAAGTTTTGTCATTTGGTGTGTGCATTGCATGTTTCATGATATAGCCTATTTGGAAGCCTACTTTGCATGGATTTTATAGCATGTTTGTATTCTGATTTTGAGGATGTCATCTTCTGAAATTGTGCTTATTTTTATCTCATCTTCAATGTTGTAGAAGAAAGTTTGTCCATTTGGGGTTTGCGTATATCACTTGTCTCAATACCCCTCTTTTGGCCACTAATTTTGCATGCTATTGTTGATCTATCCCTACTTGCATTTTGGCCAAGTTTGTTACTGAAAAAATGCCATATTTGGGACTGCCTTGCTACTGTTCTTGCTGCCATGATCATATTTTGCATGTATAGCATGGCTATAGGCCATTTCGGGGCTTAGTTTCACATCTTCGGGATGAATGCATGCTTCGAGTGTTATTTCGAATTGTTTCGGGGCTGTTTTCCCCTTTATTTAGGTGCTGAATTTCCATTTCCATGCTTACATATCATTCCCTATGCCATTTGCATCTTTTTTGCATTGCCTCGGTTTGCGTGCCAGTGTGCACGCACTTCGAGGCACCTCCGTTTTATCCGACGGCAGCCTATGTGAGTGTGGTTGAGGCTCACTCATGTTGGCGTAAGCCCAATTTGCATTTTCATGCTTGTATGCCATTGCCTCGATTTGCGTGCCCGTGTGCACGCATTTCGAGGCACATTATTTTTATCCGACGGCCTCCTATGTGAGTGAGTTGAGGCTCTCCCATGTTGGTGTAAGCCCATCGCGGCATTCCGTGTGCCATTTCATTTCATTTTATCATTGCCTCGGTTTGCGTGCCTGTGTGCACGCATTTCGAGGCACTTCGGTTTTATCCGATTTGCATTCTATCATCGCCTCGATTTGCGTACCTGTGTGCACGCATTTCGAGGCACTTCGGTTTTATCCGATTTGCATTTCTATCATCGCCTCGATTTGCGTACATGTGTGCACGCATTTCGAGGCACTTCGATTTTATCCGATTTGCATTTTTATCATCGCCTCGATTTGCGTACCTGTGGGCGCGCATTTCGAGGCACTTCGGTTGTATCCGATTTTCTCATTTTATCATCGCCTCGGTTTGCGTGCCTGTGGGCGCGCATTTCGAGGCACTTCGATTTTATCCGATTTGCATTTCATCATCGCCTCGGTTTGCGTGCCCGTGTGCACGCATTTCGAGGCACTTCGGTTTTATCCGATTTACCCTTCATATCATCGCCTCGGTTTGCGTGCCCGTGTGCACGCATTTCGAGGCACTCTATTTTGTCCGATTTGCGTTTCATCATTGTCTCGGTTTGCGTGCCCGTGGGCACGTATTTCGAGGCATCTCATTTCCATCTCATTTTCATAGCATTGCGCATGCTAGGTTGTATATTAGTTGCATTTCATGCATATCATGCATATCGCACGGGAAACGAGGTACATTCCGTACTCCGAGTGACGGAGTGTGTCTCAATTCCCCAGTTACCGACACTCCGGATTACCCATGATGGAGTTAGGTTTTGTTATAGCATGCACCTACATTCATCCCATATTGAGTTGTGCAATTCGGCTCCTCGACCATCATGCATCGATATGCGTGATTGATGGCACGAGGATCGAGGCATGCATATATTCGTGAAATACATTGCTATGCCCTTTTTCTGCTCTCTGTTGCAGCAAAATTAAGGATCAGCAGATTTTCGGAGTCTGGCACGCATTTCGAGAAAAGTGCAAACAGAGGCTAATTGGGGCATCCCAGTGGATTTCCGCGCCAGAGCAAATTTCAAGATACATCATTCATCGAAGCAAAGGCCCGGCTTGCATGCCGCCTTTATGACTTTCTTAGTTTAATCTGACATTAGTTAGAAATCAGAATATTCTTTTATTCGGTCTCAGATATTATTTATTCGACCTCTGCGCGAGGGCAATGTTGTAATAAGGGTGGGTGAGTGTGATGTATGTCTTCCAACCCCCATTTCTTTCTCCCTTTTATTTACCTGCTTTGATGGTTAGATATAGGGCATATTTCAATTAGCATACAACACGACAGCATGTTTGCATCATTCATCTGTTTTGCATGCACCGGGCTCGGCGCATCATACAAACTGCATCTGTATTTCAATTCCAAGTTGAGTACTTGATAGTTGTAGCATTTCATATACCATGTTTAGAATAGCCGAGCCTGCTATAGTTGCATTTTGCATGTGTTGCATTAGGCATTTCAGCATATTTTAGGATCATGCATGATTTCTAATCAGCTTTTGTTTTGGCTTGGAGTACTCGGTAAGTTTTATGCTTTAGCATCCTTGCATGCGTGTGAGTGTTGCCATGACAGCATACTTACCATGAGGCTATGTGCTTATGTGATATAACTGCCTTGAATGCCTGGGTGGAGGTTGAGTTATCTCGAATTGGAGTAATTCATCAATTGTTTGTTAAGCCCACTAGATTGTGGCAAAATCAGATTTTAAGCCTACTCGGGTAGCAAACCATCTTTCACAAACAAACATGAAATGTTTTGTTCCAATTCGAACGACCCATTTATACTTGTTTGTCATGAGCATCACATAGTAATCTAGGCTAATAACCTAATAAGAACGCACAAAGTTTTCAAAAACAGATATCATGGTTAGTAGAGGCCGGTCTTTTGACCGGCGAAGGGGTGCTCACGATGTGACCTTTCCCTAATCGTACCCAAGTTCCCGAGCCAACTTTGGTGATGACGGACACGCGGGCCTTTTGGCACCGAGTCGGTTTCCTAAATTTCCCATTTTAAAAATATTTAGGTGGCGACTCTGTTATCTGGCAAAGCAGTCCATGTTTGGCACTTCTTTCAAAAAATATGTTTTCCTTCAAAACGATTTGCCGGATTTGGACTCTTTGGTTCGAGATTTAGAACCGCAACAAAATCGAGTCCGAACTGTAGCGAGGTCCTCATGGGCGTTGTTACGCTTTCTGCGACTACCGGGGAGTTAGAGAACTTGACTCGAACTCGTGATATCCGGTTTTGACTACGCTTGTGTTTCTTTTGCATTGCATTTGCATTGGTGCCTAGGTCACCGTGTTTGCCATATGCCATTCCCGAACGATTTGCCGGAGGCCTGTCTTGTCAAGTCATGTCCGTAAGGCCGACGGGCTCTGGCTCGACAAAGATGGGAACACAAACCCCGGTTTTACCGGCACCTTTTGACCATTCGACCTAGTGCATATTCGGATCCATAGTGACCATTCCAAACTAGGACAAAGTTGCTTACCCGATATAGGTTGTTTGAAGTCATTGCAGCGTAGTGAAACCCTAGCTCCTGACAAAATAGGGCAGGGAAACCCTACCCCAACATAGGGGTGTTTTGGCTCTCACTTATCTGCTATGTGCTTGTTAGAGTGTGCCTCTACAGGGAATGCATGTATCAGTATGAGTTTGGGCATCAGGCCTGCGGGCATCAATTTTTGAATTTGGGAATCAGGCCTGCGGGCATTATCCAGTATTTGGGAATCAGTTGTCCGCGGATATCAGATTCAGTTTATCGTAAAAGGATACAGAATATTGACCAAGATTTGAGGATGTATAGCCACTTACTAACTGTGTTGTTGTATACCCGATCGTGTGTGGTGTATTCAATTTAAGCCGTTATGCGCCTGCTTTATTTCGGGTTATTTATTTTTTCGCTTTATTTATCCTTTTGCTAGGGACAGCTTTGTAGCACAATTGCTTCCGAACCCGCCGATACCCCTGCAATCTGACACGAGGTCGCCGACTAACCGATCCGAGGATCTAGTTGACGGACATCCAAAGGTTTCACCACTACCCCTCATATCGGCGAGGCCGAGAAGGCACTGATATCGAGCACGATCACCGTAATGCTAGCCTACTATAGTGTCAGATAGTCGGGTTGAGCTTCCTGTTTCTGCTATAGAGGTACACCTGCCGGTTTCTCAAATGGAACAACAGAATACAGCTATGGAGGCGATGATGCGCCAGATGACTGAAAGCATGAAGCAAATGCAAGATGATGCTATCCGCCAAGCGGAATTTTCTGCATAACAAAGTCATTATGGCCCAACAATTGAAGTTGATCACAGACATAACAAAGCAGAACGCAATACTCGCTTCAAATCGTTCCTCCTCCACCCGGCCCCATTACGAACAACTACCACGCCGTAATGCCCTCCAAACCCTCAAAATGCCCAGCGCCTGCAATACCTCCCGAATCAACAACATTCTCGCCAAACCCCCAAACATTCAAGAGGACACGGTCTTCCAATCTGGTCTCGCCCGCTTCTACCACAACCGCCCAAAAACATTTCCCCTCACCACCAGGACTCTCCATTTGAGTTCGAGGTAGACCGACATACCAAATTGAGCAAGTTGGAGAAGCTCTTAAGAAGTCTCAAGGGGTGAAGGCCATCCCAGATATTGAAGACGGCTATACTTGATGTAGTGACTCACGGATAGATTTAAGATGCCCCAGATCGATCGCTTTGATGGATCCGGATCCTATGGTTCACCTCCGCTATTCTCGACGCTCTAAGACCAATGGCCTAACCCGACCGCAAAAGCTTTTGTTCGGTCGAACCTCGCCGTGTGGCATCCACTTGGTATTCAAAGCTGGAAGATCAGGTGAAGATAAACTGGGATGAGATGGTCGAGGCCTTCGTGGCACAATATTCATACAACACGCAGATCGAGATCACAACTCGTGATCTTGAGACAACCAGGCAGGAGCCTAAAGAATCTTTCTCTGACTTTGTGACCCGGTGGAGGGCGAAGACAGCGATGATGACCTTAAGGACAACAGACAGAGACCAAATACGGATGATTGTGCGCACTCACGAGCCGGCATTAATGAAGAAGATGATTGTAGTTCCCTACCCAACTTTCGCAGATCTGCATGATATGGGGATGCAAATAGAGGATGCGTTGAAACAGGTCTGCTTGACCATGATCGGATCAACCCCGAGAACATTTAACCTAATACCAATGCAGCCCGAGTGGCTCCTCCAATACAAGAACTTCAGAGGTCGGAATGGTCACCACCAATCCCTCCCCAACCAAGGTCCGCAGCCACACCTTTTTTCTCGATGCCTCCGGGAGCAAGAATCAAGCCCCAAGATACCAACCTGTGGGTCAACGAACCTTCTCCCACTCTATATGTCTTTGTCTAAAGTCCCTGGTTCTAGTCGAAGGGCACCAAACCCTTGGAACCGAGGCCTCTACCGAATCCACTCCCTTCCCATAACCCACCCAAATATTGCCAATACCACCAAAGAAGATGGTCATGACACCGACCAATGTTACAGTCAAGGCCATGAGATTCAGACCTCATTGACAAGAACATCATTCTACCTCCTCAAGGACCCAACGTCACAAACAACCCACTCCCCAAACACAACCAAGATCCACCAAAAGAGTCAACCTTATCCACACCGGGGCGATTCTACGATCCCAAGATTCTACATAACTCCCTCCCACCTACCCAAGCCAGAGGTGGTCCTTCCCGACAGCACTAACTTGTGCGTGTTGGACACCTCCCCAACCCAACCTGAGCCAAAGGTGGTGACCACCGAGGATGGAACGGGGTAGGCTTCTGAGGAGAGCAAAACAGTTGAATCTGGGGTGGAGCTATCTGAGAATTTAGCTGGCAGAGCTTATGATCCGAGTGGATATATCTTGTCAATGAGCCAGTCTAAGCTGAGTATGGGGTTACCAGAAGAGGCTGAGTTGTGTATGATCCAGGGGGACAAGCTTGAATCAGCGAGGGATGATCTAACTACCGTAGAGGAGGACTTTGCCAATTTCCAGCTCTTCAATGATCAGAAACCAGGAGACGCATCAATCAACTGGTACGAATACGAGGAGTCGGCAGAAGCCATCGGGTGGTTGGATGATCAGCCGGATATTGTGGAGTTTCAGTCAGAACAACGCCCAGCAGGGGCAAAAGTACCATTTGTGGCCGGAAGGGCCGAAAATCAGATTGAATTGCCGGAGAGCGCCGGTACGAAGAATTTCGCTCAGGAACGAAACATTTTGAGAACCGCATGCTTGTTACCGAGGAACAAGAAAGAGATGGGACTCGAGAGAGCCCAAAAGCAAAGAACCATGAGGAAGTTGAGAGTCTTGCGGCACGAAGACCGAACATGCCGTGAGCATGAGGAATGAAATTACCGAGAGCACAAACAAGCCGTAACTGCATGATGCTCGCTAGACGCTAATGGAATGTGGTGGGAAGATGACGACTTGTATCTTGCCCACAGCATTTAAGATGGCAGGTGGCCAACCGACAAGACTGTACCTCGAGGAGGTAGACCATATGACTAGAAGTGGGCGGTATTTCAAGCCCCCACACCTTGATCAACCCGAGGCATCGTGGAAAGATAAGGAGGCAGAGAAACAGAAGAGAAGCAAGTGGAAGAAGAGGTCAGATGAAGCGTTTAAAGAAAATACAAGGCACATCTCCATTTGGGGATCGCTATGGCTTCGAGGGTGCACCGGCAGTCGCCTTATCTGCCATGGACAGAGCTAAACTTTCCATCGAAACTACGCCGTAACAACTAGTCGGGGTCTTTCCAGAGGAGGTTCCCAAGATTGACCTTTTCGGACAAGGAATTGCCGCCGAGGGCGTGGATCATAATGCACCTCTACATCTCTCAGAGAATGCAGGACAAATGGATTCCGGTGGTGCTTGTTGACACCGTCCGCTATCAATGTCTGTCCGCCGAACGGCGATGCAATTGGGTTAAAAGTCATGACTTCACACCGACTACTCAAGTAATCGAGCATATGATAATACAAGGTGATGTCCGGGACGTGAAAATCCAAACCAAGATCGGGCCCGACAACACGAAATAGATTTTCATGTCTTGGAGGTCCCCGTGATCTTTCAACATGCTTTTGGGGCGACCTGGTTGCATCGTGAAGGCCGTTTCATCTACTCTGCATCAAATGGTGAAATACCCCTATGGAAAGGGAGTAGCCATTGTTTTTGGGAATTCATCAATCCATCCCCCTCCGGAGGTATCCACGCCAGTCCTGGAGATTGAACATGGCATGGAGGACATGTTCATATCGGGATTTACTTTGGCTGAGGCCCAGGTGGTGCAAAACATAATGGCTGTGAATGAGGGTTTGTATGTCAGCGCTCAAGCCGTCTACCTCATGAACAAGCTACAAAGATATCCTCGATGGGATTGGGAAGAAGCGCCGAAAGGCGCTGCGTGGCTATAAGTGCCACAAAATCCACATACCTTGGGATTGGGTTACCTGCCCACCAAAGGAGACTGGGCAAGAAAAGGAAAGGAAATGGCCGGCAGGGCCAGAGCGAAGCAGGCTGGGAAGCCTTTTGATCTAATGCATAGGCCCATCTGGTACTCGAACGGACGCTGTCCGGAGGGGGAGATTTTCCATTTTGCGGCTTCCCGTAACCATGGTTGAACGCGAGGGAAGCGCTGCAGTTTCGAGATCTTCTTCGACCGCAATCGCTCGGGATGACGCTGCGCGAGCGCATGCACCCAATAACCGAGATTGAGCGTAATACGCAGAGAATCACGAGGGCACCGAATTGGAAATGGGGTAGCACTGCAAGTCTCTCTCTCGATCCTCCGATCGACCAGATTGCTTGGGGAATAACGCCGCGTTTCCGTGATTGAGATGAAACGGCAAGCCAACCAGCAGCCCATCTTGGACGATCGATCGCACTCGCCACTTGGCAAGACGAGGAGGATTCTTATCCGCCAGCTTCCGGGTCAGAAGGAGCCGAATCGATTCCACCGAAGTCTTCGAGTCGAATCGATTCCACCGACCGAAGTCCGAAGTCTGTACTCTGGGGTGTCAACCCGGACGCCACAGTCTTGTCCAGGTCGTCTTTTTCCTTTTCTTTTGAGTCTGTTGTAACCGATGAATTGGATGATCTGGATGTACTTAATGAGAATGAATCATCTGTGGTTTCCGAGTACTTTTCTGTGCCCCTAATTTATTGCATTAATTCAGACTTTCAAAATTTTGATCAAAACGACGAGGACGAAGTGCCTCCGGTTTTACAACGTTTAATTGAGCAAGAGCAGGAGAGATTTGTTAAGCCTTTAACGGATGAAATCATTTCTGTGAATATTGGTACTGAGGAGGACCCGCGGCTGGTCCAGATCGGGTCCACATTGTCTTCGCAGGAACGCGAGCGCATGGTCGCTTTATTAAAAGATTTCAAAGATGTTTTCGCGTGGTCCTACGAAGACATGCCTGGAATCGATCCTGAGATTGTACAGCATCGGATCCCCCTTGACCCCGAGGCCCGACCTATCAAGCAGAAGCTCAGAAGGATCCGCCCGGATTGGGCTCTCAAGATCAAAGAAGAGGTCACCAAGCAAATTGACGCAGGCTTCCTGCTAGTATCAGAATATCCCACTTGGTTGGCCAATATAGTTCCGGTGCCGAAGAAAGATGGCAAGATCCGAGTGTGTGTAGACTTCAGAGATCTGAACAGAGCTAGTCCGAAGGACGACTTTCCCCTACCACACATCGACGAGTTAGTGGACTTTACAGCGGGGCATGCTTTGCTTTCGTTCATGGATGGCTTCTCAGGGTACAACCAGATTGTGATGGCACCAGAAGACAGAGAAAAGACTGCATTCACCACCCCGTGGGGGACATACTGCTATCGGGTCATGCCGTTTGGGTTGAAGAACGCTGGGGCTACTTATCAACGGGCTGCGACCACAATATTACATGATATGATCCATAAAGAGGTTAAGGTGTACGTGGACGACATGATTGTCAAGTCCAAAGAAAGAGAGGGCCACTACACCGCCTTGCTCAAATTTTTCCAAAGGATCAGAGAATTCAGGTTGCGGCTAAACCCTCAGAAATGTACGTTTGGTGTTACAAATGGAAAATGTCGGTTTCTGATTACACAAAGGGGCATCGAGATCGACCCTTCCAAAATCAAGGCCATCTTAGAAATGCCACCACCAAGGACTGAAAAAGAGGTGCGAGGCTTTCTGGGTAAAGTGCAATTCATAAGACGGTTTATCTCAAAACTAACCTTGACTTGTGAACCACTCTTTGGTCTCCTGAAGAAAGGAAAGAAGTTCCAATGGGACGGCCGATGCCAAGCTGCTTTCGAACAGATTAAAGAATATCTACATAACCCACCCGTTTTATCACCAGCAGAACCAGGGAAACCGTTGATTTTGTACCTGTCAGTGACTGAGACCACGATGGGCTGCATGCTTGCACAAGAATCAGAAGATAGGGTGGAGAAAGCCATCTATTATTTGAGCAAGAAAATGCTAGAGTATGAGACCCAGTATACGCCACTGGAAAAGGCTTGCTTAGCTCTGGTATGGGCTACCAGGAAGTTGCGGCACTACCTGTTAGCTCACTCTGTAATGTTGGTTTCACGACTTGATCCCATCAAATATCTTTTCGAGAAACCAGCGCTTACGGGTAGGCTAGCTTGTTGGTTGCTGTTGCTCTCCGAATTTGATCTCACATATGTGACGCGCAAGTCAAGAAGGGCGAGCAAAGGGCGAGTTCCTGCCGACCACCCGGTTGAGGATGAAGCAGCTTGAGTACCTATTCCCGGATGAAGCAATTTCAAGATATCGACGAGGAAAGTTGGACAATGTACTTTGACGAAAGGCCAAATCAACATGGATATGGGATAGGAGTGTTGCCGATAACACCGACAATTCCTCAGATCCTCTAGCCTTCAAACTCCGTTTCAAAGTCTCAAATAACGAAGCAGAATACGAAGCGTGCATTGTGGGTATGGAAGCAGCCCTGGAATTAGGGGCAAGACGGCTGGACGTCATTGGGGATTCGAATCTTGTTGTGTCTCAAGCTAAAGGAGACTGGAAAGTAAAAGAGGAAAATATGATGATGTATCACCAAACCTTGGATTTGCTGATTCCTCGGTTTGAAAAGTTAAGTTTTACTCATCTACTAAGAGAGAACAACAAGTTCGCAGACGCTTTAGCAACTCTATCATCCATGATAGACATCCCACGTGGAGTCCGAATCGCCCAATCATTATTGACCGTAAATTTGACCGCTATGAGTCGATTGCGACCATAGATGAAGTTCGGGACGAACACCCCGTATTACGACATCCGAACTTTTGGAAATGTAAACATACCCGCCAGGTAAATGCCAAAGATAAGAGGGCAATCGAAGAATGTCACCCGCCATCATCTCGGGGTAAATCAGATAGAAGAGGTCATCCGGGAATGCATAAACCGTGTGTTGATGTCAAGAGTCCAAACGTCGATGGAAGCCATCCACGGGGTGAATGCGGTGCACATATGAATGGGGTGATGTTGGCTAGGAAGATCCTTAGGCAAGGTTATTATTGGTCCACCATGGAGGAGGATTGTATCGGTTTCCAGCGATGCCACAAATGTCGATTCATGCAAATCGCATGAACATTCCGCCACAAAGCTGTACAACATGACTTCGCCATGGCCTTTTTCTCGTCTGGGAATTGATGTGATCGGAGTCAGCACGCCAAGGGTCGAATGGGCATGAGTTCATCCTCGTAGCGATAGATTATTTCACGAAGTGGGTTGAGGCCCAATCTTACGCAGTGTTGAAAGCTTCACACGTTGCAAAATTCATTAGAAACAACATCATCTGTCGCTACGGAGTCCCAAATGAAATAGTTTCTGACAATGGTTCCCACTTCAAGAAGGAGGTGATCGACTTGTTGGAGAAATACAATGTGGCTTTTCATAAGTCGTCTACTTATCGGCCGCAAACCAACGGAGCAGTTGAGGCCGCCAACAAGAACATCAAGCGCATACTACAGAAGATGGTGGAAACCTATCGGATCGCCGATAAGCCGCCATTTGCTCTTAAGGCTACAGACTTCGATCGTAACTTCTATCGGGCGACTCGCTCATTAGTCTACTGGATGGAGGCCGTCTACCTATCGAGATTGAGGTTCCGTCATTGAGAGTATTGGCCGAAAGTGCCGATAGCCAAGCAGATTGGCGTGAGAATAGATTTGAAGAACTCATGCTCTTTGATGAAAGGAGATTAAAAGCACCGCATCACGCCCGTGGTTATCAACGCAGAATCGCCTGCTTTTAACAAGAAGGTTAAGTCCAGAATTTAAAAGAAGGAGATTTAGTACTCAAGGACAACCGAGCTCCTATCCACGACCCAAGGCAAGTTCGCACCCAATTGGACTGGTCCTTACATCATCAAGTCAATCTGGTCAGGTGGAGCTGTGGTTCTGATGGATCTAGATGGCTTGGAGTTTTCCCAACCGATCAATATGGACAAGTTGAAGAAATATTATCCCTGAGAGGCTCGCTAGGCCGAAAACCCGAAAGGGCGACCTAGGCAAAACTCAGAGCATAGAAAATTTGAAAATTATAAAAACTGAGCTCGCAAGGTTGAAAACCCGCAAAGGGCGGCCTCGGCAAAAGTTAGAGCGCAAAAGGAGAGCAAAAACACCCGAGCGAACCTAAACCTGAACTACGTAAGACTTGATTCCCATCTTTGGGATACGTAGGTAGCTTCATCTTGAAGTTCAGTCACAATCTTTTCCCTGATCAACTTAGTCCATTTTGATCACCTCAGTCATCTTTATTCGTCAGCATTCACTACGATCTCCGGTACAGTGCTATTCAAACTAGGGGCAACTTTCCGTTGCATTGGAGTGTTGCGGCATCATCCAGACTAGGGGCAACTTTCCGTTGCCACACTTTGCCGAAGCACCTTTTCAAACTAGGGGCAACTTTCCAGTTGCTAGGATTCGGGGTTGTGTATCTCAGTGACAGATTTCAGGCGTGTCCAGTTCTGATCCATATCGAAAATAGTTTTGAAAAATTTTCATAAAAGTTGACTTTGTTCAAAATTAATCTTTTTCACAACTAAGACCATTTTTGGACCAAAAGCGGAGAATTTTCAGTACCACAACCTTCAATTTCATTGATTTCGAAACAGAGTTCTTCTGCTCTTGCATACAATTGGAGTTGCTTTTTATTACATTCATAAAGAAAACTTGAAAGTACTAATAAAGCAATAAATCTGGGGCATAGTCTAGTCAGGTGTCCCTGCGCCCCCTCCCAGAGCTAGTCAAAGCTTCAGATGCCAACTTAGGCCCAACTTGTATGACCGAACTGGCGCGGAGTACGGAATGGGAAATAAAATATACAAAGGAGTCAAGCCGATCGACGGATCCCAGATCCTCGAACATCTTGTCAGAGCTCATCGCCGAAAGATTAAGCTGTGGATGGCGCCATGCAATGCGATTCGCTGACAAGTTGCGCATCCATTCGAACCACCAGCTCTCATCGGGAGCATTAACTAGGCGTTGCCGAAAGAAGTAGCCGCGGGCTGAATAGGCAGGGCAAGAGTCCACAACTTGCAACTTCTCCGTCAACCATATCTGGGGGAGGGATGAAAAATAAGAGAATAAAGAATAGAGAGATGTGCGACGAGAGAAAAGTAAGATAAGGGTTTTGCGAGAAAAGTCGAGCCCGAGGGTCGAGTGATGTAAGCAAATACAAGTGAGCTAGGGTGGGAAACATTACCTATAGCAGTAGACTCCTCAAGAATCTGTTGCCTCCCTACAGAGAAGGCATCCAGGCCTATCAATTTTGGATACACTCCATTATCCAGATAGTCCATCCGAAGTACATCGTGTTATATTTTTGCTTATCGAGTTGTTGTTTTTGCTTATTGAGTTGTAAGTTTTGTCGAAAGCCGCTGCTTTTATGCGTTTTGAGTTGTTACTTTTGATTACACAATTTTGTTAAGTCTTGTCTATTGAGTCGTTAACATTATTGTACTTTGTTTATCGAGTTGTAAACTCGCTAAGATTCTGTTTTATTTCTTAGTGAGTCGTTTTGTTTTACTTTGTTGCGTCGGTTCCCTACCTAACCCGGTAAATACATGAGGTGCATTTCCATTCAATTCCATTTTGTGCAAAATAATGCGATGCGATGCTGAGAATTTCAAATACAACATCTTTTCAAAAGCTGTTTCATTTCATCATGTCCTACAACAATAAAGGTACAAGTTTTACAGAAAATAAAACTGCCCAACAATGTGCAAAGTGCTACAAACTACTAGCTAAAAAGTAGAATAAAGTAGGAAATAACATCAGTGCCCTCGGGAGCGAGAAGGGGGAGGCCCCCTCATCCTCTTCTGCGGGATAATCTCTACATCATCATCACCATCCGGATCGAGGCCATCCTCCGAATCCCCTCAGCCTGCTCCCACTCCCGAGCCGAGACCGAGCCTCCATCTCCGTGAGATGTCTTCGATATGTGGCTCATGACCACCTCCTCCTCGTCATCCTCAACAATGGGTGCCTCAAGGCTCATGAGACGACCCTCCTCCGCTAGCTCCTCGATGAGACCTGGATGGCCCAGCTCCTCTAGTCCCTGTACCTCGGGTAGGTCTAGCACCTCGACCTCTCTGAGAGGGCCCCGGTGGCCTGGCCCGTGATGAAGCATATGGGAGGCATCTGAAGATGCAAAGTGCAATACATCGTTCAAGCATAAAAAAGTGTATAAATGCATGTGAAAAGGGTGTGTCAGATGTGCTCTACACAGTCTATCAATGCAGCAGAAGGTCTAAAGCTAGAGTAGCATCAGAAACATGCTAGTACAGGGAAAATGAAGAGTACCTCTACACCCACGATGCTCATCTGCGTCTCCCTCCGGGATCATGCCTCGAATGTGGCTAGCATCCCGAAAGTACCGTCTCAGATATTCAACAGAGGCCGCAAATACAAATGCAAAACTATCAAGAACGGAATCAATGTTCAAATATCTGACTGATAAATCAAAGCTGAAAAACATACCGGGGCGAAGTCGTGGTCTCTAACATATCTGTGATCGCAGAGGAGGCTCTAACGAATCTGTAAGGCGCCCAAATCGCCAGTCATTAACTCGTCGGCATGTTCGCCACCTGGATGATCAAGAGTCGAGGGATCGGAGGATCGAATCGCCCCACCTTCGATGTGCCACCGCTAGAAGAAGGGATATCAGAGCATGGGCGCGACTCAAGATGGTGCGCTAGTGGGCCTCCGCACGAGCCCGTACTCCGTCAAGGGGGCATCGATATATACGGCGTAGGTGGCGAGTTCCATCAAGAAGATACAATAAAGCATCATCGCTCGCATATATCGCTCGACCTCCTCGAGAGGATAATCTATCGCCAGCCCGCATGGTGTTCGGAGGCACAGCAGAGGCTCTCGAGAATCGCCCCCATATCTCGACGCCAAAGCGTTCTCCAGAACCAAACCTCGCCGATCGTCCTCGGCAGAATCTATACTGACAACAACTCGACGCTCCAGGTATCGAGTCTCGAGCCTGTCGCCAAGATCGCCTAAGGCGCCAGTGATCTGTGGATAACCAGTGTACAAATCAGTCGGAAATCAGATATACAGAGCAGATCAAAGATGAAAATAAAAGGAATTGAGAGTTCAAGCAATACCTCTGTCGCTCGAACAGTATCAAAGTATCGTCGCAGAGAGAGTCTCTCGAGGCCTCGCCAGATGCTCGCCTCAAACATCAATGAAAATGGAGTCATAGGAGGTCCCACCACCTCCATCTCCGGAGCCAATGTGAGAAAGTACACATACACCCACAGCTCAGAAAAGCAATGCACAATATGAGTAAAAAGTGCTAAAGGCAGAATACAGAATGCAAGGTGCGCCGTGTGTGCAGGAACAAGTAATGAGGAGCAAAATGTAAATCAAGAGGACGGAATGTACCTCCAGTGCTCTCCAAGAGTCCGAGTAAGTCCCTCAGGCGAGAGATCAAGGCTCATGTAGCAAGAAGGGTAGCCAGCCAAGCCCCAATCATACTGGCTCACCTGCGATAGGTCCACTAGAGCACTCAGTAAGTGCAGTCCTACCATGTTCCCTCTATCGGCGAACAAGGTGGTGCCGAGGAGGTACATGAGGAAACCATGCATATGCCTCCGCCTCATGAGTCTCAGCTCCATCTGTGGGTCACGGAAATGGGAAACAAACCAGAGTATCGGACTCTCCCAACCCCGCTTCAAAGCGGGTGTGTCCCCAACAAATGCATCCAGGCAGCCTGCCACTGACCCATATCCTCGTCATAGGGAATGGGCCTACCGCCTAAGTCTAGGCCGGTGAGCATAGCGAAATCCAGCGGGGTCATGGTCATATCCCCCGTCGCAGAAAAATGGAAGGAATTGGTAGTGTCCCACCACCTCTCTGCTAAAGCTGCAAATAGAGTCCTACTGATGAGGCAACGAGATAACCCTCTGCAGAATGGCCCAAATCCTGCAAGATCAACCAATCCCCGGACAGCTTCCGGAAGCTCAAAATACCACTCCTCGGCGCCGAGCCATATCCTCAAGATCAGGCGAGAACGAACTCAAGATTTAGAATCAATGCATGGATCAAAGAAATGAAGTGAAAATGAGCTGTGCAAATGAAGCGGAAAATGAGCTGTGTGCAAATGAAGTGAAACGCAAATGCGTGTTCGAAGAATTTGGTATTTGGGTCAGGTGTTCAAAGTTTCAAGACATCCGAAGTTTGGGATCGTGTGTTCTACTCAACATCGATTAGTGTGTTCGCTTCAAATTGGGACTGTGTGTTCTACTCAACATCGATTAATGTCATGCTCGCTTCAAATTGGGACTGGTGTTCTACTCAACATCGATTGGGTCATGCGTTTCGCTTCAAATTGGGATCGGTGTCCTACTCAACATCGATGGGCATGTGTTCGCTTCAAATTGGGATCGTGTGTTCTACTCAACATCGATGGTCATGTGTTCGCTTCAAATTGGGACTATGTGTTCTACTCAACATCGATGGCCGTGTGTTCGCTTCAAATTGGGATCGTGTTCTACTCAACATCGATGGGTGGTGTTCGCTTCAAATTGGGACTGTGTGTTCTACTCAACATCGCGGATGTCGCGTTCGCTTCAAGTTTGGGATCAGGTGTTCTACTCAACATCGAGGACTGTGTTCGCTTCAAATTGGGACTGTGTTCTACTCAACGTCGATTGGTGTGTGTTCGCTCCAAACTGGCAGGTGTGTTCGGTGCTTCAAGTTTAGGGTCAGGTGTTCTACTTTTAATCAAGGCTGTGTGTTCGCCTTCAAGCTGGCCGTGTGTTCGTAAAATCGAGTTTTGGAGATCGCGTGTTCTACTCTTGGTCAAGATGTCTTTGTGTGCTCATTTTCAACTTCGGGCTGTGTCTTCAGTGAATCAATGTTGGAGCTGTGTGTTCAATTTCTAACTAATGTGCACTGTGCGTTCACAATTATTCAATGTGCCAAGTGTTCATGAAATTCGAGTGGCTAAGTCACATGCTCAAAATACAAGTACTGTGTCGTAAGCTAAACTGTGTGTCTAAGCATGGCAAAAGTACAGAATGCACGAAAGATGCGGATAATAAAATACCTCTGCATCATAGGAGAGGTGCTGCTCCGGCTCTCGTAAGAGAAGATCCCCGGGTGCTCGATCGTTAAAATCGGTGAAATGACGGAAAGTGGCTCGCGGAAGCCTATGAACCGCCGGAGCATATCGATCGGGAAAGAAAGGGCGGACCCTCGGGGGGAATACCATAAAGTCAAAATCATCTCCGGCACCGGGAAAACCTCCGTCGTGAGGGAAATGACCTGCCATTGCGAGAAATCTGCAAAGAGGAGCAAAAATGAGCAAAATGGGCCAAAATTGGAAAAAGTCAACAAAAGTCAACTCTCGGGAAATGAAAAGTCAACAAAAGTCAACCCCCGGGAAAATTTTCCAAATATTGAAACAAAATTACCTCAAGTGGTGAAAATGAGAAGAGAAGCCCCAAAGTCGAAATTTAGTCGCTTCAAAGTGCTTAAATCTGAAAGATTTCGCAAAAACAACTTGCGTGGGAGGCCGAGGGACGCGTATAAAATGCAGATCTGAAGAAGAAAATAGTCTGGGGAGCAAGAGGAAGAAGTTTTGCAACTTTGGGTGTGATTTCGGGTGGAATGGAGGTGTGTATATATAGAAACATGAAAAATGACCATTTTGCTTTTGGGCAAGGGGCCACGACCACCTAACTCCGGCCTGGCCGGCCACCTCCTTTTTCCCTGGCCGATGGCCTCTCCTAGGGCAATGGGCTGGCCGACCATCTTCCCCCCTCCCTCCCCTACCTCTCTGCAAATTTTGAGGAAAATTGGAGCTCCCGGGACCCGAAAAAGTTGAAAAAAAGTACACTTTCTGGCGCGAATTGCTCCGCTGAAACTTTAACTCCAATTATTGACATGTGTCTCATCATTATTCATCAAAATCGGAGCGTATTCTTTTTAAACATGTTGTGACCTCTCCGGAATGTAAATCGGAGGCCGCGACCGAGTTGCCGTCGCCGGAATGCGCGTTTTCCAGCTCGTTATTGTGCAACAACTGGGCATCCTGATTTGTGCCCGTTTTGCATTATTTGGCTTATAATTTGCATTCTCATGAATGTTTTGCATTGTCATGCATGCTTTCTTGATGTGCCATACTTCTATGCTTAAACATGCGTTGTTGCGCATTACCTTTTCTCGCGTTATGTTGCATTCATTCATCGGCACTGTGTGTGTCAGACTTTTGGAATCATAGGAATCACATTGAATATATGTTGTTGGCATATTGTTCTTGTTGCATTTCTCTATTTTGCAGGCACGATATTGTATGTACGGTTCATTCGAGGTCAGACTGCATTTAATCGCCAAGCAGTATCGTATCTTCTCCGTGTGAGACGCAACGAGAATTGAATGATTCTCCGATTCCTAACTCGCATGAAATGTAGTTGTTTGCTTTGCATTCTTGCTTATAATCATTGCACCTATTTGTCAATACTTGCTTCATTACTGACTTGTTGCATTTGCATGATCACCGCTCCGTGCCTATCATTCGCGTTTTGCCCCATTTTGCTGTGGGCACATATTTCGCTTATCTTGTATGATTGTCTAAGTCTTGACCTTGTCAAAATGGGTCGCTCGGCTTTGACATTCACTCCGCCACTTGACTTTCGAGGTCCACAAAGAGGGGCAATCAGAGACACCCCATTTTTGACCGACCTTAAGGCTCGGGACGCCACCGGTTGAGCGCCGGTGATGTTGCATCTCAGTGCTTGTTCGGAAGTCCCAGAGTCACGGCCAGTTCTCGCCCGACTTCCAACCATCTTCTGCCTTGTCTCGGTTTATAACCAGTTCGGTTTTCTCTGCTTTTCCCGAGGGAAGGGAGTGATCCCAGATTATCTCCTGGCCGTGAGCTACTTTTTCGTGGGTCAGAGGCCATTTTGCCCATTTCGAGTCGGTTCCGGTTTTGAGCTAGGTCAGTGTGCCTCGGCTCGGGACCGCCCAACCATCTCCGACTTCTCCGGTTTTTGGCGGAGACCTCTGTTTTAATGTTCCGAGGAACACTGGGGCCCCTGATGCCCGCTTCGCAGCCGAACACCACTTCCGGTGCCCGGCGACCCATTTTCGGGACCCCAAACCGCGCGGTTTTGGTCCCGAGCTTTCATCTTGCATCAGCCTTCTCTGGTTTTTGGCAGAGACCTCTGTTTTAATATTTCGAGGAACCCTGGGGCCCCCGATGCCCACTTCGTGGTCAGAGTGCCACTTTCGATTGCTCAGAATCCTCGGGACCCCAAACTGCCCGGTTTTGGTCCCGAGCATTCATTTTGCATCGGTTTTCTCTGATTTTTGGCAGGGACCTCTGTTTTGTCATTCCGAGGGACACTGGGGCCGCAGATATCCACTTCGCTGCTGAATACCACTTCCGCACTGCTCATTTTGATCCCGAATTGCTGCTTTTGGCTCCGGCGTTCATTTCTCATTAGTTTTGTTTAAACTTGGCAGTACCTCTGTTTCAACATCGGGAAGATCACCGGGGAGAGAAGCCAATTATCCCAGATAACGGTTGCTCCTCCGGAGCCCGTTTTTCTCACTTCCGGGCCAATGTTGAACACCCTAGGGGTATTTTCTTCCAACCAAAGCTACATATCTGTGATGAGGGCATCTAGGAGGACCCTAAGGGTTGGTGGTTGGCCAGAAATTCAGGATTTCATTTTTGGGCCTCTCATTCAAGCTCTATGTTGTGGCTCCTGCTTCAGTGTTGCCAATTTCCGACCTTGGAACCTTGTTCTACACATCTTGGAGGACACAAAAAGTATATGGTCGGCCAGAAATTGTTGAGTTCATTTTTGAGCATCTTCTTCAAGCTCTATGTTGTGACTTCTGCTTCAGCGTTGCCAGATCCCGACTCTGGGACCTTATTCTACACACTTGGGAGGACACTTTGGCATGGTGGTCGGCCAGAGGGGTAGTCAGGGTGGGGTGGCCGGCCGCCACCTCCCACAATTTACTGCCGCCACTTGCTTTCCAAATTTGTCCTGATATCTTCCAAAGATATCCCGGCATCCGGGGGATATTTCGGGAGGGAAAGATTGGGTGCTTTCCCTCCCCTTTTACACCCCATTTCTTGCCTATTTGAAGGGCCCTCCCTCTCCTTCTTCAAGGTTGGAAAATTTGTCTTCAAGAACACTTCTCCAAATTCCTCCATTTTCATAGCTCAAAACCTCAAAAAGCTTCTAAGTCCCTAGGTCTTCCCTTCATCAACACCTAGCCTCACCATCCCTACTACCATTCCAGCAGCTAGGAAGTGAATTTCAGAGGTTGAGAAGCTACAAATCAAAGCCAAGAATCAAAGAAAGACAAGTCTTCAAGGGTAAGTCTTCAAAACCAACTTTTAGGGCTTTTTCTTGATTCATTTCTATACTCCAATTGGTTGAGAATTGGGGGTCCGACCCCTAATGCTTTTGTGCTTGTTTTGAGCCCCTCTACAACTTTGTAGAAGGGCTCAACTTCATTTGATGCTCCTATGATATACTTGTTTCAATACCTAGCTTTTATGCCATTATCTTGCATGCTAGTTTAGGCCTAGTTCCTTTTGTTTTCAGGGGTCCGACCCCTACTGGTTTTGTGCTCATTTTGAGCCCCTCTACGACATTGTAGAAGGGCTCAACCTCATTTGGTCATTGTATATACCACCTCCTTCAAATTTCATCAAGTGTGCCATTTTTGCATGCAATTTTTGACCTATTTGTGTTTGTTTTTGGGACTTCGACCCCTACTGGTTTTGGTCTTATTTTGACCCCCTTTACATTTTTCATGAAGAAAGTTTTGTCATTTGGTGTGTGCATTGCATGTCTCATGATATAGCCTATTTGGAAGCCTACTTTGCATGGATTTTATAGCATGTTTGTATTCTGATTTTGAGGATGTCATCTTCTGCAATTGTGCTTATTTTTATCTCATCTTCAATGTTGTAGAATAAAGTTTGTCCATTTGGGGTTTGCGTATATCACTTGTCTCAATACCCCTCTTTTGGCCACTAATTTTGCATGCTATTGTTGATCTATCCCTACTTGCATTTTGGCCAAGTTTGTTACTGAAAAAATGCCATATTTGGGACTGCCTTGCTACTGTTCTTGCTGCCATGATCATATTTTGCATGTATAGCATGGCTATAGGCCATTTCGGGGCTTAGTTTCACATCTTCGGGATGAATGCATGCTTCGAGTGTTATTTCGAATTGTTTCGGGGCTGTTTTCCCCTTTATTTAGGTGCTGAATTTCCATTGCCATGCTTACATATCATTCCCTATGCCATTTGCATCTTTTTTGCATTGCCTCGGTTTGCGTACCAGTGTGCACGCACTTCGAGGCACCTCCGTTTTATCCGACGGCAGCCTATGTGAGTGTGGTTGAGGCTCTCTCATGTTGGCGTAAGCCCAATTTGCATTTTCATGCTTGTATGCCTCGGTTTGCGTGTCTGCAGCACGCATTTCGAGGCACTTTATTTTTATCCGACGGCCTCCTATGTGAGTGAGCTGAGGCTCTCCCATGTTGGTGTAAGCCCATCGCGGCATTCCGTGTGCCATTTCATTTCATTTTATCATCGCCTCGGTTTGCGTGCCTGTGTGCACGCATTTCGAGGCACTTCAGTTTTATCCGATTTGCATTTCTATCATCGCCTCGATTTGCGTACCTGTGTGCACGCATTTCGAGGCACTTCGGTTTTATCCGATTTGCATTTCTATCATTGCCTCGATTTGCGTACCTGTGTGCACGCATTTCGAGGCACTTCGATTTTATCCGATTTGCATTTTTATCATCGCCTCGATTTGCGGCGACTGTAGGCGCATTTCGAGGCACTTTGCCATATCCGATTTTCTCATTTTATCATCGCCTCGGTTATGCGTGCGTATGCGCATTTCGAGGCACTTCGGTTTTATCCGATTTGCATTTCATCATCGCTTTGCTTATGCGTGCACGCATTTCGAGGCACTTCGGTTATATCCGATTTACCCTTCATATCATCGCCTCGGTTTGCGTGCCCGTGTGCACGCATTTCGAGGCACTCTATTTTGTCCGATTTGCGTTTCATCATTGTCTCGGTTTGCGTGCCCGTGGGCACGTATTTCGAGGCATCTCATTTCCATCTCATTTTCATAGCATTGCGCATGCTAGGTTGTATATTAGTTGCATTTCATGCATATCATGCATATCGCACGGGAAACGAGGTACATTCCGTACTCCGAGTGACGGAGTGTGTCTCAATTCCCCAGTTACCGACACTCCGGATTACCCATGATGGAGTTAGGTTTTGTTATAGCATGCACCTACATTCATCCCATATTGAGTTGTGCAATTCGGCTCCTCGACCATCATGCATCGATATGCGTGATTGATGGCACGAGGATCGAGGCATGCATATATTCGTGAAATACATTGCTATGCCCTTTTTACGCTTCTCTGCGGCAAAATTAAGGATCACAGATTTTGAGTCCGCACGATTTCGAGAAAAGTGCAAACAGAGGCTAATTGGGGCATCCCAGTGGATTTCCGCGCCAGAGCGGCAAGATACATCATTCATCGAATAAGATGTACGGCTTGCATGCGCCTTTTCTGACTTTCTTAGTTTAATCTGTACATTAGTTAGAAATCTGTAATATTCTTTTATTCGGGTCTGTATTATTATTTATTCGGACCCTCTGCGCGAGGGCAATGTTGTAATAAGGGTGGGTGAGTGTGATGTATGTCTTCCAACCCCCATTTCTTTCTCCCTTTTATTTACCTGCTTTGATGGTTAGATATAGGGCATATTTCAATTAGCATACAACATGACAGCATGTTTGCATCATTCATCTGTTTTGCATGCACCGGGCTCGGCGCATCATACAAACTGCATCTGTATTTCAATTCCAAGTTGAGTACTTGATAGTTGTAGCATTTCATATACCATGTTTAGAATAGCCGAGCCTGCTATAGTTGCATTTTGCATGTGTTGCATTAGGCATTTCAGCATATTTTAGGATCATGCATGATTTCTAATCAGCTTTTGTTTTGGCTTGGAGTACTCGGTAAGTTTTATGCTTTAGCATCCTTGCATGCGTGTGAGTGTTGCCATGACAGCATGCTTACCATGAGGCTATGTGCTTATGTGATATAACTGCCTTGAATGCCTGTGGGTGGAGGTTGAGTTATCTGAATTGGAGTAATTCATCAATTGTTTGTTAAGCCCACTAGATTGTGGCAAAATCTGCATTTTAAGCCTACCTGCGGGTAGCAAACCATCTTTCACAAACAAACATGAAATGTTTTGTTCCAATTCAGACGACCCAGTCTATACTTGTTTGCTGCGAGCATCACATAGTAATCTAGGCTAATAACCGGAATAAGAACGCACAAAGTTTTCAAAAACAGATATCATGGTTAGTAGAGGCCGGTCTTTGACAAGGAAGTGGGTGCTCACGATGTGACCTTCCCTAATCGTACCCAAGTTCCCGAGCCAACTTTGGTGATGACGGACACGTGGCCTTTTGGCACCGAGTCGGGGTTTCCTAAATTTCCCATTTTAAAATATTTAGGTGGCGACTCTGTTATCTGGCAAAGCAGTCCATGTTTGGCACTTCTTTCAAAAAATCTGTTTTCCTTCAAAACGATTTGCCGGATTCGGACTCTTTGGTTCGAGATTGAGAACCGCAACAAAATCGAGTCCGAACTGTAGCGAGGGCCCCCGCGGGCGTTGTTACAGTGTCTTAAGCATGTTGAACTCATTTTTCCTTCTTCAACAAAGTGTGGCTGAGAATTTAGAGAGAGAGAGAGAGAGAGAGAGAGAGAGAGAGAGAGAGACCAACTTTTAGAGAGAGAGTAGATAGATTGTAGAGAATTGAAGGGAATTGAAGTGATTAAGCTAGTAACTTCTAAATTCAGGCTCTCGATAAGATCATTACACACAATTCTTGTAGATAATCTATGTAGAGTTCATGAAGTTTGTAGAATCAATTGCATATAATTAAGAGGAAAATGCTAGAATCACTTGAATTCTTATAGGATTGAGTGGAAATTGGATATGCATGCATAATTCTTCATCTTTAAGCTTGATTTTCTACAAATTCATACATGCATGGAGTTTGTAAATGCTAACTTAACGGATTTTTCATGTCTTTATACTCCTTATTTCATTTAATTATGTTTTGAAAGGAAAGAAGTTCAATTCATTACATGCATGGCAAAAATATTAAGTTTTGAGCTTTGTTTTGAAGAATTGAAAAAGAATTTGAGAATATGGTTTCATAATTTCTATGAGTTCATGCTTTATAAAGAGTTTCTTCGAGTCCTTATTAGTCATGCAAGCTTTGAACATGAGAAACACATTTTTAAACTCCAAATTGCAATATGGAAAACCCAAAATTCGCCCAGTTCGCTTGAGCGACGGATCTGTAGCTAGAGCGCACTTTGCATGCTTTCAATATTTTTACAAATATTTGCAGTTGGCTCAAGCTACCAAGTATGCGCTTGAGCAAACTCAAATTTACATTGCACTTGGCTCGAGCCTACCTTAATGCCTCCTAGTACTTTTGCAGTCAGGTCACACAGCTCGAGCGACCAAAGGTGTGCTCAAGCGACGACCTTGTTTTGCAACAATCATTGGCAAACACTCATATGCGCATATTTGCATCTCTATACCCTTTTAAGCATTCTAAAGCATCATTTAGACGTTCTTAGTCATGGAATAAGCTAGAAACACACGTAAGATAATTGAATTAAGATGCAATATTCGTTTTGCACATGTGCTTCAATGTATATCTTTGTTATGTATTTTGTGTAGGTGGTCATCTGAGGCCTAATACCTGTGCCAACCCACTGTGAGCAGTATCTTTGTAAAGATATGTTCAAATTTATTTTGAATTACTTCAAGAATGTTATTCTAAAATGTTATTTTGACTAAATGAATGATTGTCTCATTTGAAATGTATTTGTGGCATCCTTTAGTGAAGCCCTCGCTTGGGGGAAACAATATCATGGCCCTTTGTTTGATAAGGCCCTTGCCTGGGGAAAATAATACCAAGGCCCTTTGTTATTTGATTATAGAGATCTCTGATGTTGACCTTAGTAGTCCCTTTGTTTGACCTACATGGTCCCTTCGTTTAGACCCGTGTGGTCTCTTTGCTTGACTTACATGGTCCATTCGTTTAGACCAATGTGGTCTCTTTGTTGACCTTCATGGTCTCTTTGATATAAGCCTTCAGGCCCTTTACTTTGCGTTATTGGATGTACCACATATGAGTTATGATCCATGAACTTTTGATTTGACAAGTACTTAATTATGATTTGTTGCGAAACTCATGAGATATAATTTGTATTATACTAGACATCATTCATTTAACTTCTTTATACTGATATTACTCACTACGGTTTAGCTTACCCCTTTTCCCCTATATATATGTAGATGAGCAAATGGAGCGTCAAGTTTAAAGAACCTTGAGAGTCCACCCTCTGCAAAGCCGCTTTTGGAGTACCTCCGTGATAAGGCACACTTGGACTTGAGTGGAGCCAAAGCGTATCAACCCTTTGTTTTATGTTGTTTTGTTTTTGTCATTTGGTGACATGTTTTGAATGGATATTATGTATAAGGAGTGTAACTGGATGTGTTGTACTTATGTATCTATGAATGGATGTATGAAGTTTTAAGTTTTAAATACTTTTGAAATTTGCATGTATGCACCACTCGATAGACGTAGTTATATTCTATTATTGCTTTCGCAGAACCCCGATTACTATTATTACTTATTTGTTTCATTTTTGAGGTCAGATAATCTGGGATTACTAGTCGGTCATGGCCTAAACCTCTAGGAGCGGGTTTGGGGCGTGACATGCATAGTCTTTCATTTGCACCACATCACAAACACACTTGCACCCCATGTATTGATAATTGTTTTTCCCTTCTCCCACTTGCACATAGTTCCCCCAATTACTTTTACACTTTTGGAAAACTAACAATTTAGTGGAAAGTTGTAAAAAAAAAATTCAATTGCATGAAAAAACTCGTGACATTTTCTATAAATATTTTAAAATTTATTATTATTGCCTAAATATTTTTTTAACTTGTACTGAATTAAAATTTCAGAATATTTCAGTTCAGGTTAAATTTAAAAAAATAATTACAGATAAAACAAAAAATTCACAAATATTAATTATTAAAATCATAATCTTTACCATCAAATTGTAACAACTTTTTTAAAATATCACTGTGTACTAATTTTCCCTTAAAATTTTTAATTTTTTTTTCTCCAAGCATATTCTCTTTCAACTAGGAATGTCAATGGGGTCAACGGGGCAGATATTAATTATCCGTCTCCATTCTCCTATTATATTTTTTTCCCCATCCCCCATCCTCCATGGGGGCTACCCTCCCCATTCCCTAATGGGTTTGGTTTTCCCTAATCTGACTTACTTTTCTTTTCTTTTTTTGAGGTATCATTCAATTTTTTTTTTTTATTTAACAGCACAATCAAATACACGTTAGTTAATTAATTCAGAAGTTTATTTTAAAATAATTAAATTTATAATCTTGAGACAATCAAATAAATTTTTAGTAATCGAAGAAAAAAAAACTCAATAAAAAAAATTTTGATATTGGTTTTGGAAATAAACCAATTTGAAAATTCTACAATTCAAGTGTTTAAACATGTGGATATATATATACCTTTGGGTTGTTCATGGGAATCACTGAATCGAGAAGAAATCGAACCAAAAATCAAACTATAAGAAGAAATAGCCAACGCCATTACAAATTTCTCAAACTCTCTTTTCTCTTTTCTCTCCAAAATGTATCACAAATATAGTGAAATTTGATAAAATAATAGTACAGTCCCCAATTCAATCAAAATGAACTACTCATATACTGAAATAACAAGGCAAATCTAGGTGCGGTTTAAAGGTAAAATTATAGATCAAACTGTGAATGGTGAATTGGAAAAAAAAAAAAAAAAAAAACTATTGCAATTTGGACAGTTTCAACTTCTTAGTTAATTGTAGAATAATTTTAAACAATTATCAAGTATTTGCATAATATACAATACTAGTTTGCATAATATTTTTTTATATAGCAACTAATTCTAATCATATATATAACACTATTTTGTAACAATTTCATATCTTAAATCTGTCTCACATTGATTTTTACTTCAATATTTCAGTTTATGCAATATATTGGTATGCCTCAAGAGAAAATGTCATGAAATATACATGAGGGTACTTTGAAGCATTTGTCAATTAGAATCTAAACTAGTACCAAAAACATAACAGTTTAACAGGGTTGCCAAGTAAAAGCATAAAGCCAATTTGATAAAAGATGAAAATGTTTGAGAGTGTTTGATAGCATTCAAATGATATGAATGTTTTCCATATCAATGTAATAGTACACATACCTCATTTTTAAGAAACATTCAAGTTTCACATTCACAACAAAAACTTTAAGTTGAATTCGACATTCTAATTTCGCCATAAATAAAATTGAAATGTTTCTCGCTTAGGGATTTTGTGAAAATATCCGCCAATTGCTTGTCGGTGTTTACAAATTCAAGAGCAATATCTCCTTTTTGAACATGATCTCTTAGAAAATGATGTCTAATTTCAATATAATTTGTTCGTGATTGTTTAACCGAATTTTTGTTTAAGTTGATGGCACTAGTATTTTCACATTTAATAGAGATGTGATCATAATGCATATCAAAGTCCTCCAATTGTTGTTTCATCCATAGTACTTTGACACAATAGTACTTTGGTACAACAACTTCCGAAAGCTATATATTTTGCTTCGATCGTTGATAAAGCAACCAAAAATTTTCTTTTTGCTAAACCAAGATACTAATGAGTTACCAAGAAAGTAACAAGCACCGCTAATGCTTTTTCTATCAAGTTTGCACTTGGCAAAGTCGGCATCCAAGTAACTAATCAAGTCAAATGCAACACCTCTAGGATAAAACAATTCCAAATTTTGAGTGCCAACAAGATATCTAAAAATTCTTTTAACAGCACTAAGGTGTGATTATTTAAGATTTGATTGATATCTAGCACGCAAGCAAACACTAAATATATTATCGGGTTTACTTGCGGTTAAATAGAGAAGTGAGATGATCATACCTCGATATTTTGTTTGATCAACGGACTTACCCTTTTCATCCTTGTCTAGCTTAATTGATGTGCTCATAGGTGTTTCGGCTACTTTGGAGTCATTCATACTAAACTTTTTGAGTAATTCCTTTATGTACTTAGTTTGGTTGATATAAATCCCTTCCTTACATTGTTTGATTTGAAGTCCAAGAAAATAATTTAGCTCTCCCATCATGCTCATCTCAAACTCACCTTGCATACACTTAGCAAAATTCTTACACAAAGCTTCATTAGTAGCACCAAATATAATATCATCCACATATATTTGCAAAACAAGTATATCATCATTTTTGGTTTTAACAAAAAGTGTTGTGTCAATCCTCTAGTAAAACCATTCTCAACCAAAAATTTGCTTAAACATTCATACCATGCACGAGGTGCTTGTTTCAAACCGTACAAAGTTTTGAGAGTTTAAACAAATGATTTGGAAAAGTATGATTTTCAAAACCAAGAGGTTGTTTGACATAAATCTCTTCATTTATGAAACCATTTAAAAATGTAATTATTACATCCATTTGATAAAGTTTAAAATCTCTAAAACATTCAAATGCATGTAACATGCGAATGGCTTCTCATCTAGCAACCGAAGCAAAGGTTTCATTGAAATCAATACCTTATTCTTGGTTGTACCCTTGTGCTACTAGTCTAGCTTTATTTCTAACAATGATGCCGGATTTATCAAGCTTGTTTCTAAGGATCCATTTTGTGACAATAATGGTATGATCTTTAGGTCTTGGCACTAGTTCCCAAACTTTGTTTCTCTCAAATTGGTTGAGCTCTTCATGCATAGAGATCATCTAATGTTCATTGAATTCTGCTTCTTGAAAGTTCTTTGGCTCAATCTGTGAGAGAAAAGCCAAGTTACCACAAATATTTCTAAATCAAGAGCGAGCGGCAATACTTTTGGTGGGATCTCCAAGTATTAAATCCTTAGGGTGATTATGAACAAATTTTCATTCTCTTGGCAAGTCATCAATGTTTCTGCCTTCTTCTTGAGGCGGGAGAATGGGTTGTTTATCCTCTTTGTTCACTTCACATGTTTGATCATTTTCTTTGTAGATGCTTGAACCTTTCACACTTATCTCCAATTCTACAAAATCATCACTAACAACTTGCTTTGGAGAGCAAATGTTAGTTTCATCAAATGCCACATGTATAGATTCTTCAACAACAAGAGTTCTTTTATTAAAATACGACAAGTTTTACTAGTTAAGCTATAGCCGAGAAAAATTACTTCATCTAATTTTGAATCAAATTTACCCAAGTTGTCTTTACGATTATTGTGCACATAACATTTACAACCAAATACATACAAGTGGCTAATGTTGGGTTTTCTACCATTCCAAAGTTATAAGGAGTCTTTTTTAGAATAGATCTAATCAAGGCATGATTTAAAATATAGCAAGTGGTTTGAATGGCCTCGGCCCAAAAATATTTAGAAAGATTATTTTTGCAAAGCATTGTTCTACTCATTTCTTCTAGGTCATGTTTGTTTTGCTGATTAGAGTGTAGGATTGAGGTAGTAATGAAGTGGGTCCCACAATAACTTTTTTGTTTGCTTCCTTATTTAGTGGGACTGCTACTCCACCTAGAGTATTACTCCCACACCCAGTCAGGTTACCTTTCCCTTAGATGATCTAGGATTGAAAAATCGACCCCCTGGCTCAGAGATTGGAATACACTTTTGCCTTCAATTGTTGCCTATATATATGCATGTGTTTGGCAACAAGGAAATAACGGGAAAGACACATCTATGGCAACAAGGAAACGGCGGGAAATCATAACCGACAAGAACATCAGATCAACAATCAATTACAGTAATACCTAATTTTGTAAAAAAATTATCTTCTTTTTTCTTCTCCATTGATATACATGTGATGGTTAGGGGTTTTTTTTTTTTTTTACTGCTTGATGTTTCAATGGTTTTTATGCATGGATTGTGGGTTGATGGAGTGTGTATTGCAATTATGAGTCCAATTTTTGGGATTTTTGAAGGATTTTTTTCATCAATTCTTTTTTGGGTCTTCTTTGTTTTGTTATGTAAATTTCACTCTAACAAAACTTCTAAAAAATTCTTGCCCAATAGATCTTATCATATCATCCATGTAACTAGAACAATATACCCAGTAGTCTTGTTTAGCTTTCAAAGTTGCCAAATGCTTGGATGATCTAAACACAAACATGTACAGAACATGGTCACTTCCTCTTTTTCTTTAAGCCATATGAAAAGGTTAAATATTAAAAATAAATAAATAAATCTCTATTATGAATCACATATTTTTGTAAATAATTATATATACAAGTTTGGATATGTTTTCAACCTCAAAGAACACAAGAGTAAGAAAAATTATAAAACTCTGCCTCAATTTGTTGTTTATGTATTTTCAATCACAGATGAAAGAAAAATTTTAAAATCTCTGCCTCAATTTGTTGTTTTTTCAAATTAAAACAACGATTATAAATCTCTCTCTCTCTCTCTCTCTCTCTCTCTCTCTCTCTCTCTCTTCAAGAGGTACTGATTGTGCTTCTACTTGTCAATTATTTTTAGTAAACAACAAATGTATATATATATATATTTTTTTTTTGAAAAGCAAGGGGTAAGTTCATTCTCAATTTTATTATAGAAACTCCATGTATTGGTTTTGGAAGATGATATTTGGTGGTTCTGTTTTGGAGGCTTTTATTCTTCTTTGTGATATATGTTTAAAGATTTTACTTGATTGTGTCAATTTTCCATTATTTGTTATGGGTTGCACCTGGATCTATTATAGGTCTTCTACATTTGTAACCGTTTTCTTTATTCTTTTATATTGGTTGGTAATGTGCATGTTTGCTGTTTGTATGTTTATCAAAAATAGTGTGGATTTGATATCATTAAATATTTCTTTCACTTTAATGGAGTTCGATGGGTGAGAGAAGCTGGTGTTTCCATCAGTTTCATGTTGATTTTGTGTTCCTTTTTACATAATCAAAATTATTAATTTTGTATCTTTTTCTCTATTGTAGAAACACATTAATGATGACAAAATTTATGTATTTGGCAAATTGATGTACATATTGGCCAATTATTGACTTTCTCCAATGTTTTGTGTAATTGATAGGAACCACCTCTGTGTATATTTTTTAATCTTTCTTTTTAAATTGTTATGCATTTTTGGGCTTACAAATATAGTTCAAAGCTTATTAGAAATTAGAAATTATTCTTTTCACACGATATATTTAGGTAATGACAACCAAAGTACACCAAGATCTTTTCAACCAAAGTACTAATATGCTTATTGTAGATGCTAATTACAATCTTGTGGTTAGTATGATCTCATGATAAAGTAATTCAATTAGCCACAAATTACTTGTGCTTTCCCTCAATACTAACATATATGTATATTCATTTTTTTTTTTTTTTTGGGTGCTAATTTTGGTTTTATATTGTTTGATTCAATGTTTTATTATGTGTGTAGATGGATAATAATTATCCTATTGCAAAAGGGAAGAAGGACCTCAGTCATGCATTTGTATCCCTTTAACATATGTTGCATCCATTAATTATGCATATGTTGTGTACATGGTAATGTTACATGCGGCCTTGGAGACAAACAAAGCTAGGTTGCAATTGTATAGATCACCTCATCCATATACGACAAAAATTGACCATTTGAATAGGTTGGTCAGAAATAGTGAACTAAGTTGTCATGATATGCTACAAATGAATAGGCCTTCATTCATGTTGCTGTGTGGATTAGTACAAAATACTGGATTGAGAGATTCCAAATATGTTGTCTTAAAAGAGCAAGTAGCTATGTTCTTGAATGTCCTTACACATCATACTAAGAACTGAAAAATCAAATTTAATTTCATGTGGAGTGGTCAAACAGTTAGTAAGTGCTTCAATGATATTCTTAAGGCTACTTGCACAGATAATAGATGGAGGTGGTTTCAGCTATAACTCATTTGCAAATTGATTTAGGTAATACATTTTTTTTTTTTTTGAAATATGTTAATTTCTATATTATTTTTTTATTGTTAGAATTGTCTTGGAGCCTTAGATGGAACCTATGTTAAGGTTCATGCCCCAGCAGTAGGCAAACCAAGGTATAGAACACGAAAAGGAGAAATTGCCACAAATGTATTAGGTGTGTGCTCCCAAGACATGCAATTCATATGTCTTGCCTAGATGGGAAGGGTCTGCTTCTGATTTTAGGATACTTAAAGATACAATCAGTAGACCAAATGGGTTGAAAGTGCCCATTGGTATGATAATTGCAAATCCTTATATAAATAGCATATATTTCTATAACCTAAAAATTTCTTACTTACGTAATGAAATTATTTTATATAATTACAAACTACTACTATCTCGTAGATGCAGGTTACACAAATGGGGAGGGTTTTCTTACACCTTATAGAGGATAGCGTTACCACCTTTCTACATGGAGAGAGGGAGTGCTCCCATAACTCCAGAAGAGTTTTTTAACATGAAACACTCTTCTGCTCATAGTTTCATTGAGAGATGTTTTGGGTTACTTAAAATGAGGTGGGAAATTTTGAGGACCTATTCTTACTTTCCAATTAAGACTCAATTCTGCATTATTACCGCATGTTGCCTTCTCCACAACCTCATAAAACATGAAATGCCCATGGATCCACTTGATAATGAGGAAAATGATCCCCAAATTCCTTATCCAACTAAATTAGGGGATGAATTCATTGATGTTGCGGATATATCTAATCAATGGAGTGATTGGAGAACTGCTTTGGCAAACCAAATGTTTAATGAATGGCAAGCAAGTAGAGGCTAGGGAAATAACCTATAAATGGTGAAATATTTTTTGTTAAATATTGTTGTATGAAACCTTTTATATTTATTATTGGATGTTCACTAGAAGACATGTAATTCAACTATTTGAAAATATTGCTTGTGGTATTTGTAATGAATATTATTTTGTTAAATATTGGCTTATGAAACTTTTTTCTTGTTATTGGATGTTTAATATAAGACATTCAATTGAAATATTTAAAAAATTTTATTTTGGTATTTGTAATAGGTATTGTTTATGTTGCTTTGTTATTTATGAGAGATGTTGATGTTATGATATACATATAGGAATGGATAACACAGGTAACAAAAAATCAAAGAACAATGCAAAAGCAACTTGCAGGTTTTGGAACAAGCGTGAGAAGGATTTCCTCATTGGGGCTATGAAGGATGTATTCTTAAGCGATCCTAAGTGGAAGCATGATAATAACCAATTTAGGCCAAGCTTCTACAATGAATGCGAGAAGAAAATCTTACTAGCATTTATTGGAACTGATCTCCAAGCCTCTCCTCATATAGAACCAAAGATTAAGCTATGGAGGAAACAATATATAACTCTCTATGATATGGTGAATGCTAGTGGTTTTGGCTGGGATGATTGTGAGAAGATAGTCCTTGTCGATAGTGATAATGTTTGGTCAAACTATGTTAGTGTATAAATTGTAGACGCGCCCCAAGGACTCCCGAAGCTCCGCACTTGCGAAGGCGCGAAATCTCGTTTGCTTTCTAGCATACTACAATTCGGACTCAAATGTCACGGTTCTGAATCTATTCTCGCAAAGTGCAATGCAAGACCGATAAATCACCAAAGAATCCAAATCCGGCAAATCGTTTTGGAAAACTGATTTTTGTAAAGAAGTGCCAAACATGGACTGCTTTGCTAGATACAGAGTCGCCACCTAAATATTTACTTTGGGGGGGATTTAGGAAACCCTGACTCATTGCCTAAGGCCACGTGTCCGTCATCACCAAATTTGCCTTGGCTCGGGAACTTGGGTACGAGAGGGGAAGGTCATGCAATAAGCACCTCTGCTCGCCCGATCAAAGATCGGCTTGTACTAAGCATGATATCTTGTTTTTGAAAACACATGCGTTCTTATTCCAGTTATTAGCTAGAATTACTATGTGATGCGCACAATACACAAGTATAGACTAGATCACCTAATTTGGAACAAAGCATTGCATATTTGTTATTTGAAAAACGGTTTGAAGTTTGCTACTCGCAAGTAGGCTAAATCGAGGATTCAATGAATTGCTCCAATTCAAGCAATCCAACCTTCACCCACAAGCATTCAGGCAATTATGTCACATAAGCAAATAGCCTCATGGCAAGCACGCTATCATGGCAACACTTACACACATGCAAGATGCTAAAGCATAAACACTCACAGTGTACTCCGAGCCAAAATAAAGAACTAGTTAGTAATCAATGCATGATCCTAGTTCATGTTAAGATGGCTAATGCAACACATGCAAAATGCAACTAGAAATAGGCTCGGCTATTCTAAGATGGCATATGAGATGCGATAATTCGATACATGTATTCAAGTAGGAATTGAAATACGATGCAGTTAGTATGATGCACCGAGCCCGGTGCATGCAGTACAGATGAATGATGCAAACATGCATAGCATAAGGATGCTAAATGAAATATGCCCTAAAACTAACCATCATAAGCGGTTAAGTAAAAGGGAGAAAGACGTGGGGTTGGAAAACATGTATCACACACACGCACACTTATTACAACAATTGGCTTTCTCGACAGAGGGTCCGAAAGAATAATACAAGTCAAGTAATTAATCAACTAACAAGCTAATTAATTATTACACAACTCTTAACTAATTAAACAAATTAATTAAGCTACAAAAATAGTAAAACAGCCTCAATAAGAGGAACAAATGCATGCTCGATCGGCTTCGCTCGGAAATTCGTTGCCATGTCTCATGTTGCCTCTATTTGCACTGTTTTGCACCTCTGAAAACTATGAAAAGTCCTGTGATGCTCTAGAACCACCTCATGGACATGCTGAGAGGCCATCGGCCAAATGGTGAAGCCATCGGCCAAAGGAAATGTGTCATCGACCATTTATAAGGTCATCGGCCAAACACTTTTAGCCGATCGGCACACCAGATAGCCGATTGGCCATCTTTTCCTGTTAGATGCTGTTTTGCTGCAGCAGAGGACAAACAGAGGTATGGCAATACATTTGCAAGAAAATGTTTGCAACTACACCCCTTATCATGTTTAAGGATCAAAGGTGTGTAGTTCTCGACCCTCAGGCCACCAATCACACATTCCAATGTATAATGGCCAAAGGAGCCAAGTGTGCAATTCAATATGGAATGAATGCACCAAAATCACATAAGAGACCTCAACCTCTATCATGTTTGATCAAGAGGCAAGGTATGCACACACAATGCTATGCAAACATGCAAGCATGATGTGATGAAATTAGCATGCAACAACATGTAATGGAATTAGCATGTAACAACATGCAATGTACTAAGTATGCAACAAACATGCGACAACATATAAGGCAAGGCTTAAACTAAAATGGACAACTCTCAAACATGCCCAAATCAGTGGCCAAAAGTGCTAAAATGATGTTACCAAAATGCAAAACAAACATGCATGCCAATTGGCTCATAAGCTAGGCAACAAGACACAACTCTCAAACATGAGCAATGTGTGACAAACATGAGAACGTGGCAATGTAATAAGCTCTAAAAATATGTGAGGAATGATGCCAAATCAACCAAACAAAGCAAGTATAGCATGCAGGAAAACCTAAAGCTTAAGGCTAGCCAAGGGACTCAAACCATGGCCACACAAGGCAAGCCCCAAAGGGCCAAGGGCACCCAAAACAGTCCCAAGGCAGGTCAAGGTAGGGCCAAAAACAAGCTTAAACCTAGCCAACACAAGCTAGAACAAAAGCCCAAAAGCATGAGGCATGCAAGGCTACAAAAGAGGTGGTATACTACACCTATCAAAACCAAACATGGCATGACTTTAACCAATGAAAAATAGAGTTATGGCATAGTAAAACAAGACCAAAAACCCACTTAGATGGCATCCCAAAGGCCTAAGCATGGAGGCATGCACAATGATCCATTCATGAGGCATAAAACATCAACCTCCCAATGCATGGAGAAGATGACAAATGCAAGTGTATGGCCACACTTCATGGACTGAAATCTTATATGGAATGATGCCAAATCATAAGAATAGTCCTAGCAATGCATACTAACGACTTGGGCACTCAAAACCAACAAGCTAGGTTGAACCATGGCTATACAAAACAATGCAAGCATGGCCAAAACAACACCAAACAGACCTTAACCATGGTAAAACAAGGCTAAAAGCTTCTTTGGGTCAAGCCAAAATCATGCTAAAAACATGGCTTAAAGCACAAAGCATGTTAAGGCAATTTCATGGAAATGCACTACAAGTGCATGAGGCATGCAAAGGCTAACCAAACCAAACCTAAACAGAGGTATGACATGGTAAGACAACACCAAATACATGCTGAAGTGGACACAACATAGGCTAGAATGACATGCTACTTCATAAAGCATACAAGACTAGTGTGTGTGATTTACACTACAAGTATATAAACCATGCATGGAGTGATCAATCCAAGAAAAAAAAGTGGAAAGCCTCAACAAATTAACCACAAATACATGCTAATATACAAGCTAAAACAAACCTAACAAACATGCTCACACATGAGGCATTTAAGGCAAGTATTGAAGACACAAGGAGAGGGGATGACCCTCTCCTTTTTGGGACCTTAAAACACCATCCCCACCATTGAAATCCCTCTAGATTTCAGTGGTGAGAAGGCCAAAATAAGGTGATCCCGAAGCTCACAAAGAAGGCATAAAAGCAAGGCCAAACAAGGCCTAGGGGGGGGGGGAAACAACCCCAAACACAAAAGTGACCTTAAACAAAGGTCTTAAGCATCAAAAATTAGAACTTTTTGTAGTTTAGAGTTAAGCTTAAAACAATATGCAAATAGGTCTAAAAGCTTAAGCAAGAATGGGGGTTTAAAAGCAAGAAGCTCACCCTTGAAGAACACCTTCAAGAACACTACTCCAACAGCCTCCTCTAGCCAAAACCAGCTCAAGAACACTAAAAACAACTCCTAAAGACCTTAGCAACCAAAGGATGGTGTTCTACTAGGTGTTTGTGTGCAATAGTAAGACAAAAAGACACTTTAGAGCACAAAACAAGGATCAACAAGGAGATATAGATACAAATGTATATCTATCTCTCAAAACTCCATTTTCTGAACCTCTGAGAAGGGAAGAGGGGTTCCCTTCTTATAGAATTCCAATTCTCAAGCTTTTTGAGTAAGCTTGAGTCTTGAAACAAATCCCTCCATACACGTGTATGGAGGATGTGAATTGTGGATACCAGCTATCACAGCTGGCAGAAAATATCTGCAAAAAGCAGATGGAAAGGTCTCGGCTCAAAAATATGGCCGATCGACCAACATAAGTGTCGACCGACCAAAAACAGTTTCGATCGGCCAACACTTTTGGCCGATGGCAAGAATACAAGGCCAATGGGTTAAGGGGATAGCCAACAAGCCACCCTCTTCCCTCAGAAGCACAAGGACAAGTGTTTGGTCCACAACCAAGCACAGAACAGACAAGTTGCGAGATCCTAAGGCAAGGCGCGCAGACCAGACCTCCGGGAACTCAAAACGAACACGAGCATGGATAATCATCGAGTGTTCAAACGATGACGTCCAAGTCTGGAGGACGATCAAAAATTGGGTGTCAACAATAAATAATTTCTATTTGTTTACTTTTTTAAACTTGAATTTATTGGTTTTTGCTTAGTAAACTATGAATTGTGATAGTTTAAAACTCACTTGTAAAGAAATTGCTGGACGTAAAAGGAATGAGAAACAAGCTATTTCCATATTATGAAGATTGGCTTATTTTCTTTGGCAAGGATAGGGCCACTGGTGAGTTAGCTGGAGGCCCAACTGATTTAGTTATAGCCATAGAGAATGAGGAAGCAACTGGAGAAAAAGGAGTTGAGTCCCCAATGGAACAATTCTGGTTTAATGAAATTGACATTGATTATTCAATGTCACATTCAGGTAATACAACCAAATATCGTGACTCATCTAAACCTCCTGACTTGTCTAAAGCTGGGAAAAAGTGAGTCAGACCTGCTGCGGGGATTTCCCAAGGACTATCTAAGATGGTTGTTACTTTTGGAGCATTCTTTGAAAATACTAATAGTAAGATGATAGAGATAGCTCATAAGATAGGGTTTCACATGACCTATCCCAGCAAAGGAGGTTAGTTAATACAGAACCCTTGAAACTACCAATGAGTATTGGCCAAAGGTTGAAGGTAGCATCAATGATAGTCAAAGATGAGGAGCGGTTTGATTTGTTCTTCAGTCTAGAGGAGGATGACAAGATAGAGTGGGTTTGTATACTGTTGGAAAGGTCTATTATTTGAGTATGGAATTAGCTATATGATGCTCTTTTTGAATATGTAATATATTATCTGTATGATGGCCCTTTTGAATTAGTTGTATGATGGTCCTCAATGATTGTGTAATATGACTTCAGCAAATGACCCCTAGGAAGGCACAATATGGTGCATAATTTCACATGGAAATTGTCAACAACACTAGGTTATTATGGACTTACCTGGAATGCTATGAAATTTTCATATCCCAAGCTGTGAGAGAAAAGGCTCACTTTTTTGTAAGTATGGGAACAATCAATTTCATATATTTTGGACATCTTGCTAGACTATGTTATAAATGAATTTATGTTTTTAGTGGTGAATATTATTGTTCTCTCTCTTAGAAGATGGTGATTTTTGTCTATACATCAAGATGATAATTTTTTTCCTATATAACATGCATTTGCATTATTTAATATTTAATTTATTTTGATTTTGCACAAGTTAATTTTATAGGTTCAAATTTTGGCACGTTTACAGATGCTTATTTATCATTTGGTCAAGCAAATTATAATAAGAAAGCCATGATCATATTTGATAGCCAAGTTTAACATTTAACCTACCCAGATTTTATTCTTCATGCATTTGTTAGTTTGGCCTTTGCCCAGATTTTATTGTCAATTGAAAAAGGGCATTTATGCAATTTCACATATTAATCCCATTTAAAAATAACCAAACAAACAAAAATAATTGCTATGGTATTACTAATCTAGTGGTGTATAAACAAACACTCTTTATCTTATATCTCCAATCTAATACTTCCACATTACTAATCCCCTCACCCAATCCCTCCGTACTTATAATCTCATCCAACCTAATCCGCCAAACAAACGTGACCCTATGGTTCTATTCTTCCTTTCTACTACACCATTTTGTTGAGGAGTTCTAGATGCTGAAAAATTATCTCCAATTCCATGCTCTTCACTAAACAAATCAAAATTTTCATTTTCAAGTTATTTACCATGGTCAGTTTGAATATTAGAAATAAGAAAACCTTTTTCATTTTGAATTTTGTGACAAAGTTTTGTGAAAGAAGAAAAGGTTTTATCTTTCTGTGTCAAAAACATAACCCAAGTAAATCTTGAAAAATCATCAACAACAACAAGACAATAATTTTTACCACCAAGACTAGATGTCCTTGAGGGACCAAATAAATCCGTATGCAATAATTGTAAAGGTCTAGTGATGGAAATATGGGATTTTAATTTGAAAGATGTTTTGGTTTGTTTTCCTTGTTGACAAGCACCAAAAAGTTGGTCTTTTTCAAATTTAATTTTTGGAAGTCTAACTACCAAATCCTTTCTCAAAAGTTTAGCAATTAAATCTATACGAGCATGACCAAGTCTTCTATGCCATAACCAATTACTATATTACTAGGACTAGCATATAGATCATTGAGATGAAAAATATAAACATTGTGAAGGGGATTTCTAACAAATAGTGCTTTGTGATCAATTGTACTTTCAATTGTGCAATGAGATTTATCAAAAATAACTTTATTGCCCTTATCACATAATTGGCTAATACTAAATAAATTATACTTAAGTCCATCTACAAGGAGAACATTTTCAATAGAAGGGTTAAAAAAGATACTGATGCCACCAATACTAATGATTTTTCCTTTCTTGTTGTCTCTAAAAGTGACAAATCCTCCATCTTTGGATAATAGGGTAGTGAAGAATGATTTGTCTCCAGTCATGTGTCTAGAGCATTCACTATCAAGGTACCACCTTCCTTCTTTAGCTTTGGACTTTAGGCGTACCTGCACTAAGACAATCAAATGTTGGATTTTGGTACCCATGATTTCTTGGGTCCTTCTTGTTAGTATGATTAGTACCTTTTGCAATCCAAATTTTTTTAATCCCCATGTTCATATTCTTTTTGAATGGACAAGATATATAATGACCTCATTTCTTACAAAATGAAATGTAATATGAGCGTGCGTAATGGGAGGTCTTTTTCAAAAATTGTGTTAAGTTTCTTTTGTTTCTTAATAAGGTCATATCCAATGCCTGCCTTATCAAAATTACATCTTTGATTACCAGAATGCTTGTTGAGATTATCTCTTCCTTTTACAAAATTTTCAAGAGTTTTATTCAAATCATCAACACTGTTTTTTAAAACAATTTTCTCACTAGGTTTTTTTTCTTCAATTCATCCACATGCTAGATAAAGATGCAACTAATTTCTTTAACACATTATTTTTGCCACATTACTTTCTAAACTCATCACGTAATTCATTGAAAGCACTCTCATGTTCTTCATAATTAACAGTTACCTCATCTTGAGTGGTTTCTTTATCTCTAAGAGCCATTAGACAAAGTTTGACTACTTCATCATTTGAACTATCATCATTACTTTCTCCCCAAGCTGTTATTATGGTCTTCTTGTTCCTTTTGTAGTCTTTTCCAAGTTTCTTCAATTTTGGACAATCCATCTTGATGTGTCCCAGATTCTTGCACTCATAGCAAATGATGAGTTCTTTCTTTTGGATGTCATCTTTATTATACTCTTTCTTAAAGGGACATCTTCCTCCATGATTGCTCTTTTTGTAGTACTTTTTGAGATTTCTACTAAATATGGCATATCATTTATCTTCACTAGAATCCTCATTTTCTTATTCATGGGATGAGACTTTGAATGCAATTCCATTCTTCTTTTTGTCCTCATCATTCTCATGTCCGTTCATAGTGATTTCATGAGTCATTAGAGAACCCATGAGCTTATCTAATTCAAGAGTTGAAAGGTTCTTTGCTTCAATAATGGTTGTGACTTTTGCCTCCCAATTCTTTGGTAAACACCTAAGAATTTTTCTCACTAACTCACTATTAGTATATGTTTTGCCAAGAGATTTCAAAAAAAAATTCAATTTCAGTAAATCTAGTAAACATGCTTGAAATAGATTCATCAAATTTCATTTTAAACAATTCATAACTGTGAACAAGCATATCAATATGAGATTCTTTAACTTGGTTGGTGCCTTCATAAGTAACTTCAAGTTTGTCACAACTAGATATTCTATTATACTCCTTAGAGTCTAAACCGCATACAAGGATGAGTTTTGCTTTGACATTGGCTTGCAACAATCTATGATCCCTCTCATCACATTCATCTTCAGTTTTAAGCACACTAATGTTGTTCACTAATTTGGTAGGGATTTTGGGACCGTTGGTGACTATAATCCACATAGCATAATTGGTGGCTTGAAGATATAGGATCATCTTATCCTTCCAATGGCTATAATTTCCATCAAATAAGGGTGGCATATTGGTGGCCTTGACCTTCAACAGTGCTAGTACTAGCTATGATTGCCATGGATCGAAAACTCTCAAATGGTTAAATCTAAGCAAGAATCTAGACTCAGATACTAATTGTTACCCAAAAGACAACCTAAGAGGGGAGTGAATTAGGTTTCTACAAAAATAATAATAATAATAATAAAATCAAATCAAATACTAATACCCCAATAAAAATTACAATTAGTATAGCAAAATATTAATAAGATGTTTAGAAGATTAAGATGAACAAGCAATAGATATATAGCTAATAAAAGGAAGATAACTTGATTAATCACAAAGAGAAAATATCAGTGAATGATTTTTGACTTAACAATTGTGATATAGATAAATAAGCAATTATAACTCTAACACTCAATGAACGATAAACATCAGATAGTTATATAAGGTGAGTGATGAGATTTCATGATTAGCACAACAACAACAAATACTCTGTCAGCTATATTAGTGAAGTATAGTAAACACAGAGAAGTTTGTCAAGTGAGGTAGATAGCACAAAATATTAGATAGCTATATAGTTGAAGAGACTAGATGATTAGCATAGAAACAATTAGTCTAACAGATATAGCAATGACAAAATCAACACAGTGAGTATATCAAATAGTTATATCAGTAAAGAAAATAAAAGAGATTAGGAAAGAGGAGGCAAACAGATTTATAGTGGTTCCGTTTTAGCCAAGCCAACATTTACACCTTAAGCTTCACTTGAGATTTTTCACTATCTTCTAGCTTCACAGGGGTGCTAGCAATCTCTACACAAATGGAGCAATCCTCCACAGATTCTCCACAGACTTTCCAAGTCCAAACCCTTGCACTCCTTAGGTGATTCTCATTGACATTCAAAGAGTCAAGAAACCTGAGTGTACTACACTCTTACAAGATTGAAATGAAGATGTTTTTTCTTTCAAAAAAAGTTACAAAATTAATCTCTCAAAGATAGATATACAATATTGAAGCTCAAAGTATTCTGTAAATCCTCTCACAAGAATATATGTTTAAGGCTAAAGGCTTTGTATATTTTCTGAAGAAGAAAGAAATCTCAGTTGAAGAACACTTTAGAGAATAGAGAAAGATGAGAATGATGAAAGATTGAGAATTGTGTATAGCACGTTGTATCTCTTCTGTATCAGTTGTTTGTCTCAGCTGCTTGTTTAGAGCTCTATATATAATACAGATTTGAGTGCTCTATTCTTCTGTTCTTCTAACAATGCCCATTCTTTTCTTTCAGTTGAAGAGATAGGTTGGTGATGGCTGAGAATAATATATAAATCATTATATAGATATTCACTGACGTTTTGCCCTTTGAGTGATGGATCATCCAATGAAAAACCTTTGTTTTCTCTTCTCAGCATCTGTTATATATAACAGTTCTCTACACAGTGGACGTCTGCCCAAATGTCCCAAGTGAAGTTCTGTGTCTGTGGGTCGTCTGCCCGGATGTCCCATAAAGTCCCAGTCGTCAAGGTTGTTATTCGCGGTCACCAAGCATACTGTGGTCTGACGTCCGAAGCGAAATAAAACTAAACTGGAATGAAACTGGGCTGAAACACCCTAATCGGACATCTGCCCGGTCGTCCAAGCCTGCCCAAAGCTGCAAAAGAAAATTGCCAAAATTTGGCCTGATCAGTCGACCGGCCGGTCGTCTGGCCAGTCGACCGCCTTTTGTCGGTTTTGGCCTCATATGTTTTGCTGCTACTCTGGTGCACTGGTTTGGTACCTGTTTAAGCCTCATTTAGAACCTCCAAATGACATGATTAGTATATAAACAAGGATCAAAATATCATGGAATAAATCATAAGAATTTAATCTATTTTAATCTTCCAAATAAATCAAAACAAAATAAAAAAACAATCATCAAAATACAATATGTCTAATAGGGCTTTTTATCTCCATCATCATAATTATGTTCTATTGACACCAATTTCTCATAATCAATACTAAAATATAAGACTTACTCTTTTTATTTAAAACCCTAACCACCATCTGCATGGATTTCGAAAATCTCTTCGCAAAATCACATTTTTCATACAATAGAAAACACCACATATCTATTTATAAGATTGTATTGAAGAGCGTCAAAGAAATCTCTACTTCACAAAGTGAAAAGGAGAAAACTCAAAAATTCACCAACGACGAAAAGACGAATTGCTTAGATAAAAGAAAGATTTTACTATGCTTTACGTTTGGTATATGAAACTAGGGGTCAAAGGTGGTTAAAAGTGGATGAAATTGATGGTTAATGAGCTTGGAAGCTTAAAAATGGCCAAAGGGAGAGAGAGAGAGAGAGAGAGAGAGAGAGAGTGAGTGAGAAGTGAGGAAAATTGAGCCAAAAGTGACTTTTAAATGACTGATTTCGAACAGATCGCTCAAGTGGTGAAACGAGCGTGGGAGATATAAGACTGCTCAAGCAGTAAAACATATGCTCAAGTGAAGAAAACAAACTCCCAGTATCTCAGACTGTAAAATAAGGTACTAGGAGTCCCAATAGACTACTCGAGCGGTAGTCCCACTGCTCAAGCGAACAAGGATTTTTCAGAAGTGTTACAAACGCCTCATATCCTCCTTAGATTTGACTTTTCAATAATTTTCTCATTTTATTATTGTATAGAAAAATAGTTATAAATTTTATTTTTTCAGCTAATTATATTCAATAATTTTTTTTGACATGGGAGTATTTGTAATTTTTCAAATCATAGGGAACAATCTGTATTTTGAGCAAACTTCAGAGGTGTATTCGTAATTTACCCTATGTTATTTGAGGGAAAAAAAAAATTGATCTAAAGCATTTCTAAGATAGCAAACACAAATATCTATATTGAGATAAGGTTTTTTTTTTTTTTTTTTTTAAAAAACATGATTTTATTTATTTATTTATCTATTTATTTATTTTTGTTTAGAGAAAAAATACGTGTATCTATGTGTTATGATCAGCATATGTGTCTGTAAAAAAATATATTAAACCCTTTAAAATATGAAAAATGCTATGAATTGCACTATAATTATTTGGAATTTATTCTGAAAGGGATTCTGTGGTTGAAATTAAATTTGTGTGGTATAAGGTTTATGTATGGAATAAATTTGAACTATAAAATAAGGATTATAGTTCAATCCTGGATAGTTAAGTATGAATTTGCAATATTACTATTAAAATATTTCACATACAGGCATGTTCCGAACAATTTTTTTAAGTTAAAATATTTAATAAAGATAAAAAAAAAATTACAATAGTCAATAAAACAAAATATTACATTCTACATATTAATCAGTTATTTTATTTTTTTCACAATCATTTATTCAACTAAAAAATTAAAATTTTACAAATTATCCCAAAATATAACTTTTTTTTATCTCATAAAATAATCAAAAAAAAAATTTAAAAAACTAATTAAAATAATCAAATTTCTAAACGATACGGTAATAACATTCAGTATGTTTGGTTTTAATTTTCTGAATTCAGCTTTTTTAAAAATTGAGGTTTTTGTTTTTTGTATTTTTTTTTAGTGAATATTTTTTAAAATTTTAAGCAATTTTTTTTTTTTACTTTTTTAGATGCACGTTATTTAGATGTATCTAATTAGTAAAATATTTGTAAAAAAATATTTTAAAAAATTAATAAATACACAAAAATACGAAAAATATATTGAATTTTTATTTATTTTTTTATTTTTAGTATTTAGTAAAAAAAAATTTAAAAATCATAAATGTTATATTTTTTAAATATATTTATATTAGATATGTTTAAAAATTAAAAAAACATAAAAAAATACTAAAAAATTCAATAAAAAAATAGAATTTTTCGAAAAGTAAATTGTGAAAATTTAAAAAAAGTGAAAAAAAAAATTGTTAATTAAAATAATCAAATTTCTAAACGATACGATAATAGCATTCAGTACGTTTGGTTTCAGTTTTCTGAATTCAGTTTTTTAAAAATTGAGCTTTTTGTTTTTTGTATTTTTTTTAGTGAATATTTTTTAAAATTTTAAGTAAATTTTTTTTTACTTTTTTAGATGCACATTATTTAGATGTATCTAATTAATAAAATTTTTGTAAAAAAATATTTTAAAAAATTAATAAGTACACAAAAGTACGAAAAATATATTAAATTTTTATTTATTTTTTTGTATTTTTAGTATTTAGTAAAAAAAAAATTTAAAAATCATAAATGTTATATTTTTTAAATATATTTATATGAGATATGTTTAAAAATTAAAAAAAATTAAAAAAAAATACTAAAAAATTCAATAAAAAAAATAGAATTTTTCGAAAAGTAAATTGTGAAAATTTAAAAAAAGTGAAAAAAAAAAAATGCTTGTTTCACAAAAAATGCTTGTATCTCTCTCTCTCTCCAATTATTTTTGTTTCACAAACAGCTGCTCCCCTCCCCTAAGCAAAGCTTTCTTTCTCATCTCCGCTTAACCATTCCCATCACACCTACACCCCCAACCCTTTAAAATGGTCCTCCCTCCAACACAACACCTCGAGCCCTCCTCACTCTACTTCTGTAGATGAATGGCCACCCAACCCAAATGCTTCTTCATTTTCTATCGCCAGTGGTTCAGTAGTAGGCTAATTTCTTGATGGATCTTGGTGCTGGTGGTATGCTAATGGTGGGTTTGGAAGATGGGTTTGTGGGTGGTGGTTCAGACCCATATACCTCTTTTTCTTCAGATGCTCCTCCTCACACCAATAAGCAAAAGCTGTACGGATCATGGCTTCTCAATAAACAAGAAAGGCCTGAAGAAGAAGATGACTGGAGAAGCAGCTGCTTAAAAGTGGCCAAGACTACTACTAGTGAAGATGACTTCTCAGCTTCCAAGGCAGCATTGCTGAGAAGTCCTTTGTTGAGATCTAATAGCTCTGATGGTCAGCAAATGCTCAGCTTCTCTTCACCCAACTCACAAGCTGTGCCATTACCTTATTTTCAGTATCAACACCACTCATCAATTCCTACTACTACTTATGGTAGAGATACAACAGGTAATAACATTGACCATTTTTTTAAGGCTTTTTAGCTATGTGGGGGTATTCAGAGAATATATATATATATTTATATAAATGAGGGATTGAAAGTGATATATCTTAAAAGTTTCTAATTTTGGGGGAGTAAAAATGACTCTGGGGTAATGGGTATCTCTCATATTTGCTTCTTAAGCTGGGAAAAGGGAGATGGTATATGTGAGACGAAAATTAGATAGAATAAAGTTTCCAACACACTTGTGATTAAGGAAACATTTGGGTTTTGATTCCCAGTACTGGTCGGATGGTCTTTTCATGTAAAATATAAAGATGTATTGGCTTTTGAGTCTTGTCAAAAATATATATATATATATATAAACCCAAATTGTTGGTAATGTTTTCCATAAAGTAGAAGCTGTTGAGTACAAATGAAGAAAAAAAACAAGCAAAAGATAGGAGGAATAATAGATTAGACCCATCTTGCTTTTGATTTCTTTTTCACTTTCTCTCACTTCTACTTTGTTTTCTTGTCATATGAGAGACAAGAAATCTATTATTGGTGTAGCCTCCTTAAATGTTGCAGACAAGTTTTAGATTTTGAGTTTCTTGCCATATCCCTTTCTATACTCAAAATTTTCCTCTACGCATATAGTCGACTCTGAAGCTACCAGTAAATAGTTTTTGATAATTGTTCAAAGGCTTGATGATTTTTTTATTTTTTTTTTATAAATATTTTTAATGTAACTTGTATGAAGCTACTGACAAAATCGTTGTTTCTCTTTTTATTTTTATTTTTTATGTTGTGTTTGGATGAATTTGTGGAGTGAAGAAAAATGGAAAGTAAAAGGTCAAATTTTAATTTCTACTAATACACTTTTCCTTTCTTATCCCATTTCCGTACTCTGATTTTGCTGTACACTTGACATAGTAGACTGAAGTTAGCAGTAAATGGTTCTAGTAATTGTTGAAAATTTGTTTGTAGAAGCTACAGATAAAGTTATTATTATTTATTTAATTTTTACTTCATACACTTAACCTTTGCTTTTTTCCAATTTTTTTTCACATTCAATCCAAACACAACCTTAATGTTTCTCTCACATATTTTAAAGCTGAATCTTTTGGTTATTGAGTTACAGGGTATGGGTGTGGAGGCATGAATGGTGCAAATATGCATGGGGGATTAACAGTGGTGAGAGGCCCATTTACTCCATCACAATGGATGGAGTTAGAACAACAGGCCCTCATCTACAAATACATTACTGCCAATGTCCCTATTCCTTCTAATCTTCTCATTCCTATCAGAAAAGCCCTTGATTCTGCTGGCTTCTCTGGCTTTTCAGGAGGACATCTAGTACCCACTACTTGTAAGTTTGATCTCTTTCTCACTATCCAAATATTACCACTTAACTACATTTATTAATGGTTTATTTTTTGGCAAATAAATTGATGTATATCTGCACTGATCCTCTGTTTCAAACCCTTTTGTTCCCTTGTCATGTCTCACATTTCGAGAGTTTCACATGATTTAATAGGGGTTGTGAGTATTTTGGTATAGTTGAATAAGGGATTTGGGGGGCCATCAATCACATAACAGGGTTTTGTTAGGATATGTGATCGGTTTGTATGTTTCTAGACTTTTTCTTGACCATGTATGTCTGATGCAAAGACTGCCACACTTGATATTGGCAGGGACAGAACTGAACAAGACTATGGGTGTCATGGCCACCTATTTTTGTGAAAAATATGATTTGTCATGGTATTTTAAAATAATATATCTCATTATATATATAAAATGGCCCCAGTATAAAAAAGACATCTCATTCTTATCCCATCTTGCATTCTTTTTTTATTTTACACCGAAAAAGACTTTTTCATCTTATTAGAAATTGCTTCTATGGTATTTGAACTTTTTTTGTGGATAGATATAATTTATATATCATATTATACATGTGTACTTATGTATATGGTAAAAAAATTTATTTGAAATCCTGGTCCGTCCTTGGATATTGGGTATAAGCTCTCTCTCTCTAATATTGTATACATGAAGATGGGGAATCAATTATCTATCAGTTTCAAGTTCCACTAATCATGTGTAGTTTAGTGTTTTTAGCTGCTATATACCCCATTTTTCAAAAAATAAAAATCAAAATAAAAATAAAAAATCCCCATATATATGCTTCTAGTGGTTTCGATATAGGTTTGTTGACCAAGTATTAAGTTCATTATAGGTGATAATCTCCCATAAATCCAAAATTTGTGCATAAGCCAGACTCACCCCAGCACTAGAGTTGGGCTTGGAGGGGTTTAGAACACAGGTGTTCAATGTCTTGTGTGTGTTTGTTAAATTGATTGTGTCCATATTTTGTTGTATGTTTGGTAGTTGGATGGGGTGCTTTCCGTCTGGGATTCTCCAACACCACCGATCCTGAGCCAGGAAGGTGTCGTCGGACTGATGGGAAGAAATGGCGGTGCTCGAGAGATGCAGTTGCAGATCAGAAGTATTGTGAGCGGCACATGAACAGGGGCCGCCATCGTTCAAGAAAGCCTGTGGAAGGCCAAACTGGCCATTCCGTCTCCGGACCCACCACCACCACCTCAAAGCTCATGCCGATGGCTTCCTCTACGACTGCATCGGCGGTGCCTGACAGCCTCTCCCACCATCCTCAACTCAAGAATTTGCAGACTGGTACAGCTAATGACAGGTGAATAAAACGCTTCTTATCATATTTTGGCATGTAATTGCCCAAGTCATGGTCAGCTGGTTAAAAATTGGTTTGAGATCAACTCGTTAGCTAAACAAATCAATTTGAAACAAATTTTGAAATCGGTTAATTTCTGAGTCTGACTTGGACTCGCTTGATTTGTTTTAAACTTGTTTGACATTAGCTCAAAAATAAATATATAAAGCTTGAAACATATTTTTTAAGCTAGTTAAGTTTTTAAACTAAATTTGAACTGATTACTTGGCTAGACCCGCTTGTTTACAATCATAGTTGAATCGTGTGGGGCTTTACTCTCTTCATACATAGATTTTCCTTCCCAACAAGTACATGGATGGACAAAATTTTACAAGATTTGTTGGTAGAGCTCACTCCTCAGGCCTAGTTTGGGAAGACTAAATAAGTGCACTTTTTGACTTTTTATGAAATATGGGTTGAGTTTGGGTTGGGTTTGAAGTGATGTGTTAGAGAGGTGATGTGACTTAAATAAGATGATATGACTTAAATAGGATAGTGACTTTTTGACTTTGTCTTTTTTGACTCACGCCAAACTTGACCTTATTCTTGAATTTGTTTGCAGTGTCCAATTATGTGTTTGGCATACACCTTTTGCAGCTTTATATTCCTTCTCGAGTACACCGTTGGTTTATGTTTGTAGAACTTCCAAATGACGATAAAATATGTATGTTAACATGGACTGATTGGTTGTTTCTTTTCCCCATTTCTATTATGATAACACAGGCTTTTTCTGAACAAAGAGAATGTGGGGGAGAGAAGTCAAGCTGCAACAGACCTATGCATGTTATCTCCTGCAATTGGCCTAAAAGAGAACCAGTATTGCATTCCAAAGCAGCAGCAGAACCCATATGGTGAATCCTCCCGATCTGAATTTGGACTCGTTTGCTCCGACTCCTTGCTTAACCCTTTGCATAAAAACTCTTCCCACATCAGCTGCAGAAACTATGGTTCCACCCAAGACCTCAATGATTGTGAAAACGGCTCACAACATTCAGTAGTTCGTCAATTCATGGACGACTGGCCTAAAAACCACACTGATCATCATCATCGCTCTGCCGTTTCATGGCCCAATGTCGATCTACAGGCAGACAGGACCCAACTATCAATTTCAATCCCTGTGGCTGCCTCCTCTGATCCCTCTAATAAAAAACTTGCTCTCTCACCACTGAGATTGTCCCGAGAGCTTGAGATGGGTTTGGGAGTGGGCAGTGTAGTAAGTGAACCAAACCAAAGGCAAGTGAATTGGATACCTATATCGTGGGAAAATTCACTGGGTGGACCTCTTGGAGAGGTATTGCATAGCACTAACAACATCAGTGGAGGTGATTGTAAGAGCTCATCGGCTCTTAACCTTATGACCGGGGGCTGGAACACCAACCCTAGCCCCCAGTTAGCATCATCTCCTACAGGAGTCCTGCAGAAGATGACATTTCGGTCACTTTCTAACAGCAGTGCTGGGAGTAGTCCGAGAGCAGATAACCACAAAACCCATTAAGGGAATTCATCCTTGCCAGCATCATAATCATTTGACCTCCAACTGGGAAGATGATAATGGAAGGAGGAAGAGGGGTTTTTTTTTTTTTTTTTTATGTAGCTTTAGAGAGAGTGAGAGAATTTGTTTAGTTCTGTAATGTGTTTAATTTATGGATAATGGATTTGCTTAGTGGTAAAACATGACTTTGTAAAACTCTTCAATTGCTATTTTAGGTAATCAATTAATGTTGTATTGTTGTGGATGATGATGATGACTCTCAAGGTTTTGTTTGGTTTTTTCATGTGCACATGTGATGTTAGTAGATTGTTTTTATAGGGAATTGCTTTTAAGTAGGTTGGAGGCATGTTGGTCGTTGGGTGGTTGTTAAGATGTTAAATGTGGGTGTGTAGTTTCAAGGCACCCAACAGCTCTATTAACATGTGCAGTGATCCGTCCCCCAAGATCTTGGTCCCAGTCTAAAGGTCTTTTCGCGTAGCAAATTAATAAGGACTTTGGATATAGGGTGGGATAGATGGACACAGAATTTTGTGGTCTGGATCCCATGCTATTGTTATCCAACAATAAAATTAAGAGTTTCTTTCAAGTTAGGCATTCAATCTGTGAGAGCATTTGAGTTGTACAGACTCATTTTTTTGATCGATTTCGGTGATTCAAATAGTTCATTTTTTAAAATTTATTGAGAGGAATATTTATGCAAAAAATCAAAATGATCAGACATCGATAGTTATATATTTGAATCAAATTTGTATTACAAAAACTGAATAGTTATTCTTGAGATTATATTTGTCTTCTATTTTTTAAAAACAAATATTAGTCAAGCATACAGTTACTGATGTCCAATTATCTTGATTTTTTACATGAATATTCTACTTAACGAGTCTTAAAAAGTGAACCAGTTTAGATCACTAAAATCGATCCCAAAATGAGCGTATCAAGTCCAAACGCTCTCTCAAATTGAGATGACAACTTGAAAACCCTAAAACTAAGCACACATGCAAAATGAAGAATGAAACACAAATATTCCACAACACACCTTTTGTGAGATATCTTTGTTTTATTTTGTATTTTGTATCTATGCACCTACAGCACTGCTGGCTATCTAATATTGTTGATATATTTTGAACCACAAGTACTGTTATCTAATGTTGTAAAATAATTAAGATTAAACATATTCGATTTTGATGACATGAACATAAAAAATAAACAAAATAGAAGATTCCTACTGGGAGTTGTGAGTACGTTCTTCTCTCTTTGAGAGAGGAAGAGAACATGAGGTGAAATGAAGAGAGCAGAAAGTTGCCCAACCTTATGGAAATCCAAGAGCCACTAGCTTTGGGTGCACCAAAATGGATATGGGTTGTGGGACAATGACCCAGCCATACCCAAAGACAAGCTTAACAAAGTTCCATGACCCATGGACCTAGACCTGGTTCGGTCCAATCTGGGTGCCATTGGGGTTGCCCAACCATATGGAAATCCAAGAGCCACTAGCTTTGGGTGCACCAAAATGGATATGGGTTGTGGGCCAATGACCCGGCCCAAGCCCAAACACATGCTTAACAAAGTTCCACGACCCATGTAGATAAACGTGGTCCGGTCCAGCCTGGGCAACAGTGGGGTGTGTGTGATAATTTTTAATAACAAATTTGGTCCTTAGTCTTGGCACAATTCCATCCACCACTTATCCATAACTCACTTCTTTCAAAAAATTTAGATGCCCAAAGGGCCAAAACCCTTGCAAAACTTTAAGATATAAATACTCATCAATGTATTCAACTTTCGCCAATGTGGGATAAGTGAATTTTCACCTTCCCAAAACCTCTACCATTATGCCCACTTTATGAGACAATGTGTTTTATCCCATTTTTTGTGTGGTGTAACCCACTCAGACTTACCTCAATTGATAGTTGGATCCTACTTTAATTTCGTATTAAAGTAGCCGAAAAACTGTAATTTTCCAACAACTAGAGTTACACAAAATACCTACAAAACTCGATTATCGAACCAATTTAACATCTATGGGTTGAGTTGAGATGGTTTTGGCTTTTCATTATATTGGTTCAATTTTTTATCTTAAAATCAGCCTAATAAAATTGAATTGAAACTCGGTTTAGACATGACCCTATATATAATATAAAAATTTTATTTATATTCATATGTCTTTATATAATTGGTCTAATTGGTTTGTTGAAAGGAAAAAAAAAATGGTCTTCATACAAAAGTTTTTGTTAATCAGAATTTATTTTCGTCAAGATTCTTCTGACCCATCTGTGGAGGAGCTCTTTATGTCTCCTGAAGGTTCTTTGCATGGGGGTTTGGAGGCTCCAATGACTGATATCACTCAAGGCCAAACTCTACCTCATTTAGAACTTGGCGTGATCCATCTTCACCACTGCCACATCCAACTTCTGGTTCATTATCACATAATCTTCTCAGCAAAGGAATCTCTCTTTTGAAACAAGTTCTACCTGGACTGCATTATGCTACCTGTGACAGTCACCCTTTTGTTATAGCCAAGGAGTCTACAGAAAGTTCGCATATGCCTTCTTGCTTGACGATGTCTGAACCCACTCCAACTATCCATCCTACTATGATAAATTATACCCAACCTTTTTCTTCCTCAGACCCTTGTCAAGAAGAAACTTCATTATTGTTGGGTCAAACCTTGTTTAATCCATCAAGTACCCACACCAGTCTTATTGAAGCCCAACCCCTTGTCATCATGGGCCCAAATGTTTCGGCCCAAAATACTGAGTCCCTTGGTCAAACACATAGCAACCAGTAGTACCCAATTACTTTATCCAATGTTTTTTTCTAGTGATTTGTGTTTCCTATTGTATTGCCCCTGATTTTACAAACTGTATTGTTTCTGAGGGAGAAGAAGAGCCACATTCTTTGCCAATTGATGAACCAACTCTCCAACCTATCTTGGCTCCAATACCTCTTCAGTCTAGCTCAACAGCTCCATCATCATCAATGATCACTACGAAGAAACGCTCCCCTGATTTAGAGCCAAAACTTTTCCAGTGGTGGTAAGAGACCTAGACTCATTCCCTATTCTCAAATGGATTCTCCTCTATGTATTTTAGATCTTCGTGATTTTCCCTTTTGTTTTGATTCCGGTTCCTTGTCTTTCTCTTTGTCCCCTTAGCCCTTGTCTTGGTTCCCTTCTTCTTTTCTTATCCCATTTGAATCCAACTAGGGTTTCGGTGGTTGTCCCATAATAACCCCACTTAGCCTAATGAAAATTGTAAGCTGGAACTGTAGGGGTTTGGGTCAGCCCTTGACAGTTTGAGCTACATTTAAATTGATACGCTCTCATGCTACATTTAAGCTTGAACCTTTTGAACCCTTGGTTTAGCTTCTTGAGGAAGCTTGAACCTTTTGAACCTTTGGTTTAGCTTCTCTAAGAAGCTTGAACCTTTTGCACCCTTGGTTTAGCTTCTCAAGAAGCTTGCACCCTTTGGCTTAGCTTCTCTTAGAAGCTTGGTCCCTTTGACCCTTCTTGTTAGCTTCTCTAAGAAGCTTGGAGCCTTTACTTTGTCTATATAAGGAGACCTTCCCTCTCCATTGAAGGGGTTCAGCAAAACCAGAGCAAAATAGATATATATATATATATATATCTGATATACACTTTCTCTCTCTATATCTCCCTCTCTCTCTTTATTGTGTGTGTGTTTAAGGGCCAAAAGGGTGATTTCTTCTTAGTTTTGCACTAAGACACACACTACTACACCATACTTCAACTTTGGGAGGCATTGAGGGTTTGTTCTTGAGGTTTTGGACTGATTTTGATCAGAAGAAGGGGGTTGCACTTGCTGTTCTTCAAGGGTTCTTCAAGGGTAACACTTTTGCTTTATATTCCCCAATCTTGCACTAGTCTTTAACCTATCTTGCTTACTATTTTAGACTTTGTGTATAACTGAAAAAAGTCTTATATTTGCATGCTTAAGATATTTCATTAAGGTTGTTTTGGTGTTGGGGGTCGACCTCCCCCTCTTAGGCCTTGTTTGGCCCTTTTGGTGCTCTCTTTGTTAAGCTTTGGTTACTGTTGTGTATTGACCTTCTCACCACTGAAATCTAGTGGATTTTCAGTGGTAAAGAAGGAGTTTTGAAGTCTTGTATAGGGGAGGGACACCCCTCTCCCTTTGTCTCTCTTTTGTTTGCATTTTTGGCACATAAGGGTAGCATATATGTGTAGTTGCTTTTGACTTCATTTTAGAGGTTTTTGGGTGTTGTTTGGTCATATTATATCTCTGTTTTTGGTCGAATTAATGGCCCCTTGCATGCATAGTATACTTGCTTTCCATTCCTCCTTTTTGCCTAGAAATGCATCATGCATTTAGCCTACCATGCTCTCATGTTTTGGCCTAACTTTGTGAAGTTCCTAGCCATGTCTTACCATGCTTGAGGTTTGTTGGGTGCTGATTTGATCATATTTGCCATGCTTGGTATAGCCCCTTTGCATTTTGGCTTGTGAGCCTTGAGTGTGTGAGTCATTAACATGTTGTAGTTAGGTGATTTCAGTGATTTGGAGTCATTCCCCATGCTATTTCAATCCCTAATCCATGCTTGTATGCTTGCATTCATTATCCCTTTCATGCCTTGAAGAGTTGTTCTTTTATGCCTAGAAATGGGTCATAGTGCATGCCTTTTGTTTAAGTCATTTGGGATGCCATTCACGTGGGTTTTGGGGCATATTTTGATGCATAAAAACTTTGTTTTGGGTTGCTTAGTTCATGCCATGTTTGCTTGGGGTAGGTGTTGAACAATGCTCTCTTTTGTGACCTTGAATACCTTCTATTTTGCATCCATTCCCTAGCATGTCTTGGTGTCATCTTTTGCATAATTTTTCAGAGCTTAACATGAGTGTTTAATGTCCAAGCATATTGCCTTTAAGTATGCTTAGAGTTGTCCCCTTCTATGCTTAGATGATAGGCCTTGGTGTGTGCATGCTTGCATGCATAAGTTGTGCCATTTTTTACCCTTTTGGCCACTGTTTTAGGATGTGGCTGAGGCCTCCCATTTTAGTCTAAGTCCATTCTTGTACATAGTTGTATGTTTGACTTGTTGCCTCACATTGCATGCTTGCATTGTACCATGTTTGCATCGCATGTTAAATTGCATTGTATTGCCTCTTGCATGATTAGCACATTGCATGCTTGCATGATAGATTGCATTGCATTTGGCATGTTTTGCATCTTAGCCTCATGTTGCATTCTTGAGCCATGTTTGTATACATGCATTGCATTGCTTGGTTTGGGGTGTCAAACCAAGCATAAGGATTGAGGGTGTTCGTACTCCAAGTGACGTAACACGTCTCAATCCTCGGTCGCTGACGCCCTTGATCTCAATATGATAGGGTGTTAGCATTCATCTCTTTTGTTGCATGCATTTTACATTGAATGGCAAACTTGGCCTCTTAGGCCATCATGTATCAAAATGCATAATTGATGGCCCGAGGGTCGAGGGTCATGCTCCCTTGAGTCCAATGCATGATAGGGAGTTTGGTCATGCTCACATTTGCTTGAAAATTCCATGCCATACACTGCTTGCCCTCTGCTGTTGTCAACTGCAGGATTCTACAGGAATAAATAGCCGGCCGGCTACTTGGAGTGCCGACCGACCAGATACAATTAGCCGGTGGCTCAACCAATGGTCGATGACCATTCCCTTCGGCCGGTGGTGTTCCCATTTGGTCGGTGATGCTCCCCAGTGTTCAGAGAAGCAACCTTCGGAGTTGTGCAATTTTCAAAGAAGCAAAGCAGGGAAAACAGAGGCAACTTGTGCATGGCGACGGATTTCCGAGCAAACCCGAGCACGCGTGCATTGGACCCTCTTCTGAGGCCTTTTACTGCTTTCTTAGCTTAGTTAATTTGCTTAATGTAGACGCGCCATTGGGCCTCTCTTCTACAGTTCGGACTCCCTTGTTTTGTTTGTTGTGGTTCTAAATCTTGAACCAAAGAGTCCAACTCTGGCAAATCGTTTTGAAGAAAAACAGATTTTGAAAAGAAGTGCCAAACATGGACTGCTTTGCCAGATTACAGAGTCGCCACCTTAATATTTTAAAATGGGAAATTTAGGAAACCCTGACTCGGTGCCGAAGGCCACGTGTCCGTCATCACCAAAGTGTCTTGGCTCGGGAGCTTGGGTACGATCGGGGAAGGTCAGCTATGAGCACCCCCTTTCGCCCGGTCCGAAGACCGGCCTCTACTAACCGTGATATCCGTTTTTGAAAACATTACATGCTCTTATTCCAATTATTAGCCTAGGATTACTATGTTATGCGCACAACAAACAAGTATAGACTAGATCGCCTAATTTGGAAACAAACATTGCATATCCATTCGTTTTGAAAATGCTTTGGAATTTGCTACTCGCAAGTAGGCTAAAACACGGATTTCAATAAGTTTTCCAACTCAAGCAACCCAACCTCCACCCACAAGCATTCAAACAGTTTATCTCACATAAGCACTTAGCCGCATGGTAAGCATATTGTCATGGCAACATTCACACGCATGTGGTATGCTAAAGCGTAAAATACTTACATCGTACTCCGTGCCAATACAAGAAACTAGTTAGCAGACATGCATGACCTAGTTCATGTTAAGTGGCTAATGCAACACAGGCGAAGATGCAATTTAGAGTAGGCTCGGCTAACCCTAAAATGTCACGTGAAATGCAATCATTTGATGCACGTATTCAAGTTGGAATTTAGAATACAATGCAGTTTGTATGATGTACCGAACCCGATGCATGTCAACAAATGCATGGAAGCACGCATGCATGGCATAAGGTATGCTAAAATAAACGTGCCCTAATCTACCATCAAAAGCGGGTAAATAAAAGGGAGAAAAAAATAGGGGTTGGAGGACATACACACCACTCACCCACACTTATTACAAATATGCCCTCACACGGAGGGACCAAAAGAATATACAGTCCCAAATAATACAGTCCGAATACAGAATAAATAAATTATTACAAAATTTCTAATTATCAAATTAAATTCAATATAAAAAGGAAGGGGCCTCAGCCTTGCCTCGGGATGCGCGAATGATGCATGCTCGAATCCAGCTTGCTCGGAAAACCCACACCGCACCACTGCTGCCTCTGTTTCCACTGCCCTGCCTTTCTGGAAAATTGCCAAAGTCACAGGACATCTTCCAAATGACTGCAGTACACCACCGGTTAGAGGAAATGACCACCGGCTGCTTAAATTGACCACCGGCTGCTCTGGAGGCTATCGGCTGAAAATATAGTGCCGGTCGGCACATTATACTGCCGGTCGGCAGAAGGTTCCTGCAGGGGACAGTTTGACAGCAGCAGCAGACCAGCAATGCATGGCATGGGTTTTTGGACATATGTAAGCACGGCCAATGCTTCCCTATCATGCTTGAGACTCAAGGGAGCATGACCCTTGGTTCTTGGGCCATCACTTATGCATGTTGATGCATGACGGCCTAAGGAACCAAGGTTTGCATTTTAATGTAAAAATGCATGCAAATACACAAATGAAACCAAGGCCTTATCATGTGTTGGTCAAGGGCCTTGGTGACCAAGAATTGAAATAAGTTGCACCACTTGTAGTGTGAACTTCTTTCAACCCTTACACTTGGTTTGACACCCCTAACCAAGACATGGAATGCATGTATGCAACAAGGCTCAACAATGCAACAATAATGCGAAAATGCAAGGCATACCCAAATGCAATGCAACATGATGTTAAGTGTGCAATACTAGGCATGCAAAATGCAAGGTGTAGTGCAAACAAGGACACTTAAGGCAATGGGAATGACATGTAGTAATACTTAATGACTCAATTAAGCAACCACCATGAGGTAAGCATGCAATGGTGATTTTAACTACAATGGGGCAGCCTTCAAATCTCCCCAAAACAATGGCAAAACATGCCCAAAATGGTGACCAATACTCATGCAAACATGCGAGTCAAGTGGCCTAAGGTTAAGGCACAAAAAGGGAGCACCCTTCACTATCACCAAGACCACTCATGGCATGAATTATATAAGCAAAAACAGAGTTCCATCATGCATAAACACGCTCAAAAACCTTAGTGTGACAGCCCCAAAATGCTCTAAACAAGACAAGGGTGTAAATGGCCTATTCCTAGGCATAACATTACAATATTTCAAAGCATGAATGAGATGATAAAGGGAAACTTGTAGGTATGATATAAGGACTGAAATATGATCTAAAATGATGCCAAATCATGAGATCAAGGTAGGCTAAACATGTTAGGGACTCACACACCCAAAGCTTACAAGCCAACAAGCAAGACAACAATACCAAACATGCCAAACATGGCAAAAGCGTTACTAATGACCCTTTTTATGACAAATCAAGATCAAATGCTATAACATGCAAGGCTAAAACATGAGGATATGGTAGGTTAATGACATGGCACACTTCCAAGCAAAGTAAAGCATTACAAAGCAAGTATGAGAGGCATGTTAAGGGCCATAAATCTAACCTAAAACAGAGGCATAACATATCATATTAACCACAAATGTGCTCTGAAATGAAGCCAAAACCAACCATGCACACATGCTATTCTTTAGGTCAAAAAGCAAAGGCAAGCAAGGGACAAAGGGGAGAGGGGTGTCCCTCCCCTATATGAGACTTCAAGACACCTTCCTTACCACTGAAAATCCACTGGTTTTCAGTGGTGAGAAGACCAAAAACACCAAGTAAACAAAGCCTCAAGAAAAGGGGGCTAAAATGGCCAAAGCAAAGCCTAAGAGGGTGAGTCCTTACTCAAACCACAAAATGGCCTTAATGAAGGCTCAAGAGCAAGTAAAAACAAGATTTTTTTCAGTTATAAACAAAGCTCAAAACACAAAGCAAGAGGGGTAGAAACTAGTTGCAAGAATGGGAAAACTAAAGTAAAGAGTTTACCCTTGAAGATCCTTTGAAGAACATGTGGTCCAGCCACTCTCTAGTGATCAAAGTCAGTCCAAAACTTCAACAAACAACCCTCTAAGTCTCTCAATCTCGAGCTAAGGTGTGATGGTGTGTGTAATGGTGCAAAAGTAAGGTAAAACACACCTTTTAGGTTTAGAACACACACACAAGGATGAGAGAGATGGAAAATATAGAGAGAGAGATATGTGAGCTCTGGTTTTTAGTCTCTCAAAATGGCTAACCCTCCAACCAAGAAGACAAGGCCTCCTCTTATAGAGGAGGCAATCTTGTAAACTTAGCAACTAAGCAAACAAGAGGCTCATCCCTCCATACACGTGTATGGAGGGGAAGAAAGTGGTAGACAGCTGCTTAAAAATATCTCAAAAAGCAACTGCACAGTAGCCGGCCGGCAAAGAGTGTCACTTTGACAAGATTTACTGCCGACCGGCACAAAAGAGTGCCGACCGGCACAATATAGTGCCGGTGGCAACACCAACCAGCCGGTGGCCTCTAGCCACTGCCGGTGGTGTGTGGGGATGCCTCACAAAGCATTTCCTGCCCTTCCAAGGCAAAACACAAGTGTTTGGTGCGAAACCAGACACGAAAGAGTCGAGTTCGGAGATCCTGAGGCAAGGCGCATAGCCGAGAACTCCGGGAACTCCAAACAAACACAAATATGGATAATCACCGGGTGTTCAAGCGGTGATGTCCAAGTCTTGAGGACGGTCAAAAATGGGGTGTCCACAGTTGCCCCTCTTTGACAGAACTCGAAAGTCATAACAATGACGGGAGTGAATGTCAAAGCCCAGAGACGACCCATTTTTGACAAGGCCGAAGACTTGGACAAACATGCAAGACAAAACAAGGTATGCGCCCGAAGGCAGGGGCAAAATGCAAGACGATGCAAGAAGCCGAGCATAACTTATGATCATGCAAAGAAAGCTGTAATGAAGCACGCATGCAATAGTTATCAGCCAGCGTACGCCAATCTACACTACAATGCAGAAAGGATGTGAGAGAATTATGCAATTCTCAAAACGTCTCACGCAGAGGATACAGTACCTGTGCGGCTCGTCCGGTTGCACCGGCCTCAAATGAGCCGTACATACAATATCTTGTCTGCAAAGAAAACGAACTTAACAGGTACAATGTTGTTAGTACCATGCATGACAAGCGGCCGAAAGTGCGTGACAATGCATGCAATGTGTACAGCACGATAGCAGGATTGAACACATGTGAGTAAAGCAATGCACACGTGTATGCAATGTATATAGAAAGGAACTTGAATACATATCAGTAAAGCAAAGCACGCATACAATGCAATGTGTATATAGAGAAACTTGAACACATGTGAGTAAAGCAAAGCACGCATACAATGCAATGTGTATATAGAGAAACTTGAACACATGTGAGTAAAGCAAAGCACGCATACAATGCAATGTGTATAAAAGTGGAACTTGAACACATATCAGTAAAGCAAAGCACGCATACAATGCAGTGTGTATAAGGGTGGAACTTGAACACATATCAGTAAAGCAAAGCACGCATACAATGCAATGTGTATAAAAGTGGAACTTGAACACATATCAGTAAAGCAAAGCACGCATACAATGCAATGTGTATAAAAGTGGAACTTGAACACATATCAGTAAAGCAAAGCACGCATACAATGCAATGTGTATAAAAGTGGAACTTGAACACATATCAGTAAAGCAAAACACGCATACAATGCAATGTGTATAAAAGTGGAACTTGAACACACTACAACAAATATTAACTTTTATAGCATGCAATGAATGCTATCGAAAGTAAATAATAGCATTTGTTGGAATGTTATGTTAGCCCATGTTATTAAAAGTGTATCATTTTTTATAACATTCGTGAAATGCTATCGATGAATGCTATGAAAAATATATTGTAACAGTCCATGAATGCTATAAAATAGTTGCAAGTAACTAAAAGTATCCAACCATTGCAATTTGTTCATGCTATGAAATCGATTTTATAATAATCTGGCAACATTATCAAATACCCCATGTCATAGCTATTCAAAAATGCTATAATAAAGAGTGCCAACATATTTTCTGAAACACTTTTGAATATTAAAAATTCATTGCTCTGTTTAAATGTTGTGTCATTTACAATATTTTTAAAATATATATACATATATATATATTATTTTTTTATCTTTGGCATTCAACACTATTATTGCGAAATCTGAATATTGCTAATATGATAAAAATATTTTCATTCATAACACACAAAACTATATATTATCAAGAAAAAAAAAAATTCCCACAAATTTCATTGAAGTACCAAATTTAATAATTACATCATCTTAAAGTATCAAAATGCAATCTTTATGTCCATAAAAGATAGCTTATAAACAAGCTAGATACAAAATTTCACCATACAAGTCATAATATCTAACTCTTTCAAATATACAAATTATTCACCTACAAAACTTCTAATCTTAAAGCTTAGTTGGATGATAAGTTCGGTCAACTCCACTTCCAAAAGCCAATAACTGCAAAACAATAATTAAATCTCTTAGTAGGCAGAATTAGTTTACAAAAGAAAGGGTTGATATCATTAAACAATTCATAAACAAAGCAATTTAACCAAAAAGAATAGAGAAAAAAAGAATAAGAAAATTATGTGACAAAATAAAATATTCCTATAGGTTTATTGAGCTGCTTAATCTGCCCAAAATTTAATATGATATCAATCAAAAACTAATACTGTATTATGCTCAACGAATATCATCCATTTGAGCTTGTTAACATGATAGATGTTTCCCTGTTGCCCAGCCACCGGAACGTGTGTCTAACTACCAAAATTTTCTAAGCTTATTATCTTAATAATGTATCTGCCACCAACTAGTTCAAGTATTAAGCAACTTTTGCATCATGAAACACTTTCCATCCTATTATAGTCACTGTTGAACCAAACATTTTACTAATTATCATGACAAACACTATGTGTAACTCTTACAGGATACAGAGTTTCTACTGTTGTCACAAATTCCCATAGGACAGAGTTTCTACTTTGCTGAGTTTGACTTAATACTTTTTATTGTTTTGCACAAACTTTTTAAGTTCTTGCTGGAAAATGCATTGACAGATAGAATCATCCTCTCTCATAGTAATCAAAATGTTGCAGAATTGAGATGTTAAAAAAAATAAAAATGACATTAGTATAACATCAAGCATCAAGTCCATGGAATTTACTAGAGAATCATAAAATGCCTTTGGGTAAAATATAAGAAGCAAGAAAAGAACCTGCCTCACTCGGTGCCAAGCAATTCACCTGAAAAACCATCTAGTCGATAGCAATGGCCGACCACTGAGTGTTCTTCCTAGAACCTCAAGAACAAAACAGCCCTGTGCTCCACCACAGCCTCCCGCACCGGTTCTCTATTCACCGCCTCATCATCCCTCACAATTCCCATCTTCCCAACCACCATAAACTCCTCAAGATCCTTCTTCAGATCACACAAAAATAATCCATTTCCTTATCATACAAAGGAAGCACTTCCTTAGTCAACATTGTCCCCAACAAGTTCCGCCCAACATTCACGTCAAGCTTATTCTCATTGCCCGAAACAACCACTCCCACCGCAAAATCACCGGGTTTCGGATCATAATACTCAACAGAGACCCTTTTACTCTCTTCCCCAATCTCAACCTCCTCATTAGTGTCTTCTGAATCAATTGATTCTTCTAATGAATCCTTAGGTTTAAAGAACTTCAAGAAAGGCTTCAAAACCTCATCCTCATCGGGTTTTTGAGGCTTTGTATCAATTTCAGTGACAGATTCATTGGTGACTGGTTTGATAGTTGGCTTGACACGCAATTGTGTGCCAAGTTCTTCACTCTCTTGAATTGCCTCGTTTTCGGGCTCTTCACTCTCTTGAGGTAGCTACCTAGCGCTGCATGCAATATGTAGCCTAATCATGACCCAACCAAGGTTTATAAAATACTAAAACCTTTAAACCAATAATAGTTGATATAATACAAAGGTCCTTCAACAAAATTCTATTCTAAGGTTTATAAGGCTTACAAGTTTCTCACATTATATATCTCAATTTTTTTACTGCTAGCCCTTATTAGTATATAAGAAGGTGAAGGCACATGTAATGTGTGTGATCACATCATTGGAATTACTATCAACTCCCAAATAAATACAAATATATATATATATATATCATCAAAATCACACTCAAAACAAAATCATAATGGAAGATAATATTATGTGCACTCTTAAAAGGTGCATATGATATGGTTTTCATAATGATACCATAAAGATTTATAACTTAAATTATAAAATAACATAGCTTTTCTCACCACAAAAAGTATTACCTTTACTTTAGAGTGCATACCATAAATTCATTAGTCATAACTTTGACCACAAATATTCATAATTTTCACAACAAAATTTTTAAATCTTCTTACGACACACCCTTTTTAGGGGTGCACACACATTGTAGATTTCTCCTAGTAATTTTTATATCCAATAGAAGTTGCTCAGAGCAAATAAATGAATTCCCAAATTTCCTAAGCATAGAAATCAAAGTTCAAAATCAAAGGTCTCAAGACTAATGAAAAGAACAACCTAAATCTATATCAGATAAAAGTTATTAGAACAAATAAATGAAGACCCAATTTTCCTAAAGCATAGATCTGGGGTCAATCAAGGATTTCAAGATAAATGAAAAGAATGACCTGAATCATTATCAAATACTTCTTAGAATAAATAAATGAAGACACAGATTTATGAGGAGCAAAGAAACTTACCTTCGTATATGTAATCTACGTGGTGTATATATATATATAAAGAAAGTACCTGGATGACAAAAAGAAGAAATTGATTGAGAGAGTATCCATAAAACACAAACATTAAAAGGCAAATATAAAGCAGATCATTATTATTATTTTTTAACTCCACAAACGAGGCACAATAATTCATATACAATGTTTATAAAAGAAAAATAATAATAAATAAATGAAGAACAGAAGTAGTATTAGGTATATACAGTGTATTTATATATAGGTGAGAATTCTTTCCTGGATTTGATCGAAAAAAATTCCGAGAGGGTTCATAAAAAATCTAGAAGTTGCAATATCTATTTAATTTAATAAAGAGATTATGGGAAGAGAAATACCTTGATAGAATAACTGCCCTACTCAAAACTTGAAGAAACCCTAGCAGTAATACTGAAAAATAGCAAAGAAATAGCCAAAAGAGAGAATGTCGAGATAATCGGTGAAAGTTTGAGACCAATGAATAAAAAAAAAAGTGGGAACTTTAAGCGCCACTTTTTTAGGATTTTTTTATTAGCATTACTCTAATGCTATAAAATGTATGCTTAAACGTTTGAATTGTGCATTATATTACAATGTTTTTAAAGTGCTATTAAACACAAACAAGACTGCTATGAAAATATAATGTCACAGTGCGGGAAATTTTTATAGCATTTTATTAGAAAATGCTATAAATATCTCTTATTTTATAATATTTTTTTAAAAGTGCTATAAATAAATGTTATTAAATATACTTTTTGTTGTAGTGACACATATCAGTAAAGCAAAGAACGCATACAATGCAACGTGTATAAAAGTGGAACTTGAACACATATTAGTAAAGCAAAGCACGCATACAATGCAATGTGTATAAAAGTGGAACTTGAACACATATCAGTAAAGCAAAGCACGCATACAATGCAATGTGTATAAAAGTGGAACTTGAAACTGATCGTGGTAAACATGATGCTGGAATGCAACGTATTGCAACTCAATATGATTGAAATGATTTAGAGAATTCACAAGATATAAAAGGATACGGGAAGGGACATTCTTCGCATGTCCCGAGCATCGCTCACAAAAGTTGTGGTACGAGGTCAACTCGAAGCTCCACTTATGTTCTGAAGGCGCAATTTCTTGGACTGCCTTAAGTGATGAAGGTGCCAAATCACATGACTGACCCGAACAAGGGCGCAAAAGATACGATGACCGAAAGGGGGAGGTTACCGGTGTCAAACCCAGTACTCTGCTACCCTGCTATTCTTCTGCTTTACTTTCCTTTTTACTAGGAGTTTAAGCACATTGCACTGCTTCGGGCAGGTCTTATTCCTCAAGAGCATGTGTTTTTTTTGTAAAAAAAAAAAAAAAACATATGATGGAAATGAAATAGCTGTTTGTTCAAAAGGTGTTACATTTGCGTGTTCTATGCATCGCATCGCAAGGCATCACGCAACAATGTAACTGAAATTGAAACTGTGTTTTGAAAACCAAAGCATCACATCGTAATAATCAGGTAGTAAACCAATTACAACTCGATAAGCAAAACAGGGGGACTCAGCAAACTAGCCAAATGCGAGTACACCTTGATAAACATTACAAAGACTCAAAGAGAGTGAAATACAACTCGATAAGCAAATATGCAACAACTCGATAAGCAAATGGGCGCGCCCTCGTAAGAATTGATCACCGGAGGGTACCGAAAGTGGTGGGATCTTCCAAATTCCTAGCATAAACAGCTCAGAGGTCAAGGGGGAGAGCCACCGGCCTAGTAGAAAAGCTACCGGCCTTGAGGAATGGCCATCGGCCGGAAGGAGGATCCACCGGCCAAAATAGATGGCCGGTCGGCACTATAATTGGCCGGTCGGCACTAAACTGTCAGCACCAGCAGAATGTTGACATCTGTCCTTCACTCAACCTTATCTTCTTCAAAAGGGTCTCAACTTCGTGATTCTCTTCATTTCCACACTGATTTGCTCCAAATGGAAGAATTTCTTGCCCAAAATCTCGCAACTTGGATTAATAACTTGGATGGCTCGGAGAAGCTAAATTTTCGGGCTTTCGGCATAAACGCACTATTCACTTTGCGTCAGACTTACGCATTCTCCATTTCTCCGTGCCGCGGCAAGGTTCTGGAACCCGGTAACACATGTCTTTAGCTTTAGCGGGCAAGAGGTGTGTCCCACTTTTGAAGATTTTCAAGCTCTAATGGAATCCGAGCGCGATGAGGAGATCCTGCCCCAACTTCATTTTGGCCATGCTCAAGCCTTAGGACAAATGTGTGGGCTCTCAATGCCCGATGCTCGTTCTCTAATTTGTGACGGGACATTAGATGTTCCGAGCTTGGTTTGTCGTTTTTCCGAGACCGGTGATCGCGGCGACCATCACTGGCAAGGTTTTCGACGACACGCCCTCTGTCTATGCCTGCTTTACCATTTTCTGTTCATCTCTAGTTCCGGAGGGCCCAGTGTCCGGTTGATTGAAGGGGCCCAAGGCTTGAAAGAGGGCAAAAGCTGCATCGCCATGGTCCTGGCTGAGACATTGCTGGGCTTAGACGCCTTTTATCGTCGAGAGACGATCAGATTAGCAGGGAGTCCACTATTACTGCAGGTAATGTTTCCCACCCAATCTCACATTTATGTTTGCTTACATCACTCGGCCCTCAGGCTCGGTTTTTCTCACAAAAACCCTTTTTTCACTTTTCTCTCAACTTACTCCTCTCTATTCTTTATTCTCTCATTTTTCATCCCTCCCCAGGTATGGTTGATGGATAAACTGAAGGTTGTGGACTCTTGCCCATCATATTCAGCTCGTGGCTACTTCTTCAGGCGACGCCTAGTCAACGCCCTTGATGAGGGTTGGTGGTTTGAATGGATGTGCAGTTTATCCGCGGACCGCATTGCTTGGCGATGCCCTTGGCTCAATCTCCCAATGATGAGTTACAGCATGACCCGTCAACCCGGAATCCAATTGATTGGCTTGACTCACTGTGTCTTCTACTTTCCATTCCGTATCCTGCGCCAGTTTGGTCATAATCAGACTTGTCCGCCGGAAGGGATAGAGTACCCGATGACATTCCCGATTCGAGGCGCACAACTGGCCCGGTATGCCATAGCATGGAGGACGAGAGAACTCCTGGCCCCCGCTCCCGCTTTCAGTTGCACTTTATCTGATGAGTGCTTGGATTGGCTTAATGAAGAGGCACAGAAGGGGCCCACTTTGGCATCAGAGGCTTCGACCGGCTCTGGAAGGGGGCGCAGGGACGTTTGACTTGACCATGCCCCCGGATTTATTGTTTTATTAATACTTTCAAGTTTTCTCTATGAATGTAATAAAAAGCAACTTCAATTGTATGCAAGAGCAAGAGAACTCTATTTGAAATCAATGAAATTGAAGGTTGTGGTACTGAAAATTTTCCGTTTTGGTCCAGAAATGGTCTTAGTTGTAAAAAGATTTATTTGAACAAAGTCATCTTCATTAAAACTTTTCAAAACTATTTTTCGATATGGATCAGAACTGGACATGCCTGAGATCTGTCACTGAGATGCACAACCCCGGATCCTAGCAACTGGAAAGTTGCCCCTTGTCTGAATGGTACCGTGACACTGTACGGCAACGGAAAGTTGCCCCTAGTCTGAATAGCACTGTACCGGAGATTGCGACAAATGATGATGGGCAAAGATAACCAAGATGATCAAATGGACAAAGTTGATCGGGGAAGAGTTTATGGCTGAACTTTAGGACGAAGCTGCCTACGTATCCCAAAGATGGGAATCAAGCCTTACGTAGTTCAGGCTTGGGTTCACTCGAGTATTTTCACTCTCCTTTTTGCGCTCTAACTTTTTCCAAGGCCGCCTTTTGCGGGTTTTCAACCTTGCGAGCTCAGTTTTTATACTTTCTAATTTTTTGTGCTCTGAGTTTTGCCTAGGTCGCCCTTTCGGGTTTTCGGCCTAGCGAGCCTCTCAGGGGTAATATTTCTTCAACTTGTCCATGTTGATCGGTTGGGAGAACTCTAGGCCATCTAGGTCCATTAGAACCACAGCTCCACCTGACCAGATAGACTTGATGATATAGGGACCCGTCCAATTGGGTCTGAACTTGCCCATTGGGTCGTGGATGGGAGCTCGGCTGTCTTTGAGTACCAAATCTCCTTCTTTCAAATTCCTGGACTTAACCTTCTTGTTGAAAGCCCGGGCAATTCTGCGTTGATGACCTTGGACATGGTACAGTGCTTTTAATCTCCTTTCATCGAAAAGCATGAGTTCCTCGAATCCGCCTCAAGCTTATCCTATCTGACACTTAGCCAATACTCGTAGAGACGGAACCTCAATCTCTATAGGTAGGACGGTCTCCATCCCATATACCAAGGAATATGGAGTCGCCCCGGTAGAAGTTCTAATTGAAGTTCGGTAGCCCCACAGAGCAAACGGCAACTTATCTGGCCAGTCCCGATAGGTTTCCACCATCTTCTGCAGTATGTGCTTGATGTTTTTGTTGGCGGCCTCAACTGCTCCGTTGGTCTGCGGCCGATACGTAGACGACTTATGAAAAGCCACATTATACTTTTCCAACAAATCAATCACCTCCTTCTTGAAGTGAGAACCATTGTCCGAAATGATCTCATTCGGGACTCCATAACGGCAAATAATGTTGTTTCTGATAAACTTTGCGACATGCGAAGCCTTCAGTACGGCATAAGATTGGGCCTCGACCCACTTCGTAAAGTAATCTATTGCTACCAGGATATACTCATGCCCATTCGACCCCTTCGGAGTAACAGCTCCAATCACATCGATCCCCCAAACTGAAAATGGCCATGGCGACGTCATGTTGTACAGCTTTGACGGCAGGATGTTCATGCGGTTTGCGTGAATCTGGCATTTGTGGCATCGCCGAACAAAGCCGATGCAATCTTCCTCCATGGTAGACCAGTAGTAGCCCTGTCTGAGAATCTTTCGTGCCAGCATCACCCCATTCATATGTGCCCCACATTCTCCTCCATGGATGGCCTCCATCAGGCGCCTCGACTCTTCGGCTTCCACACACAGCTTGTGCATTCCCAGATGACCTCTTTTGTACAACTTACCCCCGCAGATGATAAACTGAACAGCCATTCTTCTAATTGCCCTCTTGTCCTTGGCATTTGCCCCTGGTGGATATGCCTCCTTTTCCAAGAAGTTCCATATATCGTGATACCAAGGGTTGTTATCCTGCACTTCATCTATGGCAGAGATTGACTCGTAGGCTAGTGCAAATTTCTGGTCAATAATGACTGGACGCATCCGGACCCCAGATGGGATGTCTATCATGGAAGATAAAGTTGCTAGCGAATCTGCAAACCTGTTGTTCTCTCTTACTAGGTGAGTGAAATTTAGCTTTTCAAACCGAGGAATTAACAAATCCAAGGTCTAGTGGTAAATTATCATCTTTTCCTCTTTTACTTTCCAATCTCCTTTAGCTTGGGACACAACTAGGTTCGAATCCCCAATGACGTCCAATCGCCTTGCCCCTAGTTCTAGGGCCGCTTCTAGACCGGCAATACATGCCTCATACTCTGCCTCATTGTTCGAGACTTTGAATCGAAGCTTGAATGCTAAAGGGATACGGGAATCGTCAGGTGCTATCAGCAACACTCCTATCCCGTACCCGTATTGATTTGACGCTCCGTCAAAATACATCGTCCAAGTTTCATCTTCGATATGCAGAATAGCTTCATCTGGGAATAGGTACTCAACCGCTTCATCCCCTTCAACTGGGTGGTCGGCAAGGAACTCTGCTACCGCTCTCCCTTTTACGGACTTGCGCGTCACATACTTGAGATCAAATTCGGAGAGCAACAGTAGCCAACGAGCTAGCCTACCCGTAAGTGCTGGTTTCTCGAAAAGATAATTGATGGGATCAAGTCGTGAAACCAACATTACAGAGTGAGCTAACAGGTAGTGCCGCAGCTTCCTGGTAGCCCATACCAAGGCCAAACAAGCCTTCTCGAGCGGAGTGTAGCGGGTCTCGTAATCCAGCATCTTCTTGCTCAGATAATAGATGGCCCTTTCCACTTTATCTTCCGACTCTTGTGCGAGCATGCAGCCCATCGTAGTTTCGGTCACTGATAGGTACAATATCAACGGTTTCCCCGGCTTTGGTGGTGACAACACGGGCGGGTTCTGTAGATATTCTTTAATCTATTCAAATGCAGCTTGGCATCGGCCGTCCCATTGGAACTTCTTTCGTTTCTTCAGAAGACCAGAAAGTGGTTCACAAGTTAAGGTTAGTTTTGAGATGAACCGCCTTATGAATTGCACTTTACCCAGAAAGCCTCGCACCTCCTTTTCAGTCATTGGTGGGGGAATTCTAAGATGGCCTTGATTTTGGAAGGGTCGACCTCGATACCCCTTTGTGTAATCAGAAATCCCAGCATCTTTCCCGCTGTAACACCAAACGTGCACTTCTGAGGATTCAACCGCAGCCGAAATTCCCTGATCCTTTGGAAGAACTTTTGCAAGGCGGTGTAGTGGCCCTTTCTTTCTTTGGACTTGACAATCATGTCGTCCACGTACACCTCAACCTCTTTATGGATCATGCATGTAATATTGTGGTTGCAGCCCGTTGATATGTAGCCCCAGCATTCTTCAACCCAAATGGCATCACTCTGTAACAATATGTACCCCACGGGGTGGTAAAAGCGGTCTTTTCCCGGTCTTCGGGTGCCATTACTATCTGATTATAGCCTGAGAAGCCATCCATAAACGAAAGCAAAGCATGCTCCGCTGTGAAATCTACCAACTCGTCGATATGCGGCAAGGGAAAGTCATCCTTTGGACTGGTTCTGTTCAAATCCCTGAAATCCACACATACCCGGATTCTGCCATCCTTCTTCGGCACTGGAACAATGTTGGCCAACCAGGTCGGGTATTCGGATACCAGCAGGAAGCCTGCATCAATCTGCTTGGTGACCTCTTCCTTGATCTTGATGGCCCAATCAGGGCGGATCCTTCTGAGTTTCTGTTTGACAGGTCGGGCCTCGGGGTCAAGAGGGATTCGGTCAGATAATCTCGTGATCGATTCGTGCACGTCTTCGTAGGACCACGCGAAAACATCTTTGAAATCTTTTAATAAAGCGACTAAGCGCTCGCGTTCCTCCGAAGACAACGTGGACCCGATCTGGACCAACCGCGGGTCCTTCTCAGTACCAATGTTCACGGTCGTGATTTTATCCATTAAGGGTTTAACAAAACTCTCTTGCTCTTGTTCAATTAGTCGTTGCAAAACCGGAGGAATTTCGTCCTCGTCGTTTTCATCAAAATTTTGAAAGTCCTGATTTAAGCAATAAACCAAAGGCACAGAAAAGTACTCGGAAACCACAGTCACCTCATTCTCATTAGATACTTCCGAACCGTCCAATTCTTCTGTTACAACAAACTCAAAAGAGAGGATCAGAACACGATCGTCTTCCCTCTATTATCCATAGTGGAGGGCGAAATCTGTTTTCCCCTACACCCACTGCTTAGGGCCGTCCTTCGCTATTGGGGTCTGATTCCTTCTCAACCCAACGTAAATTTCTTTCGAATCATCATGGGGGTGATCGAGCTGAACCGATGTCTTAGGATCAACCTTGGCATTCTAGCGATTCAAAGATCGCCACGCTTTTGGCCAAATCTTCGTCGATCGGGCGACATTTCTTCGAGGGCCAAAGACACTGACCATCACTTGATAACCATGCTTGCCAGTTCTGGTAAGAGGGTTGATGACGTAATGGTCAATGTCCAAGGTAATTGGGAGTTCGGTGAAGGCGAAGACCGCCTAGATCCTATTCCCAGACGGAAGGGTGATCCAGGTTGCCGCGTAACGCCTTGTGTTTGTTGACTTACCCTTGACTCGGCTTTTTTCCTTAATCACCCCTTGTTCTTTGCAGGTAACAAATTGAAGAAGATTCTTCCTTCAACCGACGAGGCAGTCCTAGAGGAGATCAAGTCCACGCTCAGATACTTCGGCCGTCCAAACGTACAAAAGCAAGGGAGAGCGGCTCATATACTCCTCCGATACGAGCCTACTTATACTACGTTCTCGGCTGTGGAAGGCATTCCAATTCCATCCGGCGATCAACAGCTTTCGGCTCTTATTTTTCCCAGCTTCAAAAGCTTGAGGCAAATCGGCCTCGAAGATTCGGATCCAAGGGCAGAGGCTGAACCGGTGGTAGAGGTAGTTGCCGAACCAACCAGAGAGGTTACTGAGGGGGCCAAAGAGGTTGATGAAGCAATACACTTAGCGTTTGAGGATGCGGGACTTAACCAGCCTTCACCGTCCACTTCGGGTCGGGCAGAGTTTTCGTCCGAAGATATTTTTGCAAATTTGGAGGACCTACCCAGTGATATTTTTGAAGCTATGGCTGGGGAAAGCCTTATGCAGATGGCGCGAAGGAAAAATGCCGAGCGAATTGCTGCTCGAAAGAAGGCCGAGGCCGCCCATTCTGAGCCCACCATCATTAAAACTTCCATACCTGCTATTGAAGAGACGATTCAGGTCGCTGAGGCCAAAGCAACGGAAGAGGTTGAGGACCAGGTCATTGATGAACGGCTGATCTCGGAGGAGCGAGGCAAAAAGCGTAGTGCCGAGGGAGAGGCTGGGACGGAAATTAGCCTTTCTTCCAAACGGCCTCGTTTAGAAGAGTCAGACGTGGCTGTGCCTTTTATTGTTCGGCCTAACATCAAAGATACGCCGATTTCTTCCGATGCTTCAGCCATTGAGGATCCAGCCGTGGCGTTGAGCCTAACGGCTTCAATTTCCTTACTGGCTGACGTCGCAACCTTTCGCGCCGTGCCGGATATTATGGTCGTAGCCCTATCTGCGCAGTCGGCGTTCCTAGTCAGTGCACCTCAAATTCTCTTGACTTTGTTTTTATTTAAAGATATCTGACGATCCCAACTTGTTTTGCAGACCGTTGGCAGGATCGCGAACCTAGGCCGCCGCCTCCGTGATGCCCTCGGCAGAGTTGATCGTTTGTAAACGGAGGCGCTCGGTCAAAAGAGTAGGGCCGAATTTGAAAGTATGAGAGCCGCGATGGAGAGTACGCGAGCTAAAGCAGAGAAAGAGAGGGCTCGCTCAGCTGAACAGTTCTGCTCTGACGTTGAGAGTAGGGCAAATGCGAGCAAAGAATCGCTCAAGTTAGCCAATGAGGCGCTTACTAAGGCGGAGGTCCAGCTAGCGGAGCTCAAGGCCGCCAACCAGAAAGCCGATTCTGAAGCTTCTGCGGCATTTGAGGCAGGAAAAAGCGCCGCCTTCAGGGAATATGTAGATGAAGTCCCCAAATTCGAGAATCAGGGGTTCAAACATGGATGGCTCAAAGCCCTTGCTGCCGCTGGAGTCACATTGACCTTGCCAATTCCCTACGAGCAGGTGGACGTTGAACCACTTGAGCCTGACCCCGAGGATTGATCTACGAGTCATCTCTTTTGATTTTGGTTTAAGTTTTTGTTCGGTAGACTTCTGATTTTGATGTAAGTTTTTGTTCGTTAGACTTCTGATTTTGATGTAAGTTTTTGTTTGGTAGACTTTTGTTGGCTCAAGCTAGTTTTCATGTATAAATTGGTTACTATTTGTGCTCAATTTATTAATGAAAACTGCCTTGGTATTTCTCCACTACTTGTTCATGGTTTGTGAAGTTTATGTTAATGAAGAATACTTTGCCTTTCGCGAATTTGGATAAAATCATTGCTGTGTTTTAGCTTTCAGAAATTGAATATCCTAGGACACTATTGAATTATCATTCATGTGACGCGTATTGTGGGTGCTGAGCCGAATTGTTAATGAATATGCCCTTGCCCCAAACGGCTCATGATCATTCGGGCGCCGAATGAAATGACCTTAAGATTTGTGAAAGATCGATTCCTGGGCCGGCTGGGGTACATAAGCCCAAAAGATTGATGAATCTGCCCTTGCCCCAAGCTGCTCATGATCATTCGGGCGCCGGATGAAACGACCTTAAGATTTGTGAAAGATCGATTCATGGGCCGGCTGGGGTACATAAGCCCAATAGATTGATGAATCTGCCCTTGCCCCAAGCGGCTCGTGATCATTCGGGCGCTGGATGAAACGACCTTAAGATTTGTGAAAGATCGATTCATGGGCCAGCTGGGGTACATAAGCCCAATAGATTGATAAATCTGCCCTTGCCCCAGGCGGCTCGTGATCATTCGGGCGCCGGATGAAATGACCTTGAGATTTGTGAAAGATCGATTCATGGGCCGACTGGGGTACATAAGTTGAACAGATTGATGAATCTGCCCTTGCCGTAGGCGGCTCGTGATCATTCGGGCGCCAGATGACACGACCTTAAGATTTGTGAAGGATCGATTCAGGAGCCGGCTGGGGTCCATAAGCTGAACAAATTGATGAATCTGCCGTTGCCCCAAGCGGCTCGTGATCATTTGGGCGCCAGATGACACGACTTCGAGAGCTTTGATTGATCTGTCTGCCTTTGCCCCAAGTGGGTCGATCCAGTCGGCGCCGGGCGTTTGAGGTTTTTACAATTAATGAGATGGCCTCGAGGGTGCTGCCTCTTTACAGGATAAATGATTAAAGGTAAAACTTTTATGAGCATAGCAGACAGCTGATTCCAGCATTTAAGGATATCGAGAGAATGTCGAACAAACTCTTCTTTAACAGTAGAGGGGAAGCGAAAACGCTGGCTGAGCTGGGTGGAGACATGAATCGAGGTAGTGACCCTCCGCGCACAGGGAGCAGGAGTTCCAGGGATCGAGAGAGGCGTCAGTCTCCTCGACGTCGAAGCAGGTTGCCCAGGCGGGACAAGCAATCGCAGGGCAGAACTTCCCAACCTTGAGTCGAGAGGGCACCTGAGGCGAATCCGTGCCCATTAAGCTTCGCGGTATTCGTGAGGAATAGACCCATGATGGAGGTGGACTCGATCATACGAGACCCAAATGTAGCGGTCGAGTTTGCTCGACAAATTTTTCCGCCTGAGCTTCAGCAATCGATGGTAGGTCACCAGGACTACGAAGTGTTTCGCGAAGGCGTTCATGGGGTGGTAAAGGGGCTGTACACTGCCTATGAAATCGGCATGCGGTTGTGCGCTGCCTGCCGAGAAATGGAGAAGAAGAATACACGTATTCGAAGTTTGGAGGCCCGCGCGAAGGCTGCTGAGCACAAGTTAAAGAAGACGAAGGCGGCCCAAGCACAACCCGCGGGGCAGGGAAACCCAATCGTGAAAGAGAGGGTTACCAGCCGGCTCATCAGTTCCGCGCTTGCCGATCGTGAGACGGCGAGTATGTTCGCGATGGAGAGCGCGAAGGGAAGGGCCTATGAGAAAGGTTTCCATGAAGGCCAAAGAGTCGGAATCGAGAAGACCAAGGAAAAGATGGCCGAAGAAGTTTTCCGATGTGAGAATCGTGGATTCAGGCACGATTGGATTAAGGCACCTCAAGCCGCAGAAGCTCTTCGAGCGGCAGGCATTGAGTCAGCATCACCACTCTATCATAGTAAACATTTTTCGTTTTCTGCTTTTGAAGTCGAGAAGAGTGATGATGAGGGTGACGCCGCATAGTTATATTTATTATAAGGCTGAAACGCGGATCACGTTCAAAACTATATAATTTATTGCTTGTTTTGTTGAGTAAATAAAGAAAGACGTTCTGTCACAAATACTTTATTGCAGTTTGTATTCGGCATGTATGTGTTTCGTTTTATTATGTTGGAATGAACATATAAGCGTTGACCGGCAGGGTCAATCCATACTTCATAGCCGTTTAATCCTGACAGGCTATTGTAACCTGAAGAAGCCGAAAGCCAGGAGGTAAAGTGGCTTTGGCAAATTCAACTCAGCTTGGGGCCTAGATTTTTGGCCAATACACACGCTTCAAAAAGTAGTTTGGATAACTACGCTGTGGCAAATGTCAACCGATGTTTTTCTCATGGAATTAAGTGTTAGCAAAATCACCTCGGGATTAGGGCCTCGAGATCGCTGCCAATATTGAAAATAAAAGGAGTGGGCGCTTTGCGCAGATAATCAATCACCTATGTGAGGTGAGATAAGCGGTGATGTTAGTTAGAGGCTGGAATTTAGCCGAACTTAGTGTTGCCATGGATCGCGGCGGAGGATCCATCCATATGGGAAGTAGGGCGTCCAAAGGTTGGCATGAATCTGTAAGTCGTCGGAGCAGATCACCCCGAAAGGAAAGGCAACGACCGTTGGATTTATCCCTCCTTGTCCTAGATCTTTGCCTTGACATTGTCAATGGTATCAGGGAAGGACTTCCGGGTGACGGGAGTTGATTCGGCGCGGCCGCTTTACCAATACGTCTTCTCCCTTTTTAGCTTTTCAGATTGGAAATGAGTATTATAGTGTTCAAATACGAGTTGCGTTTATGTAACAACTGTCTAATTAAATAAAAGTTGTAATGCTCAAATACGAGTTGCGTTTATGTAACAACTGTTTGATCGAATAAAAAGTTGTATTTCAAACATTTGCGTCTTATGCTGAATTTGTTATTTGCGTCTTATGCTGAATTTTTTATTTGCGTCTTGCCTTGACATTGTCAATGATTGAAATGTTTTGTTTTGTTCATGCCAAAGGGTATTCCGAATCCGGAGGCTTAATCGGCCCTAAGGTGTTACGCACCAAAGGCGGCTCCGAATCCAGAGACCTAATGTGGCCAATCGTGATATCCACGAAGGGCACTCCGAATCCGGAGACTTAATCGGCCTTAAGGTGTCATGCACCAAAGGGGGCTCCGAATTTGGAGACTTAATCGGCCCTAAGGTGTTATGCACCAAAGGGGGCTCCGAATCCGAAGACTTAATCGGCCCTATGGTGCCATGCACCAAAGGGGGCTCCGAATCCAGAGACTTAATCGGCCCTAAGGTGTCATGTACCTAAGGGGGCTCCGAATCCGGAGACTTAATGTGGCCAATCATGATATCCACGAAGGGCACTCCAAATCCGGAGACTTAATCGGCCCTAAGGTATCATACACCAAAGGGGGCTCCGAATCCGAAGACTTAATGTGGCCAATCGTGATATCCACAAAGGGCGCTCCGAATCCGGAGACTTAATCGGCCCTAAGGTGCCATGCACCAAAGGGGGCTCCGAATCCGGAGACTTAATCGGCCTTAAGGTGTCATGCACCAAAGGGGGCTCCGAATTCGGAGACTTAATGTGGGCAATCGTGATATCCACGAAGGGCGCTCCGAATCCGGAGACTTAATCGGCCCTAAGGTGTCATGCACCAAAGGGGCTCCGAATTGTCATTATGACGAGCGGCATAATGGGGTTTGTGAGATGAATTGAATGACAAAGAAAGATGGTTTGCATTGCAGAAGTGAAATTTATACAAGCATCAAAGCCCACAGGTCAGGTCAGTGATATGGTTTTCATAAAATCGCTGCTTGTGCCGATTGGGAGGAGCCATGGATCTCTTCAATGCCACGGGCTGTTGGGAAGCGCACGAGCTGATGATAAGTGCTTGGAACAGCCTTCATAATATGTATCTAGGTTCACCCCAAGATGACATTATACGGAGAAAGGAGCTTTACAACCAGGAATTCTACTTCGACCGTTCTAGAGCCCGCCCGGACAGGTAGTGTGATATTCCCTAGCGGGTATTCAGGATTCATATTAAAGCCGAACAATGGACGAGGCGCCGGACACAAATCTGACTCATTGATGCCGAGTTTGATGAAAGTTTGGTAATACATAACCTCTAAAGTACTCCCTGGGTCTATGAGAATTCGTTCAATGGTGAACCGGTTTATGCGTAGTCTTATGACCAACGGATCAATGTGGGAAGCTGTTGTGCCACCAAGGTCGGAGTCATTGAAAGCGATTGTCAGAGTTTCTTTGGGCCATTCAGTCGGAATACGTTGCTCCTGGGGGATTGGATGCAATTGAATTGTGTGCATGGTTGGGGGTACAGGCAGGCTATAGATTACATGGATCACGCCAAGTGGAGGAGAGTCCTGCCTCAAGGCTAGTGCCTTAGTTGGCTTTCCCTGTCTCACATACTATTGCAGTTGGCCGTCTTGCACCAATTCTTCCAGGTGATCTTTTAATATGTAGCAACTCTCTGTTTCATGGCCGTGATCTTTGTGATATTCACACCACCGATCCCTTCTTCGCGTGTCGGGCGGCCCCACCATCTTTGACGACCATTTGAAAAATGGAATGTGTTGGACTTTGGTCATTATTGCAGCGATTGGTTCAGACAACTCTGCGTACTTTTTGTCGGCACGTCTCGAACGTCTGTTGTTGACTTGCAGTTGTTCATTCATCCGGTGGGGACATTGATCGCTTGATCGGCAAGTATCCCGCCTTTTGTCTCGTTTAGTGCGCTGCCGAGGCTCTGGGCTAGGAGGCGGCACGAAACTTATTGGTTGAGCAATTTCAAGGGGGGCCGTTTTGTTGGACATTTGGTCAGCCTTTATTCTCAAGGCATCGTCTTTCACCTTGCAATACTCCTCAACTTTCTTCATCAACGCCCAGACCGTTTTGGGGGGTCTTCTGGTCAGAGAACTGCGAAGAGGACTATCAGGATGCAGTCTCATTTTGAAGGCGGTGATGGCTATGGAGTCGTTACAAGCGTCATCGACGAGGTTGAAGCACTCCCAATATCGAGCCAAGTACGCTCTGAGCGTTTCTTTTGACTGAATCTGCATAGCCCAGAGAGAGTCGGCCTGTTTCGGCTGTACCTCGTTGGTGATGAACCTAGCCCTGAAGGATTTCTGTAATTGATGGAAGCTTTTAATGGAGGCCGGCTCCAGCTTATAATACCACCTAGCAGCTAATGGCCCCTGACTCTTTGAAATATTCGCACATGAGGGCCGTTATGCATGCAATGTCATGGCCTGCTTGTAATGACGGATATGATCAGTCGGGTCTGATTTTCCATTGTAAAGAGTGAATGACGGAGCTTTGAACTTCTTGGGTAGGGCCGCCCTTGCAATCCGTCGGACAAAAGGATCGTGCTGGTCATCTTCGTCTAAACTACTCCTCCTGCGCTTGTTCCTTGCATGCAAACTCTTTTCGGAGGAGCTGGAAGTTTTGGATCGTCCCTTCTTGGTGAGCTCCATGGATAATGAGTTGGAGTCGCTATTGGTATCCTTGGGCCTGGCTCGAGGTCGTTGGCAACCGGCCCTCAGAGGTCGTTCGGGATCTTGGCGCATGGCTTCTCTCATTTTTGCGACTTCGAGAGCCAGATCTTGACGGAGACGTTCATTCTCAGCGATCATGTTCTCCAGCCTCTGTTCGTTCTGCTTTGCTTGTTCCATGATCGCCTGCATTGTCTCTTGCGCTGAAGTCGTTGGTGAATCGAAGTTCAAGGCGTGTCTTGCAGCGATGGTTTCTTTCCCGAGCATATTTGCTGGAGTAAGGTCATCTCCCTATGCGGTCTCGTCAATGGCTACCGGAGGATCTTCAGTAACGCCTGCTATGGATGTATTTGAGTATTCCCACAAACGACGCCAATTATGGAGAAGTGGGTTGGAAATACTCTTCAGATCCCGAGAGACGCTAGTGATCCTCAGCTAGTCACCTAAAAAGATGAAAACACTTCAGTCAGGGGTGCCAGAATTAGCACTCCAACGGACAAGTTAGTTCAGACACTCAAGATTGCTTCTTGTCTAAGTTAAGTGGAGTGATTCTTACATACCTACTAAATATGTTGTTCCTATATTTATATCTGTTTATCTCGATTCTCGGGGCCAGGGCCTACTTTTTGATCATTGTCCTTTACATTATCCGGCTCCAATACTACACACTTATTCGGCCCAAATACTATATTCGGCACGCCTATTCTCGCCGGATACAGCCGATTATTATCGGTCTTGTATTGCGCGTGCCTTCTGCCTGTCAATAAATTCGGCTCCCACATAGTCTATACTTTTGTGTTATGCGCATCACATAATAAATCTAGGCTAATAACCAGAATAAGAGCACATAACGTTTTCAAATCAAGATATCATGATTAGTAGAGGCCGATCTTCAAATCGGGCGAGAGGGGGTGCTCATAGCTGACCTTCCCCAATCATACCCAAGTTTCCGAGCCGAGGCAACTTTGGTGATGACGGACACGTGGCCTTTGGCAAACGAGTCAGGGTTTCCTAAATTCCCCAAAATAAAATATTTAAGTGGCGACTCTGTATCTGGCAAAGTAGTCCATGTTTGGCACTTCTTTACAAAAATTTGTTTTCCAAAACAATTTGCCAGATTTGGACTCTTTGGTTCAGATTAAGAACCGTGACATTTGAGTCCTGAACTGTAGTGAGCCCAAATGAACAAAACGGGATTTTCCTCACGAGACGTTTGGGGACGTCTACAACAGCCTAAGTTTTCTAAATCTGGATTTTTTTTAATTGTTTTAGAGTTGATCCCATTGGGCTTAGTGGAGGTCTTTGGGTAGGTTGGAAGTCTTATCCCAAACTCTCTTGTCTTGTGTCCTCTCCCAATTTTATTCTTGCTAAAATCTTAGATGAAGTAGGTTTCTCTTGGCATATTGGTTTTGTGTATGGTCATCTGAATTTGGTAGATAGACCCCAAGTTTGGTCTTTTATCTCCTCTCATATCTAGAGTTTTTCCAGTCCTTTACTCTTGTGTGGGTACTTTAACCAAGTCCTCTTATATGAGGATAAATGGGGGGCTAATGCCTTTTGTGTTCCAGGAAACTTCTTTTTCTTTTGGATAATTGTGGCCTTTTAGAACTTAAAAATTGTGGCTCTTGGTTTACTTGGACTAACAACAAAGATGGTGAGGCATGCACTTTTGAAAGGCTTGATAGGGCTTGGCGCAATCAAAAGCTTGGTTAGCTTTATTTTCTAGAGCCTTTATGGTCAATCATGGTATTTTTCGGTCTGACCATGCTCCCATCTCAATTAATACGAGACCACCTTTGTATAGTTTTACTAGACCTCTTTATTTTGAAGCTTGGTGGCTTCACCACTCTTCTTCCTTTGAAATCATCCAATTCATTTGGTCTCTACCTATTCATGGTTCTCCCCTATTTCGTGTCGTTCAATACCTTAAAATCATAAATAATGTTCTCTCTAAATGGGGTAAAGATATGAATGTTTCACTCTCTTCTCAAATTGAATTGGTTCAATCTAAGCTTTCTTGTGTTCAAAATAATCTTTCTGCTTCCTTGCATTTGAAAAATCTCTTACAACTAAGTCGGATTTTCTTTGGTATTGTGAAGAAACTTTTTGGGCTCAACGGGCTAAAGTCCATTGGTTAGCTTTGGGGATAAAAACATGAAATGTTTTTCATTCAATGATAAGAGTAAGGAGGTCTAAAAATCACATTTGGCATATAAAGTTTCCTTATGGCTTTGTATTCATGATGAAAAGGAAATCAAAAATACTTTCTTCGACTATTTCCAAGGTTTCTACTCTTCTAGTGAAGATCCCTCTATTCAACAGTTTTCTACTATAAATGTCTAGTCATCTTTATCTCCTGCCCAAATTGATTTTTTAAACAAACCTTTTTCAGCTTGTAAGATAAAGGATGTTGTTTTTCAAATGGGTCCTCTCAAAGCACCTGGTCCTGATGGCACACCACCTATCTTTTTTCAAAAATGTTGGCACATGGTTTCTGTCCCCATTACTTCTGCAGTGCTCTCTTTTCTCAATTCTAGGCATATGTGTCACGCCCCAAAATTTGGATAATTAAATATTAAATTAGAACTAAACCCCAATTAATATTCCATCATCCAAATTTTAGGGCGTGACAGTTTGGTATCAGAGCTCTCAGTTACCCTAGACTTGTGAGAGTTTAGGTGATCCTCGGATTGTGGAAACATGGGTTAGCTGGTTTAGGTTGGTGGTTGAATTTATTCTAAGTTTTCATGAACAAATTTTTGTGTGTTTAACTTGAAGGTGATAGCTAGAAGGTATAATTTGAGAAGCGTTGAGCCTAATGGCATAAGGAAACAAACAGCTGCTAACATAGCGGTAGCAACGACTACTATCGAGGTAACCAATACGATGCAAGTTAATGTGAGGGAGATAATGGCTTAGTTACTTCAAGTTGTTTAGAACAATAATCAAGGCCAGCAGGGAGATCCCTTTGTGAAGAGAAACAAAGACTTTGGTTATTTGGGAGGTCAGAAATTCTCTGGAGATGGAGGACCCATTATAACTAATGCTTGGGTTAAAAAATGTGAGATGGTGTTTGGTTGTATACAGCTCACCGAGGTCCAAAAACCGGAGCTGGCGACACATCAGCTTGAGGGAGCAGCCCTATTTTGGTAGAACTTGTGGAATGAGGGTCTATATTTAACAACTTTGACTTTGGCAGATTTCAAGACTCGTTTTGACCAGAAGTTTGTTCCTGCTGCTATTCGGTCTCAACTGAGTGATGAATTTTCGAAGCTGACTCAAGAAAGTAGAACAGTGATCGAGTATGTCACCAAGTTTAATGAGTTGTCTCGATATGCCCCTTACTTGGTTGACACGCAAGAGAAGAAAAATGTGAAGTTTATTAAGGGATTGAATCATTACCTATCTAAGTCCCTTATTCCCTTTGATGCTAAACCGTTTGACCGAGTTCTTGACTTGGCACTGAAGTATGAGGAAAAAGAGAAGCAGTTTAAAGAAGGGAAAGCCAAGGTCGGAGAGACTTCTAGAGAGAGTCACTTCCAGCAGCGGGATGGAAACAGATACCGACCCTATGATCAAAGGCATAAGGGTTAGCAGTTTCAGAGGCCACAAAGAACAGGTAGTCAGGAAATTTGCACCTCAGGGTAATTTCCGGCCTTAGGGAAATTTCCAGCCCTAAGGGCACTATTATCAGAGACAGGGTGGTCCGCGCCCACAGGGTTATCAAGGACAGCAGCACCAAGTGCCACAGTTGGGTTATCATTCTCCCGTACCGCAGTTAGAGGGGCCCCCACCTATCCGACTAGTAGCACCTCAATCGAGCAATAGGAAGTGTTTTGGGTATCAGCAGTTGGGGCATGTAATCAAGGATTGCCCTCAGAGATAGCAGGCACAACAGGGTTAGGCAGCTCCAACCAGGGCATTTGTAGTGATTCCAGGAACTGACAAAGTGCAAGGTACTTTTAATCTTTTTCAAGAACCCATTAGAGTACTTTTTGATACTGATGCCTCTTATTCTTTTATATCTAGATAGTTTGTAGAAAGCGAACATATTGTAACTACCTCCTTATCTAGACCTATTCATGTTGAGACCCCTTTTGGAGGGGCAATTACTCTTTATGAGATGTGTAAAGATTTTGAGAATGAGTTTGCAAGTAGAGTCTTGTATGCGGACTTAATTGTGTTAGGGTTTGAGGGGTTTACAATTATTTTGGGTATGGATTGGACTCTAGATTGTGCTGGAAGGACTATAAATATAAATATTCCTGGTATGCCACAGCTTATCCACACTTCTAACGATGGAGAAGAGTCGGTGATGACGAGTTTTTTGTGCTCAGTAGAAATCCATAAGCAAGATATTAGTGAGGTAGATGTGGTGCGTGAGTTTGAGGATGTATTTCAGGAGATATCTGGACCTCCACCTCGACGGATAGTAGAATTTTGCATTGACCTAGTACTGGGAACTGCACCAATTTCAAGGTGACATACAGAATGGAGCCTAAAGAGCTTGTGGAGATGAAGAAGCAGCTGGAAGAGATGCTTCAGAAAGGCTTCATATGTTCAAGTAACTCCTCGTGGGGAGCACCTGCGATCTTTGTCTCCAAAAGAGATAACACTCTCTATATGTGCATAGATTATAGAGAGTTGAACAAGGTGACTATCAAGAACAAGTATCCGCTACCTAGAATTGATGACTTGTTTGATTAGTTGAAGAGAGCAGCCATGTTCTCTCAGTTTGATCTCAGAACGGGTTACCATTAGATGGGCGTATAAAAGGAAAGTATAGCGCTTTCTGCTTTTCAGACCGGGTATACGTTGTACGAATTTCCTGTAATGCCTTTTGGTTTGACCAATGCTCCTGCCTATTTCATGGACTTCATGAATAGAATTTTTCAACCATATCTAGATAAGTTTGTGATTATCTTCATAGATGATATCCTGGTGTATTCTAAGAATGAGAAGGAACACAAAGAACACTTGAAAGTTGTATTGCAGACTTTGAGGGAGCAACAGTTATACGCTAAGTTCAGTAAGTGTCACTTTTTGAAGAAAGAAGTTCGATTTTTGGGGCATGTTGTATCCAATCAAGGGATAGCAGTAGATCCTGAGAAAGTTGTTGCGGTCAAAGAATGGAAGCAGCCCACGATCCCTACAGGGGTGATAAGTTTTTTAGGGCTAGCTGGTTATTACAGAAGATTTATAGAGAAGTTTTCCACTATTGCAGCACCCATGACCAAGTTGACTCGCAAGAATGTGAAGTTCTTATGGACAGATGATAGTAAAAAAGCTTTCCAGGAATTAAAACAGCAGTTAACTACAGCTCCGGTGTTAACTATACCAATACAAGGGGAAAAGTTAGTAGTGTTTACTGATGCAAGTGAAACTGGGTTGGGATGTGTGTTGATGCAACATCAGAAGGTTGTATCTTATGCTTCTCGACAGTTAAAACCTCATGAGAGACGATACCCTACTCATGACTTAGGGTTGGCAGCAGTTGTTTTTGCATTGAAAGTGTGGCGACACTACTTGTTTGGGGAACACTTTGAGTTATACACAGATCACAAGAGCCTCAAATATTGAATTCGTCAGTAGTTATGATTTCGAGATCCTTTACCACCCAGGGAAAGGAAATGTAGTCACTGATGCACTTAGTCGACAACATAGGATTATAGCTTCTTTGATAATTCAGGAATGGAAATCCTTGGAGTTAATTTCGATGCATGATGTTCAACCAATAGAGAGTGCTGAGAAGGCATACAATGGTAGTTTGACCATGCAGCCGATTTTACTGGGTAAAGTTCGTCAGATGCAGAATTTAGATGGGTTTCTCATTAGCAAGCTCGATGATCTTGTAGTGGATTTGATTGATGATTGTCCTACTAATTGGTCTATGGATTCAGATGGGGGATTACGATTCAAGGGCAAGTTGTGTGTACCTAACATTGTTGAATTGAGAAAAGAGATTATGGATGATGCCCATAGGTCCCAATATACCATCCACCCTGGTGGGACTAAGACGTATCATGACCTGAAGAGGACATTTTGGTGGAAAGGTATAAAGAAAGACTTAGGAGAGTATGTTTCTCGATGTTATGTGTGCCAACAGGTTAAGGCAGAACACCAGCGACCGTTTGGACTTTTGTAGCCTCTTGAGATTCCTACTTGGAAATGGGAGTACATCTCTATAGACTTCGTGGATAGATTGTCGCAGTCTAAGCGAGGTAATGAATCTATTTGGGTGATAGTAGATCGACTTACCAAGTCTGCTCATTTTATTCCTATCAATGTTCACCGAACTGCGAATAAACTGGCTAGGCTGTATATTCGGGAGGTGGTGTGACTTCATGGCGCACCAGTTTCCATAGTTTCATATCGTGATCTGTTGTTTGTAGTAGAGTTTTAGGAGAGTTTTCAGGATGCTTTGGGTGCTAGGTTAGACCTAAGCATGGCTTATCATCCTCAAACAGATGGGCAAACTGAGTGGGTAAATCAGATCTTGGAGGATATGTTGAGAGCTTGTTGTAGACACCCCATTTTTGACCGCCCTCAAGACTTAGGCGTTACTGATGGTTTACTTGGTGGAGAAAGGTGTGCAGGGCAAAGGTTCAGTTTCTTCAGCAAAGAACGAGACAAATCTCAACTTCACACCCCATTTTGGACCAAAGTTATCTTGGATGGTTTTTAGACCTTAAAACCCTCTCTTTCAAAATATTTTTGAAATAAAGTTTCTATAATGTTCCGAGATTCACATTTTGTCCAATGATGCACTTTTCGATAAACGAAGCAATGACAAAGTGGAGATGAATGAAAGAGAGATGAAATCTTTGAAAAATATTTCAAAACACTTTGTTTAGGGGTTTGGAGTTGAAGAAAAGGGGAAAAGAGAGAAGAAAACTAGTTTGGAAGAAGTTCGGCATGAATCCAGATAGAAGAGAGTCAAACAGCCCTCGTTAAATCGGGCTTATTCATCTGCATACTTGGATTTTATCTATGAGGCCACCACTATTAGAAAGCTTACTTCCGGGACTTCATTTTGCACTCAAAAATCTCCTAAAGCCAAGTCCAGGTGGGGGAGATATGACTGGTTGAAGTAGGGCATCAATCCGATTGGATCGAATCTGTGCGGCTTCACCAAAATGGGCATAACATTTTGTACAGGAGGAATTTTAATGCAAGGTTTGCGCCATTGGAAAGTTAACTTCTGGGGCTTCAATTTGGACACCTACCGACCACTTTTTGGCCTTGGAAGCACCTACCGGCCATAAATTTAGTTGGCCAGCCAAAAAAGTAGCAGGCTGACCAGAATAATTAGCCGGCCAACCATTTATTTGGCCGATTGTCTCCTTTTCTGGCCGATATCACCTTTTTTCCTTTCTTAGGCATTGTGCATGCCAGTTGTGCCAACTGGACTGCACAGACCTTGCCCCTATACACGTGTGTGACTATTTTGCACCCTTTGCACCCTTGTACTCAAGCTTCTTGGAGAAGCTTTGCACCCTTTGCTCAAGCTTCTTGAGAAATCTTGGACCTTTGTCTTAGCTTCCTCAAGAAGCTTGAACCTTTGGGTTAGCTTCTCTTGAAAGCTTGGCCCCTTTGATCCTTCTTTTGTTAGCTTCTTTAAGAAGCTTAGAGCCTTTACTTTGTCTATATAAAGAGACCTTCCCTCTCCATTGAAGAGGTTCAGCAAAACCAGAGCAAAATACATATATATATATATCTGATATACACTTTCTCTCTCTATATCTCCCTCTCTCTCTTCATTGTGTGTGTGTTTAAGGGCCAAAAGGGTGATTTCTTCTTAGTTTTGTACTAAGACACACACTACTACACCATACTTCGACTTTGGGAGGCATTGAGGGTTTGTTCTTGAGGTTTTGGACTAGTTTTGATCAGAAGAAGGGGGCTGCACTTGCTGTTCTTCAAGGGTTCTTCAAGGGTAACACTTTTGTTTTATATTCCCCAATCTTGCACTAGTCTTTAACCTATCTTGCTTACTGTTTTAGACTTTTTGTATAACTGAAAAAAGTCTTATATTTGCATGCTTAAGATACTTCATTAAGGTTGTTTTGGTGTTGGGGGTCAACCTCCCCCTCTTAGGCCTTGTTTGGCCCTTTTGGTGCTCTCTTTGTTAAGCTTTGGTTACTGTTGTGTGTTGACCTTCTCACCACTGAAATCCAATGGATTTTCAGTGGTGAAGAAGGAGTTTTGAAGTCTTGTGTAGGGGAGGGACACCCCTCTCCCTTTGTCTCTCTTTTGTGTATGTTTTTTGGCTCATAAGGGTAGCATGTATGCCTAGCTTTGTTTGGCTTCATTTCAGAGGTTATTTGGTGTTTATTTAGCATTTTTTACCTCTATCCCATGTTGGTTTGTTGACCCCTTGCATGCATAATACACTTGCCTTGTATTCCTCCATTTTGCCTAGAAATATATCTTGCCTTTGGACTATCATGCTTGCATGCTTTGGCTTAGCTTTGTGAAGTTTTTGGTCATGTTATAACACGCTTAAGGTCTGTCTTGAGTCTTTGGAGCCATGCTTGCCATGCTTCATATAGCCTCTTTGTATTCTAGCTTGTTGGCTTCGGGTGTGTGAGTTGCTAGCATGCCTCATTTGGTCTATTTCAGTGATTTGGAATCATTTTTCATGCCATTTCAGTTCATGTTTTATGCCTACATGCTTGCATTTGTTACCCTTTTAATGCCTTGAAGAGTTGTGGTCTTATGTTCTATGTTTGGGCTTTGGTGTATGTCTCTTTATTTAAGTCATTTGGGATGCCATTTATGTGGGTTTTGGGGCTTATTCTAACATACCATAGCTTTGATTTTTGTTGGTCTAATGCCCATGTTTGTCTCTTTTATGGATGCTTAGAGTTGCCTCTTTCATGCCTTAGGTGATGGGCCTTGGGGGCATGCATGCTTGCATATGTGATTTGTGCTCTTGTTGCATCATTTTGGCCACTGTTATGGACAAGGTTGAGGTCTGTCCACCTATAGTGTAAGACCATGGGTCATGCATTTGCATTTTGTTGTATGCTCATTACATTGCATGGTTGTTGCATCCTTGTAGTTAGTGCATTGTTGCATGCCTATCACTTTGCATAATTGCCTATCTAGGTTGCATTGTAGTGTTGCATACTTGTCATATTGCCATGGTGTTTTCATGATATGTTACGTTGCTCATGTTACATTGCATTAATTACATGTTTTCGCATTGCATTTTGCATACATGCATTGCATTATATTTGGTTTGGGGTGTCAAATCAAGCAAGAGGGGTGAGGTGTGTTCGTACTCCAAGTGATGAAACACGTCTCAACCCTCAGTCGCCGATGCCCTTGATCTCAACATGATAGGGCATAAGGCATTCATTTGTTTTGTCGCATGCATTTACATTGATTTGCAAGCTTGGTGTATTTGGCCATCATGCATCAAAATATGTGATTAGTGGCCCGAGGACCAAGGGCCACACTCCCTTGAGTCCATAGCATGATTGGGAGAGTGACCATGCACACATTTGCTTGAAAATTACATGCCATACACTACTTGCCCTCTGCTGTTGTCAACTGTAGGATTCTGCAAGAAGAAATAGCTGGCCGGCTACTTGGAGTGCCGACCGACCAAACACAATTAGCCGGTGGCTCTACCAATGGTCTATGACCATTCCCTTCGGCCGGTGGTGTTCTCACTTGGTCGGTGATGCTCCCCAGTGTTCAGAGAAGCATCCTTGGGACTTGTGCAAATTTTCAGAGGAGTAGGGCAGTGTAAACAGAGGCAACAGTGCTATGGCAGCAAGTTTCCGAGCGGGGCGAGTCAAGCATGTATCATTCGCGCATTCCGAGGCAGAGCTGCGGTGGTCTCTTTAGCTTCACATTTTAATTATTTTTGTGATTAATTTGTTAATTTATTAGAGGGTCTGTAATAATTAATTAGCTAGGATAGTTGATTCATTATTTGGACTGTATTATTCTTTCGGTCCCTCCGAGTGAGGGCGTATTTGTAATAAGTGTGGGTGCATGTGTGCATGCCTTTCAACCCCCACTTCTTTCTCCCTTTTACTTATCTGCTTTGATGGTTAGTATTAGGACATATTTAAATTAGCATACCTTATGCTATGCATACGTGCATCCATACATTTGTCTTGCATGCACCGGGCTCGGCGCATCATGCTAATAGTATAGTATTCCAAATCTAACTTGAATACGTGCTACTTGTTGCATCCCACATGCCATCCTAGGATTAGCCGAGCCTATTCTAGTGACATTTTGTATGCGTTGCATTAGCCACTTAACATGGACTTGGATCATGCATGATTGCTAACATGTTCTTTGTTTTGGCTTGGAGTACTAGGTAAGCTTTTATGCTTTAGCATCCTTGCATGCGTGTGAGTATTTGCCATGACAGCATGTTTACCATGTGGCTAGATGCTTATGTGATATAAACTGCTTGAATGCCTGTGGGTGAAGGTTGGATTGTTTAAGTTGGGACAACTCATTGAAATCCGTGTTTTACCCTACTTGCGAGTAGCAAATCTCAGATCATTTTCCAAACAAACGGATATGCAATGCTTCGTTTCAAATTAGGCGATCTAGTCTATACTTTTGTGTTGTGTGCATCACATAGTAAGATTAGCTAATTAATCGGAATAAGAACACATAACGTTTTCAAAATCAGATATCATGGTTAGTATAGGCCGATCTTCGGATCGGGCGAGAGGGGGTGCTCATAGCTGACCTTCCCCAATTGTACCCAAGTTCCCGAGCCGATGCAACTTTGGTGATGACGGACACGTGGCCTTTGGCAAACGAGTCAGGGTTTCCTAAATTCCCCCATTAAAAAATATTTAGGTGGCGACTCTGTATCTGGCAAAGCAGTTCGTGTTTGGCACTTCTTTTCTAAAAATCTGTTTTCTCAAAACGATTTGCCGGATTTGGACTTTTTGGTTCAAATTAAGAACCGTGACAATTTGAGTCCGAACTGTAACACGGTGGCCCTCACGCGGGGTGCGTCTACACTTGTGTTCTCGATCTTGGTGGTAGTTGGGAAGAACACTTGCCATTGGTAGAGTTTGCTTATAATAATAGCTATCACTCTAGTATCGGGATTGCACCTTTTGAGGCTTTGTATGGGAGGCCATGTCGATCACCTGCATATTGGATGGAGGTAGGAGATGCGACGTCGTTAGGGCCAGAGTTGGTGAGAGAGACTACGGAGAGGGTGAACATTATTCAGGAACGTATTAAGACTGCACAGAGTTGTCAGAAGAGTTATGCTAATAGAAAACGTAAGGGGGTTGAGTTGAATATTGGAGATTTTGTGTTTTTGAAGGTCTCGCCGATGAATGGGGTCATGAGGTTTGGAAAGAGAGGAAAGTTGGCACCTAGATTTGTGGGACCATATGAGATCACTGAGAGGATTGGTAATGTGGCTTACAAATTAGCTCTACCACCTGCTTTAGCTATGATTCACAATGTGTTCCATGTATCTTTATTGCGGAAGTGTGTACAAGACCTTTCCCAAGTAGTATCACCAGAAGTGTTGGAGATTAGTGATGATCTAACGTATGTGGTACGACCAATTATTATTCTAGATCAGGATGTAAAGCAGTTGCGGCGCAAGAAAGTGAAATTGGTGAAAGTGCAATGGAGCGAAGATGAGAACGATATTACTTGAGAGTTAGAAGAGAAAGTCCGGCGTATGCACCCGAAACTTTTTGCCTAGTACTCTCTCCTATTGAATCTCGGGACGAGATTCTTTTGAGGTGTGTATATTGTACCGATCCTAATTATCTTAAGTCATTATTTATTATTATTATGATTATTATTATCTTATTTTATTTTTGGCTTTATTAATTATGTGGATCCATGAAAATTTAATGTGGTATTTAATTAATTTAACGTGTTATTTAATTATGGATAATTAATTTGAATATTGATATATTTATATGGTTTGAAAAAAAAGTGGTGTTTATATATTGATAAAATATATATCATATTTATATTTATATATATTATATTTATGTTCTATTTTTATAATATAAATATAATAGTCAAATAGGTTTTATGTATTATAAAATAAAATATAATCCTTAGGTTAAGCATATATAAGTGCCTGATGCTAATAAGGAAAAAAAAAAAAGAAAAAAAAAAGGAAGAGAAAAGTGTGTGCGGCAGCCGAGTGCGAGAGGGAGAGAGATTAATCAAAGAATTGAGAAAGAACAGAGAAATGACGGAAAAGGGAGAAAAGAAAAAGATTAGGGTTTTGTTTTGGTGACTCTATTGGCTTTTCAAATAATTCTTTGATCTTTAAAAAAATATTGTGAGTACAAAACTTACTTTTCTTGATTTATATTTAATTCATTATTTTTATTTATTTATTTTTATTTATTTGATGTTAGTTTGATTTTGTATTTATATAAAGATGATAGATTTATTTTAATTATTTTGATTAGTTTGTGTATGTAAGATTTAAGATTTTTAGATGATTGATTGATTTTAATTATTTTATTTAGTTGCATATGCAAGGTTTAGGATTTTTAATTGATTGATTGATTTTAATTATTTTTATTAGTTATGTTTGCCAGTTTTAGAATTTTTATATGGATTTATTTTATGGTTGTAATCACACTCATGGTTATATGAAATTAAAATTAATTAGAAACTCATAAATAAATTCCTTATACTCCACCATGACTCCATGGATTGTTATTTTATTTGAGTGTTGGTGAGAAAGAGTGTATAAATAAAAAAAGAGTAAGGATTATGAGATTTATTTGAATGCCTTAGGTTTGGCATTGTTATGTTTGTTCTTAAGAATGAGATGTTTTGTAAATGTATGTTGTTGCCTCATTCTCATGAGTAAACGAATGCTTTGATTTACGCCCGTACGTATATGCTAACCATCCGGGGAGTGTGAGTCAAACTCGAGATGATATCCCCGTGCAAGTTTGGCTTCGGAGCGGTGTTAGGTATACGGGAGGCACATGGGATATATGTGTAGGGCCGAAGTGGTGGAGTTAAGGTACAAAGAATTTAATCATGAGTTTATTAGTATAGTGTGAATTGTATTGATTTGTACATCTTGAAAAATAGTAAACGACTTTGATAAATTATGAAATTTAAGAAGAGGCATGTATACGTGATTCTAGATAACTTTTGTGTTTTAACTTTTTATTATAAAGATCGATTAGAACTTATAATCGGATGATCTTAAATATTATAGTTTTGATTCATTTTAGTAATGCAGATTTTAGAGGCTATTTTAACCAACGAAACTGGTTTCATGCAAACTGAAGTAAAAACATTATTCTGCGCACTTTTCGTGTTTTGAATTTTTCCGAAACAAATCATCTTAGGGCAGTTTTTGTTCGTTGTCAACTTTAGATTTTTCGATTGAATTTCGTCTAAATTTTTCTATTAAGTTTTTCTCTTAACCTGTTTAGTTTTTGTTAAATTCGTTTGCAAAGTCTTTTAGGAAATTTGATTCTGTACAACTTTTGTTCTTTAAGTTTTGGTCAATTCAAATTATTTAAGCATGAAACGGTGCATTTTTATACTTCTTCAGCAAGTTACTTATGATTAAATTATACTAACTTTATTTTTTTTGCAAGATGGTGGGTCTTACTAACTTTTTTGTCACGCCCGAATTTTAATTACTCGAAAACATTACCAAAGTCTGTAAATTTAGGTCCATTTTTTTTTTTAATAAATAGATCTACCACACTTGAGTAATAGAAACATGCCAAGCTTCCGCCAGTTTTCGGATTTATTACACTAGTTTTCATTCTCAAAGAGTGCAACAACAATAATATATAAGCTTCCACTACGGAGCTACAAATAAATAATTCAAGCCACAAGATACATTTTTCATTCCCTTAACATATATGATAGAATTTATACAAAAAGAAACATGGAATCCATACTCTTCAACTAATGAATCCGAAATTCTCTTCCTGAAAAAGAATAAAACAACGAGGGGTGAGTACTAATGCCCAGTAGGAATCCCATAGTTCTACAACAATAGTTAACACATAGATAGAAATGATCATGCATACAGAGTGATACCATATAGTAAGGTGACATTTTGTAAGTTCAAAATATTATACGAAAAGTATCTTTTCTTAAAATTTCACTTGAACCTTCAGGAAAACTCTCTGCCATAAATGTAGTATCTCATCATTAGGAAGCCATAAATTCTCTTTGAAAATAAGTATACTTAAGGAAAAACATCATCTTAAATTTATTAATCCGATTCCAAATTATTCCTCATTTCATTTCCATTTTAATATCCCACATTTCATTTCCATTTTCTTACCATACTCCATAACATCAAAATCCAAAAGATTAGAGTTCAAACATAACACAAGAATCACAAACCCTTTTTAATTCAATTTCTCAATTACTTACAAAACAAAGCTCATAATCTTCCCTTTTGTCACAAACAATCCATTGAGTTCATCATCACTAGCCCCTAATCCAATTACCCACATGATGCCAATTTTAATCCTTAATCCATTTTCCTTCAGTTCATTTTCAATTCATTTATTCTTCTCAATTCATTAGTCAATTTCATTATTTCACAATAATCAAACTAAGACTACAACTCAGTGGTTTTCCAATCATACAAAACACACATAAACACTTCAAACTATCATTTTACGAAAATTTCGTCCGCGGGATCGGCACCCATGTATAAATTTCAGGACTTTCACCCAGAACACTTTGGCCAACTTAGTTATAATGGAGTCCATTCTCTTTCTCCTCCCAAACAGTGGAGTCCATCCCATTTTTTCTTCCAAACAAACATACATATGCAATGTATTTAATCACATAATCACACATGGAGTACATCCCATTTCTCCTCCCAAACAATCATACATATACAATGTATTAAAACACACAGTCATATTCAATGACAACCATTTCTCAGATTTATTATATTATTTACTCTTTTCAACTAGCACAACACATGTGATCCAAAATATGATTTTCAAAATGAATTAAGTGTACTTAAAACATAACACAAGAATTTCTAAAATCTCTTTCCAAAACATACAGTTTAAATCCTCAAAATCCATTGCATGCCCCATGATATGCATGATTTATAAATAGTCCGGTTTGCCTAGTCAACATGTAATTTCTACAACAATCATAGCTATCCTCCACTAATAGCCCAAAACAAATATATTTAAACCGATAAATAAATTCCTTTAAAGATACGTTTTTTTCCAAAATCTCATACGAGAGTGATAATGCATATCAAGCTCTACTATCATCATTAATAATCCTTCGATTTTACATTTACAATGACAATTTCAATTATTTTTACAAAATAACAATTTGACCCAATTAGGGCAAAACTCCCTCTACTTAATTCAACACAATTCAACGTAGTCAACACAATTCAACATGATCAACACAATTCAACATGATTCAATTCAACACCACTAAATGTAATTCAACATAAATCAAGGTGAACTCTTAAATCCCCATTTTATCATTTCATCCCAAGTCTCATACCATCCATATCATTAACAAATCTTTTTCCTCAAATTTCATTTCATATTATAGCATGATTTACAATATCTATAATAAAGGTTCATTTGCTAATTTTTAACATAATTTTCAAACACTTCCAAAATTCAATTAAACTGGCATATATATAATTCAATACTTCAATTTCATGATTCTACTTTCAATTTAGGCAAAATCATTCATTATCACCATAAATCAACTTAGGATTTTCAAGAAAAATCAAGAATTTTAAGAACAATTGAACTTCTCACACCATTACTTTTAATTACAATTTTCCCATTGATTATACACCTAAGGTTCATAATCCACAAGCTTAACCCAACAATTGAACCCCAACATTTCAAACCCTAAACCCCCAAATTCTATGATATAACACTATATGCTCAAAAATGGAGATTTTGTATTTATATGATCAAAATACCACAAATCTATCTATAAATGCAAGTATTGAAGAAGAACTAGGATCCCTACCTCAAGATTCAAGCAAAAGAGTAAAGCTTTGATGAGATTCCTTCACAAATCCAAACTTCAATCAGTTGAAAAGTGAGATTTTCAAGCACCCTTCACTTTTTGGTAAGAGATCTTGGCCAAATCTTTGATGAATTGAAGGTATTTGGGTCAAGAGATCAAGGGTTTTCGGACCTAGGGTGAGAGGAAGGAAGAAGGAAAAGAAAGTGGAGAGAATGATCTAGAAATTCACTTTTTAAGTCGCTGAATTTGCACAGTCCGCTCAAGCGCCACTTTTCCCGCTCGAGCATAACTGTTTCCAGTACAGATACCAAAACTTCAAACGGGTATAACTCTCTCATCCGAACTCCGTTTTAGGTCGTTCTTGTGTCCAAATTGAAGCCCGGGAAATAAAATTTCCAATGGTTCTAGTCTTACATCAAAATTCGAAGTGTGAAAAAAGAAAAGGGAAAAAGAGTGACGGTTGTTTGTAGGAAAAATTACCCGAATTAAATTCTTGGTTCACTCTTACTTTACAATCATATTACCACTTTGATCAACGACCCAAAATAAAATAGAGAGGCTCCAAACACAATAACAAAAGGTCAAAAAAACAATCCCACTAGCCTCAAAAATTCAAACTTAACCAGGCAGACCGGTCGAGCGCCCATTCTTGCGCTCAAGCGTGCAGACCAACAAAACCGGCCACTCGAGCGACCACTCCTAGGCTCGAACGGGAATTCACAACTCTCACAATCTCGGACAAACTGTAAAAGTACTGGAAGCTTCACAAGTCCACTCGAGTGTCAACTCCCCCGCTCGAGCGGAGGGAAAAATTCTGGATTGCTACATTTTTTATGCAGGGCTGACCCATCATATTTTTATTTCTATTTTTTTATTTTATAATCAATTTATATTCCGTTGTGTACGGATAAGAAACTAAATGCCACCGTATCTCGGGAAACTACCCATTCGTTTCGGTGCGGTTGGAACTACTTGTCTTGTCCCCGTAATAAGAATTATATGTATTTTTGTTTGTGTCTAGTGGACACATGGGTATTAAATCTTGTACTTATACCAGTATACCTGTATACTGACCTGTTTTGTCTCTTGGCAACTCGGGTGCGTTCTGTTTGAGCGTAGCCAAGCTTCCTTTGCAGGATTAGTTGGGGCTACGGTAGTGATGTGGAATTACTATAGTGTGGAACTTGTTGTTTGGACTTCTTTTGTTTTCTTGAGCTTAGGGTTGATATTAGTTTATGTATTTATTATTATTTTCTTTTATGACTTTAGTATTGGGATAATTTTAAATTATTTAAGTTAATAAAGACAAAATAAGCTAAAATAATCAATAAAACAAAATGTTATCCAAACCAAAGTCATTTTACTTTTTCTCTCACAATCATCAAATTAATTACCAAAAAAAAATCAACTCTTCCCAAATATAACTTTTTTAAGCTAGAAATAACCAAAAAGTCAACTAAAGTAGCCAACTTTCCAAATGAGTCCAAAGTTATTTCTATTGAAAATTTAAAATAGTATTATATACAAACATATAAAATTTATAATTTTTTTTAATGATGTAATGTGACACCTATTATTTTAGTTTATTGATTTTCCTAAAATTTTAGGACGAATTAATAAAAAAAAATTTAGGTTTTGCATGTTTTTTAATTTAAACTCCAGGATTTCAATTGTAACAATTAAAATCCTGATATTACATTCGTATCACAGTTTAGCCCCTCGATTCATTTCCGTCTCATTCAACTAACGGAAATCTAGGCAAAATGTTTAGAGTCAAACCCACATATTCAAGCCCTTGTATCTCCCTCATTGTTATTATGTTTCGTCGCATTTTCACGTCGTTGGATTCACCTATGGCCTAGTTTTCATTCCACCATTCATACGCTTTATTCCATCTCTTTTTACATGTCGTTAGAGCTCCGAAAATTGACCAAAAATAAGATTTTTTTTTTTTTTTTTGTGTGTGTGTGTGTTTATAGATTCAAACCCACATGGTCAAGATCTCGTTGTAACTCTGTTTCGCCTTATTTTCACTTCGTTGGATTCACCTCATGGCCTAATTTTAATTTCACTTCTCATATGCCTTGTTCCATATCTTTTTGTATGCTGTCAGAGTTCCGAAAGTTGTCCAAAAATATTTTTCTCTTTTGGCTTCTTTTCTTGGTTACAAAACTAAGCCAAGAATATTCTCTCTAGAACAAAATAAAACTAAAGTTTTAACCACTCGATGGCACCGCCACAGTCGGAGGTTCATAAAGGAAGAGAAAAGGAAGGAGGAAATAACAAGCACAGAGATAGAAGATAGAGGAAAGAGAAAAAAAAATGAGAAATTTTTTATTTTTGGCCAACTTTCGGAGCTCCAATAACATACAAAACGCAGTGAAATAAGGCGTATGAGGGGTGGAATGAAAATTAAGCTATGAGGTAAATCCAACGATGTAAAAATGAGGCAAAACAGCTTTATGAGAAGTGAGATGTAAGGTTTTGAACATGTAAATTTGAATCTGGAAAAAGAGAGAGAGACAGAGAGATAAATCTTATTTTTGGCCAACTTTTGAAACTCTGATGGTACAAAAAAAGAGGTGGAATAAGGCATATCAAGGATGGAATGAAAATTAGGTCATGAGGTAAATCCAAGACACGAAAATAAGATGAAATAGAATTACGACAAGGGAGATACAATAGTTTGAACATATAGGTTTGAATTTGAAGGAAAAAAATGAGAAAAATCTTATTTTTGGCCAAATTTAGAGCTCTGACGAAACGTAAAAAGAGGTGAAACAAGACGTATGAGAGATGGAATGAAAATTAGACTATGAAATGAATTCAATGACATGAAAAAGAGGCGAAATGGAGTTATAATGATGGAGATACAAAAATTTGAACATATAGATTTGAATATGAAAATTTTGTTTAGATTTTCGTCAATTAAATGAGATAGAGATGGACAGAGGGGTTAAATTGTGAAACGAAAATAACATTAGGATTTTAATTGTTACAATTAAAATTTTGTGATTTAAATTAAAAAATACGTGAAGCTCTAAGTTTTTTTTTTAAATAATTTATTCAAAATTTTATTATGCAATTTATACGAAAAAATTTATTTGTATATTTATTTGAAAAATCACACTCATCATACATGATATGATGAGTTGTTCAAACAAGAAAGCACCCATAATAACTACCATGATTAATGATGTGATGCTGACTTCCTTTATTGTCAACAAATCAACAATAGCTGTTAAAAAAAAAAAAAAAAGTTACAAAACAGCTGTAGTTTAAGAAAATAATTACTAATACATGGAAAATTTTATATCCTTAATAATTAAAGAATAATATTAAGGATCATAAAAAAAAATATTATAGAATACATTATGAAAATTTTTCATCCTTTAATTAATATGTGGTATTTTATTATATGTGTAATCTAAAAATAGAAAATCTTTCATAATTATATTCATGATATTTTTTTTATGATTCCTAGTATTACTCATAATTAAAATTTGTAAAATTTATCATTAATTTAGTTATTTTTTTCAAAATATACACTGATATGTTATTCCCCCCCCCCCCAAAAAAAAAAAAAATCATTGATGTACAGGTAGAACTCTTAATTAACCAGTTGATTTTAGATGAAAACTCACTAAATCGTGAATTAATATTCATTATTTATTTACTTATTTATTTTTGTTGTGCAATTTTTAAGTCAACATCTATCATTTATGGCGTGGTGTTCAATAATTTGCATCAAACCAATCCCATGCATGTATGCCATAATCACATATCAGTAATATTTGAAAGATTAACAGATCACATGCCTTAATCACATGTCATATGCATCTAACAAGTGTGTTTAGAGCATTGCTTAATATTAATTGGAGTGCAAATTACGTTGGAAATATATATATATATATATATTTTTTTTAATTTAGAAAAAATTACCAATAAATCCTATATGGTAGAAAGTTAAACCATTTAGTCCTCCAAATTTTCTTATGCACCATTTAGTCCTACTATCTACGTCAAGAAGCATTAACAACATCAAAACATTAGATACATTACCAACATTAACTCCACTGATGTTAACTATTGTTCCCATTAATAATTATAAGGCCAGTGAAAGCTTCATCTCCGTCGAAACCCATCACTCAAAGCTTTCAATTGAAACCATAACTCTGAGATTTGTGTTCTGATAAAAGGTTCATCTACTCAACAGATGTCTAGGGAAATGATTTGTGGGAAGAACCAACACAAGTCCATAGACAACAATAATGGCTCCAGAAAGAAGATCAAAACGATTTGGGTGCCTCGTTTCTTGATCGAGTTCATGAGTTCTGGGGCAAAGGTGTTTCGCTTCAGCCATCGCCGCGGCCTTCGAGGGTTTGGAGGAGGGGTTCCGGGAGGCGGAAGGAGGAATGGTTTTGGGATGATCGGTGGCTCCGGCTGGGTTGTTGGGGTCAGGGTTAGGGTTTGCAGAACCCTCCTTCTTGGAGGTGGTGTTGTCGGTGTTCATTGGATCGGAGTCGTTGCCGCGAGAGCATCAGTACCCATTTGGAGAGGAGGGTTCTTGGGGGAGAAAACGGTTACTGAAGGAGGAGTGGTTTTGGGATGATCGGTGGCTCCGGCCGTTTCTGGGTTGTTGGGGTCAAGGTTAGGGTTTGCAGAACCCTCCTTCTTGGTGTTCTTAGTGTTTGACATATTGACGACTCTGATGTTCTTAGTGTTGAATGTTTGATAGTGTTTTTATGACATTGTTGAATTTTGATAATGTTTTTCTTAGTGATGTAGGTGATATAGTTGATGTTTTGATGATGATAATTGATGTTGTTTGATGATGACGTTGTAATGTTTGATGTTGTTTTCATAATGATATTGTGTTGTTTGATGTTGTTTTGATGATGATGTTGTTTTGATGTTGATGTTGTTTGATGTTTAATGGTCATTAACATTGGGATAGGACCTAATGGTTCATAAGAAAATTCATAGGACCAAATGGGTTACAAGATACAAATTTAGGATTTATTGGTGCATCCCCCTTTAATTTATAAGTAACGAAAATTATTTTAAATAAATGAAAAATATCTTATATTTTTTCAATTTTGTATATTTTTCTTATTTATGTGACGCAATTGTTAATAAGACCCATTTTGTTTTTAAAAGACATACTAACAAATGCATATTGTTATTTATGTAAAATTAACCAATAACCGCTCATATTATTGTTGGTATTTTTTTCATAAAAATATAAGGAAAATATATAAAATGAATTAAATAGAAATGACAAAACAATTATTATTATTTTTTATTAGTAAAGAATGAAATATATAACAAACTAGAGAACTAAAAAAAAAAAAAAAAAAACCCCAAGAATGAACTAGATTACACCACGGAACATATTATAAGATGGATTCAAACGGACATATAAAATAATATACGAAAAATTATTTATATTTAAAACTTTGAAAAACAAAAGATAAAAGATGCAAACCGAAACCTGTATAATACCACAGTTTCCTTAAAACAGATTCATCACCTCCCGGTGAGTGTTGGAGGTACGCCAAACAATTAAAATTTGTTATCAGAATTATACCAATCATAAAAGTTAACCGGTACTCTCGGAACTGAGCCCATTATTTCTGAATAAAAATAAAAAAATATTTTGGCTAATGCTAAAAGTTGGTTTCTTTTCCCAAAACTAAACACTTTGAAAATAATCAAATTATAACCAAAGACTTTCTCAAAACTTGGTTTCCTAACACTTTGGGAATAAAAGATTAAACCCAAAGATTTTCTCTAATCACAAAGGTTTGAAACCAAATCCATCTTAATTGCTGTTTCTGAACAAACCAGAAACACTTTTTAGCCAAGGCTAAACTTTGGTTTCCATTACAGAAAATCAAAACAATTTGAAAATAATAAAATTAATCCCAAAGATTTTCTCTAAACCTAAAGGTTTATAATTTCTCCCATTCCTCATTTCCTTTCACTATGGTGAAACTATTAAAAATTAGAACTTAAAAACACTACAAATGGAAATAGAAATACAACTGTTACAATCACAAATTATCTAAATTTGCAAAACGGAGTTCATGATTGCATTCAAAATCGTCTGTTTAGCCAAGAGCACACTTCTCCACTTATGATACTTATCTTTGTGTAAAAAGAAATTACAAAACTCTATCCTCGTTGCCACTAAATCTCCATGCTCACTGTTCATATACACACTTGGATACAACATGAGTTAATGAACCAATAAAGTGAATATTACACGAGTAATTTCAGCTATAACTCGCAATGTGTAAATTAAAGGCTATAGATGCATTGCTGTTATAAAAATGACATGAGTTGCATGGCTATAAATCAATTATACACACAGGAATATTATGGTCATAATGTTAGCAATCCAACCATGCAATTATGAGCAAATATATATAACAATAGAGTTAAACTTCCATTTACCATTCCATGAATTCAAAAAATATTTTGGAGTAATTTCCTTGATTACCCATCAAGACATGAAAGAACTCACTACAAAAACAACAATTAATTAATAGAATTATAATACAAAATTATTCCACCATGCACTAATTCTCTCTTGGGATCCATTCACCTTATAATATAGCATAATCATAAGCAAACTCAGAAATAAGACCATTATATAGAAAGAAACGAAACTGTTTTATTAAATTTCCTTCTAAAACAAATCTGTTTAGAGATATTTTATACCGTCGAAAAACTTTTGACTAGACAAGTCGCTTGAAATTCTCAAAACACGAATTCTAACACTTTGATTTTCTTAGAATTTAATAAATCAAATTAAATCAAAATTGTTACTAAACTTTCAAAACAACATACGGAATAAATTTAAAATCAAACTGAACTATAAAATGAATAATTAAATTCACTAAAATTTTGAAGGTCCAATATTTTTCCTTATTCCACGCAAAGGTAATCTTGTTCAAATCATAATTAGTAGTCAAATTTACTAATTCCAATTTATTTTATTTGTTCGTATTATATATCATTCTTTCTCGCTTAGGTAAACCTGTAAAGAAAGTTAGTAACAAAAGAAAGCAAATAACAAACAAATCAAATCAAATAGTAAGAATATTACATAATAAAATTCTTATTTTTATAAACTCCTACTAACTTAAACACAAACAATCAAATAACTCATGCAATAACAACTAATTAACGTAAAATAAATTGTATGAATAAATTATTAGAAATAAACAACTCAAAACAATCCAATAACTCTAGGCAATTAAATTAATTTTAATTCCAAGAGTTACTAGAAGAAATTAAAATAAAAGTTAAATTGTTTTTTCAAAAACTATTTTTAAAAAATCTGTTTCAAGATTGTTAGTTTTTTTCCATAAAAATAAAAGAAATATATATAAAATGAATTAAATAGAAATGACAAAACAATTATTATTATTAGTAGTAAAGAATGAAATATACAATAAACTATGGAACTAAAAAAAAAAACACACAAGAATGAACTCGATTACACCATGGAACATATTACAAGATGGGTTCAAATGGACATATAAAATAGTATACGGGAAATTATTTAAATTTAAAACTTTGAAGAACAAAAGATAAAGGATGCAAACCGAAACTTGTGTAATGCCACAGTTTTTTTAAAACAGATTCACTGCCTCCCGGTGGGTACTGGAGGTACGTGTAGACACCCCATTTTGACCAGCCCTAAGACTTGGACACTTTGTTTTGACCACCCTCACAAAAAAAAATAAAAAATAAAAAAAATTCAAATTGAAAATTTAATCCCAAACCTCACCTATTTTGGCCAAATTAGTTTATATCATACAGTTTATTACTTTGTAGTATTTTATAATTTTATATGTTTTTATATAATTTGATGTGTGTGTATATATTTTGAGGTGGTATATTTTAGAAATAAAAAATAACAAAAACAAAACAAAAAAAAAGAAAAATAGAAAATAAAATAAAATAAAAAGAAAAAGAAGAAAATAGTGGGGCGGTTTTAAATAAAATAAAAAAAAAAAAAGAAAGATGAGTGGAATAAGTGGAGAGTGTTTTATTGAGAGATAACATTGAGAAAGAAAAAAAAGTGGGGTCGGTGTTTGTTTTCGGTGGAAAATAAGAGGAGAGGGCAGGTGAAGATTGAAAAAAGGAAAAGGGGAGCAGGTGAGAGTGGATACAATGATAAAAAAATGGGAGGACACTTACAGACGGAGATGCAAAAAGGCTCTCTCTCTCTGGGTCTCTTATCTCTCTCTCTCGGGTTGCAGCTTGAGAAAAAAAAAAGTGGAGGACACACTCACAACACAGACCGACCACAGCACACACACACCCCAAACCTATGCACCCAGCACATCTCCTCCCACAGCACACCTTCCACTCATGGGCACCCATTTCTGTTGAGCTCTCCCCAAACCAAGGACCAAACCCAGCTCTCTCACACTGAAAGAACACAGACACGGCTCTCTCTCCTTCCACACGTATCACTCACATGCAATTATATTCATAACTTCACGTCCATAGATCTCTCTCTCTCTCTCTCTCTAAGTCACCCAGCAAACCCACACACGGCAGATACAAAAATAGATAATTGGGCTGCTATCACAGACACGACAGAGGTCACACCAATCTCTCTCTCTCTCTCTCTCTCTCTCTCTCGGGCACTGTTTCTCTCTCTTTGGGGGTTAAGAGACACCACGACATAGCAGACACGAGACTAAGAGACCCATACCCACACTCTCTCTCTTATCTCTCTCCCTAGGGGCCAATCAGTGAAGGTGGTCAAGACACAAGAGATGCATGATCTCTCTGGGTCTACTATCACACATAAGATACATGTATGGAGAAGATAACCAATCTCTCTCTTAGGGTTCCATCACTCGACCAACCTCTCTCTCACTGATACACCAAGCACACAATACACAACCGAGCACACACAGCACAGAGGGGAGAAAGGGGGAGAGGTTGACAGCCATGAAAATGTTCACACCGAAATGCATCCAGCTCTCTCTCGCTAATCTCTCTCTCGGGTTGGTTCTCCACACACACACACACACACACACACACACACACACACACACACACACACACACTCGGGTTGATTTCTCTTTTCCTGAAGCAACAAAGCCTGTTAATGGGTTGGAAGGGACTTAAGTATAGGACTGCATTTCCTATCTTGAAACCACCTGGTGTGTTGTTATTCTGCCCAAGATAATAGATTGTGGGACTCTGCAGTTCATCCTGTGCAGGTTCACCTGGAAGGCAATTCAACTCTTTGGGTTATTGGATGGTGGTTTTGAATGGGTCAATCATGGGCTGATTTATTTTATTGGTGGAAGGCCTCATTGAGTAATGGTTTTATTGGGCCTTCTACTCAAGGGCCGAATTGTGTAATTGGTAACATGGTGGAACAAGGGCTAGTCGTATATCTGCTGCTATAATGTCAAATGTGGCGTGGACTGCTTGATTGAAGACAACTGGTTACGTACTAGTTGATGAATGGCGGGGGGTTTAAAACTTTTTATTTTTATTTTGAGTGTTTTGTGAGATTTTATTTTATTTTATTTTATTATCTCCTCTCTCCCTTATTTGGATTTGTAATATTTACAGTATTGTAATAATCCCCCACCCCGCTTCTTTCTATCCCATTCTTTTATCGCTTTCCCTAACTGTGCATATGTATATATTTGACATGCCATGCTTTGCATCCATGTTTCATGCATCTTGATCCGGCTAAATTTGCATCTTTGTGATTTAATCAATTCTTATATGATTCTATGCGCTACCTCATATTGAGATGATTCACATGTCATATTCTAGAAGCCGGATCTTTAGAAGCATTCTTGTGTATGTATTGCACTAGGATTCTGTATATAGGATCATGCATATTTCACTAACTTTGTTTTGTAGTTGTTCAAGGGACGTCGGTCAATCTGTGAGTTTTTATGCTTTAGCATCTCATTTGTGTGTGATTTTCTTATTGTGTTTAGCATCCTACCATGTGGCTCTGTATGAATGCCTGTGGATGAAGGCTTGTTGTTTGAATTGGAATAATTCAATAAATGTACGTTTTAAGCCCACTTTGTAGTGGCAAATTCACAAACTTTAAGCCCACTTTGTCAAGTGGCAAATTCAAACCCCTTTCGAAAAACAAACATGAAATTGAATTGTTCCAATTTGAGCAAACTAGTCTATACTTGTATGCTTCACATAGTAAATTTTAGGATTTATTTAATAATCAGAACATAAACATATAAAGAAAATAAAAAGTCATATCATGGTTTAGTAGAGGCTGATCTTTTGATCGGGTGAGCGGGGGTGCTCATTATTGACCTTCCCCTCTCATACCTAAGGTTCCGAGCCAAGCATCCTTGGTTACGACGAACAGTGGCCTTGGCACCGAGTCATGGGTTTCCTAATTTCCCAAAATATTAGGTGGCGAATCTGAGATCTGATGACGCAGTCCATTTTTGACAAAATTGCAATAAAATGGATTTTCAATAAAAGCTGCCAAATCTGGACTCTCATTTAGATTTCACATTGCACTCGTGAGACTGAGATCTAAGATCTTAGGAGTCCGAATTGTTTAACGCGCGTGGGTACCCCCCGGGCATGTTACAGTTTCTGGCGACTCTGCTGGGGATTTATGAAACATTGACTCGAACTCCATGATATGACTTTTATTTTCAATTATATGTTTATTGCATTGCATGCATTGGTGCACTTAAAGTTCCTGTGTTGCCTAGATACTGGTAGGAGCACATGCATACTTTTTGTGACACTACACCTATCTCTACGTTACTTTAGAGGCTTTGTGTTGTAACCTTTTGAGATTTGTCAAAAGGGTAGCTTTGCGATCTAGCTCTGCTATCTAAGGTTCTCAGACTCCGAAGAGAGGCTATTTGACTCTTCTGATTTCCTGGGATCTTTATTGGTTATGACCCAAAGGACTCTTTGGTAACGTCACCTTGACTTCAACCCTTAGAACAGAGCTAACCTTGTACATATAGTGAGCTATAGTACCTTTCAAATTAGGACAGGATACTTTCCCATTTCTAGGATGTATGATACCGCTTGTTTGAATAGTGAAACCTTATATCATTTCAAGCTAGGACAGGATAACCCCACCCTCTTTAGGGGTGTTTGTTCTCTTTCCTGTTTTATGTACAATGTATTAGATCTATACAGGGATTCTCAAATTCGAATGAGTGGTTCAGGCTGTTCAGTTTAGCACCATTACTTCAAAAACAAAAATAACAAAAAAATAACAAAAACATAAAATCAAAAAATAAAAAAATAAAAAAAAAATGCCGATATCCCACAAAGTCAACCATCTCTGTGATTGGGGAGTGACCACCTGTTGATTGCACGGGCTTTATTTTGAATGTTGTCGATGGCCCACACTTTGGCTGGCAATTTGAGAATGGTTTTATTCTGAGTTCTAAATTGAGTATTGAGTCTAAGTTTGACTCCACCAAGTTTGTAGAGTTAGAGTCAGGCTCGAGTCAGCCTAATGAGTCAGAGTCTTTGATTTCGATAGTACTAACCTAGACATTTATGTCCTGTAGTATGTTGTCAAAAGTCTGTTGCCATTTCTGAGTCATAGTCTCTTTTCAATAAATAGGAAAACAAAAAAACAAACTGCCATAGAGTCTACCTACTTCTCTGTGCCTTTAAATCATTGCATTGACCAAAGTTTTTCAAAACTTTTTCCAAAAACTCTAATAAAAACGAAGAGGAAGAATTTCCTCGGGATTTGCAAATTTTGATCAACTGAGAGGAAGAGAGTTGTGCTAAGCCTTTGATGAAGAAAATCATTTTTGTTAATGTGGGTACTGAGAAGGATCCTGGCTTGGTCCAAATTGGTTCTATCTTATCTTCGTAAAAGTACGAGTGATTAGTCATTTTGTGAAAAGATTTCAAAAACTGTTTTTGCGTGGTCCTACGAAGACATGCTTGGAATTAGTTATACAACATAGGATCCCTCTTAACTCATGGTTCAACCTCCTTAGCTCCTTAGCTTTCAAACCGTGATTTGAAGTATTCCATGATCAATCAAAGTGTAAGGCTTGCATAGCCGAATTGGAAATAGCCCTTGAACTAGGGGCCATGATGTGATTCAAATGGAGGTAGCCCTTCAACTAGCAGCAATAAGGTCGAATATGATTTAGATTGGAAATAGCCCTTGAACTAGGGACAATGATGTGATCCAGATTGGAAACAGACCTTGAACTCAGGGCAGAGAATGTGATTTCGATTTGAAACAGCCCTTGAAGTAGGGGCAAAAGTGTAAGGCTTGCATAGCTAAAATGGAGGTAACCTTTGAACTAGGGGCAATAAGGTACCACCCTTGAGAGGCTCGCTGGACCGAAAACCCGAAAGGGCGACCCAAGCAAAAGTTAGAGCACAAAATAAAAAAAAAAAATTAAAAAATTAAAAAAAAAGGAAAAATAAAAAGAAAAAGAAAGCTCGCAAGGTTGAAAACCCGAAAGGGCAGCTTTGGCAAAAGTTAGAGCGTAAAAAGAGAGTGTCAATACCCAAGTGAACCTTAGCCAAAACTATGTAGGGCCTGGGATTCAGATTGGAAGCAACCCTTGAACTAGAGGCAAGAAGGTTGGATGTGATTTAGATTTGAAGCAGCCCTTGAACTAGGGGCAAAAGGTTGGATGTGATCAAAGAGTTAAAACTGAATTGGTTCCTAATGAAGACCGCCTAGAAAGGCAAAACCCAAAATTTGAGAGAATGAATTTTATTATTGAAGGACAGTCGAGGTCCTATCCACTACACTAGGGGCAACACTAGGGGCAAATTCAGACCCAATTAGCCTAGTCCCTGCATCATCATATCTACTGATCAAGTGTAGCAGTCGTTCATAGATGGCCCAGAGATTTCACACCCAATCAACATGGACAAGTTAGAATGAAAGTAACCCTTGAGAGGCTCGTTGGGCTGAAAACCCGGAAGGGCGACCCAGGCAAAAGTTAGAGCAGAAAAACAAAAAAAATAGAAACTCAAAAGAAATAAAAAAAATGAACAAAATGAATAACAAAAAAAAAATGATAAAAAGCTCGCAAGGTTGAAAACTCAAAAGGACGGCTTTGGCAAAAGTTAGAGCACAAAAGGAGAGTGTCAATACCCGAGTGACCCTCAGCCCGAACTACGATGGCCTAATTCCTATCTTTGGGATACGTAGGTAGCTTCATCTCGAAGTTTGGCCCTAATAATTTTTCAACTCATTCATCTCGTCCATGTTTTGATTGGTGTATCTTCGTTTTACTCAGTTCAATTGGTTCGATTTAACTTGGTTCAGTTTGGTTCCATTCGGTTTGGCGGTTCGGTTCGGTTCGGTTCGGTCCGGTCCGGTCCAGTTTTGCTCGACTTTATTCGGTTCGAATTGGCTTGGTTCGGTTGGCTTGGTTTAGATATCACCTTTGATTATCTGGTTTGGGACTATGCACCCCAATGGTTGATTCCATGTTAGTTGAGTAGTGGCCATTTGCAAAAATAGGTTTTGATTAATTTAAATGAAGCTGACTAATTTTTCTCGAAAATTATTCCATTTTTGCAAAACTTGGACCATTCTTTGGATTTGAAAAGGAAAAATTTTCAGTGCTCACAGTTTAGCTTACATGATTTGAAACAGAAAAGGGAATAAGTATGCTAATCTAACTCTCATGTTGATCAAAACATGTTTACAAAAAAATCAAGAGACAAAAAAAGGTCAAGGCAATGAACTAGGGGCATAGTCGAGTTAGAGATTCTGTCTTCTCCACCGCTCGAGTCAACTATTCGGTGTATATAAGTGTGTATTCATACCAGTCAGTGTATATAAGTGTGTACTCATACCAGTTAGTGTATATAAGTGTGTATTCATGCCAGTCAGTGTATTCATACCAGTCAGTGTATATAAGTGTGTTCCTTTTATACCAGTCAGTATATTTATACTAGTCGGTGTATTTATACTAGTCAGTGTATATAAGTGTGTTTGGATCGTTTTGCTTCGTTCTTGTTTCGTTAAGTCATTCTTTGATTCAGGTCAGTATAGAATCAATGTTTAATTCAGAGTTCAAAATTCAATCACTCTCAAATTCAATCAAACAAAAATGTTTTCAAATTCAAAGTGATATGCCAGTCACGCCATTGATGTGCAAAAACTAAACTGATTTTTATTACAGTCAGGGGAGGACATCCCCGATTACAGAGACAAAAAAAAAAACAAAAAAACAAAACGAAAAAAACAAAAACAAAGAGAGAGAGAGATGGATCTTTTTCTTCTTTCTTCTCTGGCAGCAAGCCGGCGGCGAAGATTGTAACCAGCTTTATTTGCACACAACTTCATTGCCTGACTTTACCATCAGCTGCCTCGCTTCGTCTTTACTCCTTCGGAGCTTTTAAAGACTCTGCCTCGGCCTTGGCAGAGCTTCCAAAGGAGATTATTCCTCGCCGGCCATCAAATTGGTTGTGCGAAGGAACTCCGAATCGAGTCACAGAGGTCGTCAGTCATTTTAGCTCTTTGTTCTGCTTCTTCAGTGCGCTAACTTCCCCTCGAGAATCTTTGTACATATGTTGAAGTAAAAAAAGTTGTGCATTCAATCGATGCACCTCACACGTTCTGTTCTGCAACCGACGGGACAAGTTGGAGACCACAGTCACGATCTCTACACATGACCTCAGCGTATACGAGTTTGCTTCGATGTCAGACTGTGCCGCCATGATTTGTTCAACTGACATCGCTGGAAAGTTAAAAACAGGAGAAGGAGGAGGAGCTCGTGGTTGAGGTTCAGGGGAGTCGGAATTGGTCATCTCTATTGTAGACTCGTTTAGGTCTGGAAAACGAGTGAGAGAACCTTGTGAAGAGGCCATGGTAGAGAAGAGTAATGCAAAAGAAAGAGGTTGTAGAGTGGTGGCAGAGAAAGTTTGCAGGCTTTCGTTCTGCCTCTCTCTATCGCAAGCCTCAACTTAAGAAGAGGATGAAGCCAAAGAAGAAGACAAAGATAGAGGAAGGCTCGAGACGATCATTGACAATCGGGGCAAGATTGGATAGCCTGTCGGTCAGGCGCCGCGATTGTTGAAATCGCGCGACAGACACGATGCTCGAAGAAGATGAAGGAAGAGAGAGTGAGACAAAATAGGAAGAGAGAGTGAGACAAAAATAAGAGAGGCGGGAGAGTTGTATATATATATGTATATGTACTGTATATCTATGTATTATATATATTTGTTTGAACATTTGGGTCACAGGTGTGGCTTGGGTTCAGTGGTTTGGCCCAGTGGTTAAAAAGTGAGAGGCTGAGCCTGAAGTAAGGGGTTCGAACCCCACATCGAGTGTTTCTTTTGGTTTGTTTTGGTTTTATGCATATACATGTCTTGTATAGTATATATATATTTGTTTGCATATCTTGTCATAAGAGTGGCGTCGCTCAGTGGTTGAGGACTCGAAGACCAAGCTTGAGGTCAGAGGTTCAACACCTCCTATCCCATGTCCATCCATTTTGTGATTTTTCTTTCTTTTTTTTTTTCTTTTTTTTTTTTTGCGTGTTTTGCGTACGTGTGCTGACGTCAGCAAACAGAATATGCCTTCTCAATAACGGCATCTTCCCGCTAACGACTGCAAACAAAATATTCCCTACGTATGTATATCTCCGTATATGTCTGTTTATTGGTCCGTATATGTCTGTGTCGTATATACCTGTATATATCCGCCTCTGTTTGTGTATTTGTCTGTATCTGACTATATGTATACTGTATGTACATATCTGTGCATCTATCAAGCAATAATCTCACTTCATGCACCTACTACATAAATTTCAATTTCAATCACCCTGCTTTGGGTTCCGCCCTACTTTGGGCACCGCACTGCTTTGTGCATCAACCACCTTGCTTTGGGCACCGCACTGCTTTGTGCATCAACCGCCCTACTTTGGGCACCGCACAACTTTGTGCATCAATCGCCCTGCTTTGGGCACCGCACTACTTTGTGCATCAATTTCAATCGCCCTGCTTTGGGCACCGCACTACTTTGTGCATCAACCGCCCTGCTTTGGGCACCGTACTGCTTTGTGCATCAATCGCCCTACTTTGGGCACCACACTGCTTTGTGCATTAACCGCCCTGCTTTGGGCACCACACTGCTTTGTGCATCAATCGCCCTGCTTTGGGCACTGCACTGCTTTGTGCATCAATCGCCCTGCTTTGGGCACCGCACTACTTTGCGCATCAATTTCAATAGCCCTGCTTTGGGTACCACACTGCTTTGTGCATCAATTTCAATTGCGCTACCTTGCGCATCGCACTATCTTGTGCATTTCAATTCAATCGTGCTACCTTGCGCACCCTTGTATCGTGCTATTTTATGCATTGCACTGCCTTGTGCATCTCAATTGCAATTTCATCGCACTATCTTGTGCACTCTCGCAGTCTAGGAGACCTTAAATCCTCGGTCTAGGAGACCTCAAAATCCCCGGTCTAAGAGACTTTAAATCCTCTGGTCGAGGAAACCTTAAATCCCCGGTCTAAGAGACCTTAAATCCTTTGGTGTCTAGGAGACCTTAAATCTTTTGTGGTCTAGGAGACCTTAAATCCTATAAAGGCGCAATTCCTTTGGTGTTTGTCGTGCCCGAACGACTTTAAGTGGTCTGGTATAGCCACCTGCCTGTGATTGCAATGAGTTCCTAGGAGACCAACTGCGTCAGTGGAAACTAGAGTTCGAATGGTGAGGCCTAGAACGCAAATGGTTTGGAATTTCCGAGACTAAAGTCTGGTTTAAATACCCAGAGGTGTATCCCCGGCTTGAAATCTAAATGGCAGCCCCATAGGTTGAGGTAGCGTGTATGCGCCTCAATTCTGGATACTGAACCAACCTAGTCTGTCACCCCGTTGGAGAATAGGAAAAGTTGTGAATATGATCAGGAAGAAGAAAATGAGCATCCGTGGTGCCCTTGTCAGCAAGAAATCATTCCACCATTTTTCCACTCGCGTGAGACGCGTTTGGACTTCGAATATGCCTCTGCTCCTTTCACGTTAAACGTGTTAGGATGTAACATTTACCCCAGTTACAACCCCACCTTCTGTATGAGATACAGTTGGCCACATCTGTTGGTTTATGCCACCATTTCTCCTATCGCGTGAGACACGTTTGCATTCGTTCATTATTTCTTCACTCGCGTGAGACGCGTTTGAATTCATTCACTATTCCTCCTCTCACGTGAGACGCATTTGGATCTCAAATACTCCTCTCGTGTGAGACGCGTATGGATCTCAAGTTTGCTTTCCTCTTTTCGCATGAGATGCGTTTGGATCTCAAATACTCCTCTCGCGTGAGACGCGTTTGGATCTCAAGTTCACTTTCCTCCTTTCGCGTGAGATGCGTTTGGATCTCAAATACTCCTCTCGCGTGAGACGCGTTTGGATCTCAAGGGCACTATTCCTCCTCTCGCATGAGACACGTTTGGATCTCAAGTTCACTTTCCTCCTTTCGCGTGAGACGCGTTTGGATCTTAAATACTCCTCTCGCGTGAGACGCGTTAGGATTGCAAACTGGTTAAAAATAGCAGGTGAGCCTGTCTGTTTACACCACCCCTTCTCCTTTCGCATGAGACGCGTTAGGATTGCAAATCGGTTAAAAATAGCAGGTAAGCCTGTCTGTTTACACCACCCCTTCTCCTTTCGCGTGAGACGCGTTAGCATTGCAAATCGGTTAAAAATAGCAGATACGCCTGTTGGTTACACCATTATTATTCTCCTTGGTTAAAACCTTCTCTCTCTCCGTATGAAATACGCTGAGATATGCCTGTTGGTTGCACCATTGTCTTTCTCCTTGATTAAAACCTTCCCTCTCTCTGTATGAAATACGTTGAGATATGCCTATTGGTTACACCATTGTCTTTCTCCTTGGTTAAAACCTTCCCTCTCTCCGTATGAAATACGTTGAGATATGCATGTTGGTTACACCATTGTCATTCTCCTTGGTTAAAACCTTCCCTCTCTCCGTATGAAATACGTTGAGATATGCCTGTTGGTTACACCATTGTCATTCTCCTTGGTTAAAGCCTTCCCTCTCTCCGTCTGAAATACGTTGAGATATGCCTGTTGGTTACACCATTATTGTCTTTCTCCTTGGTTAAAACCTTCCCTCTTTCCGTATGAAATACGTTGAGATATGCCTATTGGTTACACCATTGTCTTTCTCCTTGGTTAAAACCTTCCCTCTCTCCGTATGAAATACGTTGAGATATGCCTGTTGGTTACACTATTGTCTTTCTCCTTGGTTAAAATCTTCCCTCTCTCCGTATGAAATACGTTGAGATATGCCTGTTGGTTACACCATTGTCATTCTCCTTAGTTAAAACCTTCCCTCTCTCCGTATGAAATACGTTGAGATATGCCTGTTGGTTACACCATTGTCATTCTCCTTGGTTAAAACCTTCTCTCTCTCCGTCTTAAATACGTTGAAATATGCCTGTTGGTTACACCATTATTGTCTTTCTCCTTGGTTAAAACCTTCCCTCTCTCTGTATGAAATACGTTGAGATATGCCTGTTGGTTACACCATTGTCATTCTCCTTGATTAAAACCTTCCCTCTCTCCGTATGAAATACGTTGAGATATGCTTGTTGGTTACACCATTGTCTTTCTTCTTGGTTAAAACCTTCCCTCTCTCCGTATGAAATACGTTGAGATATGCATGTTAGTTACACCATTGTCTTTCTCCTTGGTTAAAACCTTTCATCTCTCCGTATGAAATACGTTGAGATATGCATGTTGGTTACACCATTATTATTCTCCTTGGTTAAAACCTTCCCTCTTTCCATATGAAATACGTTGAGATATGCCTGTTGGTTACGCCATTGTCATTTTCTTTGGTTAAAACCTTTCCCCTCGCTGTATAAAATACGGTTAGGTACGCCTGTTGGTTACACCATTGATTTCTACCTGGTTAAAACCTTCCCCCTCTCCGTATTAAATACGATTAGGTACGCTTGTTGGTTGTACCGCCATTCCTCCTATCGCATGAAACGTGTTGGGATTGCAAGTTTACTCGGTTAAAAACATCAAGTGCATCTATTGTTTACACCATCTTTCCTTCTTTCGCATGACACGTGTTAGGATGTTGATTTCTCTTGGTTGAGGTCTTCCCTCTCTTGCATAGTCATAAGTTTTTCAAAAACAACAGGCTTCGCGAAGCGTGTAAGTCCAACTTTCAAACTGCCTTTTGAGCATGTCACTTGCATTCGGCCCCTGAACTACGCTGGTTTAGGCAACCTTCGGGTTCAACCACTTGCATTGCATCTTGTTTGTTTGCCCAAGTCTTACAGCCTTGTCAAAAGGGTCGTCTTCGGGCTTTGACATTCACTCACGTCACTTCATCACTTCGAGCTCTGTTAAAGAGGGGCAACTGTAGACACCCCATTTTGACCAGCCCTAAGACTTGGACACTTTGTTTTGACCACCCTCACAAAAAAAAAAAAAAAAAATCAAATTGAAAATTTAGTCCCAAACCTCACCTATTTTGGCCAAATTAGTTTATATCATATAGTTTATTACTTTGTAGTATTTTATAATTTTATATGTTTTTATATAATTTGATGTGTGTATATATTTTGAGGTGGTGTATTTTAGAAATAAAAAATAACAAAAACAAAACAAAAAAAAGAAAAATAGAAAATAAAATTAAAAAAAAAAAGAAAAAGAAGAAAATAGTGGGGCGGTTTTAAATAAAATAAAAAAAAGAAAGATGAGTGAAATAGGTGGAGAGTGTTTTATTGAGAGATAACATTGAGAAAGAAAAAAAGTGGGGTCGGTGTTTGTTTTTGGTAGAAAATAAGAGGAGAGGGCAGGTGAAGATTGAAAAAAGGAAAAGGGGCGCAGGTGAGAGTGGATACAATGATAAAAAAAAAAAGGGGAGGACACTTACAGACGGAGATGCAAAAAGGCTCTCTCTCTCTCTGGGTCTCTTATCTCTCTTTCTCGGCTTGCATTTTGAGAAAAAAAAAAAAAAAAAAGCGGAGGACACACTCACAACACAGACCGACCACAGCACACACACACCCCAAACCCATGCACCCAGCACATCTCCTTCCACAACACACCTTCCACACATGGGCACCCATTTCTGTTGAGCTCTCCCCAAACCAAGGACCAAACCCAGCTTTCTCACACTGAAAGAACACAGACACGGCTCTCTCTCCTTCCACACATATCACTCACATGCAATTATATTCATAACTTCACGCCCATAGATCTCTCTCTCTCTAAGTCACCCAGCAAACCCATACACGGCAAATACAAAAATTGATAATTGGACTGCTATCACAGACATGACAGAGGTCGCACCAATCTCTCTCTCTCTCTCTCTCTCTCTCTCTCTCTCTCTCTCTCTCTCGGGCACTGTTTCACTCTCTTTGGGGGTTGAGAGACACCACGACATAGCAGACACGAGACTAAGAGACCCACACCCACACTCTCTCTCTTATCTCTCTCCCTAGGGGCCAATCGGTGAAGGTGGTCAAGACACAAGAGATGCATGATCTCTCTAGGTCTACTATCACACACAAGATACATGTATGGAGAAGATAACCAATCTCTCTCTTGGGGTTCCATCACTCGACCAACCTCTCTCTCACTGATACACCAAGCACACAATACACAACCAAGCACACAATACACAACCGAGCACACACAGCACAGAGGGGAGAAAGGGGGAGAGGTTGACAGCCATGAAAATGTTCACACCGAAATGCATCCAACTCTCTCTCGCTAATCTCTCTCTCGGGTTGGTTCTCCACAGACACACACACACACACACTCTCAAGTTGATTTCTCTTTTCTTGAAGCAACAAAGCCTGTTAATGGGTTGGAAGGGACTTGAGTATAGGACTGCATTTCCTATCTTGAAACCACCTGGTGTGTTGTTATTCTGCCCAAGGTGGTAGATTGTGGGACTCTACGGTTCATCCTGTGCAGGTTCACCTGGAAGGCAATTCAACTCTTTGGGTTATTGGATGGTGGTTTTGAATGGGTCAATCATGGGCTGATTTATTTTATTGGTGGAAGGCCTCATTGAGTAATGGTTTTATTGGGCCTTCTACTCAAGGGCCGAATTGTGTAATTGGTAACATGGTGGACCAAGGGCTAGTCGTATATCTGCTGCTATAATGTCAAATGTGGCGTGGACTGCTTGATTGAAGACAACTGGTTACGTACTAGTTGATGAATGGCGGGGGGTTTAAAACTTTTTATTTTTATTTTGAGTGTTTTGTGAGATTTTATTTTATTTTATTTTATTATCTCCTCTCTCCCTCATTTGGATTTGTAATATTTACAGTATTGTAATAATCCCCCACCCCGCTTCTTTCTATCCCATTCTTTTATCGCTTTCCCTAACTGTGCATATGTATATATTTGACATGCCATGCTTTGCATCCATGTTTCATGCATCTTGATCCGGCTAAATTTGCATCTTTGTGATTTAATCAATTCTTATATGATTCTATGCGCTACCTCATGTTGAGATGATTCACATGTCATATTCTAGAAGCCGGATCTTTAGAAGCATTCTTGTGTATGTATTGCACTAGGATTCTGTATATAGGATCATACATATTTCACTAACTTTGTTTTGTAGTTGTTCGAGGGACGTCGGTCAATCTGTGAGTTTTTATGCTTTAGCATCTCATTTGTGTGTGATTTTCTTATTGTGTTTAGCATCCTACCATGTGGCTCTGTATGAATGCCTGTGGATGAAGGCTTGTTGTTTGAATTGAAATAATTCAATAAATGTACATTTTAAGCCCACTTTGTAGTGGCAAATTCACAAACTTTAAGCCCATTTTGTCAAGTGGCAAATTCAAACCCCTTTCGAAAAACAAACATAAAATTGAATTGTTCCAATTTGAGCAAACTAGTCTATACTTGTATGCTTCACATAGTAAATTTTAGGATTTATTTAATAATCATAACATAAACATATAAAGAAAATAAGAAGTCATATCATGGTTTAGTAGAGGCCGATCTTTTGATCGGGTGAGCGGGGGTGCTCATTATTGACCTTCCCCTCTCATACCTAAGGTTCCGAGCCAAGCATCCTTGGTTACGACGAACAGTGGCCTTGGCACCGAGTCATGGGTTTCCTAATTTCCCAAAATATTAGGTGGCGACTCTGAGATCTGATGACGCAGTCCATTTTTGACAAAATTGCAATAAAATGGATTTTCAATAAAAGTTGCCAAATCTGGACTCTCATTTACGTTTCACATTGCACTCGTGAGGCTGAGATCTAAAAGATCTCGGGAGTCCGAATTGTTTAACGCACGCGGGTACCCTCCAGGCATGTTACAGTACGCTGGCGTCTGTCTCCCAAGATAAGACGATTGAAACTAGCTAATGCAGAAGTACATTCTGAATAGCTTCGACGAATTTGACAAGAGCTTAACTCTCTCTAACAAGAACCAAAGAAGAGGCTAACAAAATAAGATAGAAAAAAATTTCTTTGGTGTAAAAAATCATCTCCAACTTTTTATTTCAAAATACCATATCATTTTCCATCACAAAACCTCTCTAAAAAACAACCTACTAAGTTGCAGGAGAAGTGCCGTTATTTATACTAGTAGGGTAGAGCCTTAACCATGAAGGCTAACATCAATGGGGTCATCAAATGTCATCAACTCTAGCCATTAAGGCTAGAGTTACAAAGATTCAAAACTCTAAAACCATTATATAAATCATAATGTGTATATAATGTATAAGTTTTGAGAATTAAACTAGATGGGTTGCAAAATGGATACGGGTGTTGGGTCACAACCCGATCCAAGCCCAATCTCAAACACATGTACAAACTAAGCCCAACACAACTCAGCCCAAAGCTCAAGATTAGGTCTAAATCCAAGTCTAAGACCAAACCCAGCACATGAACAAGTACAACCCTAGGCCTAGTCCAAACGAAGACTAAGTCTAAATCTAAACCCAATTTTACTGATGCCCACTTTATGAGACAATTCTCATCCACAACTCAATAATTTCGACTCATTATTTTTGTATTGCAATCTTCTCAAGACTACTCAAACCCATCTCAGCTGGCAGTTGGGTCCCACTTTAATTTCGAATTAAAGTTGCCGAAAGCCCATTATTTTCCAACAATTTATTTATTAATTATTGTGACAACCTAAGAGTTACACTGAACTAGTGGGGCAGGCTAAATCAGTATGGTCCATAGTCTTAGACCGAGCTAATTATCATGGTCCTTAATCTTGGGCCGGTCTATATATGATCATAAATTTTGGGCCGAGCTAAGTTTGTTGACTTGGTAGTTTGAACTGAGCTAGAGATGTTGATCGGGCAAACAAAGCATGCATGTTGAGCAAGCTAAGCGGCTTATTAGGTCGTTGACCAAAGTGAAGAACCTAATCGAAGGATGAATTGGACAAAATTAGCATGGTTTTTGGGTTGAGTTTCAGCTTGGCAGTCTCACTAGAGGTTAGTGAGACTCAACTAAAGCGGTTGTGCAATTGACATACAATCGTGTTAGAATCTTGAGTTAGCCCAGTTGTCGACTCGGGAGTTGAGCTGTTTTACTTGAATTTTGATAATAAGTTATCCTTTAAAAGATGGAATCCTGATAGGACTCTACATGTAACGCCCCAATTTCCGGGCCATTAAATACATATAATAATACAACACAAGTAGGATAGATAACCAAAACATCTTAATATACATATACAACCAGAGTTAATATCACAGATAATTCGTTTATGTTCCACTACAAGATTACCAAAACATTGTCAAACCAAAAGTTAAAAGAGAGACAAAAAAAAAAAAAAAAAAACAACAACAACAACAACAACTGGTCTAAGTCTTGAAATGAACCACAACTCCAACACTTCATCTTATTTGCCTTCGAAATAATCTTCACCGTTGTAAACTGCTTCATCACCTGGCATTACATGCCATAAGCTTGGAATGCCTAGTAAAAACACACACACCCCCATATCTTCTATCAACCAATCAACCATATACAGAACAAATTGGGTAACATAATATACAATAGTTCTATGAATTAGTAGTTAGACTAGACATCTAGAATCCCCCAAAGAGATTCTTCTACCCAACCACAAGGATTGAACACCTGACTATTCAGAACTCCCCATTTTGCTGCTTTGCAGACCTTACCACCTATGCCCACCTCCCAGTTATTTACCGGTCAATGACATTGATGGATCTCAAAAGAGATGGCCAAAAAAGTGGGCTCGCTTACACTCAAATCGTGCTTAGGGCTCGCTTACACCCTGCACATACCATACCAAATCGTGCCTAGGGCTCGCTTACACCCTGCACATACCATACCGAAGGGCTTGCTTACACCCTGAGACCACCGCATAGAGTCTGAATACATCCGTGTCAACGTAAAGGCTCGCTTAGATCACTTGAGCAAGACTTAACTCATTTGGTTTTAATCCCATCATAATTCATGTCCTTCATATGTATAAATTATTTCACAACACTAATGTGAACGTCACCCATTGCCAACCCCTTATCATTTCCCGTTTATTAGACCTTTTGCCAAGCAAGTTAGTCACATTCTGTAATTCGGTAATATAAAAGAGCATGAGACAAACGTAAGAGAGGAAATATAGCCCATGATAATCATATATAAGTATGGTAAGGCAAGCAAACAACATTAGGCATGCTTTGAAATACTTGGAGACAAATAACAAAATAAAACACCATTTTCAGCACTATTTAGTTTTGCAAGGCTAACAAGAATGCTTTGGTAAAAATACTTCTAGGTCAAATTAGGGGCTGAAATTGCATAGAAACAATAATCAACCTGTCTAGTTTCAGTTCCAATTCTCAGAATTTGCATAGAACCTCTAGAAATTCATTCACAAGCTATATTCGAAAAACCTATCCAGATTTATCACCCTTTGGGAAAACTAGTTTTCCTCTCAATCTACCCGATGATTTTCACCCAAATAAATTCGGTTGGAAAAAGGACTCAGAATTCTAAATTTTGACAAAATAATCCACATGAGATGATTTTTCTGAAATTTTATAAAATTGAAAGAAGGGGACTGTTTTTCAGAGACTTAGGACCAAATTTTTAAACACAATATCCAAGCCCTAAAATCACACAAGGAGGGGCTAATAAAATTATCACAAGCTCTAAACACACAAAATATCCTACATTAGATTCATATTTGAGAAATAAATAGGTTTGATATTTCTTTTAAATTAGAGAAGTTGCAGTAGTGCATAATTTGACAAACTTGTAAGGCAACATCACTAAATCAAACCCACACTTTTCATACATATCAAAAACCCTATTTACCATTAATATGCAACATAAGAGGGCATCTAGCAATAAGATGAGATGGGTGAAGGATTGGAGAAGATAAGGAAGAGATGTGTTCTTACCTTGACTCAAGAAAGCACATTTTCTTCTTATTCTCCCTTCTTTCTTTTTTTTCCCTTCTTCTTCTCTATTTCTCCCTAATCACTCTCTCCTTCTCTCACGTTCTCCTTGGCTGCTGAAATATGAGTGTGAAATTGAGGCAAGGCTCTCAATTTATAGGCTATGAATTTGAGTTAAAAAGACCATTCTACCCTTTGCTTAAAGACTAAGGAAAATCATAAAAATATAGATATTTTGTGTTCCACTAATTTTCTCAAATAAAGAATAAAATAAATAATAAAAATATTTATTTAAAGATATTTATTTGCTCAAATAAATAATAAAGATTCAAATAACTAATATTTAAATAGGCTAAAAAAAATGTATGAATTAATTTCGAAACTAGGAGGTAAATAAATAAAAACCAAGTTTTAGGGTATTTCCAATCATAAAGTGGTGTTCTAGGATTTAATTATAATACAAAATAAAATACAAAAAAATTATTCTTTATTGGACCATTTTGTAAAATTTTATGAAATTTGGGACTAAAATGCAATTAACCTAAGGCTTAGGGTTTCAAGTGTAATTACCAAAAATTAGGATCTCTACACTACAAGTAAGGAATTAGAGTTCAACTAAAATTCTATCATGCGAAAGATATAAAAACTCAGAGTTAACCTTAATAGAGGTAAACGCATATTTAGTTTACGGAATTTATAGAGTTTTTTTCATGTAGATCTTGAGAATTGACTTAAGTATCAAAGGAGTTTTCCAACACACACCCACCAGTTAGTTCATCGATGTTATTTTACAGGAAATACGACGCCGTTTGGAAGAGTTTAGATTTGATCACAAAGAATACACGTGTGAAGTATTTTTGTGATCAAATCTGAACTCTTCCAAACGGCTTTAATTGAGTCAGAAAAGAAGAGCTGAGGAAGGGCTGCAAATATGCGTTTACCTCTATTAAGGTTGTTTTACAAGAAATTATTCATACAACCCACGTACACAACCCATAATTATTCAGACAATAAACCCCACACAAAACTCATTTTAACATTGAATCACTATATGTGTGTCGTAAGTGAGTGATCTACAAATATATATTGTATCAAGAATAAACAAAATGCTGTAAATGTAACATATAATTATAAAATAAAAATATTATGTAAATTAATAATTTTTATAATTTTTTTCACTTGCACTCGTATCATTTAATTATAAAATTTTAAAATTTAACACGAAATGCTTTATAATAATATAATTGTTGGCACCTCAATTAAGAAAATTTATTTATTTATATTATAATATATTGTTGCAAATTGCTACAATAATATCTCTCTCTATTTCTCATGGAAGTAAACTATCTTAATTGATTATTTAACTTTTTGATTATTTTAGTCTAGTTAAAATAGTTGTATTTGGAAAAATAGTTTTTTTTTTTTTTTTTTTTGTAGTTGATTTGATGGTTGTGAGAGAAAAAATAAAATAATTATGGATTAGATATGATGTTTTGTCTATTAACTATTTGAACTTATTTTATCCTTATTGCCTATTTTAGCCCCCCCCCCCCCCCCAAAAAAAAAAAACAACTTGCCAAACAGTGCCTAAATGACTTGCATTAATTGCCTTATAAAAAGTCTAGGCACACAAACAATTGAACGCAAATTTAAACACTGAAACTGTGCATCCGATCACTTGTCAATTGCGATTGTCATCTTGATCAAAACTTATTGGCTATGATTATTATAATATCCTCCGGTCGTCTAGACAATTGTCTCACCGATCGTTCGGTAAAACAGTTTCCATATTTGACCCATGTGACTAATATGGGTGTTGATTTTTGACCACACAATCAAACGAGAAACTTAGCTAGAGAGCACCGATAGAATAGATTAAACCCAACAACCTGTACAAGAAGATGAGAATCTGGCGGTGGTTCGTCCACCCGTGGGCACTCTGCAAATCAAGTTAGTAATCAATAGCTCTCACAGATAGCAAATTGTGCTTAAACTCACAAGAAAAAAACTTACCTCAAACCTACGAGAGGGTGCCCTACTTTTATAACTAGTAGTAACCTGATCTCTTTAAAAGCCTTACTTCAATGGACTCAGACTCAATGCTCACCCTGCTTTTATAACTAGTAGTGACCTGTCACGCACAATCTTTCCAACTGTTTCATACACGTATCCTTTTTTTGTTGGTTTGTACCTGAGACATGCTATCAGGGCGTGTCATCCCTACCCATGCTGCCTGACAGACACGTCATTCAAGGCAGCTCATTATGTTTTTGCCGCATTTTCACATTTTTAACAAAACTTCTTCTTCTTCTTCTTCTTCTTCTTCTTCTTCTTCTTCTTCTTCTTCTTCTTCTCTCTCTCTCTCTCTCTCTTCACTTCGCATTCTCACATTCTCTCTCTGTGTTCAAATTTTCTCTCTCTAAAGTTTTGTACGAAACCCACTATTTTCAATCCCCTCAAAGCTCTACAACTGCTCCGTTTACCTCCTCCGGCAAGTTCCTTATTGTTTGTTTCCAATTATTACCGTCATTAGACTCTGGCGAACCTTATCCCAACGTCCGCTTCTCCGACTCCAATCGGTTAGTCCTTGACTTCTTCCTTTTCATTTTTCTTGTTTTTTAATATACTTTCTTTTCGAATTTGCCACATACTTGCACACTGTATCTGTTGCTATGAAATTTGCCTCTGTATTTCTAGTTGTACGTTGTTTTTCTGCTATGACGAATTACTTTTTGCAATGCCCATGGTTTTTGTACACAACCTTGCACACTCCTATTTCACGAATTTTGTCATTTGGTGTGGGCATATCGATTTTCTTGTTCTCTACCTCATTCTTGAATGTCTGACACAGTTCTTACCACATTTGTATTTGTCTTTTCCTGATTCTGAATCATGTTCTCTTTATGGTTTCTTGGTGTTTTTTCCAGATCTTTACCTTTGAATATTTGTTCACTTGTATAGAGTTCTAGGTTTGGGATTTGATTAGAAACCACACACATAAGAAAATTGAAACAAATTTCCCTTTAGATCTTCATAATCCTCACCGTAGTGCTCTTCTAGGGTTTAGCCAAGGTCTTCAGACCCTTTTCAACCACTTTTTCCAGAAGCCTAGTACTGATTTCCTCAAGCCGACATTATGGATATGTTTAGGTGGAAGGTAGACATCCCTTCTAAACTAGAGTACTTTAGGCAAGAGTTTTCCATTCCAACCGACGTTCAACTTCGGTTGCTGCTGGAGAGGATGACTCTATCATGCCCGAGAAGGACTACATGCCCTTTCCTATAGTCTTCATCATTGAGGGCGGATTCAGATTTCCCCTCGACATTCTCTTCAGGGAAGTCCTCCACTATTAGAAACTCAATCCCATGCAGCTGGTTGTTAACTCCTTTAGGATTATCAATGGTTTTGCTGAGCTGACACGTAGGCAAAATGCCAGAATTACCTTAGCCGATATCCAATATTGCTATACTATGTGTGGCCTTAAGACCAACATTGGCTACACATACTACCTCAAGCCGAGATCCACTCAGTACAAACTAATAGCTGACATTCTAGACTCCAATAAGGGCGTGGCCGACAAGTACCTGATTGTCTCAAGTAATTAGGAGTTTGCGCCAGACGATGAGCTCCACCTTTTTCCACTGCGCCGTGAAGTTTTTAAAGATGACAAGGGTAATGACTTAGTCCTCCGTAAAGTCCCTTCTCTATTACCTTACTTAACAATGTTTCTGTTAATCTATTCTAATGCTCTTCTTTCTGTCTTTGCAGCCTTTCCTCAGCCAAAAAAGAACTTTCGCCAGAATACGTTCCAAGCAAGGACTTGGTTCACCTATTCGACTTACCAATTGAAGTTCGTAAGGCTCCAATCCTCCTCAACTACATCCTGATGTATCGAAGCCCTTTGTCCGACGTCCCTTAAAAAAGCAAGTCTCTTTTGTTTGCCATGACTCCTCCAGATGCTTCATCTCCAAGGCCAGATCAGGCCTCCACATCTGATCCTACCGACCAGCCGTCCACTTCTACCCCTCTACTAATTCCTCTAGCTCAGCGACAGCGCCGACACCTATCTAACCTTTCTATTGCCCTCCCAGCAATTTGTTTTAGTCCTAGAGTCACTATTGTCGTTACCGCCGACGAGGTGGGCCGCGCTAAAATTATTCCAGATGACCTTCTTGTCAACATCCCTAGAGTGGTGTCAGTCCACTCCTCCTCCTCTTCTCAGTCTCAGCCAAAGCCCAAAGTCAAAAGGGTAAAAAGGGCTAAAGGCAAAGGCCACTACTATGGAGGTAGAGTCTAAGGACATCGTGCTGATCTCCAAGTTGGCCGAGATTGAGAAAAAATCATCTACTGCTGAGAAGAGGCCTGCCGAGGCCGGATCATCAGAAGAACCTTCATAAAAAAAGCCGAGGTCAAAGAGCACAGCTCATCTTGGCATATTCCATGCCGACGAGCCTTGGGCTCTTGCAGTTATGGTTGGAGACCGACCTCTGGTAACCGGCGACAGTGCATTTGACAGTATGGAGGTCGGGGCCACTCTCTCCACCGCTGTACTCCTGCTGGCCGATATTAATCTCATGGCCGAGCTTGCTGAATATGAAAACTATGCGTTGATAATGCAGCATTGTGTTTTGGGAAGCTTCTACACTTTGTTTCTTTTTGTTTTATTTTTTATTTGTACTTAACCAAAGTTTTCTATTTTCCTTCTTCTCTAGAATTCTCTCTCTCTCTCTCTCTCTCTCTCTCTCTCTCTCTTGATATTTTGTACACTTTTGCCTAGTTTCTCTTAGTTTTTGCTCATCAACCCTTAACCAAATACTCTCACCTTTGGGATGAGATCCCTTGGAGCCTTGTTTGAGCTTTAGAAGGAGGTTTGGGCTTGGATTGTTGCCTATTTTGTGCCTTAGCTTCAAAAGGTATAACACTTGTTATTTAAGCTTACTTTCAATAAATGCTTTGCCATCTTTTTCTACTATTTTGAGGCTGGTTTGACATGTAAAAAGTTCTATTTTTGAGACCTAAAAGTGGTGGTTTGAGCCCCTTTTGAGTTAGGGGGTTGTCCATCCCTTTTGCTTCTTAGCTTGTTAAGCTTTTTGAGCTATTTTTCATCACTTTGAAATCAAATTTTTTGGGCCTTTTAACCACTGAATTTCAGAGGTTTTTCAGTGGTAAAAACCTTGTTTTGAAGTCCAAAATTGGAAGGGTTAGCCTCTCCTCCTGTGTCTTGTTTACATGTCTAGTTAGCTTCATGAGTTAGCATGTTTTTCTAGATTACCTTAGCTTAAGTTCAGCATGTTTTGTTTCTGTTTTGACCTGTTTTGACTCTGTTTTGGGCTGGTTAGCTCAGTTAAGGCTTGTATTTCATAGTTGTAGTATAATTTCTTTCACTAGCTTAATGTTTTAATGCTTTAATCATCATTGCTTTGAGTTAATAGCATGTTTTAGTGTTGTTTTGCACTTCATTTCAGCACTAAAATCTCTGCAATCTCCCTCCATTCTTCATTCTTTTATTTGCTTTGAAAGTGGTTTCAAACCACTTGTTTGCCTAAGTGTGGAATTGAGGTGTTGCACCTAATGGTTTTATCTTACCAATAGTGTAATGCCTCTTTCATCCAAAAGTAACTTGTGATTTGAGCCATCTTTCCATTAGAGGACACTCACTTTTGGACTTAATCGATTAAATAATGAATCGGTAACTAAAATGAGTAAACAAAAAATGACAAGTAAAAAAGGCAAGATAAGCATATTTCGTGTTGGATGTTCGAATCGGACGTTAATTCGAACACAAGGAAAATGGACCATTTCATACTCAAAGTAATGAAATGTGCCACTTTCCTTGGTCACCATCACCCTTGATCATGTATAATAGGGTAGTGGTCTTTTTGAGTCTTGTTTTGCACTTATTAACTTGTACAAACTTGGTTCTTTGGCAATCATGCATGAAAATTGCTTGGTTGGTAGTTTGCGAGCCAAGAGTTTCACTTCTTTGAGATTGTTTGATGATAAGGAGTGTAAATAGTATACACAAACTTGTAAGAATATACTGTTTTGCTCTATCTGCTCTCTATTGCAGTAAAAAGAGGGGTTCATGTCATCAGTGACCAACTAGCCACCAGTGGCAGCCAACCGACCCCCCTATCGGCCACCAATGAAAATTGCACAGTGTGTTGGTAAGTTGAAGCAGAGGCATTCTGGGAGTTAGCAGCACTGTTGGTATTCAAATGTGCAAACAGAGGCGTTCAGTGGCAAGGCGGTGGCTTTTTCAGGTGGAGAAACCGAGCATGCATGCATTCCTCGCTTCCCAAGGCCATTTAATTGCTTTGTTTAGTTAATTAGTGGTAGCTAATTAATTAGTTTAATTGCTTTGTACTTAATTAGCTTAGTATTTAGCTAATTACTTCGATTTGTAATATTTAATTAGCTTAGAATAAGTTAGTTAATTCGTTTCAATTGTTGTAAGAATTAGTTAGCTTAATTAGCGTAGCAAGTTGGTTAGCTTATTCATTTGGACCCTCCTTAGCGAGGGCATAATGTTGTAATAAGTGTGCGTGCGTGTATGTATGTTTTCCAACCCCACATCTTTCTCCCTTTTATTTAATCTCTTTTGATGGTTGGATTAGGGGCATGTTTTAATTAGCATATCGCATGCTTACATCCATTCATTCGAATTGCATGCACCGAAGCTCGGCGCATCATTCAAACTGCATTGCCATTTCAATATAATCCTTTGAATACGTGTTTAACCGCATGTTGTTCAAATCAATCCATATGCCATATTAGTAGTCGAGCCTATTAATTGCATTATTGCATGCGTTGCATTAGGCATCTTGTATAGTTAGGATCATGCATCTTTCTAACTAGTTGCTGTTTTGGCTCGGAGTACTCGGTGAGTTTTTACGCTTTAGCATACTTGCATGAGTGTGATTTTCATATTGCCATGATTAGCATGCTTGCCATGAGGCTATGTGCTTAAATGCTAAACTGCATGAATGCCTGTGGATGAAGGCATGTTGTTTAAATTGGAATAATTTAACAAATGTACGTTTTAAGCCCACTTTGTTGTGTGGCAAGTGATGTTTTAAGCCCACTATGTTTGGTGGCAAATTCGCAAACTTTAAGCCCACTTGAGGTGGCAAATTCAAACCATTTTCACAAACAAACATGAGTTGAATTGTTCCAACTTGAGCAAACTAGTCTATATTTGTTTGTGTGCATCACATAGTAAAGCTAGTTTAATAATCGGAATAAGAACACATAATGTTTATAAAACATCATATCATGGTTAGTAGAGGCCGACCTTTGATCGGACGAGTGGGGGTGCTCAATTCAGGACCTTCCTCTCTCATACCCAAGTTTCCGAGCCGAGACAACTTTGGTGATGACGGATAGTGACCGTTGATACGAGTCAGGGTTGCCTAAATTTCCCCAAAAATAAAATATTTAGATGGCAACTATGTATCTGGCAAAGCAGTCCAATTTTGGCATTATTTGATTTAAAATCGATTTTCCAAAAAGATTTGCCAGATTTTGACTCTTTGGTGATTATCAATTTCACATTGCACTTTGTGAGACTAGATTCAGAACTGCGGGAGTCTGAACTGTGAGGCCTTTATTTTCAAACCTTTCCGAAAGGGGGTGAAAAAAGGCGAGTCCACAGAGGCCTAGGCCCAGACCAAGCTCCAATCGACGCTTGCCACAAAAGAGGCCGAACTTAAAGCTACCGACGAAAAGGCCTACGTCGAAGAGGCAGCCAACGTCCGTGATGCCTACAAGAAGCAAGTCAATCAAGCATGCAACAAGGGTTACACCCTTGGCTGGATGACTGCTTTGAAGGAGTTGGTCATCCCGGATGACTCGCTTCTTCGGGATACAAGCTGACTTGTCATGCCATTCCCTCATACTCCAAGCCAATCTGAGAATGAGGCTAAGGGAGAAGAAGAAGCTGAGGCTGAAGTCGATGCTGAAGAATCTGCTGGGGCCAAGTCCCCAGCTCTGAATGAGCAAGTCCTGGACTTGACTTAGGATGGAGAGGAGGATGAGGTCCCCAAAAATATTACTTCTGCGAAGAAGAGTCCGGACCAGACCCTTCTTGAAATTGATGCCAAGATAGCGGTCGAGAAGGAGGGAGCTCTGCCGACTGAGGCCAACACAATGCCAATAGCCGAGGTTGAGTAATCCAATGTTAACGCTAATGTTTCCAGTACTTAGAATTTTTTCTTTTCTTGTACTTTTTTACTTTTTGAACAGTTGTAACTTTTTGTTGTGTGAACAATGCTTGCTTTTGTTTGGCCGATGTGCCCTCTGCTGTAATCCAAAACTTCATTTTTCAATGCAAGTCTTCTTTTTCTCTAAGTGTTGAATGTCTGTTTCCTTATGTTTTATCTGTCTTCATTATTTTGTATGCTTCCACACTTAGAATATTTTTGCAATTTTTCCAAGTATACCTTAACTTGTGTAATCATTTCGGGTCGGAACACATCCTATATGTATCACCTCAGACCCATTTTGTCATGGGTACAACCTTGGTCATCTCGAACCTACTTACCTCGGAATTCACCTTTTGCTGTGATCTCAACCAGTGGGCACTTCAGAAACATTATTTGAATAATCAACAAGTATTGTTTCCTTATTTGTACTTGCTGTCTTTTATCAAGACTTCACCCTTTCAACCCTTCCAGGTTTGACAACCTGATTGGTGATCTCAGGTAATAAACAATTCGAGTGTCCCTTATTTGGATACCTCAGCTGACTCTAACTTGTAAATTTTTCAAAAATTCCAATAAATGTCAAGCCTATTCCTACTTCCTGTCCCCTAATGTGAACCTAAGTACCACTTATGTTCACATTATGCGTGCAACTCCAATTCTTGCCGAGGTTTGATTTGAACAAAGATTAGCTGAGATTTTCTACCTCGGTTTTGCTGTTAATCTAACTAGATCAAACTTAGGTTAACTCTATCATATGGCAAGTGTTAATTTAACTCTACCATATGACACGTCTAAGTTATTCGTCATTTTTCACTTGGAAACATCACAAACTTAGTTCAACTCTACCATAAGTAAGTTGAATTCAACTCTACCATATGGCAAGTCTAAGTTATTCGTCATGTTTCATTCGAAAACATCGCAAATTTAGTTCAACTCTACCATAGGCAAGTTGAATTCAACTCTACCATATGGCAAGTCTAAGTTATTCGTCATGTTTCATTTGGAAATATCGCAAACTTAGTTCAATTCTACCATAGGCAAGTTGAATTTAACTCTATCACATGGAAAGTCTAAGTTATTCGTTATGTTTCACTCGGAAACATCGTCATAAGACTGCTAATCCTTATCGCACAAATTTCAACAAGAATAAAAACAAAATCTAGCTAGTGTTTTATTATAACCTCAGCTAATAAAATAATTACATAAATCTCAAAAAACAAAAACTAATGATAGAAAAACTTTAGATTGCAAATGTTCCAGGGTCGTGACAACTCTTTGTCATCAGCGTCTTCAAGCCGATATGCCCCATTGCCTGCAACTGAGATGATTTTATAAGACCCTTCCTAGTTTGGGCTAAGTTTGCCCTCCTTAGGATCCTTCTTGTTGCCGACAACTTTTTTCAAGACGAGGTCTCCAACCTTGAACTCTCTTGGGTTGACTTTCTTGTTGTAAGTCCTAGCAAGCTGTTGCTGGTATGCGCCCAGCCGAATTGCTGCTCTCTCTCTTCTTTCTTCTAATAGATCTAGATATCGGGCCCTAAATGCCTTGTTGGTCCCATTCTCCACTCCCTGGGTTCTAATTCCAGGGATGCCAAACTCCAGTGGGATGACTACTTCAGTGCCATATGCCATGGTTCGATATGCCCACAGCACATTGGGTAATTCTTCCATCCACTTGCCCTTGGCTGCTTCCAGTCTCTTCTTGATCCCATCCAAGATGGTCTTGTTGGATATCGTTGCCTATCCATTGCTCTGGAGAAAGCTGGGGGTAGAGTAATAGTTTTTGATTTTGTATTTTGCACAGAAGCTCTTGATTAGCTTACTCCCAAACTGAGTGCCATTATCTGCTATTATGGCCCTTGGGATTCCGAATCTGGTGATGATGTTCTTTCAGATGAAGCTCTTCACATCAATATCTCGAATCTTCACAAGGGGTTCGACCTTTACCCATTTTGTGAAGTAGTCTGTGGCTACTAACAAGAACGTTCTTTGTCCAGTTACTTGTGGCAGTGGTCCCACTAGGTCTATGCCCCGTAGGGAAAACGGCCAAGAACTGGACATTGGGTTCAGATCTACTGCTGGTTGATGTATCAAAGGAGCAAACCTTTGATACTTTTCACACTTCCTGACATAGGCTTCAGCATCTTTTTGTATGTATGGCCACCAGTATCCCTAGGAGATGGCTCTATGGGCAAGTGACCTGCCCCCTGCATGGCTTTCACAAACTCCTTTATGGATCTCATATAAAAAGTCCTCTACCTGAGAGGGATGCACACACCGGAGTGAAGGTCCAGTGAAGGATCTTCTATACAGATGACCTTCTGCTAACAGGCAGAACCTGGCCGACTTCAACTTGGTTTTGTGTGCCTCTTTTCGGTCGTATGGCAGTCTATCCTCTCTAAGGAACACAACTGTGGCGTCCATCCAACTAGGACCCATTTCCACACACATTGTTGCGTACTCTATAATCAGAGGCTCTACATTTGGTCCTTTCAAATAATCAACCATGATTGTCCTTGGTTCCCCTGGCTTTATTACACTAGCCAGGTTTGCCAAGGCATCAGCATGACTATTGTCATCTCAAGCTAACGTGCTGTAGCCAACAATTCTCAAACAGTGTTAGCAGCTTGACAACCTCTTTGACATAGGCTATCATCCTTTTATCTTGGGCTACATACTCGCCATTGCTTGATTCACAATAAGCTGGGAGTCACAGAAGACTACCACCTCATCGGCTTCCATGACTACTGCTAGTTTCAATCCTATAATCAACACCTCATACTCTGCCTTGTTGTTTGAGGCCTTGAACCCTAAACGAACAGATTGCTCAATCATTCGCCTATCTAGTGATACCAACACCACTCCTACCCCCGCTCCTTGACGGCTTGAACTTTCATTAACAAATAGGCAAAAGGAGTCGTTGATGTAGATGTCGTAGGGTTTTAGTTTCTCTTCCTTCTTTTGCGATGCTAGTGCGGGGTTCTTTGGCCCCAGTTAGGTTTTCTCTGGTTCTCCTGGACAATCCAAGCCGCAGCTCACTGGAGCCCGACGTGGGATGGTACCAGGGTGAACTCGGCCACAAAGTCGGCCAGAACCTGGCCTTCGATCGTTGTTCTAGGCTTGAATTCCAAGTCCTATTAGCCCAGCACCACTGCTCATCTGGCTACTCTACCTATCAGATCTCCATGCTGTAACAGGAACTTCAGGGGATGCTCAGTTGGCACTACAATCTTGTGGGCTTGAAAATAGTGATTCAATTTTTTGGAAGCCATCACCAAGGCTAATGTTAACTTTTCTAAGAGCAGGTACTTGGTTTTTGTACTTGCTAGGGTCTTCTTCACATAGTATACTGTCTTTTGCTCTTCCTCATTTTCTCGGATTACCACTGCACTGACAACTTGGTCTGATACTGCCAAGTACAGGAATAGTTCTTCCCTAGGTATTAGAGTTGACAAAACTGAAGATGTTGTCAGGTACCTTTTCAAGTTGGCCAATGCGACCTCGCATTCTTCTGTCCACAAAAAATTTGTGGCATTCTTTAACAATTGAAAAAATAGCTTGCATTTATCAGAACTTCGGCTGATAAATCTATTCAAGGCTGTTGCCTTATCGGTCAAAATCTAGACTTGCTTGGCTGATGTCGGGCTCTTTAAGTTAGGGATGACCTTGATCTGATCTGGGCTTACCTCAATGCCCCTCTTGGTGACCAAGTATCCTAGGAATTTTCCAGACCTAACTCTAAATGCACATTTCGAAGCATTGAGTCGGAGCTGATATGTTCTTAGGATGTCAAAGACTGCCTTCAAGTCGGCTATGATTCCCAGGTTCTTTGGTCCTCACGACCATATCATCAATATGGACCTCTACTATCTTCTCAATCAGATGCTTAAACATCTTGATCACTAACTACTGGTAGGTTGGTCTCGCATTTTTTAATTCGAAAGGTATTACTCTATAACAATAGAGTCCTTTCGGGGTGATAAATGTTGTCTTCTCTTTATCTGGGGCATACATTGCTATCTGATAGTAGCCTATGTATGCCTCAAAGAAACTCACCCTCCTATGCCTTGAAGTGGCATTGTAGACGTCCCCGAATGCCCCGGGAGGGTGAGTCCCGTTCTGTTCCTTTTGGGATTACTACAGTTCAGGACTCAAATATCACGGTTCTTAATCTGAACCAAAGAGTCCAAATCCGGCAAATCGTTTTGAGAAAAAACAGATTTTTTAGAAAGAAGTGCCAAACATAGACTGCTTCGCCAGATACAGAGTCGCCACCTAAATATTTTATTTTTGGGAAATTTAGGAAACCCTGACTCGTTGCCTAAGGCCACGTGTCCGTCATCACCAAAGTTGCCTCAGCTCAGGAACTTGGGTACGATTGGGAAAGGTCAGCTATGAGCACCCCATCTCGCCCGATCAAAGATCGGCCTCTACTAACCATGATATCAACTTTTGAAAACATTGTGTGTTCTTATTCCGGTTATTAGCCTAGATTTACTATGCGATGCACACAGCATACAAGTATAGACCGAGTCGTCCGAATTGGAACAAAACATTTCATGTTTGTTTTTTGAAATATGGTTTGCTACTCGCAAGTAGGCTTAAAATACAGATTTTGCCACCCTCGGGTGGACTTAGAAAAAGATGGTTTTACCACTATCTAGTGGGCTTAAAACTCACAGTCAATGCATTACTCCAATCCAAGTAACCCAACCTTCACCCACAGACACTCAGGCAGTTATATCACATAAGCAAATAGCCTCATGGTAGGCATGCTATCATGGCAGTCACTCACACGCATGCAAGGATGCTAAAGCATAAAAAATCACCGAGTACTCCAAGCCAAAACAGAAGCTAATTAGAAATCCATGCGTGATCCTAACTATATAGAAATGCCTAATGCAATACATGCAAAAATGTAACTATAGCAGGCTCGACTATTCTAAACATGACATATGAAATGCTACAGCTAACAAGTATTCAACTTGGAATTGAAATACAAATGCAGTTAGTATGATGCGCCGAGCCCGGTGAATGCAAAACAGATGAATGAATGCAAACATGCTATCATACTGTATGCTAATTGAAACATGCCCTAATCTAACCATCGTAAGCTGGTAAATAAAAGGGAGAAAGACGTAGGGTTGGAAGACATACATCACACGTACGCACGCTTATTACAACATTGCCCTCGTTCGGAGGGACCGAATAAATAATACAGTTCGAATAATAATTAAATATTACAAAATCCTAATTAATTAACAAATTAACTAGGAAAGCAAGTAAATAAGCATGCAAGCTAGGGACTGCCTCGACTCGATTCTGAATGACGAATGATGAATGCTTGAGTTGCCTTGCGCGGAAATCCATTGCGATGCCCTAATTAGTCTCTGTTTGCAATTGTTCTTGGAATGCGTACCAAGCTTCGGAAGGCTGTTGATTCTTGATTTGCTGCAACAGAGAGCAGGAAAGGGGCATGGCAATGTATTTTCACATATGTATGCTTGACTACTCTTCAGGGAGTATAGTCCTCGATCCTCATGCCACCAATCACGTATATCAATGCATGATGGCCGAGGAGTCGATTTGCACAACTCGATATGAAACAAATGCACATGAAAATATAACAATACCTAAACTCCATCATGGATAATCCGGAGTGTCGGTGACTGGAAATAGAGATACGTTCCGTCACTTAGAGTACGAAATGCCCCTCGTTTCCAGTGCTCGGGCTAACTCCTACCCCCAAACACAATGCAAGATGCATGACATGCATGAATGCAACTAAGATATAACCTAACATGCACAATGCTACGAAATGGCATACACGATGCACGAGGTAACATGGCATACACAATGCGCTAACATACAACCTAGCATACACAATGCCATGAAATGAAATGGCATACACAATGCATAATGGACTTACACCAACACGAGTGGACCTCAGCCACACTCACATAAGTGGCCATGAGATGGAAATGAGACACTTGAAACCGAGGACCGAACCTAAGGCACGAATGCCACTCTACCAAAGCATGGTAAGGCATGGAACATAGTATGCAAACATACAAATTTCAGCACTGAAATATGATGCTAAACAGCCCTGAATCATGAAAACATGGCACCCGATGCATGAGGTGAGACCCGAAACTCAAAACTAGGCACATGGAATGACTTACAGTTATACAAAGCATGCATTATTTGAACATGAAGCATGAAGACAGAGTCAAGGAAGTCCTAAAACATGGACTTTTCCAGCTTAAAGCAAGGCCCAAAAGTGCTAGCAAGATAGCATGCGATTTTGACTAGCAAACATGGTTTACATGGCAAGTGTATGACGCACATGGAATTTCACCAAACCGTCGAAAATCAGTGAATAAAACATGTGAAAATAGGCCCAAATAACCACTGATATGTAACCATGGTATGCAAAAATGATGAGCTCCTTTAGATGGCCATACAAGGAGTTATTAGGCACATACAAGATAGACAAGTGACATGGTATATAAAACTCTGAAAATCAAATATGATAGTCCCAAAACTCACCAAATTGGCCCCAAAATTAGTCAACAAAGCATGCAAGATAGAGCCTCTTTGGAAGGCCAAAATGACTACCAAACAAGTCAAGGTGAGAGGGGGTCGCCCCCCTCTGATTTGGAAGCTCAAAACAATGGCCAAGCCACTAAAAATCCACTGAATTTCAGTGACTAGAAGGCCAAACAAAGCATGCAACAAGGGCTAGGATATAAGGCTTAAAATGGGAGGCAACCAAGCATACAAGATAGCATGTAACCTTAAACAAAAATGAAATCTTAATAAAATATGAAGATAATGTCAAAAAAATCCTCTTTCCAGTTTACAACATGCCTCAAAAATGAATACAAATAGGGCTAATCTATCATGCAAAAATGGCCCTAAAAGTGAGAATAGAGACAATGGACAGCAGCTGGCCCCAAATGGTGGAGAGCCCTTCAATAAAGTTGAAGAGGGGCTCAAAATAAGGCACTTTACAGTTTACATCAAGCCACAAAAATAAACACAAGTAAGGTTAAACTAGCATGCAAGAAATGGGCCTAAAAGAGGGGTAAAGAGACAAGTGGTAGCTGCTGTCCTCAAAAAGAGGAGAGCCCTTCAATAAAGTTGAAGAGGGGCTCAAAAAAATCCTCTTTCCAGTTTATGGACAAATCCAAAACAGCTCATAAATAAGATTAAAATGCTATGCAAAAAAAAGTCTAAAAGATAGTTAAAGAGGCAAGTGATAGAAGGAAGTCTCAAACAGAGAAAGACCCTTGATCAAACATGAAAAGGGGCTCAAAATATGATCATTTCTAGTTTGGGTCAGAGCCCAAAAATACTTGAAAGCAAAGCTTATAAATGAAGCAAGAAAAGACTAGTTTAGGGGAAAAGTGTGCTTACCCTTGAAGAACAATCTTTCCAGTAGCTTTTGGTCCAAAAATCTGAGCTTCCAACCTCTGAGAGACAGCCTCAAGGTGTTTGAATGAGTGATGGAGGTCTTGTGCTATGAGGTATAGTGCAAAAATGCAAAGAAATCCAACTTCCAAGCTCTAACCACAAGCAATATAGAGAGAGAGAAAGCTTTTTGCCCTTCAAAAACTCAGAACCCTCTGAAATGAAGGAGCCCCTTGCTTATATAGAGAAATGCAAAGCTAAAGCTTCTTGAATAAGCTTGGCAAGAGTTTCATCCCTCCATACACGTGTATGGAGGGCAGATATGAGGAATCCAGCTGGTACAAAAGATCTTCCTAAACCACTAAAATAGGGTGCCACCATCAAGAATGGCTAAGAAGGTACACATCGATGGCCGACAAGTGTTCACCAGTAGCCGGCAGGGGCCAAGCCATGGCCGACAGTGCACCACAAGGGCCACCCTGAAAGGACCAAGTCAAGGTCCAAAAATGAGACAAAAATGATTCAAGGTTCGGGAAATTCGAACCAGTGACGTTCCGCCGCGACAATCGAATGCTGGGCGAGCAATCGAACCAGGCGTTGGGTGTACCTACAAGCACAACCAAGTCTTGAGGACGGTAAAAAATGGGGTGTCTACAGGCATCTACTAACTGATCAATCTTAGGTAGTAGGAAACTGTCTTTGGGGCAAGCCTTATTTAGGCTAGTGAAGTCCATGCAGACCTTCCACTTACCATTCTTCTTTTTCATAACTACCATATTGGACAGCCAGGTTGGGTAGTTCACCTCCCGAAAGGCCTTGGCTTCCAACAGCTTGTCCACTTCCTCCTCAACTACTTCCATATGTACTAATGTCGGCCTCCTTGCCAGCTAGATGACAGGTTTAGCCGACTTGTCAACATTGAGTCTATAGCAAGTGAACTCGGGGTCGATTCCTCGCATCTTATAGGGCGTCCAGACAAACACTTCTATGTTCACTCGCAAGAAAGTTTCCAACTCCCTTTCCTTCTCCTCGGCTAAGCCTAAGCTGAGAAGGAAGAAACGCTCTCCATCATCTTCCTGGACCAGAATCTTCTTCAAAGCCTTCTCACTCTTGTCGGCTGGTTCTTTGCCAACATCATCTAGGACCTCTATGTCCTCGTCTTCAATTTCAACTGTCTTCGTTTCCCACATATTACATGTAGACTTCATTGCTGCCATGGAGCAACTTTTTGCCTGCACCTGATCTCTTTTGACCTCCTCAATTCCATGCTCCGTTGGGAATCGCAACAACTAGTGTAGCGTTGAGGGACCAACCCTCATTGCGTGCAACCACAGTCTTTCCAAAATAATATTGTAAGGGGAGGGGGCATCAATTACTGTAAATTTCGTACTTACCTTCTTGGTGCCTGTCTGTACCTCCAAATTCGTGGCTCTTAAAGGCCACGTCGGCGTTCTGTTGAATCCCATCATCAGGCAATTAGATTGTTCTAGGTCATCTGGGTGAAGGCCAAGCTTCTTGTAACATCTAACATACATGATGTCACAAGAACTACCTTGATCAACTAGTATGCATCTCACCTGGCACTCTTTAATATTCAGCGTTATCACCAGGGCATCGTTGTGTGGATGCTGCACCATATATAGGTTTGTCTCAGTAAAAGAAACCACTGGCCCCTGGTACTCATTTGTCCTAAGCTTCTTTTGCTAGACCTGGTACACATGTTGTAGATGCCTTACTCTTTGAGTTTTCCCACGTACATCATTCTCATTGACCTTCGAGTGAATTACATTAATCACCCGAGATCCATCTGCTTGTTACGGTGGCAGTAGTGGAGGTGGTGCTGCCGATGCTTGGGGTAGCCTTGCTTGCTCTTCCCTTGTCCTGGCCTCATTTACTAGGTTACTCAGGTGACCCTGTCTGACCAAATCCTCCAAGTGTGTCTTCAGAGCCCTATATCTTTAAGTCAAGTGCCCATCTTCGTTATGGTAAGCATAATGCTTTCCAAGGCTCATTCCCATAAACTCATCAAGGATCTTCTCCAGTGCTCTGTAGTATGGTTGGTTCTTGATCCTTTTAAGAACTTTGGAGACCGGGATTCTGAATACAGTGGTGACTGCTTGTGCAACCCTCAACCCTGTTTCCTACCTGTTGAAACCAGTATTACCTCGGCCTTGCTTCGGTGAGCTGTTTTTCTTTTCTTGCTTTGGTGTCTTTATTCCTGGCATATCCTCTTTTGCCTCGGCGTATTTCTCAATCCAAGCCATGAACTCCTCCATACTTTTTGGTAGGGTCTTGGCCAGCGATTTTCGTAACGGGCATTCATCCTCCAAGCCATTCTTAAAAGACACGACCGCTAGTTCCTGGTTGCAAGCAGGAATTCGGTTGAACGCCTCGTAATATTTTTTGGCATAAGCCCTAAGACTTTCACCCTCACTAATGTTCAAAGCCAGCAAGGAGTCTACCCTGAGTGGCTACAATTTGTTTATAACAAACCTGGTTACAAACATCTCGGCCAGGCCTTCCTAATTTTTCACAGTTCCTTTCTACAATTTATGGAACCAGTTCGATGCGATTTTCCCAAAAGATAAAGGGAACACTTTGCACAACAACTGCTCATTCCCACTCCACAAAGCCATCGAATTTAAATATAAACCAACATGAAAGTTCAAATCAGACTTACCGTCATAAATCTGGAACCTCGATATGTGAAATTTCTTTGGGGCCTCAAATCTATCCAACTCCACTGAGAACGGTGTCCTTGGCTTGACGGGGAATGTTACCTCGGCGTTGAGTCGCTTCTTCTCGTCTCTCAAATCCTCATCCGTTTGGCTGGGAACTCGGCTATCAACAGTTTTCAGCCTTTTTGGCGGCTACTTCCAACATCATTGTACATCCTCTTCAACTTCTCTTCATTCATTGTATTAAAACACAGGCCCTTCCCCTAGACATGTCAAGGTTCTCTGACATAAGTTTCCTTGGTACGAGGTGTCTTTTGCGACTCACCTTTCACTGACTCTGCTCGCCCGATATCTCATAAAGGCCGATGTAAGCGCTCATTTTCCTTGCCATGTTGCGAGACTACTGGGATTGTTTCCTGTTCCCTTCGAAGGCCATTTTGTCATTGGTAATCGGGCGTCTCCCGCAATCTGAACGGTGGTCGATCATATTGTTCTACATCATGAAGTTAACAACCGACTGTAGGTCTACCAACTTGTTTGCCATTCCTTTCATCTCGCTGTCCCTCTTCAAGCATCTATCTTTCCATACCTGAAGGTCATTTTCGTTGTAACACTCATCTCAGCCTACTTTCTTCGGGGCGTTACCCTCTTTGCCGACATCCTTCTCCCCAAGATTCAGATCCTATGCTCCTTCATTACAGTTTTTTCTCCCCGATGTTAGGATCTGTATGCTCACCACTCTCACTGATAATGTCATCTTCAATATTTTCTTCATGTCCGTCATTGGCCATCTATTTTCCTTAAGTTTCCACAGACGGCACCAAATTGTAGATGTTAATTTTTGACCACACAACCAAAAAGAGAACTCAGCTAGGGAGCACCGGCATAATTGACTAAGCCCAACAACCTACAAAAGAATATGAGAATCCAGCAGTGGTTCGTCTACCCTGGAGCACTTCGACATCAAGTCAGTAATCAATATCTCTCACAGATAACAAATTGTGCTTAAACTCATAAGAAAGAACTTACGTTAGACCTACGAGGGTGCCTTATTTTTATAACCAACAGTGATCTGATCCCTTTAGAAGCCTTACTTCAGTGGACTCAAGCTTAATACTCATCTTGGACCCTCATCTAGATAGAGATAAACTCTACTTGAGCCTTATCTTTATCCAGAATGAGATCCTTCTCTGTTCTAGGACTCATGTCCTTTATCTATTTAACTCAGATTCTGGTATTTCCGCAGATAACTTCGGTCTAGTTGAGATCATCTCTTTAGCATGACCAAGCCACGTGGCACCTCGACTGACACTTCAGTGTCACCTTAGCCACGTGCTGTCGTTCATAAAATATGTTCCCACAAGTAAGGGGTTGTTTGGCACTGGCTAATATAGCCAACTTTTTTAGCCTTGAACTTTTTCAATCTCGTTTGGTTTTTATTTTGAATTTTTTTTTTTTTTATGAAAGAAAAAATATAATGATTATAAATAAAAAGTAGATCTTATTGATTTATATAACTTATTTTGTCTTTTTGTATTTTTTTAATCTCAAAATCTTAGCTAAACGAGCACTAACATTGCTAACAACACTGATTCCTACCCCTAATGGGGGTCGACCCCTAGTGACGTGGGGCGCCCCCACTGGCCAGAAACTGTTTTTTTTTTTTTTTTTCTTCCAATTCCACAGTATCACATGGCACTGGAGGGGTGGTGGGGTGATGATTCAGTGAGTGTAGGAAGCATTTTTGCATTGCTAATTACTTTACCCTTCTTCCAGCGCACGTTAGTACGTGGCTCACAAAAAACAGAGCAACCTATCCTGTAACCGACCACGCGCACTTCCTACTTAGTAATATTTAATTTAATAATAATCATGATTCGAACCTAATTTTACACGTTAACACAGTCTAATGTGGATTAAAACTTAATTAACACAAATTAATTTGGGGCCATAATACATCTTTTTCTCAATTTTTTTCTCATCATCTGAGATCTTCTTCAATATCTTGAGACAAAAAGCACATAATTTGCCGAACCCAAAAGAAGAAAGCGGTTGATTGATGATACGATCAATCGATTGATCCATTAGAGGCAATCAAGAAACATTCTTTGAATATCAAAGAGAGATAGATAGATATATAAATAGAGAGAGAGAGAGAGGGAGAGATGGGATGGAGACGAAGTTAACGAAGGAAGAAAAGGAAGATGGCGAGGGGTGGGGGCGAGTGGGGGTATAATGGAAGAGGGAAATGGTGTTCGTACAAGCGAACCACTCTCATCGTATGCTCAATCAACATTGGCGTTGCTCTCTATGTTCTTCACTCTTTGTACAGTTGTTAAGTACACCCCAGATCAGATTAGGAAAATGGAAGATTCAAATCGAATATTTAAAGCATCCGAACCTGTAGAGCTAATTAAATTGGTAAGACCCATTTTTGGTTTCAGCGAATCTGTGTACCATGTTTTGGAATTTTTTTTGACAAGTTTAATTGGATTGATAAAATATAGTGTAATGAGGAACATTTTGTTGTGATAAAAGGTAAAAGAAATCAAGAAGGAATTTTTTTTAAGTGAACAAAGCCCGGTCGAATTGCCGCAGCACTTGAAACAGAAGATGACGGATGAGATCGTTGGAAGGTTGAGGGGCTTGAGAGCTGGTGCCAATGTGAGCGAGCAGCGAGGTCAGTACATATTACTTAAACAAGTAACTTTACCAATTCTGTTCATTCTTTGCCTGCATTGGCCTTGGGAAATGACTGTTTTAGAGGTTTTTTTTTTACTATTTTAATAAGCTATTTTAGTTTTTGTATTTGGAAAGATGCTATAGATTTTTAGTTGGGTTGTTATATTGAAGGGTGTGTTGAAATGATAGTTTAAATTGAAATGACAAATTTACCCTTGATTTTATTTTTTCCAAAATTGATGTATAGGGGTAATATTGTAATTTAACAAACCTGCAGCCTACACTGTTGGTGGCAGTGTAGGCTGCGCTGCTGCAGCAGCGGGTCAAAAGTCAAATTTTTTTTTTTTTTTTTTTTTTTGAAAATCAGTAAAAAGGATTGCTACCGTTAGGCTTTTGGGCTAATTTTCATTTTCAAGTTATAATAGCCCCAATCTGTGCTTCCCAATCAGCGCCATTGTGATGTTGGTGTTAATTCATATTTGGTCCTCTATTCTTTACCCTGTTACAATTGTCTATACTATACTATATCATCTTTTGCTACTTTAACTCTGCTTGGAAAGTTGCAATATAGAACAAGATTTTAAACATTGTCTCTTTTACACTTTGGCTGTTTCTTGAAAATAAAAAAAAAAAAAAAAAAAAAAAAAAAAAACTTATTTATGGAAGTTTATGGGGACTTTAAGCCATGTTACTTTGAACCTTCTTGCTTATTTAACATTTACTGGCATTAGAGTTGATGCCAACAACGACAATATTTTGTACAAGGTGGAAGTCTAATTCTGTTGTAAGTTTTTATAGTTTTTACTTTAGTTTGATTAAGTGGGCAAATAGTAAAGTGCCTAAGAGTTTGTTGAGCTGTAAATTGTTAAAAGTTGTGGTAATGTTAAGCATATAGCAGTGAGTTATATAGTGGATGTATTAAACATTGGCAGTGCAACTTGATGAATGAGTGAAAGATTATAAACTGATTGTTTCCAATTAAGTATCACATAGTTGGATCTTTTTTCTATTTTGTTTAAGGTTAAATTTAATTTTGACAGAAAACCTGCTTCTTTGGAAGTCTATATATATGATGGGAAACTCCTAAAACTTTGGAAACCCATTTTCTATGACCTAAGAAGCATAGATGCGGACACAAAACACGGGTATATACAGTAATTTTCAAAAAATAAAGACAGGACTATAGATAAAATATATGTTTTAGATACATAATAATAATAATAATTACATTTATTTGTTATATATATATATACATTTTATTATATCAAAACAATTAGAGAGATTTTTCCCCCATCCTATATATTAGAAAAGAAGTGTTAATGAAAAGTGTTAATAGCTATCTTGAAATGCCCTAAACAAATTGGAAGTTTTACGCTTCAGACTTAGGAATTAATAGGTATGAATTCACATTATTTTGATTTTAATCATTGGCTTGAGCTATTTTCTTCAAATTTGTGATGTGTTTTGTGTATTTAAGTGATGGGCACACACTTCCTACAAGTATTTGAAGCATGTTTGGTTCTAATTTTTAAAAATAAGACACATTTCAGGGGCATGTCCAATATGTATCAAACATAACATAATCCTTTCTTAATGTGATTCTTATCTGACACTTTCTCAGAAGAATATGTGATTCTTACCCTATGCTTGCAGATCGAAAAAATTGTTAGCCTATGTTGTCTGATATAAATGGTTATGCATTGTAAAGTGATCTTTTCATCTACAAAATATTTTCAGAACTTGTTTTAGTTAATGGCTAACAAATTAGCATAGTTTATTCAGGCATTTGGTTGTGTTGGTTGTTTTAAAATTTTTAAGAACAAATATGAAACAGGTTTCCATTTATTTTCTTTTATGATAACAAAAGAAAATGTTGATACTTATGATGTGTTGTGCTTAGATTGAGAAGAAGAAAAAAAAAACTGATTTTTGTTTGGTTAGGATGTGTCTAATTGCTATTTTTGAACAAAGGCTCCAATTTCCAAGTAGGGAAAAAAGATTTTTGTTAGCGCAACCAATTATCTAATTTATTTGATACGTGCACCCAACAAAAATTATAGAGGTAAGATATATATAGGGCAGAGAGAATTTAAGAAAGAAGAATAAAAGTAAAGAACCTAAGATAAATGACTAGACCCATAAAGATTATAATAATAACAGAGAACTTGTGAAACAAAAATAAGTATAATCAGAGAGAAACTCATCTAAAACAATTTCCATGGTCTATTATTGATGGAGTAATGCTAAGGATTCCAAATGTTTTACCAACATTTCTACTAAATGTCTCACATGGGTGTGAGACCCACATGGGATCCACATAGTGTGGGTCCTACACGCATGTGAGACATTTGATAGAAATGTTGGTAAAACATTTGGGGTCCCTATCATTTTTTCTTATTGATGGGTCATGGTGTCAAGTGTGGATACATGGGTGTGAGTCAAAGGGCACTAACTTTATCCAAATAAATCAAAAGTTGGGTGCAAGTATACACAATCTCCAAACACTCCATATAGATAGGATAGGCAAGCTATGGCCTCTTAGGAATTTGAATATATGTATTAGTTAGAGTAATGTATAGCTTTTTATTTTGTTAAGAACCCCACTTGACACTCCCTGCCACCAACCAAAAGAAAGGTACCAACAAGAAAATAAAGAAAATAAAGAAAAAGGTGAGTAAGCATAAAGAAAAAGTAAACTATAGAAGGAAAAAGGTACCGACAAGTTGATTTTGTTCTGGACATGATATGAGTATGCATCAATCTTTTAATTGCTGCGAAACAAGACCGGAGGACATTCTGATGCTTAAGTCAGCGAAGGTCTTCAAATATGAATGATAGTGTTCTTGTGTTTTTTTCTATCACATACCTTGGCCTATGAGGTTGTAGGTCTATTTATAATGTGAGGATCCTTGCTATGTAAATATGCTTGTTGCCCAAGTCCCATCTTTTAGAGATTTCCCTTAATGATAAGATATGGTGCACATCTTTTTTTGATAATCCAGGGTATCTCGCGCCTTGCCCAGCCCAATTGGGTCCGAGTTACCTCATATGTGAACCCTTGGAAGCACTAAAGTTAAAGACCAAGCAAACCTCTAGTGGCCACATCTTATTGCTAAGTTTTGTAGGAATAAGTTTCTTATGTTTGAGGAAACTTCCTTATCCCTCATCTCTTTAATGAGGTTGTGTTCATATAGGTTACTGAATTGTTATTTTGATGGTGTTGACATGCCACATGGTGGCTCTCATTAGAATTATGGCTAGCTTAGCCAGCGTGGGATCCAAGCTATTTCTTTTATTATTTTTCCTTCCTCACAAACAAATAATCATAATAATTAAAAAACCATGTTAATGAATCATACTCTATGTGGTGGTGGTTTGGATTATTAATTATTTCACTCTTCTTAAGAGTGTGTTAAGAGCTGCCTGGAAATCTAAACACCGTCAATGTACCCATCAAAGGAGATGCTGCTGCCTTGTTAATGTAGTAGGACCCACAACAAGATAATAAATTGATTATTACTATTAAATGGTTATTTTTGTTAGGAGCCTTTGATTTAATGTTGCTCTATTTTCTTTCTATTAGGACTTTTAATAACTTTTGTGATACGATTTGAGTCTTACTAGGTATTTATGTTGGGTGGGATTAGTTTGAGAAGGTTTCCATGAGTTTTTAGGATTGTCTGCAACCTATAAATAGGAGTTATCCCTCTTGATCCAACTGCACCAATGTTCAAACCTCAGGGTTCATATCAAGGAGATGCATTGGGTAAATATGTTTAGTCACCTGCCTTGGTCAACATTCTCTATCTTCTTGTAGACACCTCTCTCTCTCTGTCTCTCTCTCGGTCAAGGTGAGTTCTATGTGGAACCTTGATGAAGGGTCATGAGTCAGCTGGACTCCCCATGATTGAGGCACCACCCCAAGAGGAGGTTCCTGAGCCCTGTTCCTCAACTAAATTGGCATGACAAGTATCAGAAGATATGCACTTGAGACGGTGAGCCACTAAGCCGAGCATGCCAAGCGAAGCGGCCTAAGAGTTGCCTCTTGATGGCTGCCTCACAAAGGATGACTACCTCATGGAGAGGTACTATGGTGATGACTTGGGAAGCCATGTCGGAGATCCAGATGCATTGGAGGTTGGATCTCAGATGGACCATCTAAAAGTAGGTGGTTGGATCTCAGATGGACTATCCGAACCTGTCAAATTTTGTTGAAGTTGAACTGGACTTGTTGCAATGTGACATTCTAACTAATATGTTTGAGGTTTGCATAAACAACATCAATCTAATCAGTATCATGTGGTTTGGCAAATCTCGTGATTTAGGTGGATATGGCATGTTTGGATTATTATTATTAATTCAACTCCAAATAAACCACAGGGAATTGCTTGTAAAGAACACCTTAATTTTGTTGATATCCTGCATTCAGGTGATCATTTTAAAAATCCTGCTAATAGAACCCTTCCAAAGTTGAATTTGTCCATCTTCACAAGAATTTCATTTTTGGTCTTCATCTTAGCGAATTTGGATTATGAAAATGTCCCTTATTTTGAATTTGCATGATCAAAAGAATGGAATCTGTTTAGGCAATGACGAGAGATGATCCTTCTTCAATTGTCATTGCCTCTTCTCTTATAACCAAATCTATCAGGACCTTTTTCCCTGGATATTGTGAAAAACATTTTTTTTATGCTATGGGATGAAGTGATTGATGTTAAAGCTCATGGATATTATATTGCCCTTAATTATAATGTTTTATGTCCACTTTTTTTGTGATACATTTGTATTGAACATTTGACGATCTTTGGTTGGTTGCTGCATCCTTGCAAATTGTCAATGATTCGTAAGCTTCCTTGATTATTATGTTTTATTTCTCGACTAATGGACACATTCTTATCTGATATTTGATTATCAATTGGTGGGTTCAGTATGTATTTGGTTTTGATTTGATGTCTCCTGGAAGATACATTGGCATTTTTAATTGTTTCATGGACAAACAAGTCTTTAGATCTGATCACACTCTGTCTCTGTAGTGTTGCTTTACATTTACTACACACTGAAAATCTTATTACTAGAATTACCAATGCCACATCACACAGAAAGTAGCATTGGTTATCCTTAGGTACATTTCAATATACTTTGGGTTTGATTGAGTTCTCAGAAGTTGTTTTTTGTTTTGTTTTTTTTTTTTTTTTTTTTGGTTGAAAAATTAGAAGCTAGTTTGGCAAAACTAAGCACTACAAAAGATATTTTTTTGAATTTTTAAAAATTATTTCCTTCCAACTAAAAAGAAAACTATATGAAATTAATGATGAGTGTTCTTTTTTTTTTTTTCACCAAAATATTTTTTCAAAATTTTCTAGAAAACTTAACCCAATAGTATAGGGTAGTGGGAAATTATTTCTTGTTGAAATAATGGCAGGGGTTGGATTTGGATCATGAATCTAATTACTCTAGACTTGATAATGTAGTGCTTTTATATATATGGCTGATTCAAAAGGTATTACTGTCACGACCCGAACCCGCCCCTATGGGTTAAGGCTATAACCGGCCAGTAATCGTGTGATTACCTACGACCTCAAACCAAATAAATCAAAAGTCATCAGAGATAAAGGGGTCAAACGGAAGCAATTCAAAAACTTTATCCATAAAGCCGTGCTTAAATGCACACCATAACATTCCAAACATTTATATGTTAATAACCCACATCAAAATATGTACTAACACTAAACGCTGTACATACAGAATCATACAGATTTAAGTCAGTCAAACCCAAGTCTTATATACAAAAGTAGTCCAACGTATTCGTCAACATAACACAAATATAAACAAGGTCAAAGGCGAAGACAGTCTCGTGCATGAGACGTTTGGGCTGACTCCTCAAAACTTAAACTGTTTCTCACAAGTTCACCGGGGCTGGTTCTGGACGTCCCTTGGCTCTCCTACATGCACATGAATGAGCGTGAGCGAACGCCAGTGAATAATATCAAATGAGGAAGATATATAAGTAATCATTGAAACAGCACAGCAAACGGCCTTCGGCCCAATCATTTATATCCATCGGCCTTTGGCCCAATCATCTATATCCATCATTCGTACCCATCGGCCTTCGGCCCAATCATTCATGTCAATCGGCCTTCGGCCCAATCATTCGTATCAGTCGACCTTTGGCCCAATTATTTATATCAATCGGCCTTTGGCCTAATCATTCGTATCAATCGGCCTTTGGCCCAATTATTTATATCAATCGTTGTCCACCATTCAAATTAATGAATTTACATATGAGTAAACAATTGGACAACAGTATATTTCAAATATCTTGGTAAGATATTACTCACAGTGATCAGCTTGTGGATTTGCCCTGGAGCTTGATCCTACACATTTCATGAACACAAAAGGGTCACTAACAATTCAATCCGTTCCTTAATTCACATATTCCTTTTTAGGTTTTATTCTCATCCCATTAACTCATTTACAATGCTTAACATATGCCTAAGAGTGATTACAAGTGAAAAAGAACGGAAAATGAAACACAGAACGCATGAACAAATTTCAGAAAACAGGGTCCCCGCTCAAGCGTGGACTTCCCCGCTCGAGCGGACTCAAGAGGCCTGCAAAAGTACTGGTTACCTCAAAATTACGCTCGAGCGTGAGTTAGGGCGCTCGAGTGGAAGGCTTGTTTATAAAAGCTCCCCGCTTGAGCGTGAAACATCCCGCTCGAGCGAACATCCAACTCTGCAAAAAGTGCTGGGAGCACGATTTTTCCGCTCGAGCAGCCCTTTCCCTGCTCGAGTGGCCATAAAAAATTTGAATTTTCCAGATTGAGTTCTTGAGCTCCAATTCGAATTCCAACCAACCAAATATGTATGTTATGGCTCAAATCTCAATTGTAGTCATACCAACATGGCTCAAATGCAAGATTATAACATTATGGAGCTCAATTTCTTGATTTATCTACATGCATGTCTCAAAATATGTCAAACTCAACACCAACATAACAAACTCATGTATTCAAGCTCATATCTTCTCAAATTGTACATGCATGTGATGAATTTGCCACATTCTCAACTTAGATAACACAAATAGTGATCAAAACATGAGTTTCAACTAAAACTCTACATGAATCATGTATTTCAAGCTTACACATGCTATTTCAACACAATTTCATACATGCATGCTTATATCAAGCTTTAATCCAACAAAACCAACCCCATTTTATTTCAATCTTACTTTTGATCACCCAATTAGCTTGAACACACCAAATTACAAACTATAATCCAAGAATTACTCACCTAGAAGCTTTGATACTCACAATCTATAACAATCCTTGGACTATCTTCAAGGTTCCCAAGCTTTAAGCTAAAATTTGCACAATTTCTCTTCCTTTCTCTCATTATGGCCGGATCTCTCTCTCTCAATTGTATAACTCAAATTTTTGAGTTTTATAGAGTTAAGGGAGAGTGTAGTGCTAACATACAACAAGCCCCACTAACATATTATTTTAATATAAAATAATTGGGCACTCAATTCATCAATTTAATCAGTTTAATTTGACCAGAATTAATTTCTAATTAAATTTCACCGTAGACTCTAAAAATTATGCCAATCACAATGGCGTAATCAATTTCGGATTCTGTGGCTGATAATGCCCTCAATTTAATTTCCAAAGCGGATTATTCAAACAGATATTCTTACGGTGAACAGATAGAATTTCAAAATCACATATATTCACATAATGGCACACAAAATCACGTTAAACACATAATCATACTCAAATTAAAGACCAATTAGCATATTACAGAACAGGGGTATCACAATTACCTTAAATTCATATTTACTATGAAGTCAACAACAAATTTGTAGTTGTTCTTAAATAAATTTGGAACCAAATGGGTTGTGTGTTGGAGCTAGAGCACAATCTTATTGTTAGTTTTTTCCCTGGTATTTCCTCGTTATGGATGGTGCACCAGTGCACCAGTGTAGTATTTTCTGCCAATCTGAAAGGGGTATTATCTCTGTGTCTACCATGGGATCTTCTAAGGAATATATCGGAAAAACCAAACTAACCCGACCAGACCCTTTGGTTCTCGGGTTTTCTGGGTAATTTGTGCATCCTTAATGATAATAATGTGAAAAAACACTTGTAGTGAATTATGTAATCATCTATCTCACCATCTTTTTGTTGTCTATAATATTAGCTCCCCTTATCTTTCCCGATATCCTATTGATATTGTTTTCTATGACAGAAGCTGTTGAAAGCTGGCGCAAGGAAAAGCTAAAAAAAGCAAAACTACTAACTCCTGGAAAGACCTTGAGCTCAACTGTTCCGCCAAAGGAAGTTGGTAGAATCTCCTCTCTTATCATATCCATGTTTGGAAGAGTTATTTATTTATTTTTTTGGTTTTTATGGGTTTGAAGACTATTTGGCCTATGGGAAATATTTAAAATCCATCAGTAAGAATTTAAGTCGCTTTTGTGACAATTTTTGTCTAGAAGGATCATTGTTACTTAGAATTGCAAGGGGATATGCTTGTAGGGACGCTTGCAAGAGCTTTAGAATCCGGTTGGAGTCAGCTGTCAAACGAAATTGGTCTTTGGATACCAGTTGAAATCAATAATGAGGAACATGATGACAAACTGGAGGGTGCAACAGATTTCGGTAATAAATCAATATTTATTTTGCTAGTTTGAAGAATTGATCTCCGATATATGACCTATTTTGAAAGGGAAAAAATTGGATTGTATTGTTTTCTAGAATTGATATTTAGGGGTTATTTTGGGTGTTCTAAATAAGTGCACTTTTTGTCTTTTTGGACTAAAAAATTGAGGTTAAAAATATGGATGTTTGGGTTAACTTTTTGACTTTTTATGGAAAAATGTGTAATAAAAAATTTTAAAAATTGATTTGTAGGAAAAAATTCGAATTGGGAGTTGTGCAGCTGTAATTGTTGACTTTTGGTGAATAGTGTTAACTTTTTAACTTTTTGAGTAACTTTTTGTCTTTTTATCTTTTTTGAAAGATCCCAAACTTGCCCTAACTGCGTCATGTATGTTCTCTCCAGATGATGAAATTTTAGCTGGAAGGCAACTTCCTCCTTAATGCCACCCTGAACTTCATATGGATTATGATGGTGCTGCGGTCAGATGGGGCCTTACCCACCATAAAGAAAGTGCATATGACTGTTGTCAGGCTTGGTTGGATCATTCAAAACGTGCCAGACCAGGCGAAAAGAAATGCAATATATGGGTATATTGCCCATCAGAGACAGGGTGCTACTCCCCCGACATTTATGAGCACAAACATATGGAGTGCTGGCTCAAATATGTAAGCATTGGCGTACCTTCTTTTGAAGTTATTAAGTTCTCTTTTTTAAATAAAACCTAATAATTAGAAGTAAAAGCTAAAAGCACTGTTGCTCCTGCTTTTTTTAAGCTATTTTGCCTCACAAGTTGTAAATAAAAGCTGCACTAAACACTCTGGCACAATTTTCATAATAAAGGAATGCTATAAGCAGCCCCATAAGCTTCACCAAACAAGGCCAACCTATTTTGCAATTTAACTTCAATGGCATCTGAATTTTTGGCTGTTCTTGCTCTGATCTTTATAACACAGGCGGAAAAACCCAGAGTGAATTTCAAAGACAAGTATTCGGAATCTTATAGGAACTCCCACCCAAATGTGCCCGTGATTGTTCCATGGTTCTCTGGTGTTGTTACTGCATAATTGGTTTCTGTCGACAATTGACAGCAAATCTGAAGCCGGTAGAGTTAGTAACTGTTAACTGTGTTGTGGAAACTTTACAAATACTACCTACATGAAGCCCCTCTGTAATTGTAATCTCTAGACTCGCAATATGCTCATATATCAGTTGGGGCTTTCAACATTTGTCTTTTTTGTTGTTTCACTCTTTTTGATGTTGGTCGGATATTGTTGATGATTCATTGTGGTGGGTTTGGTGCCAATGCTTTGAAGTTGAAGTCGGGTGCTAAACTGAGAAAAAAGGGGCTTTCTAATAGTCAGATGTGCAATTGTGCAAATGCTTGTGCCCCAAGGATGTAATATGATAAATTGTTTCAATATATTATTGGTATTGTCAACTTATAAGCATCGCTCTCGCTCTCAAATATTTTTAACTATCTCGGCTATGCATGATTGTTAGAGCATTTGGTTTTTGGCAAAGCAAATGCAACGAGTATTCAATAATTCAAACAATATTGATTTTGTCATTTTCTTTTATCTTGACTATGTTTGATTCTTTGAATTTTTGTTTCAAATTTTATTTTGATTCTTTATCTTCTAATTGCAGTAGTTAAGTCCTAATACTTTAATTCTTATATTTTAGGGTTAATTACACTAATAGTTCTTATAGTTTGGGACTTGTATCACTTTGGTCTTTGACTTTTTAATTGTGACACATTTGACCTTGAATTTTGAATCTTATTCCAAATAAGGATAATTAAAAATATTATTAAATTTTTCAAGGATAAAATCGTCAATTTGATAAAATATAAAATTATTTTTATCCACCAATGACAAAATTATGTAAAATTAATAAAAATTACATGATTAATTTTTTAAAATTAATTTTACATGATCATCATTCAAACACATAATAAAAATTAATTTGATAAAAAAAAAAATTAATGTTGAAAAGATTTATCAATTTTACATAATTTTATTTTTAGTAGGTAGAAATAATTTTTAAAAATTCAAAAATATTTGTTTGACATTTATTTTGTCAAATTAGTTTATATTTTATCAAATTGACAATTTTACCCTTGAAAAATCTAATTATATATTCAATTGTTTTTATTTAAAACAAGATTCAAAATTCAGGATCAAATGTATCACAATTGAAAAGTCAGGAATCAAAGTGACACAAGCTCCAAACTATAAGGACTATTTGTGTAATTTGCCCTATATTTTATTGTGGTTGTCAATTTCTCATCTTTATGGTTTGATATGAAAGTTGAAACATAAATAATTATAATAAATTTTGAGTAAAAATTAAGGAGAAAAGTAATTTTTTTAATAAAAGTTTTTTCTCTAATATTTTTAAAATGTGCTTTACATAGTTTACATGAGCCTTAATTTTAACTGTAAATGATAGAGGAAGATTATATTAAAATAAAGTTAAAATTTAAAAACTTAATTATTATAATAATTAAAAACTTGATGTTCAAAACTAAAATTAAAAAATGAAATTCGGAATCCTATGTTTGATAAATATAAATAATAGAACATGCCACCTGTGGGATGCCCCCAGGAAGTTTTGAAAAAGTTTAAAATAATTTAGTCAAAATGAGTATGAGAATGGAATTAAGGCTAGAACTCAGGTCTCTTACTGAGAAATTATAAGATGGTATATTTTAATTTTTATCAGGTTTTTGTAGGATTGTGCATAGTACCGCCAAAGCCATACTGAATCACTCCGAACCGTGCAAATTTTCAATTCTGGCGGGCAGGTTGGGCGGGTGGGAGGCCCAACTCTGGCGGGTCGGCGCGGGTGGCGGTTGGAATTTTTCAACCCACAAGTCAAACCGACCCGACCTGCCTATTGTTTCAAAAAAAAAAAAAAAAAAATTTCCGCTATTATACACACACAGAGCAAGTGAAATATTATAACTTGTTTGGTGCAGTTTAAAAATTATTTATTTTAACTTTTAGTTTAATTTAAGTTATTTTGATGTGTTTGGTTTAGTTTATAATTTTTTAAAAGTCAGAAATCAGTTTATTCTTTGAGTGAGGCAGTAGATGCTTAATTTATAAGTCAAAAATCAACTTATATTCATAGTTATAAACTATAAGCTGTTTAGACATAAGTTATAAATACTTTCCACAACTCTACCAAATGAGACCTATATCTATTATACATATACTCACACACACAAAATAATTTCTCAGTTAGACCTAATTGACACCCACATTTCATATCATTCATCACCGATTCATCGCTGTGCACACCATCTCGTGTCATTCCTCTTCATTACCTTGCCGATCGGCTGTCACCGACTCACCGCTGCCGCCGCTAATCTCTCCTTCCCTTGCCGATCGGCGCTGCCTCTCTGATTTCTCTCATCGTCGTCGCCGTCGGTACGTAGACCCTCTCTCTCTCTCTCTCTCTCTCTCTCTCTCTTCTATCACTGCTCTGTCTCGTTTCATTTCTCTGTCTGTGCTCTATATACATATATATATATATATATAACATAACAACAATGATTCATCTCCCTTTTCCTCTCACCCCTTTGACCCCTTTTTCTTTTTCTTTTTTTTTTCTTGCTCCTCCAATCATCTCTCGCCACGTGGCGGGGGGGGGGGTGGGGGTGACCCCAAAAAGAGGTCCAAGCATTATTCATAACATAATTGATGGTAAATGGCCCAACTGATGTATAATTGGTGTTTGGGAAGTGGGTTTTATGTAGGCTTTTTTAAATGTAGGATATTGTTGAGAAAGAAAATTTTGTGTTTGGAAAGATAGTTGAGTTTTTTTTTTATTAGATACGATGATTATGAGAGAAAAAGTGAAATAATTATGGGGTTGAATGTGTTAGACGTGTTTTTTTAAATTTTGCAAAATTTTTGTCTTTTAGTAAAAAAAGTGAGAAAAAACCCAACTACAATTCTTCCCAAACACCACCAGTGTACTCATTTATAATTTTTATTGATGTATGCTTATTTATAACACCCGTGAGCTCTCTCTCTCTTATTTATAATTTTTATTTATATAAACTTAACGTCATTGGTAATTTGTTATTTGTTATTTTGTAATTTAAATTATATTTTTTACAAACCGTCAATCTGCCCGAACCGCGAACGCAGATTCGCTATTATTTGCCAACCGAACCACCAATTTTTGGTAAGAAAAATAACAAGTTCTAATGACATTTTTATCAATCCGTCATCCGTCATACGATTTTTATTTCTCTCAAACCGTACTGACCCGCACCGCGCATAACCCTAGGTGTTTGGAAGGAAACGTTCAAGTCTTAATATCGGTTAAAATGGGATGTCTACACCACCATTTGATAATAAATAAAGATTTCACTAGTGTAATTATTTTTCAAAATCACACCTCTATTATAATTACATCATTAATTTTTAGTTATTGTTTTTGTAATATTTACCTAAATCCAAATTTCTGCAATTTACCCCAAAACTTATCAATATTATAAAAATACCCAATTTAAAAAACTAGGTCAATTTTTCAACCTCTCTTCCGGCGTCCGTCGTCTTCTTCTTCGTCTTTCATTGATCGTGATGAAGATCTCAGCCGCCATTACTCCCAGCAGCTGATCGCAGCCGTCGGGTATTGCCTAGCTTCTTCTTGAATTCTAGAATTAAAATTTGATGAGCTTGATTGTGACCTCTCTGTTTCTTGTTTTATGTTAATTTTGCTTTTGGGTTTGATTGTAAAAAATTATTGATTGATTTTTCTGTCCTTTATATATTGATTCATTCTGGGAAAAAGAATGTCTTGCAATTTGTGGATTAATATAAATTGATTTTTTTGTTGTTCCCTCAAAAATCAAAAACCCCTTTTTAGGGAAGTCATTAAGTTGTTTATTTATGCTTACTTCTTTGTTTATCTGTGTTTTGTGCTTTATATGTTTTTTATTTTAATTTTTTCTTAGGGTTGTGTTTGGTTCATGGATTTGAAAAGGAAAAGGGATAAGGTAGGTTAAATGGGAATGAAATCTCTCAAAATCCATGAACCAAACACAGACTAAAAGAGAATAAAACTGAAATGGATGGGTGGACGGGGCAGAGATGGAAAAGGAATTGTTTTAAGAATCTTCTATGGAAGTGGATAGGTTGTTCAATAAGGTTTGGTTTGGAATCCTTTTGAGCTCAAATCATGTGTCATGCTTGTAAATTGTAATAGTTTGCTTAGCGGTGTGCAATAGCTAGGTAGGTAGCTTCAATTTGGAAACTCATGGCTCACCTAGCAAAATTGTGATGATTGTTCCCAAAATGCAGTGAAGTCTACAATTGCTTTTGCTTCATTTGGATCATGGATTTCGTGAGGGAAAAGAGACAAATGAAAGCATTTTTTCTTGTTTAGGTACCATGGAAAAGAAGAAGCAGATAACAAAATGGAGAATTTTTACTTTAGATGTCATTTCTCTTATTTTTCATGATTTCTGATAATTTTAGAGAATTTATTTTAAGTAGTAGGGAAACTGGTTTCCTCCTCATTTTCTTTTCCTTTTCCATTTCCACTACAATTTCCCAACACCAATCAGCGCATTACAGCGTTAGTGTCTGTGTGTGTGTTTTGAAGTTATTGCTTCCTTTGGTACTGTTGAACTGTTTATTGTTCTTGGAAAGTCTTGAACTGCTTTTGTCTCTCAATTTGTCTTCAATTGCTTGCCTTGGGATGTTAATATTGTTGTTAGAATTGTAATATTGTTCTCATCAGTACTTTATTTAAGATTTAGTTATTTTAATTTTTAGTGCAGTTCCTTTATGTAAATTTCAAAAAAAAAAAAACTAAATTTGAAATGTTTTGTGCATTTGCAGTGGAAGTGGTTTGTTACAAGCTACTTGCAATTTTCAACCATGCTTTTAGGCAAAAAATTGATGGGTAAAACCCATTATGACATTCTAGGTGTGAGGGAAGATGCAAACTATGAAGAAATCCGTACAAGCTATCGGTCCACCATCCTCGATTCCCATCCAGATAAATTGCAAAAGACATCTGAGACTTCTTTTCCCAACCATGAGTCGGGAAATAGATTTCTAGAGGTGCAGAGGGCTTGGGAAATCCTCAGCAACTCAAAGTTGCGCGTGGCTTATGATAGTGAGTTACAAGCATCAAGGCATGATTTTGTAGCTGCAGAAGATGTTGGTTTAGAGGATTTGATGGTTGAAAATACTGGAGAATTTTTGGAGCTCTTTTACCAGTGCCGATGTGGTGACTACTTCTCCATTGATTCTTCTGAGTTGGAGGAGATGGGGTATCAATTGTTGAGGGATGGGAGCGAGGTCTCTTTACATATATCAGATGCTACTTTGCCTTCATCAATTATTCTTTCTTGTGGTTCTTGCTCTCTACAAGTCCGTTTGTTGATTAATGCAGATATTAAGCTTCAAACCAACGATCATCTGTAATATAGGATATGGGTTTTGCTTAAATTATTTTGGCTGATGATCGTTGCTTATCAATGATCTAACAGTCTATTTTTTGCCGTCTCTTTTCAAATGGCAGAGTAGGTGTTTTGAGGCTGTCTTTCAGTTTGGGGAAAACATCCAAAAACTGGAAATGCATTGGTGCTGATATTTTGCCAAAATTTTTAGTATTTGGCTGTCTATACGGATTTTGATGTAGGCAATTCTGTGGGTTGTTTCTTTAAGAATATTGTTTGTTATTTGTACGCGTATATAGACACAGATCAGTGTAATGAGTATTCTTTCTTCTTCTTCTTTCCTTCTTTTATTTTTTTATTTTTCTAATGAATTTGGTTTTAGTTTGGGGCTGCCTCTTTTTCACAAGGTGAGACCTACCCATTTGAGATTGGGTGTTGTGGATCCTTCTAAATTGTGGATTAGAAATAATTGTCTACATTTGGACCGGCTAAGAGAACATCAGAAAACAATAAAGATATGAATCAACATTAGATAAAAATGTCCTGAAATGAAAAAAACGGTTGAACCGTTAACTAGTCTGGACTGAATCAATTTGTATAATTTGGTCTGGTTTTGTGAATGATAGATTTTTAAAAGTGGCAACCGTAGGCCACACTTCATGTTTGCAATGGTTTTAGTACTTATGTGTAGTGATATTGTAGCAGTTTGCTTCGTTTGGAAAGTAGGTTGGTTTTTTAACTTTTTAGCTTTTTTGACTATTTTAGCCTGGGGTTAAAAAGTTTGATTTGGGAAGGGTTTTTTTAACTTTTTTGACTTTTTTTGTGAGAGAAAAGTGTTATGATTATGAGTTTGATGTGATATTTTGTTTGTTGTGGTTAAAATAGCTTATTTTGTCTTTTGTGACTATTTTAACCAAAAAAGTACAAAAAGCCTCTTCCCAAGCAGAGGCATTTCTGATCTTTTAGATTAAACTTATATTGAGGGAGTACTATTATTTTTATGAAATTTGTGGTGTTGAAGTGATGGTTTGGTGCCATGTCTAGCTTACTCTTATCTTAAGCTTTAAGTGAAACTCAAAATCTCCAAATGTGGCACCTCAAGCAGGCATGGTAAAATAGCAACAAATGCATACATCAACTTGTCACTTCGATGAGCCGCAAATTAATCAAGTTGTTTATAAGCTCATTTCATTAAATAAATAAACAAGTTCGAATCATTTAAATTCGTTTAATAAATGAGCACAACTTAAATAAATTCAGTTCATTTATTATTTATTTAAATAATAAAATAAATATATAAATAATAACTAAAAAATTTCTCATTGTCGAAATTCAAGCCGAGCTCAAACTTGCTTAATATTAATGAGCTAAGCCAAAAGTTTAATTAATTGTCAAGTTGTGTTTGAATGTGATTTTCAAACTCGATAAACAAATGAGCTGAGCTCAAACTCTACAAAATTTAGCTCAGCTCTACTTTACAAAAATCTGTTTTCTCTACTCTGATAACGATCAGATGCTCAAGTGAAATTTATAAGTAATTTGTTAAAACTTTCTTATCCTGTTTCAACGTAGTCTTTACCCCAAAGGATAGAAGTGCAGAATATTGGGGTAAGCTGAGAGGCCACTATCGCACGAAAGATTTCAATTTTCACATCAAACCAAACATGAATTATAAATATTCACTTCTATACATAATAATATCATTCTAACCCACAAACCCATCAATAATTTCCACCCAACTTTCTCCAACAATGAGCTTACTTTATCATGAGGAGCCACCAAATCCAACTAGCAGATGCAAATTCCTCACCTCAACCCTCAAGGATGCTTTTGCCAAGTGCCAAACGTGCCGTGGACGGATTTCTTCAAGAAACGCGGATGAAGAGGATTCAGGGAGCGATGCGGATGATGATCAAGAAGTAGTTTCTAAAATACCAAAGGCTCATTCAAGTTCAAGATCATTTTTCTGGCAACATACTTGTCTTTTTTTGGGTTAAAATCTTATTGGGTATGATCTTTCTTTCAGGTAGTTGTTTCAGAGATTCGAAGCAGAGCAATGGAAGCAAAAACAAGACGTAAAGCCAGCTTTTCGATGGATAGCTTTAACTGGATCATCTCTCCGAGTACCAGAGAATTGTTCACAACTCCAAAGGCAATGCAAAAAAATGAGGACAGTGATCATGAAGAAAAAGAGGACTTCTTCTCTGTTGGCAGTTGTCTCTCTCGCTGCTCGACAGTTACAAGTGTGGAAGAATTTTTGTCTGTGAAGACACAATTTTCTCGGTGTTCAAGCTTAAGCAGGCTTGATTGTCGCGATTTCAGGCCCTTTGTCGTTCAGGAGTTGTGGCATGGCATTGATTATCAAGAATTGTTGCGTCGGCGCTCAATTATTCAAGAGTTTTGTCACTGTAAGGGGTGGCCTTTTGGTCTCTGCCGGAAGGCTCTGTTGCTTCCACCTCTGCCCAAATCTCCATCGGAGTCATGGTCATGGCGTAAAGGTGCTAGACTGGTGAAGCTACCTTGATGAAATGATGTTTTCCTGTAGTTCATGACTGCAAAATAATGTGAGAATAAAAAGTGCATTTAGTGTTGACATTAATGTAATAATGCATAAAAGAAGATTTGAGTTGCAACTGAAAAAGGAATATACCTTTCCATTGCAAATGAGCAGTTTCATCCACTTTAACTCTTATTTGTTGAAGAGAAGAGTGCTTTGGTGAGTGCACAATAGTACTAAAAAGTCTAAAACCATCTTGTGGAAAATGTCATCATCATCCATTATCATGTCAACAAAGCTATGTTTATATAATTTCGACAAATGTAATCCAACTGAAATTTGCAAATAACAGCATCTGATCAAAGTTTTTAAAGGTGAATGTGTAATTTGATGCGTTTTACCTTTTATGAGGCGAGGCATATCTTAAGATGTCAAGGTGTGAGCATTTCAATTTTAAAATTTAATATTTAATAAATAAATTAAATATTTTAAAAAATGTTAAAAATTTAAGTACTTTTCTTCTCAAACTGTAGACAAAGAAATTTGCCTTTATTGAAAGTGAAATTAATATTCTTAGTTTTGACAATTGAGCTTCTCACTTGAGTATTAATTGTGTTTTTTTCTTAATTGATCGTTTACTACTATAAAATATAATCGTAAAAGGAATACTGTTTATTTTTTACCTTTTTATGTTTAAACCATGTTTAATAATAGCCTAATGCAACCTCTTCATATACGTACTCATATGTATACGCATAAAAGACACATGTCTTAAACTATGATGTGAAACTTTTGGGGAGTATAGCATAAAAATCAAAGTCTTAATGCGTTTTACCTTATTATTGAGACAAGCCTCAATAAAAAAAAAAAAAAAAAAAAAAAATTAAAACTTGGTAAAATTGTAAATACATGAGACAACCACAAAACAAGTGCACTAAAAATGAACCTTTTTTTTCTTTTCTTTTCTTTTTTCTTTTTGATGCAACTCTAACACATTGCACTAAGCACAAGAATAAATTTACACCATGCACATAGAAGAGTTACACCATCATAAAAATACAATTTTTTTGACACTGCTCCACTCCATTGAAATGCAAGTTTCCCTTAAAACTTTGCACCCTGATAAAAAAAAACAAAAACAAAAAACATATCACCATTTGCATTACCTCTTTATTTTCTTTTTTCTTTTTATTATTATTATTATTATTATTATTATTATTATTATTATTACAAATCGAGCCTTGTCATTCTGGATAGGCCTTTTGTAGTATAAAATTTTCTTGTTTGCGTACAATTTTCCTTAATTGCACCACCCTTCATCAGCATAATATAATATCCCAGCCAAGGTATTTATTTAATACTAGATGATGCTATAATCTTCCTACATAAGGTTAAATACTCAACAATGGCTCAAAATGACAGAACAAACTAATGGCAAACAAACATTTCTAACCCCAAGGAAACCAATTTCCTACCACGAGCTTTCTGATGTTATGTGCAACATTAAGTTGTAATTATTAGTTTCACCAAACTTCATTCAAAAAAATAAAGAAAAGAAAAGAAGAAGCAGAGCACATAAGATCAAACTGGGTTTATTTAAAAAGTAATGACAGCACCAGTAAAATGCCTGAAAGAGGAACAAACATGAATGAAGTTCCCCAAGAGAAAAGATAACATGAAGACATGATGCTTTTAACCATCTCCAAGAAACTAAGCTCTGTGCTCAACATAGGAACCTGAAAGGCCAGAAGTTCCCAGAACTGTAACCTGCAATCAGAACAGGAACTGATTCAATGATTAAACAAGCTACTTTATATTCTTCACAATATTGCACAAAAGAACGGTTACAGGCATGAGTTGTAAAATTCATGATAGCTGATATTCATTTGGTGTAATTAGTGGTCAATACTTTGTCACACTATACCTGCATTTAAGGATCTAGACCGTTTTCATAAAAAGGGCAGTCCAATACACGAGGTTCTCGCTAAAGCGGGCTCTCACAAGGGCAGATGTATGCAACCTTACCCCATTTTCAGACAAACTGTTCTGCGACTAGAATCCATAGCATCAAGGATGCTAACGACAAGCATTACTGTTGTTGGGCAAAGCTACCCTTTCATCTAAACCAATTTCATGTACAGCCAAAAAAAGGGAGCAGCTCAAGGCTATTGACTTATTTCAGTATGTAAAGTTTTTTAAGACAACGCAACTATTTAAGGAAGGGGTTTTCCCATAGAACAAATGATCTGAGTTTCCTAAAAAATTAATCTTCGTCTAAACTTTCCCAAACTCCAACATAAGCCCAAACTAGCACTATACACTATTGGATATGTGCAATTATGTACAGATCACGTAAGTTAAAAGACAAGTTGATTGTAAACACGATTTGATGATTACTTTAGCTTGCTTTCATGTCTATTTCAAAAGAAATATAGTAATTGGTTAGGTGCCCACAATATGTAGCACCTTAAATCTCACACACCAAGCAAAATAGGCTCTCATAAAACTTACATATTGTGGTATGGCTGGACTAGAGTGCTCTAAATAAACATAGTGACAAGAAAGCAATGTGCAAAAACTACAATACCTTTCCCCACTCAGAACCAATACCACTGCACCTCATCTTTAAGTGTATCATTTTCGTTCCAAGCTCAGTCTCAACTTTCTTACGCAAATAGGTCTCGTCTGGCCCAAAAGCATCCAAATATTTAGTATATCTTTGATAGACTGTACGCAATGCGTTCACAAATTCCTCCGTCAAGGGTTTTACATTCTACAATAAGTAGCAAAATTTTAAATCATTAGACCACAAGAACTTGACAGACAAAAAAAAAAAAAAAAATGTCATTCTTCCCATATAATTCATGTCACCTCGCCACCCAATCCAGTGCTGTCATCTATTGCCATCCTCAAAGACACGAGCATCCCACTGAACTCCCCGACTGCCTCAGCTGCACGGAAAACATTTGCCACAGCTTCTGGGGCAGCCTTGTCGTCTGTATTTTAAGACAAAGCCTTTTTTGCATCACTGATGAGTGTATCTGGAAGCTCATCCCAACTTGCAGCCATTAAGTCGTTAAAAACAAATAGAATTTCAGGGTCTTTTATGTCAGGAAAGTGGGTCACATCTTCACTAAAAAAGCGTGTACTTCCAATGGCCATTGTGAAAGGAGGTCAGCAATCTGTATGTCACAATATGAGACCATAATTCAGAAAAAGGGAAGCTGAATATGAAAATAACATATGAGCAAAGATGTACAGAAACTAGCAGTAAGACATCATAGGAATGCACATGAGCCAATAATAAGATGTTATTTTGTTTATCAAGGAACTCTGTCTCACTACTTATCATCCTCTCAGCTTCAACCACCACAAAACGTTAATACCCGGGTGTGTTATGCTATGCACCGCGCGTTTTGAAATCCAGAATATTTTTCAAAAAATGATAAATTTATTTAGTTGGTAATCCAAAGTGATTCTAATTTTTCTTTTATATTCTTTTTCTTAAATTTTTTCCTTTCACTGAGGCATCTTCCTAAATTCGTAAGCATATAAAAAAGTAAAATAGGATGAAAAAAATACAAATATAAAAGACTAGAAATAAATGAATTAGATGAAAAACATTTTTTTTCAAAAAAATCCCCAAACTAATGGAATGTTTGGGTGATGATAGATGAGAAAGGAGGTAATTCCACTTAAATAGAAAAATAAAAGAAAAAAAAAAATAGGAACAGTGGACATTAGATTAGAGTGCACTAATAGGTCAACAAGACATATAATCAAACAGGTTGAAAAATCTAGAAGTCCCCTAGATGTTGATTTGTGATTATATATCAATTTTAAGCAGTAAACAACAATCCCAATAAAACAATCAAGACAAATCGACACAACGATTTTACGTGGAAAAAATCACAATTGGACACCTCCAATTGTGATAAAAAAAATCACGGGCAACAGTCACAAAACAATCCACTAAGAAGATATAAAGGAATTACACAGGTATACTCTCAATTACCTAGCGAATCCACGCCTGAATTGAGCCAACCCCTATGTGCCTCTGCCAACCCCGTCTTCACCTCGGAATTGTCTTAACGATGAGCCACTCCAAAATCCACCAAAGCTTCAAGCTTAAATTCTTCAGAATCCACCGAAGAACAACTCTCTCTTTTCTGTAGAACAAACAAATAATCCTTTGATGTATACTCTTTAAACCATGAGTTGAATATTCAATCAAAACATCAAAGAAAACTAACAAAATATTCCCAGATATAAACATTAATATCCAAGAAGAAGATCTGGAGGAGTAATCCTAGTTTTGGAGTAAAACAACTACTTATAGAAATCCTAGATTTTGAAGCTCGCTCGAGCAAAGCTTCTCTCGCTAGAGCGAGGAACTTAACTCACGTGATTTCCATAAGTGGCTTCGCTCGAACCACGCATCCTTCACTCGAGCGAACAAACACCTCTTTCAGGTCTTTATGCAGATGCAGTCTTTCGCTCAAGTGAGGACTCCTTCGCTCGAGCGAGCAAGGGCGGACATGCAACTTCAAATGCAATTTTGCATTTTGCTGCGGGGGCGCTGCCCCTCGACCCCGCCATGGCATTGCCCCGGACCCGCCAAGAGGCGTTGCCCCCTAAACCCCCGTGAGCTGACCGGGCAGCTCGATCCCCATCATAATCAACGAAGTGGCAATCTTGAAAGTATTAACATCACAAACTTCTCTGCAAGGCACAATTCGGGTTGGATTCGCAACTAATAACTCATAGCTTCACTGAAATAAAAAGTGCAAAAACAAGTACAACTGAAAGGAGTTTTGTCAAACGAGATTACCAAGAATAAAAACATAACACTGGTGAAGCGCTCAAAAAAATTGCACACTAAATTTCATAAATACATAAATTCTTGCTCTAAAAAGAAGAATAATATGTATAAGTATTCAGATTAGTCTCAATCAACAAAGCACCTGTTTATATATATGGGTAAAAGCAGAAAGATGAGGAAGAGAGCGAGAAAGTACTGGAAGGGATGGTTTTGGGAGAACATGGAAAGGGGAGAGGAGCAGGAGGAGAGAGATAGAAATAGCGGAGGTCCTATGGGAGGTGTTGACGGTGGTTGACGGCAGCGGAAGAGGAACAGAGATATCTGAAGCAGATCGAGCGGTACAATGACCTCATCATCGTCATTTTCTCTCTCGATTTCTCACGAGAATTTGGAGCTTCTTTTCGGATAGAGTTTTCCTCGGGATTTTTGTATTTGTTTGTGCAAATGAGCAGTTCGGGCCAACCCGTATGGACCATACTCCACATGGTGGGTGTGTTTTGTAGATGAGTTAAGTTTAAGGTTGTTAAAATCGGGATCCAACGTTGGATCGTTGGAGGTGTTTATAGGATCGGATCGAGGATCGTAAAATCCTACCGAAAAAAATAAATTATACAATAATTTAATTTAAATAAATATTTCTTGAAAGTATACACAAAATGAGCCTATATTCTATTACAAATAAATGAAGATATTGTGAAAAATATAACAATTCATGTAAAATGTACATATAATATTATACAATATCAAATTCGATGGTAAAAGTTTTGTATTTCATCAAAAAAGAAGATGAAGAAGAAGAATTCTATAATAAAATACTTTACAATCTACAATAATGCATAAAAAGTGAAGAAAAAATATTTAACAAAGTTGGATATGAAAACATATTAAGAACTCAAAAGAACAGCTCAACTGAATGATAAGGTTTGTCATTAGCATCCCTGGTGAAGCGGATTCGAGTCACAAAAATAATCTCTCCAAAAATTAGGATAAAGTTGCAATCATCTTACTCTCCTTAAACTCTGCTAAAGCTAAGTTTGTTTTTTTAACTCGTTAATTTTCTTAAATTACCGCAATATTTGAATGTTTATTTCCTAATTTGTTTTTTTTTTAGTCTATTTGATTCAATATTACTTATTTTTTATTATTTGTTTTGACCACATAAGTTGGTATTTAGACAACAAACATAAAATTTATAACAAAATATGTCATACAATACAAAACAAGACTTGTAAATTGGATCGGATAGGATCAGATTCGGATCGAGATTCCACGATCCTATAAGATCCCATTACCAGGATCGAAAGATTCTACCTATAAGGAATTTTTTACACGATTCGAATCGATTGTACTCAAATGGATCATAAGATCGTATGATCGTAAGATCCGAATCGAGATTTTGATAACCATGGTTGAGTTTGGACAAGGGTCCATAAACTAATGGGCTTATGTCCACCTTGTAAAAGCTGGGTTTACTTAGCTCGGTAAGCTCTAAGCCTCACTGTATTTGTATATCAGGCCCGACCCAATATATATATATATATATTTGATTTCAATTTTTACTACGAAAAATAGTGATAATATTTCTATTTTAATTATTTTTGAGTGAGAAATTCTGTACAGACCCATGACTTCTCTCACAAGAAATGGAGCCCACCTTATGGTTCACTTATGTTGTCTTTGGTTAAGAGATTTAAAAAGAAAAATGAAAAAAATAAGTGAAATGTAAATAAAATATATCTACATTTCACCTTATTTCACACACTTTTTTTTTTTTTTTTCTTTCTAAATTCTTTCCCAAATACTCTAACTATGTTATTATGCTATGCTATCATGCTACATTAGAGAAAAGCTCAATTCTTTATTTTTTCTCACTCAACTTATTTACAAAAGAGCTATTATATATTATTTAATTATTTCATCAATTTTATTTATTTATTTATTTATTTTATGTTGCTTCTTATGCTATATGATACAACTCAATATTTTTCTAAAAAAATATGATAAATTTTACATATGATGTTTTTTAATCCCATTAATTATTTGAATCGTACCTTCTTATTCAGTCCATTATAAATCTATTAATTTGAACATTTTATTTTTAATGACTTTAATAGATTATTTATTTAAAAATTAAATTTATCATGTATGAATAATGACATGTTTAAATCATATTTACTTTTAAAAATGTATATTAGAAATAAACTACCTAATTTTCTTCTTTAGTTATGATAAAATTTCTTATTTAGTTATGATATTATTTTATTTTTGACTCATAAATTTTTTAATTATGCCTTATGTTGGCCCATTTTGGGAATTCGGCTAAAAGCCAGCTTTTTAATTTTGACTTTTTTGAGTCACATCACTTCTCTATTTTTTTACATATATTTTCAAAAAAAAAATCAAAAAGCTAACTTTTAACATACTTCTCAAAATAAGCCGTTGTCTTTAGTTATCATATATATATATATATATATTTTAGTTATGACTCAGAAAATTAAAATTATGTCATTTTTTTTTATAATTATGAGGTATATATGGTATACACTCTTTGAAGGATGTGCATCATGGTGTTTTCCTAAGTTCTAACACCATCACATTATTTTATATATAAATTATGGAGAATTCTATTATACACGCCCCATATCATATACACTTAATTACTCTTTCTTTTCTTTTTTTTAATTATGACCAATTTTTTCTTTAATTATGACATTATTTTAAAATTTTAATTATGACTTTTTTATATTTGGTTATAATTTTTTAATTATGATTCAAAAAGTGTAAATTTATGCCATTTTATTTGTACGTCGTTATTCAATTATTAATTTATATTGTTCAAAGCGCATTCGAAGATGGGTCACAAAGATTTGGGGTTTTGATGGGTGGTGTTCGAAGGTGTTGTTTGAGCTGTGTGTTCCCCTGCAAACTATTATCTTGGGTTTGACATATTATTTATCACTGGAATTGGGGTTGCTGTGTCCGCGCAGCAGTAACTGTTTTGTGGTAAAATAGGCTTATTTCGGGGTTAATTTTAATAATTCGAACTGTTTATATTTTAGAATACATCAAGTAAAATATGCTTACAAAAAATTAAGTTAATCGGATATTGTTTACCCATTCATCAATGCACATTTGTATTTGTAAAAATAAATAATAGTGATTTAAAATATTAAAATGAATATAAATGTGAGTGGTTGAATAGGTAAAAAATATCCGATTAACTTGATTTTTTTACAGGTATATTTTACTTGATATATTCTAAAATTAAAATGGTTTGAATTATAAAAATATACCCCCAAATAGGCCCATTTTACAATACAACTAGCCTCCCCAATTCCATTATGGAGGAGGTCCCTCCCTCCTTTGAAGAAAAGGTGCTCCAACATGTGACGCTCGAATAGTGGTTGCCTTTGAAGAACCCATGATTTGAATGGAGGAGGTCCCTCCCTCGTTAGTGCATCATGTTTTGTCCGAGATTTCAAATTTTCTTATTTGATGTATTTCGTTTTAGCTGTTATCAATCTTTAAAAAAAAACAAAAACAAAAAATGTATAGACATTGTGTATGTATCTATGTTTTCTTTGGTTATCTCCATAATTTTTTTGTTGAAATTGACAAAATGTTCGTTACTTCATTCATGAATTGAATAGAAAAAGAAAGTTCAATGTTAATAAGAAAACTTAGACCGACCAAAAGATAGGTTTTCTTGACATAGTTCATCAAAAATCAAAATGATCCTTTGGCTATCTAACTTAATACTTGAGGTTTTGTATTTTTAAAATAAAAAAAAGGCCAGAATTAATACATAAGGTGAGTGACGAGTTATTCGTGTGTTTTTAACCAAAACTTAAGTCAATTTATTTGTCTCTAACTTTTGTTAGGGAAAATAGATGTGATTCCCCACAAGTAAATCAATCAATGAGAAAAAAAACTAATGCGGAAAAATTAAATCAGAAGCAACACAAGAATTTTTACGTGGTTCCCTCAATGTGAGGTACGTCTACGGGATCGAAATCCGATTCCACTATCAACCAAATAAGTTCCAAACGATTACAAATGAGACACTAATGGTCTCACAAAACCACCCTGAGATGAATTCCAAATAATCACAAATAAACAAGAGGAAAGACCTCACCAAATAGATGAACCAAAATCTTCAGAACCAGAATTGTAGAAGATTTAAAATAACGAACCAAAACAGAACCGAAAGCCGAACCACACGAAGCAGAACTAACCCAAACGTTTGATTCCACTGAATTGCTCTCAATCAGCAACAACACATTATCTCACCAAAAAGAATCAATTGGCAGCCACACTGTTCCACCGAATTGATTGATCAACCCAAGTATTATTTCACCAAGGAAAAAAAGTGTATATCGCTGCCACTCTTTCTTCGGGAAAAACAATACACCCATCATAATATAGTGAATCTAGGGTTTTTTTTTATCAAAACCTTAGTTGTTTTCGAATTAGATTGGGTCTCCTCAAATTAAATATAATATATAAAAATATATTATAATTAATACTAAACCAAATTAAAACTCTTTTTCCAAAACCAATTGGGTCTCACACTCCAATAAGGAGGTATACCTAACAATTCTCCCCCTACCGACTTAGGTGGAGACATCAACCATACCCGCCAAAGTTCGACACTTCAAATGTTTATCCCTCGACAAAGTCTTAGTCAACATATCCGAAATATTATCATCCGTGTGAATCTTTTCGAGTTGCAATAATTTCGAATCTAACACATCACGAATTCAATGGTATCTCACATCAATGTGTTTCGATCTCGAATGAAAGGTAGAATTTTTACTCAAGTGAATAGCACTTTGACTATCATAATAAAGCACATACTTTTCTTGCTTCAAACCCAACTCTTGCAAAAATTTCTTCAACCATAACTCTTCTTTGCAAGCTTCTGTAATGGCAATAAATTTAGCTTCGGTAGTTGAGAGAGCAACACATTTTTGTAATTTAGATTGCCATGCCACAACTCCCCCTGCAAAAGTCATCAAATACCCCGAAACAGATTTCCTAGAATCAACATCACCAGTCATGTCAGAATCTGTGAACCCATCAAGCATCGGCTTACCATCCCCAAAACACAAACACACCTTCGAAGTCCCTCGAAGATATCTTAGAATCCATTTTACCGCTGCCCAATGTTCTTTACCCGGATTAGAGAGAAACCGACTCATCACACCAACGGCATGAGCAATATCCGGCCTTGTACAAACCATGACGTACATCAAAGAACCAACTGCTGAAGCATAAGGAACTTTCAATATCTCTTCTTTGTCTTTCTCACTTGTAGGACATTGATTCGAACTAAGTTTGAAGTGACCCGCAAGTGGACAACCAACCGACTTTGCTTTATCCATGTTGAACCTCTCAAGAACTTTCTCAATATAGCTTTCTTGAGACAACCAAATCAGTCCCTCTTTGCGATCACAAACAATTTTCATACCAAGTATTTGCTTTGCTAGTCCCAAATCTTTCATAGCAAAAGATTTGCTCAACTCTACCTTCAACTTGTTAATCATGGTAGAATCTTGACTCACAATTAACATGTCATCAACATAAAGCAAAAGAATAATAAATTTATCATTTGGAAAATTTTTCACAAACACACAATGGTCCGAAGTGGTTTTAGAAAAACCATTATTCATCATGAAAGAGTCAAATTTTTTGTACCATTGCCGTTGAGCTTGCTTGAGGCCATACAAACTTTTCTTCAATTTACAAACAAATTTCTCTTTCCCTTTCTCTACAAAACCTTCCGGTTGGTCCATGTAAATTTCTTCTTCAAGATCACCATGAAGAAATGCGGTCTTCACATCAAGTTGCTCAACTTCAAGGTTCATACTTGCAGCCATGCCAAGTACAACCCGAATAGAAGACATCTTTACAACCGGTGAGAAAATCTCATCAAAGTCAATACCTTTCTTTTGCCCAAAGCCTTTCACAACAAGACGTGCTTTGTATCTCAGATTCTTCCTATCATTATTCAATTTGAAAACCCACTTATTTTTCAGAATTTTCCTCCCTTTAGGCAACTTCACTAAATCATAAGTCTGGTTTTCAAGCAAGGAATTCATCTCCTCTTCCATGGCCTTTTTCCAATCATCTTTCTTTGCATGCTCAATTGCTTCTTGGTAGCTCTCTGGCTCCCCTTGATCGGAAATCAACACAAATTCATTGGGATGATACTTTCTTAAAGGTTGTCGGTCCCTTGTAGATTTTCTTAACTCAAGTTGTGGTGGCGATTCTTGAGTTGGATGCCTCTTCCTCAATTTCTGGCTCAACTTCATTAGGATTAGCATCATCCTCCACTTCTTCAATAGGTGGCTGCACATCTCCCCCATTTTCATCATCAACTGGAGATGAAGGAGATGGATCCATGTCAATGAAATCACTAGTTTTTGGCTCTAGTTGATCACCTTTACCAAAGTCTTCAATTGTTTGGTCTTCAAGAAACACAACATCACGGCTTCGAATGACTTTCTTGTCGACCGGATCCCATAATCTATACCCGAATTCATCACGCCTATAGCCAAAAAAAATACATTGTCTTGACTTACTATCAAGCTTGGACCTCTCATCCTTTGGAATGTGAACAAAAGCTCGGCAACCAAACACTCTCAAGTGCTCATACAGTCCAAACTCTTTCAGGAACATCACCATTCAAAGGATAGTAAGGAGACAAATTGATCACGTCAACCGCTGTACTCATTACCTCACTCCAAAAGTATCTTGGCAATTTAGCTTGTGAAAGCAAACACCTTGTTCTTTCCACAATGGTACGGTTCATCCTCTCAGCAACGCCATTTTGTTGAGGAGTCTTCTTAACTGTCTTTTGGTGCCGAATACCTTGACTGCGACAATACTCATCAAATGGCCCAATGTATTCACCACCATTGTCTGATCGGATGCACTTCAATTTCTGCCATGTTTCTCTTTCAACCATGACCTGAAAATGCTTAAATACTTCTAGAACTTGATCTTTAGATTTTAGTAGAAAAGTCCAAACTTTCCTTGAATAATCATCAATAAAAGTAACAAAATAAAGTGCACCACCATGTGTTCTAACTTTCAAAGGACCACAAACATCCGAATGAATCAACTCTAAAACATTTTCTTTTCTAGAAGCAACATTTTTATGAAAAGAAACTCTATGTTGTTTACCCGCCAAACAATGAACACAAGTTTTAAGATGTGTACCTTTCAAACCGAGTAGAAGCTCTTTCTTAAACAATACTTGCAGCCCCTTTTCACTCATGTGGCCAAGCCGCTTGTGCCATAATTCGGTAGAAGTATCATCTTTAAGTGCATTGACAACACCTTTACAAATTTTTCCTTACATCGAATAAAGTGTATGAGTCTTCTTGCACTTAGCCACCACTAAAGAATCCCTTGTAAGCTTCCATACTCCATCACCAAATTTGTTGTTGTAACCTTCATCATCTAACTTCCCAGTAGAGATCAAATTAAGGCGAATGTCAAGAACATGCCTCACATCTTTAGGCAACAACTTACAGTCCAAATTTGTTTCCAAACAAACATCACCCATGCCGATAATCTTGGACAAACCTTCATTACCCATTCGAACAGAACCATAATCTCCTGCAGTGTAAGTAGTGAAGAAATCAACTCGAGAAGTCACATGAAAAGAAGCACCAGAATCAATCACCCAATGATTCTCTTGGCTCACAAAATTGATACAATCATCTTCACAAACGACCATGAGATCATCGGTAGTAACTGCCGTTGTGTCTTCTTATTTCTTATCCATACTTTTGTCACGCCTTTTCTCCTTGTTTTTGAGCTTTCGACATTCCCGCTTCATGTGCCCTTTCTCATGGCAATAGTAGCACTCAACGTCGTTCTTTGAAAAATAACCATCTTTTGATTTGTCACGGCTTTGATCATGACCATGAGAAGTCTTACTCCTCCCCCTTGTTTTGCTTCAGCCTCTCACAACAAATGCTTCTGAATGAGAGGAACCCGCTGATTTTCTTCTAGTTTCTTCATTCAACAAACTACTGGTGACTTGGCCCATTGTGACAACTCCATCGGGCGCCGAATTACTAACTGTCACAACCAAAGTCTCCCAACTTTCGGGTAAGGAACTAAGTAGCATCAAAGCCTGCAACTCATCATCAAAAATAATTTTTATAGAAGCAAGTTGGTTAACAATACTCTTTATTTCATTCAGATGTTCCGTAATAGGGCTGCCCTCTTTATATTTTAAATTAACCAACTTACGAAACAGAAAAGCTTTATTTGTGGCTAATTTCCTATCATAAAGACTCTCTAATTTTTTCCATAAATCATGTGCCGAAGTTTCAGTGGCAACATGATGAAACACACTGTCATCATCCATTGACGGATAACACCAACAGCTTTTCGATTTAACCTCTTCCACTCATCATCTTTCATATCATCAGGTTTGCCACTATCACCCTCAATAGGCCCATACAAGTCTTTACAAAATAATAGGTCCTCCATTTTAGTTTTCCAAGTTACCCAATTGCTTCCATTGAAGCTAGACATACGACCCACATTCCCCTCTATTGATTTACAAAAATAAATAAATCCCAATAAACCGTAAGCTCTGATATCAGTTGTTAGGAAAAATAGATGTGATTTCTCACAATTAAATCAATCAATGGGAATAAAAACTAATGCGGAAAAATTAAATCAGAAGCAACACAAGAATTTTTACGTAGTTCCCTCAATGTGAGGTACGTCCACGGGATCGAAATCCGATTCCACTATCAACCAAATAAGTTCCAAACGATTACAAACGAGACACTAATGGTCTCACAAAACTACCCTGAGGTAAATTCCAAATAATCATAAATAAATAAGAGAAAAGACCTTCCCAAATAGATGAACCAAAATCTTCAGAACCAGAATTGTAGAAGATTTAAAATAACGAACCAAAAATTTGAACCACACGGGCGTAATCGACCCAAACGTTTGATTCCACTGAATTGCCCTCAATCAGCAGCAGCACATTATCTCACCAAAAAGAATCAATTGGCAGCCACACTGTTCCACCGAATTGATTGATCAACCCAAGTATTATTTCACCAAGGAAAAAAAGTGTATATCGCTGCCACTCTTTCTTCGGGAAAAACAATACACCCATCATAATATTGTGAATCTAGGATTTTTTTTATCAAAACCTTAGTTGTTTCCAAATTAGATTGGGTCTCCTCAAATTAAATATAATATATAAAAATATATTATAATTAATACTAAACCAAATTAAAACTCTTTTTCAAAACCAATTAGGTCCCACACTCCAATAAGGAGGTATACCCAACAACTTTGCTTATCTATAATATAGTGGGTGTTTGGGAAATGAGTTTTTATGTAGGTTTTTTTAGTTGTATGATATTATTGGAGAAAAAAAAATTTATGTTCGGGAAGATAATTAAATTTTTTTGTGGTTAGATGTGATGTTTGTGAGAGAAAAAATAAAATAATTATGGAATTGAATGTGATATTTTGTTTGAATATATTTTTTTTATTTTACAAAAAAAATCATCTTTTTGTAAAAAAAATAAAAAAAAATCCAAATCCCAAACTTCCCGAACACCACATAGTGTTAAAAATAAGACTGCACAACTTGTCCAATAATTGAGCTCTCTTACACAGAATCTCAAAGGAGTGTTCCAGTGCCCACCACCCCCTAAAAAAACAAACTTTGATGTTGGCTTTTATATATAAAATAAAGTGGATTGATGTTCAATTTTTTAACAAACTTTGAACAGTTTAAAATAGGGACATGCCTCCATCAATTTCATGTGATTAATCTATTGATTTTGTCAATCAAATATATTTATTCCTTTTATTAATTTTCATTAATCTACGCACAACTTTTGTAACAATTTTCAATTATTACGTATTAATGTGTGTTTGAGAATAAAAGATTAGATACACACTTATTTTTTGATATAATGCACAAAATAATTACCTCAAAATTTGAATACATAATTTCAAAATTATTAGGCTAGAGACAACTTTTGTACAACTTAAAATTCTTCTTGAACTTCTTTTCTCCAAGAGGAGTCCTTGTTGTGGGAACAACAGTGGAGTTTTTCTTTTGCTTTTATTTTTTATTTTTATTTTTAGATTAGTTAAACTGAAAACCAAGTAACGAAATCTTAGTCAAGACTAAAAGACAATAGAGTGTTGGGGGATTTTCAAAATTTATAATTTAGATTTTGAGTGTTTTTAAAACTTTTATTGTTTTTCTTTAGAAAGGTTTAAATAAGTTTGGGGGATTTTGTCCTATGTTGGAAAGAGAGAAAAACATAGAACACTTAGGCCATGTTTGTTTGGGTGGACATGAGTTGAGTTCGGATCCTCGGCCGCACAATCCTGTGGCCATCCCTACGGCACCTCCAAAACAAAGCCGTTTTGGGGGAAATTTCAATTTGAAAAAAAAAAAAACAAAAAAAACAAAACAAAACAGAAACGAAAAAGAAAGAGAGAGAGGAGAAGAAGGAAGGAAGATGGGTTTGATCGATCAATCGATGTATATGCATTGAAGATCTAATTGATCCTGATGTTGCAGAAACAAGAAAAGCCATGGACCGTGAGGATGGGTCTGATTTTGGCCCCCCTCCGTCCTCTCTCTTCTTTCCCTCTATTTCTGGGTTTGATTTTGGTCCGTCCTCTCTCTTCTTCCCTTCTGTTTCTGGGTTTGATTTCACTTTCACGCCACCCACAGGTTTGACACAATGGACACCGAAGAATTTGGTCACTAGTGAGTTTTCATACCGACAAACATGTTGGTAGTAACTTGGAAGCATCTTAATAAGCACCTGAACACAGATTTAATAAACCCAATAATTAATCAATCACAATGATAACATAAACTAAAAAAAACACATTTTTTTTTTTAATCAAAAAACCCACAAACCCAATCGATAATTTACCTAATATCCAGTTGGAGATTCAGCATCAAATCATAATTCTTATGTCCTTTCGATATCGTCTGCCCCAGTTTCTTCACCTCACCATTCAAACAACAGGGACTCCTCTGAAACTTCCTAATCCCATGACAATCAAACCCAGTACCATCCCTACAGAACATCGAAGCCTCCACATTATCAATAATATCACAAGTAATATCCCCAGCTTCCCCTTCCGCTTCCCAAATACAAATCCTCGGAAAAGCCCTCTCATTCAAGCTCCCCCCCAACCCATCCACCAACGATCTCTTCTTCACCATTCCACAATTCTCATCCATCATCAACGGCGCAAAAATCTTGTGACTGAAACTCAAGTTCTGCTTCTGATATTTGTTTCCATGATAGAAAGTCCCATTGAGAATCTGTAATGGGTAGTCCTGTTGGCGTAGCGTTTTTGGCCATACCCATGTTTCCAATCGGCGGACCAAGACCCCATGTAGGTGTCTCCATCGGATCCGATGAAGGTTCCGAAACCTTCCATACGACCCGACTTGAATTCACCTTCCTCTGGTTTCTGTTCTATTTTTTTTTTTTTTTTTTAAATTGAAATTTCCCCCAAAACGACGTCGTTTTGGGGGTGCCACAAGGATGGCGGCAGCATCCTGCGGCCGAGGATCCGAAATCGACATGAGCTTGGGGTCTAATAAAATTATTAATCCGATATTTGGTTAAACAATTGAAGTACGGACTAACAATCCATCCGGATATGGTATTCCACACATGATAGACTATTCAATCTCACAGAGAAGGGTTGGATATAAATTAGAGGACTAAGTCAAAGTCTGGATTATTAGTCCCTCCTTATAATTCTAACTCAATCTAAACATAGGATATGATACACAATTCAAAGGGATTCATAATCCTAGGACTATTAGTCATGATAATGCTAATCCAACCTAATCCAGTTTGCCCAAACAAATATGGCCTCAGGGTGTGTTTGTTTGGAGGCAGGATTAGAATCCACTGGACTGTTAGTCATGGAATACATTGTTCTCGGACTATTTGGTTGGACTGGATTTGTATCCCATATTTATTTAGTCATGGGATTAGATGTTAGGAAAGAACTATTTGGTTGGATAGGATATGAATCCTAGATATTATGGAGAATGATAAATGTTCAAATAACTACCTTACCCTTTTCAATTATTTACTATAAGTAATACCAATATTAAACATATCTTTAATATTTTAATTATTTTTTACTAGATTAAATAAAAATTTATTTCATTTTATTTTTTACACAATTAAAAAAATTAAATAAATAAAATATCAATAAAAATATATGTTATTTTTTAATTAAAATTTTAAATAAATTTATTTAAAAAAATAATAATAATTAAATAATGAAATTAAATAAAACATCTATTAAAATTTAAATAATGAAATTAAATAAAATATAAACAAAATTTTAAAATAAAACATCAATAAAATATCTATAAAAAATTATTTTAAAAAATTAAATAAATAAAACATCAATAAAAATTAAATAAAATTATTTTATTTTTAAATTGAAACATTTAAATTTTATTGAATTTTACTAAATATAATACATAATTAAATGGTAGAGGGTCAAAATGGTCATTTCACCATCTAATCCCATATCTCCCCTTATCCCTCCATTTGTGTCCACTTCACTCCTCCCGCCTCCGCCCCAGCCCCCACCCTCGCTGGGATATAATAATCTAATGGATTTGGAACTAATAGTCTGGTGTAAAAATTTTGAACCAAACAACGAACTATTAGTCCCCACCCCTCAATCCCCTAAAACAAACACTATCTAAGGGATGTTTGATAATATGATTTAGTGTTTAAAATTGAATTGATTAAGTGATAATCAATTAAGATTTGATAATCATAATTGATATCATTTAAAAATTTAAGTGCCTCTTAAAATATAAGCTAAAATTTAAGAAAATTTTAAGTCATATAAAACTTACTTAATTTTGACTGAATTTATAAATATTAAACATAAATATCAATATACACTATTATAAACTTAATACTACCATCGCTACCACTACCACTACACCACCACCATAGCTATCATGCCACCGCTACCACTACCACTACCACTACCATCATGCCACTGCCATCGCTACCATTACTACCAAAACCATCATATCACCACCACTACTACCACTACCACTAGCATCACTACTGCTATCACTACCACCATCACCATGCCACAGCTACCATTATCGCCACCACCACCGCCATCATGGCATGGTAGCCGCCGCCACCACTACTACTACTACCATCAACTTTATCACCATTGTCATTATTGCCATGAACATCACCATCATTTTACTACTACTATCATCGCTACCACCACCATTCCCACTACCATGCCACCGTCACCACTACCATCACCACCACCACTATACCATTTCACCACCACCACCACCATTACTGTCATGACCCAAACCCACCCCTACAAGTTTAGTACCGTAACCAGCCAGTAATCCTTGGATTACCAAATGCCTCCGAATAAAATAACATACAGTTAGGGGCTGCGGAAGCAAATATACAAAATATATGTAGCCCATTAAGCTATGAAGATATACATAGGACTAATAATTTAAAACTTTTATAAACTAGCGAGTGGCGTCAAAAGATACAGTATTTACACATCACTCCATGAACAAATTATCAAAAATCTTGCTCGTAATTCAAAAGAAACAAAATCTAGTACATTCACAAAAACAGCCACTAAACTTGACTTAATCCGGAACCTCCTCGGGAGGCACAAAGGTTATCTGACAAAAATTGAGACGCCAGGTCCTCAACTCTGAGCCTGGTCACATGCTTGATCACCTACATACATAATATAAATAGTGAGCGAAAGCCCAGTGAATAATAACAGAGTAAGGGGTTTTAATGAATGATGTCCATACCAGATTCAGAAATCATAATTCAGATTCATAAACAAATTCATATTCTTGTTCAAATCATATACAAAAATCAGAGTTCATGCTTAATCATACATGGTACATCCATTAGCGCTAACAGAACAAATACAGAACATATGGTGGTTATGAGTAACTAGTTCTATAAAGAAACCTCTAGATCCGGATAATAAAGAATAAACATGCTAAGCCCCCTGATGGAGCCTCTGGTACGGGTAATAGATGACAGGCATAATAAGTTCCATGATGGAACCTCCGATTCCGGGTAATAACTAACAGATATCACATTATGCTAATGATGCCACGAATACATTATTAGAAATTGAACAATCATTCATTGTACAGAACATATCATTTCAGAAAACAGATCTTAATTCATCATACAGAAAATAAATAAAGTTGAACATAACTTTACTAAGTTATTACTCACAAGTAGCTTCGGGTGCAAACAGACAGAACAGACTAATCAAACGGTTTACGGCACGTGACCTATATCAACACATAACAAATACACATTTGAAGCACACGTTGGAATATATTTAACTCATTACGTTCCGTTCTTAGTATGTTTCTACATTTTACCTTTATTACTATGTCTTAATCTTGACTTAGGAATGCCTAGGATGCAATGAGGATGCTAAAATGCATTGGAAAACACTTGGTCAAATTTCTTAAAATAGGGTCCCCCGCTCGAGCGGATATGCAATGTGTGAGGGAACACTTGAGCGAAACTTCCCACACTCAAGCGTTCTACAAATTTTGAAAAGTACTGGTTATGTGATTTTTACGCTCGATGGTCGCTCGAGCGTGAAACTCATGTCCTCGCTCGAGCGCAACTCTTGACGCTCAAGTGGTCTGCAAAAACATGAAACTTCTGGGACCATGTATTTCACGCTCGAGCGAGCTTCTGGTAGCTCGAGTGGAGATGCAAAAACAAAGGTGGCCGTTCGAGCGCAGAATCTCACGCTTGAGCGGAAGTACAGAATCTGGAATTTCTAGATTGCACCCCCAAGCTCCAAACTCGAATTCCATACCTCAAAACTCATTTTCTTGGACCAAAATTCTAGAAAATATCTAAGAACTTGTAAAACATCATGGTTTGAAGTTCATTTCATGAAATCAAGGCCCAAAAGTAAGTCAATTGCGCAAAAATTTAACTTGAAATGTAAGAACATGCTATAAATATGACATGCATGTATTCATTTGAACTCATAGCTTCCAAAACATGATCAACTAAGGTAATTTGATAGAAAACTTGATGAAATTACAAGACTATGGTAGACTTAGTACATGCATGTGAAAATCCTTAACCATTAGACTCAAAATAGAAGGAATTATGCATGTATGCATAGTATGAGTTATAATTCTCAAATTTTAGCTTGATTCTCATGCTTAATCTTCAAATTTTTTTGAATTCTTACACCAAGTAATTCAAATTCATAATTAAGGAGTTGAATTTCCTACCTTAAGCCTTGAGTTAGCAAGTGTTGGAGCTGAACTCACTCAATTCTCTTTAATCTCCCCTATTTCCTTTTTAATTCTCTTCATCTTTTAATGTTGGCTTCAATCTCTCTCTCTCTCTCTCTCTCTCTCTCTCTCTCTCTCTCCTTCCATACATTTGAGCTCAAAATGAATGAGGAAAAAGGGAGTCTTAGGTTTGGTAGTGGCCTTATATAGGCTAATTAGTGAAGCTTCATGAATTATTGCTTAGACTAATCATTTGGAATTATTTTATTCTAACATAATCGTTCCGAATCGAATCTCAATTAAACCTACCACAAAATTCTATAAATCCCAAATAATATATAAATCAAGTCAATTTCTAAATCGAATGTCGATAAGGCCTTCATTTCGCAAACCGAAACAGAAACATGAACAGATCTTTCTACGTTAAACAGATATAAACACAAATAAGGTAACATATGATGCAAAATTTCACTTTAATTACTCATTAGGCATAATTAAACATGGATTAACGTTAATCATAGGTCGAGGTTGTTACAATTACAATCATCACAATATAAAAATTAAAATATATAATTTCAAATTAATAAATTTCAAATTTTATGTTATACATAACAAACAACTTATTTTTAATTCAACACTTAAATTTTTATCAAACGGTTTTTCAACTTAAAAAATTTAGCATTCAGTTTTCAACACTTAATTTTCAGTCTTTAGTTTTCATCTTTATCAAATACTACCTTAATAAAGTGTCACATGGAATATTCTTTTGAATATGGAATTGTAGAATGGATGCTAGTGTACATGCACTCACACCGCAAGGATGGTGGTTCATACCATCCACATATGCACACGTGCGCCTGTGTGGCGTGGCTGTCACGACCTAAACCCGCCCCTATAAGTTTAGTGTCATAATCGGCCAGTAATCCTGGGATTACCAAAGGCCTCTGATCAAATTAAACAAATTAAGGGGCTAGTTGAAGCAAATAACCAAATATGATGTCCATAGAGCTGTGTAGAAATACATGAGATTGAAAATTTAAAACTTAATTTACATAATTAAGACGTCATACCCACGTCACCATTCATACATACAGACAAACAAAAGACTTGTCCAAAACTTAACAAAAGAAATACCAAAAGGATCTTTAATATGGTTTACAACTTCATCACAACAAAACGAGAACCTCCTCTGGAAGCACTGTGGCTAGCTGACAGAACGAAACTCCAGGCAATTAACTCTGAGCCTGATCACGCGCCTGGTCACCTACATACATACATAATAATACGGTGAGCTGAAACCTAATAAATAACAACAGAGTAAAGGGGTTTATGAATGATGTCCAAACAATTTCAGAAATCAAAGTTCATATCATAAACAGATTCAGATTTATATACGTAACCAAAAATCATAAGCAGTTATATGTGGTACGTCCGTTAGCTATCATATCATCTTAGTCCTAGGACCTATATACATAGTCGGTACCTACGACCCCAAAGGTCATATCTTATGCACAAGTAGTCATGGTATTGTTTCCCCAAAGCAAGGGCCACGTATAAACCACGGTATTGTTTTCCCCGGGTAAGGGCCATATGATCATAAGGCATGGTATTGTTTCCCTCGGGCGAAGGCCATATAAACATATGCCACGGTATTGTTTTCCCCGGGCGAGGGTTATGTGAACTAAGGATGTTACAAACACATTTCAGAAAATTGGACACTCATTCACTATTCATAAAATAGCATTTCATAAAACAGATCATATCTTAACATAGCTTTACAGAGTTGTTACTCACAGATAGCTCAAATAGCAGAAGAGTCAGAACAATCAAATCAAACAATCTATGGCACGTGACCTACACAAACACAAAGTGAATACACATTGAAACACACGCTCAAAAGATACTTAATTAATTTCTTTTCTATCTTGGTATTTTTCTAATCTATATCCTCATTAGTATGTCTTAATTAAGGCTTAGAAATGCCTAAGATGCAATGGCGATGTCAAAATGTATGTTGAAACACTTAGTTAAGTTAACAAAAACATGACAGTTCGCTTGAGCGCAACATCGGTCGCTTGAGTGGTATACAAAGTCTGCAAAAGTACTGGTTACATGATTTTTACGCTTGACGGCCATTCGATAGTCGCTTGAGCGCAAGACTGGGTAAAAAGGGTCTCTACTCGAGTGGTTTGCAAAAGTCTATAAAACTTCTGGGAGCTCTCATTCTATACTCGAGCACAACTTCAGTCGCTCGAGTGGAGGGTCAAAAATAAGGGTGGTCGCTTGAGCGTAGGTTCTACCACTCAAACTAACCCCCAAACTCTACAAAAATATTGGGAGCTCGCATTCGCTGCTCAAGTGCAGACTTCACCGCTCGAGCGAATGGTGTAAATTTTGGAATTTCCAAATTGCTGATTCAAGACCAAAACTCAATTTAAAACCTTCAAAACACATCCTTTTGGGCCAAAACTTAGTAAAACACAGAAACACTCATAGTATATGATGAATTATAAACCATTTTACAAAATCAAGCCCAAAAGTTTTGCCTATTGTACAAAACTAAACTTGAAATATAGAAAACATAACATGCATGAGGTGACATTAGCTTCAACCTTCCAAAACATGATCAAACAAGATAAAATGGTATGAAACTTGATGAATTTCCAAAACCAAGCTATGATCAATGCATGCATGTGAGAATTCTTCAAAATCAAACTCCAAATGCAAGAGAATTTGCATGCATGTATGGTTATCTTTCTAACTCTTATTCCTTAGCTTAATTCTTGGATTAATTATCCTACTCTTTTGAATTCATGCATTAAGTGCTACAACTAGACAACTAAAGGAGTGAATTCCTACTTCAAGCTTTGAATTCTCAAGTGTAAAAGCTTAATCTTCTCAAAGTTGAACAATTCCTTGACTATCCTTTTAAGTTCTCTCAATTCTCTAGCAAGTTTCCTTAGTTAAGTTCAATTCTTCCCTTCTCTCTCTCTCTCTCTCTCTCTCTCTCTCTCTCTCATGTTTTTGATGCTCAAAACGGTAAAGATGAGATGATTAAATAATGTAATATAAGCCTTATATAGGCTTGATTAGCATTAGTTCTATAAATTGAGTTAAGGCTAATCCATTGGTATTATTTTATTCTAATTATTTGGTTCCGAATCAAATTTTAATTAAACCTACCATAATGTTCTAAAAATTCCAAATAACATATAAACTAAGTCAATTTCGTGATCAAATGTCAATAAGGCCTTCAATTCGCACACCGATTCGGAAATACAGACAGATATTCCTACAGCCGACAAATATAAACACAAATAATGCAATACACATGCAATTAATTTAGAATTTCATTTTAATTATTCATTAGGCATTCCTTAATCATGATTCATAGGCTAATCACATATTGGGGTTATTGCATGAGCAGTGGGTTATTATAACAACCCCGACCCATAGTTAACGTTAATCCATGTTTAATTATACCTAAAAACAAAAAAAGAAATTGAAGTGAAATTTTGCATCATACATTGCATTATATGTGTTTATATTTATTTAACGTAGAAAGATCTATTCATGTTTCCGTTTCGGATTATGAATTGAAGGCCTTATCGGTATCCGATTCAAAAATTGACTTGATTTATGTGTTAATTAGAATTTTTAGAATTTTATGGTAGATTTAATTGAAATTTGGTTCAGAACAATTAAATTAAAATAATGTAATGTTTACTTGATTAACTTGATCAACAAATAATTATACTTTTGCCCAAGCCTATATAAGGCTTCTATATACATCTCAACTCTATTTTCTTTACCATTTTTTTTGTTTGTTTGTTAATGCCAACTGAGAGAGAGAGAGAGAGAGAGAGAGAGAGAGAGAGAGAGAGAGAGAGAGAGAGAAGGGGAAGAGATTGGAGTCAATTTGAGGCCAAGCTAGCAACTATTAGAGGAATTGAAAGGAATTGGAGAGATTAAGTAAGAGAACACTAGCATTTAAGGAATTGAGGACTCTAGGTAAGGAATCAAACTCTTAGTTGTATAATTGAGTTAGATTTTACAAGAATTCAAGTGAGAGAAATGGATTGACAAGAGAATTAAGTTGGAATTGGAGAACTGTAACTCATACCATGCATGCATGCATATTTTCTCATATTTTGAGTTTAATTGCCAAGAATTCGCTCATGCATGTTTTGGATTCACCTTAATTTTGGGAAATCATCAAGTTTCATGTTGTTTTGTAGCATTTGATCATGTTTTGAGAAACTTAAGTTCAAAGAAATTCATGCATGTCATGTTTATGGGACATTCATAAATTTTAAGTTGAATTTTTTGCACAATTGGCAAGCTATTAGGCCATGATTTCTTGAAATGATCCCTAATTCATGATGTTTTATGAGTTTCTAAGTGCTTCCTCAAGTTTTGGCCCAGAAAAATTGAGTTTTGATGCTTTAAGATTGAGTTTTGGACCTTGGAAGCAAATCTAGAAATTCTAGAATTTGCACCCTCCGCTTGAGCGAAGTATTGTACGCTCGAGCGACCATCTTTATTTTTTCACCTTCGCTCGAGCGACCAGAAGTCCGCTCGAGCGTGAAATGTATGCTCCAAGAAGTTCATGTGTTTTTGCAGATCGCTCGAGCTACAAAAGTCACGCTCGAGCGAAGGTTTGAGTCTCATGCTTGAACGAGGATCAAGCATCCATCAAGCGTGAAAATCAACCAACCAGTACTTTTTTCAAAGTTTGCAGACCGCTTGAGCGAAGGAAGTTACGCTCGAGCGTACCCTCACATTTTGCATATCCGCTCGAGTGAGGAAAACCACGTTCGAGCGTGGACTCTGTTTTCAGCAAGTTTTGAATAATATTTTCAAGTATATTTTTGCATTCTCATTCCATCCCAAGCATTACTAGGCCAAGATTAAAACACTATAATGAGGATAAAGGTGAGAAACACACTTAAGACAAATGAAATAAGTTATATGCAATTCGAGCGTGTGTTTCAATGTATGTATCTATCATGTTATGTTGGTCACGCGTCTCAAGTTAAGTGAATTGCCTACTATACTTGTCTACTTGGAGCCACCGATTATCTGTGAGTAATAACTCTATAAAGCTATGTTTGACTTTAATTATTTTCTGATGATAAAAAATGATCAATTTTTTGAAATGCTATGTTTTGTATGAATGAATGATTATTCAACGTTCTTGAAAAAGTAATTGTGGTATCTTTAGCAGAGGCCCTCGCCCAGGGGACATAATTCTGTGGCTTATGGTCATGAAGCACTCACCCGGGAGAGATAATGCCGTGGCATAGGCCCTCGCCCGGGAAAAACAATACCGCGGCTCATGTATGAGATATGTTACCCGGTACCGGAGATTCCTTTTTGGAACTTGATATGCTTGACCAAAGAGATATGTTTATGCTAATAGATGTACTACACATGATTTGAATATGAATAAGACTATGACTCTATTTCTGCTATATACCTAATTATGATTCTAATTTGCTACGAGATTTGAAATCTGTTCTGGGCATCATTTATTAAAATCTTTACTCTGTTATTATTCACTGGGCTTCCGCTCACTGTTTATATTTTGTATGTAGATGACCAGGCGCGTGATCTGGCACTTCTGTTTTGTCAGCCAACCGTTGTGTCTCCGAGGAGGTTCCCTTGTGTGATCAAGTCAAGTCTAAGTGGCATAAGTAAAGTCCTTATGTTTTTGTTTGTAATACGAGCAAGTCTTTTGTTTTATGTATAAAAGTTATCTTCCTTTTTGGGCTACAACAGTATCAAATGTGATGAAGACTAATGCATCACGATGTTATATATATAAATATAGTACATAAGGTTTCAAATTTCTGTCCCAAGTATATTTGCACGACTCTATGGACTATTCATATTTGGTATAATTGTTTCCGCAGCCCCCAATTAAATGTTATGGTAATCCAAGGATTATTGGCCGGTTACGATGCTAAACCTATAGGAGCAGGTTTGGGTCATGATAGTTATGTGGCATTTGATGGCGCACTTTGCACTTTGTACTCTGCACTTAGCACGGGTGCTATGAGGGCGCCTTTCTATTTGCATCGGACAGGTTGGAACGATGATGTAGATCCAACGTGGCATGGGCGGTGTGGAATACAGTCAACTCCGCGTGGTAGTGATGTGGCGTCCGTTGGCGATGAGTCAACCAACCGATTGAACAGTTACATATCGATTTGAAGAGGTTTGATCATAGCCGTTGATTGGAGATGCGCGCAATCGCACAGATGAGATGGCACCCGATTGTGATCAGGTATGATTAGTCAAGACATCTATTCGGTGTGAGAATGATCTGCACCATAGATCGTCGATCCAACAGTCAGATATAATCGAATGGGATCAAAGGATTTGAACATTCGATCAGATGCATCAAGGCTTATAAGTAGGCTGTGAAATTAGCCATTTCAATCCATCCAAAAAATCCAGAAAGCATTCCTATAATTCTCTCTCTCTTTCTCCCTCTTGATTTAGAGTTTTCGATTAAGAATTTCTTAAGCAAGTTTTTGCTTTTTTTATTGGTAATCAAATTTTACATACTTGATTATCAGTGTCTTGGTTTTCTTAATTATATCAAGAGTATTCTGATCTATTGTCATCAGTACAGACGACGGTAGACTTAATCCTTAGATCAGGTTTGATTGTATCCTAGAGACGAATTTATTACAACTCCCTGCATACTTTTTGGTGGATGCAAATATTGTCTTTAGCTAAACGACTACATAACATGACTTGAAACACCAAATTTCTGTTCTATATAGACAAGATCATCGCCAAGTTTTAAAGACCCAAAGACTACTAACTGAAGAATTCAAAACAAATTGTTCCAATATAAAGCATGAGGTACTTCCTCCATCCATACTAGTAGCCCATCACCACAACCAACCATTCGAGCCAAGCCGTAAGCGACCTTATTCCCAAGACGGCCAACATGAGATAAACGACAACAACTCTGAAGCTTCTTGCAAGATATGACCAAAAGGAGAAGACAAGTGAGCCCCATCCCCAATGCCATTGATAGTAGTAAGTGAATCACCCTCAATGTGGACATCATGGATGCCCAACTCTTATGATTGGGTGTACTTATTTTGAACATATTTTGATAATTTAAATTATTCATCTTATACAACTAATGGAGCATGCCACTTACGTAAATTGTGTTTATCTAATATTGATAATTACATGATCAATTTAAATGTTTCATTATCAAAATTAGGGTTGCTATTTGTTTTATTTAAAAATAAATAAACAAATATGGTCTATTCTTATGATGTCTTGCAAAATTAACCGTTGAAATTATTAAAATAAATCCGAGATGGACACACGCAATCTCTCACAGCACCCTACTATACACAACAGGTACTCTCTCTCCTTTTTCCCCCTTATTAATTGACCAAAGTGCATAAAAAATAGGGGAATTTTTTTTAAGATCCCTAATAAGAGTAATTTACAGCATAAAGGACATCAAAAATATGAATGATGTCTCAGGTCCCTCACTAACGACAGGCGCGTTTTAATTTTTTTTTGGGACCAAAATACCCTTCACAGATCAACATAGAACGCTCAACTCGATTGCATTCCGACGACTCAATTCATTCCAAACATCCAACCATTTTCATGAACAAGAGAACATGAGAATTAGGGTTTCACTATCATCTTCATTGTCGCCATTACGGTTTCATTATCTTCTGCCAAACTCTTTTCAATTCGTTCCTTACAAATTTCTCTGACCCATTTTCATTGTTCATCGTAATCTCAGTTCATCTTCATCTCATTGCATCTTCATCTCAGGCCATTTCAGTTCGAAATTAGGGTTTTCATCATCACTCTGGTAAGTTTTCTCCAATCCAACTAGTTTTTCTCCGAAACACAGTTGACTAGCCTTCAATTAATTAGGATTTCAATTTCGTAATAAAAACCTACATGAATTTGAAAATTGTTATTTCTCTAAGTTTCGAACTTATTCTTGAAGATGTTTGTGTGATTTTGTCATTTGAATTTCTCTGGTATATGCTTGATCTATGTATTTTCTTTGAATTTTCTCTGGCATGTTTATTCCCCCATTTGTTTCTGTTTATTCCCTATTTTTCTCTGGTTTTTTGTAAATTTCTCTGGTATTTTCATATTATGGAATTCATATTTTTTCTGACTTGCCATATTTAATTTTCTCTGTCATATATGTAATTCTCTCTGGTATGTTTATTTTATTCCATTCTTAAATTTTCTATGGCCACATCACTTTTCTCTTTTGTGTTGTTTTGTCATGTTCCATTTTCTCTAGTTGTTTGTAAATTTCTTTGGCATTTTCATATTATGGAATACACACGTGTTTAATTTTCTCTAGCTTACCATGTGTAATTTTCTCTGGTACGTTGATTTTGTTCCATTCTTGAATTTTCTCTGGCCACATCACTTTTCTCATTTGTGTGTGTCTGTTATGTTCAATTTTCTCTGGTTGTCTATAAATTTCTCTGGCATTTTCATATTATGGAATGAACATTTTCTCTAGTTTGCCTTGTTTAATTTTCTTTGGCATATATGTAATATTTTCTGGCTTACCATGTGTAATTTTCTCTGATATATTTATTTTGTTCCATTCTTGAATTTTCTATGGCCACATCATTTTTCTCCTTTGTGTGTATCT